>CM036556.1:4325213-4925213 GCA_020745685.1 Tautogolabrus adspersus | reverse complement strand
TTCAGCAACAAATGCACTTCAATTTTTGATTTGGTGGACTTGAGAAGTAGCATGAGAGGAGCTACTGCTGCTACTTGTCATTTTGTATGATAGTTGAACTTTTCTGGGTTTTTTTGAGTCTCTGTCAGAGCAGCTACTGTTGTTTTCAGCAGGAAGTGGAAGTGGTCCGCCCTCACATAGACGCCCCTTAAATCAAAGACCACAAAGCATCCAAAAACAGTTTTTTATCTGTTTGCCAACACTAGCAACACCATGAATGCAATTTCTTGACTTATCAAACCTGTATGTGAAAGATGCTATGAAAGAATGTCGTACAAACAAGCAACAACTTCAAACCTCACCAAGCACCTCAGTGACAGACACCCAGGCTTCTACTTGTAGTACAGAATACGACAGATTAGCACATTATAGCTAGCTAACCCACAAGTACGATGGTGATGAGCTGCTATATTATGTTACATGTAATATGTAATGTTTGGGGTCTCATTTGGTTGCTTCTTAAAACGGTTGACAAGCTAAATAGCTTAGGGCTATTCGCTTACGTTACATGTTACTTCTGCTACGGTGGCTCAATAACGTCAGGCTGAACGGGCAGCAAAAACACAAACTCCAACCGTGAATTAAGCAAACGTAACAATGCCCATAGTGAAGATAATGTTCCTGGTTTAAAACAAAGACAATGATTGGATTGCTGGAGCAACGTTTCAGTTGAAATGGCTTTTTAATGATATTTATTAAATAATATATGGGCAATGTGCAGGGCAGGTCGATAATACATACACCCTGATATATATGAAATCAAAATGAGATGAGATTGAGATGAGACCAAACTACAAACTGGAGGCAGTGAACATCTGATCTTGTTTCCTGAGTAGGACGTACTGTGTCACACCAGGCTGACCAATCAGACGCAGTCTTGTAATTCAAGGGTGGAGAAGGTATTGAGAGTCTTTTCATTCAATACAGGAACTCCAACACGTCGACATCTACAATGTTTGTCTGCTTTTTGATTTATTTGTTCTTGGGAGGAATGGGTAAGTTGTGTTTTTAAGACTACACTTTTTATATTTCAGTTTTTCAGATTTCTGAGTGTTCTTTGGATCATTGTTTGAATCCATTTCACTGATTTTGTATCTGTTTCTCTTTAATTGACTTCAGCTCGGCTGAGTTATCAGGAATCATCCTTCTCTATTCATCAAGAAAGACGTTTTGTCTCAGCTGAAGTTGGAGAGACTGTGACTCTGCGATGTTTTTATGAAGGTGAAGATTCAGCATGGCTTTACTGGTATAAACAAAGTCTGGGTCAGACACCAAGGCTTGTTTCTACTTTCTACGTGTATGATACAAAAATAACTTTTCAGGATGAATTTGCAGACAAATCACGCTTCAAACTCCACACTGAAGACAAAACAAATCACTTGACAATTTTTAATTTGAAAGTTTCAGACACAGCTACTTACTACTGCACAAGCAGCTATAAATTTGTATTAAATTTTACGGAGGGCACTATAGTCAGTGTAAAAGACTCAGGTTGGAACGTCCCAGCTTTAATCCGTCAGTCAGCATCTGAGACCATCCAGCCAGGAGGCTCTGTGACTCTGAACTGTACAGTCCCCACTGGGACCTGTGAAGGGGAACACGGGGTTTACTGGTTCAGAAACTCTGAAGAATCTCACCAGGAAATCATTTACACCCATGGAGGCAGGAATGATCAGTGTGAGAAGAATACAAAAACAGACACCTGTGTCTACAACTTGCCACTGAAGAACCTGAAGGTTTCTGATGCTGGGACTTACTACTGCGCTGTCACTTCATGTGGACACATTCTGTTTGGAAACGGGACCAAGCTGGACCTTGAAGGTGGGTAACATAGAGAGAGAGCTTGAGTCATTTGAGGAGTAGTTATTCGTAACTCTTCAGGAAAAATGCACAAACTTAGAGATGAAAACCTGAAATCTGTTTCCGATATCTGTCTCTCTACAGATAGCGTGACCTCTCCTGCCTTAGTGTATTCCTTGATCGGAGCTTTGATATTCACCACCATCCTGGTTGTTGCACTGGCTTTCTCATTATACAAGAAAATCAAGGGAAACATCTGCCAATGTAGAGGTAAGTGTGACATTTTTTAGTTTTGACGTATTGTATTTACAGATATTAGCTTTAGAATAAAGGAACATTTTCTGTGTTTCACATCCAGACTCTCAGCCAGGATTATCTGCTCCGTCCACTGGAGACGACGAGGTAAATGTAATGTCTGTTCAACCTCCTATGTTCATAATTTCTGTAAAGGACTATATAGTGATTTAATTTTTACATTTCTCTATTGCTAGGGTAACCTCCACTATGCTGCTTTAAGTGTTCATCAGCCTGATCGACCGAGAAGACAGAGAATCATCGAAAAGGGTGATTGCGTGTACTCGGATGTGAAGCTCTAGGATCGGCATTTTACGCCTATATTTATATATTTTGAAATAAATGATCTCCTCTACAAATGAAGTGTTTGCCTATAAAGCAGTGAACAATTTTACCCGTAATCAGAGTGATTTTATTTTATAACTAACAACAATGTGCACCAAGTGGAAATATAAAAATGTTTTGACTGTATTCATTATCTTATTGGGGAAACATGTGATCTCTGGTTTTAATTATTTAGATGTCACTGTTTCCAGGACACATGTAGAAAAAGATTTAGCTTCTTTACAATTAATCACATCTCGGTCATCGATCTGGTTATTCTGTGTTTTGGATGGAGGTTAAAGACGAGCAAAGGCAAGAACAGACGTCTCAGACAGAGGGAGTCATTTTTAAAAAGACAACTTTTGAGTTGTGAATTTTTGATGAGACTTCAGTGTTTTCAGTGCGTTAAACCTCACAACACCTATCAGTTTACTGAAGATACTGTCGGGGATAATTACCCAAAAGATTAATTAGATGTAGAAGAACGTTTCTGTGGGTTTTCCCTTCAATAGAAAAAAAAACATGTATATGAAATCTTTGTACCTTTTTTACTTTTGCAATAAAGCCATTCCATAAAGAAATCTGAATTCTCTCTTTATTCTGTACCAAAAAAAGCTGTTCTTACACGGTGATGTCCATCAATACCAGTAAGTGATACTGTTCCTGAACCTCAATATTTATATTGTACATTTCTAAGTACATTTGACATTAAAACATGTTTGCTGCAGCATTATATTGTCTTTGTTATTTTCAGTTTTTAATGGGACTGTGTTTACTGTAAAAGTGTGTCATATCATACACATCAGAACGCAGGAGAAACTTACAAAGACAACTTTAACTGATGAGTGATATACGGTAAGATTAGTTCAATTATTTTTTTACATAGCAGATTTGTAATGTTCTTGGGCTTGAAGGACATCAGATCCTGATAAAGTGGCCTTGGCAGTGAAGACCCAGAAATATTTTCAATAAACAAGCTGGAGTGCTGTGGCTCAGGTAACATTGCAGAGGGTATATATATCTAAGCCCCCTTTTGGCCCTTGAGTTGGGGGACAATAAGTTAGTTAAACAGGACAGATTCTTGCTAAATAGGCTGATTTGAATAGACTCTTTCCACATCTACCTTAGCATCAACATGAAAATATTATAACCACCTTCTTGAGGCTAAAGGCAATAATCACCCTGACGACTTCCTGTACTCAGAGGGATAATGAGGCCAACAGCAGGATAGGACACACCCCTCATGGAGTCTAGAAACTGGTGATGGTGAAGAGGAAAAGAGGAAGTGATGAGTAGCTGGTTTCTGAGGCTGTATCTGAACTCTGCTGAGCTAGAATAGAGGTCACTGGGGCGGGGGAGGGTCACAGCGGTTGCACTCAAAAGACAAACTGACTGTGAAGGAGAGAGAGCGGTTTTAAAATTTGACAGCAGCAGGAAGATTAGTTGAGAGAGCTTGTAGCAGAATCTGGTTGGTTAATTACTTAAGGAATAAACACCCACAATCAGCTGATCACCAGAGCAGGGAGACAGAGGAAGTATTAGAGGGAGTGGTTAAGATGAATGAATGTGTGAGAGAATAAGCACAGTCTTCCTGGTTGAACTAACGCTGACGGTCTTTGGATATGTTGTTGTAGAGTTTCTCAGTATGTAAAGATTCACGAGGTGTCTCCTGTCAAGGTAACTCTTGATCCTTCTGGTCTATGAGGCACCAAAGACAATATTGAAGGCACTAGAGAAGGCCTGGACCCAGGACCTCAGTCAGTGGTTTGGGCTTTTCATTGTCCTTAAGCAGCATTGCCTTGTAAAAGCTCCATCCCTTTAAGTAATGTTTCAAAGGGATTCAAAGCCACTCTGCCTTATGTTAGCTTTGGACTAGGGGTGGGAATTGCAGATAAATGCATCACTTGGACACAAGTCGGGAGCTGATCGTCCCTGGTTGGATAGACGAACCTTTGCTAGTGTTGTTCTTACTCTAAGGGTGCATTCACACCTCAGCTGTTTGGTTCATTTGTCGGATAGTTTGTTTGTTTTGGGGTAGTGTGAATGCTCAAGCGATTTTTGCTGCAGACCAAAGAAGCAAACTCTGGTCCGCTTAAAAACAGGGGTCTTAGTGCGACCTAACAGTCTACACTTTTTTTTCTTTGTCTTTAGTTTCTGCCTCTTTTAGTGGAAATAGCTTTGTGGTTTTCTGTCACGGTCTCTTTAGATGAATACCACTCAAACACCAAAAAAATCATTGCAACTTGTCTGCAGCTGAAAATACTTCTTCAAATATCACAGGGAAACAAAGTAAAAGGGGATCACATTAACCGAGGGTGTCTAAAAAAAAAGATTAAAAGTGAACAAACAGTCTTCACCTTTGCTATGCTTTTAGTTTCTTCCTCTTTAGGTGGAAAAAGCTTTGTGGTTTTCTGACATGCATCTTTAGCTGAAGACCAAGTAAACACCAAAAAAACGTTGCAACACTATACCACATATAAGAAACCTCACATCCTCACTCTTGCATTCAGTGTAAATATGTTCTTGAAAATATCATCTTTTCTTTTTTTTTATTTCAAAAAGATCACAGATCTTTGAACTTTTTAACTTATCCTTTTTCAGTAAATTAAATGCATTTCATTCAGTCTCTTCCTCAATGGAGGTCTAGTGATGATGCATTTTCAGAGTATAGCTTTGGCACAAAGACATCCAGATAACTGAGCACGAATGTTGTTTGTTCACTTTAAATTGAAAAAATGTAAATGCCCTTGGCAAAAACAAGATCCCAATTGTATTTGTTTCCCTGCGGTATTTCAAAGAAGAACATTTTTCATCTGCAGAAATGTATTGTGTCACTTCTCTCTGGCCAATCAAATCGTGTCCTCCCTCTTAAGAGTGGAGAGAGCACTAAGTTGGGTTTCATTCGACACAGTAGTTTGAACACGATGACACCTCTTATGATTGCGTTCTTCCTCGAATGCCTGTGCTGGGGGGGAGATGGGTGAGTCATGTTTTAGAATTGTGTCTTAAAGACTGTTTGGTCACTTTTCATGGTGTTTACTTCAAGTTGTTTTATGTGCTGATTAAGAACATTTTTACAATGTGAAATCATTTCAGAATTTTGTTTTTTTTACTTTTAGCTCAGACATCGGAACCAAAATCGCTCATGAATGGGCGCCAACAGAGTGGATTCAAATCAGCTAATGTTGGTGAGGAGGTCACTTTGAATTGTTCCTATGAAGGTGATATTGCAACAAAGTATTACTGGTACAAGCAAACTCTGGGACAGAAACCAGAGCTCCTCTCTACATCCTACAAATATGAAACAAGAGTAACTTTTCACGGTGAATTCAACAATAATTCACGCTTCACACTGGATAATAAAGTTGGTCATAATCACTTAAGGATCACAGACGTGCACATTACAGACACAGCTACTTACTACTGTGCGTTTGGCCTTTCCTCCATGTTTGAATTTATGGAGGGCACTACTCTAAGAGTAAAAGGCTCAGGTTTGAACTTTCAATTGTTGATCAATCAGTCAGCATCTGAGACCACCAAGCCTGGAGATGATGTGACTCTGAACTGTACAGTCCACACTGGGACCTGTGATGGAGAACACAGTGTTTACTGGTTCAAAGACTCTGAGGAATCTCACCCTGGACTTATTTACACCCATGGAGACAGGAATAAGCCGTGTCCGAGGAAACCCAACCAAGAAAGCTGTGAATACAACTTACCAATAAAGAGCGTCAATCACACTCATGCTGGGACTTACTACTGCGCTGTCGCTTCATGTGGACGCATTCTGTTTGGAAACGGGACCAAGGTGAAGTTCAGAGGTGCGTTACTATTTTAACAATGGTTGTCTTTTTATGTTAAAGTATAATTCTTCCTATTAAAACTCTCATATCTGACTCTACAGATGAGAAGTATGGACTTAAACTGGTGTATATCTTGAGTGGAGCTTTGACTTTTGCCATCATCTTGATTGTGTTGTTGACCGTCTTCACGTGTGTCATCTACAAGAGAAACAACTGCAAGTGTAAAGGTACTGTCACCACTTTTCTTTCTTGTTGAAAGTGTTTAATCACTATATACAGTTTAATAGTAAAAGATTTGTTTCATTCTTTTCTAGAAAATGGTTCACGAATTTCGGCTCCCTCCACAACAAATGAACAGGTACTTTGTGATTAGATTAACTTTTCTGCAAAATTAAACATTTTGAAAACAAGTTCCATAAATCTGGGATGTAAGTCGATCTGGTACATAAGACACGGCCAGGTTTCCATTGTGCGCAGCAAAGTCCACCACTTACGGTTTCTGTGCAGCTGAGTGTCATGGTTTTGGTCTTATTTAGTTTTGTATTTCAGAGTTTAGGTTTCCATGTTTTAATTTCTATCCCAGTGTTGCTTGAGTCTCTGTGTTTCTTCCCCTCTGTGTCAGTTCATTGTTGTATGTCCGTGTCGTTTGTCGGTGTTGGATGTTCGTTCATGTTTTCCGTGTTTCCTCGTGGCTCCCTGTTTTTCCCTTTTGAATTTTTTAGTTGGACGTTTTTGAATAGTACGTTTTGTTTGCCTTTTTGTTTAAATAAATATTTTTGTTCCTGCAATTGGGTCCTCCTCCCTGTTTTCCACACCCATGACAGAGTAATTCTTTCTAGTACCATCTGTTTTCACCATGTGGAGTTTGCAATCCTGCTAGTTGACCTCTCGTCCTGCTGTAACATTGATAGTTAGAAAGTAAGGACCCTCAGCACTCAACCAATTCTCCAAGCGTTGCGCTGCCCACCTTAGCTGGTCACATTGTCTTTAATTGAAGATTCTTTTAAACAAACTAGCATCTAGCAAACGAGGTTTATTCACTCAACTGTACACCACTTTTATCTTTAAATGTATGGTTATGATCTAATGAGGGAGTAAAGCTGTTAAGAAGTGTTGCCGGGGGCGCTGATGGCCTAGTGTTAGGTTGCGCCAAATGTACAGAGGCTTTAGACCTCCGAGTAGGCAACCCGGGTTCAAGTCCAACCGTCTACTCCTTTCCTGCCAATCATGTCATTCCCCAATCTCTGTCCCGATGTCCTGCTATATCCACTTTCCTATCTAAACAAAGGCAAAAAGCCCAAAAATGAATCTGTGGGTGGAAAAAAGTAGCGCCACCAGTCGGGACCGTGTCGCCATGTATCCCAGCATGCTGTACGTAGCAAAGTGATCGTTGTTATCCACAATGTGTCATGGTTTTGGTCTTATTTAGTTTTGTTTTTCAGAGTTTAGGTTTCCATGTTTTAATTTCTATCCTAGTGTTGCTTGTTTCCCTGTGTTGATGTTTCCTTGTTTCGTCTTAAGTGTTACCTGTCTTTGTCATTCCTGATCTTGGTGTTTCCCTTGTGTGTTTCCATTTTTAGCATTTAGTGTTTCCAGTTTTATTTTGTCATTTCATGTTCTAGTGTGTCTTGTTACATTCTTTAGTTCTGTGTCATTTGTGTTCCTTGATTCATGGTGTAGTTCTTGTGTTTCCAGTCTTGTTTCTGTTCCTGCCTCTGTGTGTTTCCCTCCTGTCTGATTGCCCTGATTGTCATCACCTGTGTAACTAGTCTCACCTGTGTTGATTACCCCCGTGTCTATTTAGTCTCTGTGTTTCTTCCCCTCTGTGTCAGTTCATTGTCAAATGTTGTCGGTGTTGTATGTTAGTGTCAGTCTCCTCGTGGTTTCCTTGTGTCTATTACCCTTGATGGATTTTCAGTTGTTACATTTTGGAGTAAGTTTTTGTTTTGCATTTTTGCCTCTTGCTGTTTTAGTTTAAATAAATATGTTTTGTTATTCTGCACTTGGGTCCACCTCCTGTTTCCAGTTGAGACACAATGAGCTGGGGCATATTTTCAATCACATATGGTCACGCGCAGTGGGTGATGTGGCGGCTCCACTTATAGTTATGATGGCGCATGTCCGTGACTAACCTTAAGTCTCTCACTGCATTTAATACGATAGATAGATAATTTATTGATCCCGAGGGAAATTCAATTACCTGTTTATTGGTCGGATGCTGCCCACTTTTTAAAGAAATGAATAATAGTGGTTTTCATACACTGATACGTTTTACGGTTCTTTTTTCAGGACTCAGCTTTTCTCTGAGATGCTATATTGTGATTTGCTGATATTTACTAATACTCATATCTTATTACCAGGGTGACCACAATGATGAAAACATCCATTACGCAGCTATAAGAGGACACAGGGTCAAGAGATCCAGAAGACCAAGGAACACAGAGGATGAATGTGTGTACTCAGGTATAAAACAGTAGACATGTACGTTTAATGTTTCTGTGTAACAAAAGTAATTGGTAATGATGTTATAAATGAGCCTTTTAGACATACTGGTCATCTTATTACTATCTTTTTCTTTTGACTACTGTTAGCATAGAGCGTCCTATATTGCTCCTCTCAGTTTTTTACCTCTTTCCCTGAATCTCAAAGATTTGTTGATCAAACCTATCTTAGCTTTAAATTGTTAATGGGTTTTTCTACATTAACAATAAAGGCAAAAGCTTGAAAATGATTTCCCCTATATGCATGTAGCGAGCCTAAAGAGAAGAGAGGACTCCATCTTTTCTCTTTAGAAACTAACGTTATATTATTTTGCGCTACAGATTAAAATAAGATCACTGCTGCTAATTTTTGTTTTAAGAGCGAGAAAGAAGGGGAAACCAAAGGAGAGGTGAGAAGTGGAGAGGGGGAGGGGCCGATCTCTTAAACTAACTTCATAGTATTTTGCGCTACGGACGCACTTCAGACGGTGCAAACTGTGAGCCTTGTTCTTGAGAATTGGATTGGTAAACAGAGCCCATTTCAATTAGGCAAGATAAGCAGGTCTATCTGTGTCCGTCGGGAAGAGAAGACTCCTTCAGAGCACAATAACATTGAAAGGCACGCAGAGCAGATAACATCATTACTTTTCATGAGGATCTTTATTTATTTTGTACTTAAATATCTTATTTTTGCTTAATGTCATATTTTTTTTATTTCTTTAGGATCTTATTTTGTAACATATTTTCTTATTGATTGTTAATGGTTGTGTTAGGGAGTTTAAAATGTTGAATTTGTCTTTTTCTCTTAGTCATGAGGCTTTTGATGTCTTGTGTGAAGCACTTCTTGTGTTATTTGCCTTGTTGCTGAAATGTGCTATTTAAATCAACTTGACTTGAGATGCTGTAGTTCTCTTTTCAGACTTTCCTGTTTCCATGGATACTTGTATAATAAATATTGTCCATATAGCCCCAATGGCTTGTTGACTTTCTGTCCATACCATTAAGACTTGCCTTTACAAGCTCAAGATGAACTATTTTGTAGTTTTCAAGGTTCATCAGGGTGTAGCTTCAGAATTCTGCAGTTTCCTTAAATTCTGTAAGAGAAAAAATAAATGGCCTTCTTACAAATTGCTCAAACAGAGAGACACTTGTTTTAATTATCATCGTATCATGTTTTAAGTGTTAAGCAGAGGTGTGGACTCGAGTCACATGCCTTGGACTCTCACTGTGTCTGCACTTATCAACAATCAGCAACTTAACGATAGTAACGTCATCCCAAAGCCTGCTGTAGTCTGTGAAGTTCTGCACACAGACTGTTAAACAGCGCTGTGTTATATCCAAACACTGAAATAATAGGCTAGTGCACGCTAAATGCATTTTTCACATATGAAGGGGAAGTTCCAGAGGGGAGCAGTGGGGGTCTGAGCACTACTACCTTTTAAAAAAACTAAAGGAGAGCAAATATGTGTTTTATAATTTCCCAATTTCGTGACCTGATCTAATAAAATGATCCAAATCCGTGATCTGATCCAATGAAACACATAGTCAAGCACAGAGTTCAAGAAAAAAAACAGTCAGTAACACTGGTATTGTTATTTTATGTTAAGAAGTAGACTAAATAACTAATCATGATTTGTGTAATTGACAAAGATTATTACTCTGTTGGTGAAGAGAGCTAATGACTGGTTCAAAGGTTCGAAATTCAAAGGTTGGTACTTTTGACTCGACTGTCATTACTTGGGACTTGACTCTGGACTTCAGACCAAAGACTTGAGACTTACTTGTGACTTGTAAAACGATGACTTTGACCCACCTCTGGTGTTAAGTAAATTGAGTTTTTCAATAATGTTTTACTAATCACCTGGTGAGTCTGTCCTCATGTCTCCATCCAATGCAGTGCTCTGTTTTATGTCTGGAAGTAGTTCACATATGATCGACGTTTATTCCCTTTTTTCTCTGTCTGACTTTTCTTTCAACAGTATGCAAATAAACTTAAAGGTAGGGTAGGTTATTTCCTCCAGATACACTTTTTAAGATTTAGGTTGAAACTGTCTTTAGGTCCTGACAGAAATTAATAATTCATGTGCTCTGAAAAAGAAACGAAGAAAATCCGTCATCTGTAGCAGTTTTAAACTCGTAAAAACTTTGACCAATGTCTGCACTCGGTTTGAGTCTTATAAACCAATCATGCCTCCCTGTCTCCCTGCTCGTTCTCTACCACATGCATGCACGAGCCCACACTCAAAGCATGAGCTGAAATGTGCTTCTGGACCAACGGCACTAGTGCATGTAAGTGAGGGGCGTGGCTTTTGAGGGAGCACAGAGGGGAGGGGGTTGGTTAGGACGGAGCACGTAGAGAATGCTACTTTCAAAATCATGCTAGTTTTCGAAAATCACCAACCCTAGCTTTAACTCATGTCTGTTGATCTTTGTTCTATTTGTGGTTTATGGCTGGTCCAAAAACATCCTGGCATGCCTCCTGAAGGTGTTGTATTTCAACATTAGTAGATTGATAGCTGTTCAGACCTGCCAATAAAGAAGAACACATGTTAGTTTTTTGGAGAAAACCAAATTTCTTCTGTCATGTAATACATGGAGGGTTTTCAATACCTTTTTCTAGCTGAATGAGGGACGCCCCTGTAAAATATACACCTGCAAATATATGTACGTTTCTAACAGGTGTACCTCCTCTTATTGGCTGATTCTGCCATTTCCTGGTAAACCTACTGGCAGTTAAGACTTTGATGATGGAAAGTTTTGTGATAAGAGGTTGACTCTTCCTCACTATCAGGAAAGAACGCCATAAGAGATTCTCAGCAAATCATTTATACACCTACGAAATGTTGAAACTATAACAAGGAAAATCCCTTTGCCTCATTTCGGATGGCTCTGTCAAAGAGACACCAGCCTGGTATGTGGAAATTTGTGTTCTTTGGATTTCAAAAAGTTTGTCCTCACTGTCCTCCTCTTCCAGAAATTCCATATGGGGTCTTCTAGCAAGTCTGACCTAAGACATTTGTGGAAGCCTTTATGGGTGTGGATGAGTGGTCCTGTGTATTTTTGGGAGGCCTCTGTGCTAACACTGTTACAAGACACAGTGGCCTGTGTACCTGATTAAACATATAGGATATTACAGTTTTTAGTTCATGATATTGTAATGCAAACAAATGCTACAAAAACACATTTTCCCAAATTAGGTTTGTACAATAATTTTATTTCTTAACTCATGTTCCGCATAACACCCAAATGTAGTCAATATAACACACATAACACTTCTGCTTCCTGCGTGTTCTTTTAGTGTTCCCTAGACAACAGATTTTGTCGAGACACTATGTGCCTACAGATACCAGCTGATAGGAGAACTGTGTTGACAAAGACACCACCAAATGGATGACCTGCCTTCCAAAAGATACCCTCTGAGGGATGTACCTACGTTGTGCATAGGTCATCTAATGGGTGACCTGCGATGCAACAGAGACTGTAGGCTCTGGGGTGGTTTGGCATCCAATGGGACTGTATGGGCTTACAAAACCAGCTGTGGAGGCCTGTTGTGATCTACTCTAGACGAACAAAGTTTGAGTGCAAGACGCATTTTTTAGTGTAATGAAAACATTGTTTTGCTAAATAAACTTTATTTAGATACTACTTTATACGCCGCCATGGCCATTTATGTGTCATTCAAAGTACATGCTTGTAGCAGTACATGCCTTTACTGCTGTTTATCTTTATTATCTCTTGTATATACAGTATGTCTGATTGGGTTTGGATGTAGCTTTAAGGCCCTGACACACCAAGGAGATCGTCGGCCGTCAGTCCTAGTTGGACAGTCGGTGAGCGGTGTTCGCCCTAATTTTTACGATGTGTCGCAACCCGTCGTCCCCCGTTTGCCTTTTTTTGGCCTATTCGACATGTTGAATCGACTTCGGTGAGAGGAATCTCTCTGATTGGCTGTTCAGTGGTTTCATTTATCTCCAGCTCTCGACATAGGTTCGGGAAAGCTCCTTGAGCATGCAGCTGTAGTATCCATACTTTCACCCATTAGTGCAGTTTCTCCTTTTTTATTTCCTGTTTTAGTAGTTCTCGTTTCCTAGTTTAGTTTCTAGTGTTTTATTTTTGTAATTTCCTATATCTTTGTTTCTTTGTCCTAGTGTCAGAATCAGAATCAGCTTTATTGGCCAGGTATGTTTAACACACGAGGAATTTAACTTTGGTAAACTGTGTTCTCTATGTACAAGGTAAAACATTAAATATCAACAATAAACTAAACAATAAAAAGTAATTAAAGACTAATATGTACAAGACTAAATAAGATAAGATAATAGTGCAGTGGTGAGTAGTGCAAAAAAGATGCTGAAGTGAACATGAGGTAGTTATTTTTTAAAGTATTTACATTAAAGAGTGCGTGTAGATGGTAAGTTAAATCAAATAAAATAATATATATTTGTGTATATGGAAATTCACAGTGACAGTTTTGTTCCAGAGTTATTTCACAGCAGCAGGTCTGACACTCTGTGACTGTTTAGCGTTCATCAGAGTGACAGACTGGGGGAAGAAACTGTTCTTATGATGGGTTGTTTTGGCGTACAGTGATCTGTAACGCCTGCCGGAGGGGAGGTGTTTAAAAAGTTTGTGTGAGGGGTCTGCAGCGATGTTGCCTGCCCGTTTCCTGGCCCTGGACCGGTATAAGTCCTGGATGGGGGGAAGGTCAACACCGATGATCTTTTCTGCAGTCCTGATTGTCCGTTGCAGTCTGTGTCTGTCCAGTTTAGTTGCAGATCCAAACCAGACAGTGATGGAGGTGCAGAAAACAGACTGGATGACGGAGGTGTAAAAGATGATCAGCAACTCCTGGGGCAGGTTGAACTTCCTGAGCTGACGCAGGAAGTACATCCTCTGCTGGGCCTTTTTCCTTAGTGTGTATTGTTCTTGGTAAATTGAGTTCTCTGTTTTTTGTTTCCAATTATATTTTGTAGTTTATTTTTCCCTCTGTGAATCTTGTCTTTAGTGTTTCCTGCCTCTGTGTGTTTCCCTCCAGTTTGATTGCCCTCATTGTCTTCACCTGTGTCATTAGTCTCACCTGTTTGATTACCCAATGTCTATTTAGTCTCAGTGTTCCTTCCCTCTTGTCGTCAGATCATTGTTGTAAGTTGTCGAATGTCAGATGTAGCCAGCAGAAAGTTTAGTTAAAATTGATTTTTGTATTTTTTTTTTATAAATAACTTCCGGGAAATGTTTTATATGGCCTCCTTGAGGGAAGGAGATTAAGCAGTCTCCTTGGACAGGTACTCGCCTGGCTATTTTTCCTGGGACTAGTGGAGGCCAGAGAAAAGACTGGAAACCATGGCTCCCGTTATTATTGCAAGCCTGCAAGAACCAACTCCCATTAGTCTCCTCAGCCCCAGCAGCAACCTCTGTACCAGCCGTCTGCGCCGTGCAGAGCGCCTTCTGCCACCAGTTCTGGCAGAGCGCCGTCTGCCCCCTGTTCCTGCTCCTGCAGAGCACCCTCTGCCACCAGTTCCGGCAGGGCACTGTCTGCCTGCGAAGGGACTCCGGCTCCCCGTGCCTGCTGAGCGACTCCAGCAAGCCTGGTTCTCCATCGGCGGTCCGGCAAACTCCTGTTGTCCCCTCGGTGGTCCGGTCGACTCCTGTGTCTCCGTGGAAGGTTTTGCCCACTGCTGTGTGTCCGTGGGAGGCCATGCCCACTCCTGTACCTCCTTTGGAGGTTCTGCCCACTCCTGTAACTCCTTTGGAGGTTCTGCCCATTCGTGTGACTTTGTTGGAGGCCCTGCCCACTCCTTTGACTTTGTGGGAGGTCCTGCTGACTCTGCAGACTCCTGACCTCTCGTCTGAGGTTCTGGCGACTCCTGCTCCTTCGTCAGATGTCCTGTCGACTCCTGTGCCCTCGTCTGAGGCCCTGTCGACTCCTGCGCCCTCGTCTGAGACACTGCTGAATCTTGCGCCCTCGTCAGAGGTCCTGCTGACTCCTGCGCCCTCATCAGAGGTCCTGCTGACTCATGCGCCCTCGTCAGAGATCTTGCTGACTCAGCACACTCCTGTGTTTCCGTGGGAGGCCTGGCCTCCTACTGGTCTGCCTCATGGCCGCCCCCCCTAATCTACTCTCCATGTTTGGTTGGCCTCCCGGCCGCCCACCTAGACTGTCTTGGCTATGTGCCCTGCCTCCAGAATGTACGCCTGAAGGTCCGGAGTTATATTCAAGTAAACACAGAAAATTGTTAAGGCTAAACATTAGCAATTATGCTGGCTCACACATTAGCTATTGTTACATTGTCTGTTGTGAAACTCAGAATCAGAAATCAGAATCAGAAATACTTTATTAATCCCCGGGGGGAAATTCGGGTGCCAGCGCAGCTCTTCAATACACAGTAGGAAAGAGATAATAATAGCAATAAAATAAGCAGAGGTAAGTACTCAGTAAACACTATAATAACATATGTACAAGGTAGAGATAAAGTATTTACATGATGAATTTACAGGTGTTAACAGGTAGTGCACGGTGTAAGTATAAGTGTATAGATAATTGCTTGTATATAAAATTATAAATATATTGCACAGTTGACCGGTTAAGAAAAACAGATTGCACATTAAATAAATAGTAAATAAGTAAATAAGTCCAGTGTACAAGTATACAGTGTGCGCCTCTTAGAGAGATGCATTGTAAAGTTTGATGGCCACAGGCAGGAATGACCTCCTGTGGCGTTCTGTGGTGCATCGTGGAGGGATCAGTCTAGCACTGAATGTGCTCTTGTGTTTGACCAGCACGTCATGGAGTGGGTGTGGGGCATTGTCCAAGATGTTACGCAACTTCGACAGCATCCTTCTCTCTGACACCGCCGTCAGAGAGTCCAGCTCCACCCCGATAATGTCACTGGCCTTGCGGATCAGTTTGTTGAGTCTGTTTGAGTCCGCTACCTTCAGCCTACTGCCCCAACACGCCACAGCAAACAGGATAGCACTGGCCACAACAGACTCATAGAACATCCTCAGCATCGTCCTGCAGATGTTGAAGGACCTCAGCCTCCTCAGGAAGTAGAGGCGGCTCAGGCCTTTCTTGTAGACGGCATCAGAGTTCTTAGTCCAGTCCAGTTTATTGTCAATGTAAACTCCCAGGTATTTGTAATCCTCAACAGAGTCCACATCGACCCCCTGGATGGAAACAGGGGTCACCGGTGCCTTCCTCCTCCTCAGGTCCACCACCAGTTCTTTAGTCTTTGCCACGTTGAGCTGGAGATGGTTCTGCTCACACCATACGACAAAGTCACCCACCACAGTCCTGTACTCGGCCTCATCACCCTTGCTGATACATCCAACTATAGCCGAGTCGTCAGAAAACTTCTGAAGATGGCAGGACTCGGTGTTGTAGTTGAAGTCCGTGGTGTAGAGGGTGAAGAGGAAGGGAGACAGGACCGTCCCCTGTGGGGCCCCCGTGTTGCTGACCACCCTATCTGACACACAGTGTGTAAGGCGTACATACTGCGGTCTGCCAGTCAGGTAGTCAACAATCCAGGACACGAGAGGAGCATCCACCTGCATCGTCGTCATCTTCTCACCCAGTAGAGCCGGTTGGATGGTGTCGAAAGCACTGGAGAAGTCAAAGAACATGACCCTCACAGTGCTGTCCGGCTTGTCCAGGTGAGCGTAGACACGGTTGAGCAGGAACACGATGGCATCCTCCACTCCCAGTTGAGGCTGGTAGGCGAACTGAAGGGGGTCTAATCGGGACCTGGCAATCGGCCGAAGCTGATCCAGGATCAGTCTCTCCAGAGTCTTCATGATGTGAGACGTCAGAGCCACCGGTCTGTAGTCCTTAGCGTCGCAGGGGCGCGGCGTCTTTGGTACAGGAACGATGCAGGACGTCTTCCACAGCACAGGGACTCTTTGTAGATTCAGGCTAATGCTGAAGACGTGATGAAGGACTCCACAGAGCTGGGGGGCACAGGCTTTGAGCACCTTGGGGCTGACCCCATCTGGACCTGCAGCTTTGCCCGCGTGGAGTCTCGTCAGCTGTCTTCTCACATCGTCTACGGTGAAGTACAATGTGGAGGTGGCAGAAGTGAGGGGGGATAAATCATCTGATAAGAGAGGGCTGTTAGACTGGGGGCTCAAGGGGAGGGGGTGGTGAGAAGGACCCTCTCCTGAAGACAGGGGGCCAGGGGAGGGAGGGTGTGAACGACCCCCCCCTGACGACCATGGGCTTTGAGGAGGGGGAGGGGGCAGTGGAGTGTCTGGTACCTGCAGACAGGCGGCAGGGGAGGGGGGGGGGAGCAGGGGCCATATCAAACCTATTAAAAAACAAGTTAAACTCGTTGGCCCTGTCCACGCAGCCATCAACACCCCTGCTGTTTGTTGTCTTGAAGCCTGTGATGGTCTTCATGCCACTCCACACCTCCCTTGTGTTGTTTTGCTGGAGTTTTCGCTCCAGCTTCCTCCTGTAGCTGTCCTTGGCCTTCCTGATCTTCCCTTTCAAGACCACTTGAGTTTTCCTCACCTCCTCCTGATCTCCATCTCTGAAAGCCCTCTTCTTGGCATTCAGGGTGGCCTTGATGTCCTTCGTTATCCACGGCTTGTTGTTAGAATAACAAAGGACAGTCTTTGCTGGGACAGTGCAGTCCACACAGAAGTTGATATAGTCCGTGATGCACTCTGTGAGCCCGTCGATGTCCTCTCCATGAGGATCACAGAGTGCCTGCCAGTCTGTCACCTCAAAACAACCCTGCAGTGTGCCATAAGCCTCCTCGGACCATCTCCTCACTTCCTTTGTCGTGGCAGGCTTCCTATTCACCAGGGGTACATAGCAGGGGGTGAGGTGAATCAGGTTGTGATCCGACCTTCCCAGTGGGGGGAGGCTAGAAGAGCTGTATGCCTCTTTGACATTAGCATACAGCAGGTCCAGGGTCTTCTCCCCTCTGGTTGTGCAGTTCACATATTGTTTGTAGGTTGGCAATGTTTTGGCCATAGTGACATGGTTGAAGTCACCCGAGATCATGATTAGAGCACCCGGGTGATCAGTCTGTAGTCGGGATGCGACGGCGTGTATGACGTTACACGCCGCCGTTGGGTTAGCAGAGGGGGGGATATATACAGCCAGCAGAATAACATGGGATATTTCTCTGGGTAAATAATATGGCCGGAGTCCCACAGTTAGCAGCTCAATGTCCGGGCAACAAACGCGTTCTTTAATCGTTACGTGACCGGGATGACACCATCGGTTGTTGACGAGGACGGCGAGCCCGCCGCCTTTCTTCTTACCGCACTCGGTGGCATCCCGGTCGGCCCGGACAGTCTGGAAGCCGTCCAGGGAGACGTTGTCATCGGGGATGTCCTGATGTAGCCAGGTCTCAGTAAAGCACATCAGGCTGCACTCCCGGTACTCCCGCTGACTCCTGGCTAACGCCGTTAGCTCGTCCATCTTGTTACCCAGGGACCTCACGTTACCCATGATGAGAGTGGGGAGACACGGCTTAAAACTCCTTTCTCTAAGTCTCAGTTTCCGCGGCCCCACACTCTTCCCTCGCTGCTTCTTTCCTCCTCTACGTCCCCTGTGTGTCTTGACTTTCCAAAAGTCCGCGGGGATATCCAGAGTAGTAGATGTTGTGGCCGGCATCAGCGCGAACAGCTGATCCCGACTGTAAACAATACGGGGTTGCTCCGCAACGATGGGGAGAATGAATGAGCGAGTTTCCATGTTGTAAAGTGTCCAAAAAACTCTCTCCAAAGGCGTAGATAGAGAGGGCACAGTTTAAATAAGGTGCCACCAAAAAAGTAGAACAATAAAAGTAGAAATTAAAGAGTTAAGTATGAAAAAGGTTAGAAACGAGCAGAGCGACGCTAACAGGCAGCCTGCACGGTCCGCGCAGGCGCACTAGAAACTGCAGGCCTGTTTCAAAGCAATTATGTCTTTTCATCAATAATGAAAAGGCTATATAATTCAGGTATATCATTTTACACACAGTTTCTTTTTCTGACTCTTCACATAGGTTATCACTGAAGAAACAACCCCAAAGTTTATGCATTCATGGACAATATATGAGGCTAAACGTTGCTAGCTCCCTAATACATGTTAGCTATTGTTAAACTGCAGGCCTGTTCAGAAGCTGTTGTCAATTAAAGGCTAGATTTTCACCGGGGGCTTTTGGGTGGGGAGTAGCTGAGAGAATCACTCCCATGATTCCCCGTCAGCCTCAACATCATATTTTGTTATTATTTTGATTGAGAGCCCCCTAGCGGCAGATCTTACATACTGTGTGTTTAAAAGCGGTTGGCATCCAAAGAGTTGCATTGCTGTCTACCTCTGGATTCATAGTACTACTACATGTTGTTCTTGTTGTTGTTTCTACTTCAACCATAACTGAAAGAAATTAACATTTAAAATAATAATCTTACACTGCACTCTCTGCCTTCTCCCGCTAAAGGGTTGAACATAACCTTCCATAGCCCATCAGTAGTAGGCATTCACCAACCGAGCCATTGGGAGCAAAATCTAAAGGACACTACCCTGATTGACAGATTACGCAGCAAATAAACGGTATCATTGACTAAAACAACATTACAGAGCCCAATTTTCTACTGGGTTACAATTCCACAAAATGAATGCAATACTAGAAAACATAATATATGAAGCGAGCAGAACATATTTTAAAGGAGAGAAACTTTACCCATTGTGAATGGCATCATCACCCTGCTAAATTCACACCTTGGCATAAATGAGGACCTCTGGTGGCGCTGCTCAGTTTGCCATGTGTGAAATAGGAGCCCATTTCTCGATTAAAGATCTCTCTCCCCCCAATACAGTCTAGTGACACTTGCATCAGTGAGATGTAATTACACACAGCATAGCATAATAACATACTAATTATCTTTTAACTTAAAACTGGTGCAGCTATGATACAACCCATTTTTGGGTGAACACCACGTTATTACAAAGTTTAAATAAATCAAATGTCAAAACAGAAAGACAGAATGGAGACAGAATTAGGCCAAATAAAAAAAATTGGAGGTGTTTAAAATGAACACCAAACTGAGCTGCTGAGATCAGTTTGATGTGGCTGTTGCTGGCGGTGAAAATCTTGACTTGTTTCTATAATAGGACATGAAGTGTCACTGCAGGTTGACCAATCAAAGGCAGTCTTCTCTATGAGGTGTCGAGGAGAGATCAAGATTCTTCTCATTCAGCACTGCAATTTGAGCACGATGACTTCTCCAAAGTTACTTTTCTATTTTACATTCCTCATCTTGGACAAAAGTGGTGAGTTCTTTTTTAATCTTTTAGTGTGGGGTCACTCTACCTGTCATAGTCTCTAAATGTGTTCCTGTGATATTGTAGATAGTACAAAGGTACATTAGACTTTAACAATGTATTTATATTCTTTGCATCTTTATTTTGTCTCTCTTGTCACTTCAGCTCAGATGACCGATCAATCCTCATCTTTACATCAAGAGAGAGAATTTATATCAGCTAATGTCGGAGACAACATAACTTTGAAATGTCTCTCTAAAGATAAAACGGTACAACGTTTTTTCTGGTATAAGCAACCTCTCGGACAGAAACCAAGACTGATGTCTACCGTCTATGGGTCCTATAAAAACATTGCATTTATTGATGAGTGGAAGAACAATCCACGCTTTACACTGGAAGCTGTAAATGGTGGAATTTACTTGGTTATCACAGGTTTACAAATTTCAGACACAGCTACTTACTACTGCTCAAGTAGAATTGCAGTAACTTGTGAATTTGCGGAGGGCACTTTAGTCAGTGTAAAGAGTTCAGGTTTGAACATCCCAGCTTCGGTTCATCAGTCAGAATCTGAGACCATCCAGCATGGAAGCTCTGTGACTCTGAACTGTACAGTCCACACTGGGACCTGTGATGGAGAACACAGTGTTTACTGGTTCAGAAACTCTGAAGAATCTCATCCAGGACTCATTTACACCCATGGAGGCAGGAATGATCAGTGTGTGAGGAGCCCCAACACAGAAACAAACACCTGTATCTACAACTTGCCATTGAAGAGTGTCAGTCGCTCTCATGCTGGGACTTACTACTGCGCTGTCGCCTCATGTGGACGCATTCTGTTCGGAAACAGGACCCACCTTGACATTGAAAGTAAGTAACTCCTACAGAAACTATTGCTTTCTGATAAATAGTTATAATTACAATTAAATCTAATCTAGCAAAGACTTTAAAAAGCTGCTCAGCAACATCTTCTGTTGTCTGTATCTTTGCAGAAGAGGAACACTCCCATATCTTGGTGTATTTCTTGAGTGGAGCTCTGACATTCACCACCATCCTTAGTTTTTCACTCTCTGTGATTCTGTTTGTTATGAGGAGGAAAAGCAGCTGTCACTGTGGAGGTAATTAGTACTTTTAGTTTCAATGTATATATAAATTTAACATCGGATCATAGAACATTTTAAAATTGGAATAAAATGGCTCTTTATTGTTTTTCAGAAACGTCAGATTCTTCTGCTACAACTTCACAGGTATTTCCACCAAATTTATTATAAATTAAATTTCAAACATCTTAGTATTCAAAGAAAGGAGGGAGATTTGGTTTTGCATTTAGTCCATCTGTGCTCCCGAGTAGTCAACATGGAGTATAAAGTAGAAATAAGCAGAATAACGTTGAATTTTCACTATGACTTCCAGCAAGTCTTAATCAAGGAGGAAGGGTGTTATTTATCATTTGGAGAAGACGTTGAAATGTAAAGAATCAAGTCAAAAATAAGAACAAAAAGATCTTTCTCTTCTGAATTTTCGTGCAACTGGTATGGAAAGTTAGATTTTATTCTTGACTTACTCTTCACAGTTATCACTTTTACGCTGATGACACTCAGTTGTACGTCTCCGTTTAGATGACGGACTACAGCAACTCAATCTCTCTAGAAAACTTTCTGGCAGCTATAAAGAAATGAATGTCCCTCAGCTTACTTCAGACAAAACTGAGCATGTTATTTTTGGCCTTGAACTTACTTCAAATAACATTCTCCAGTGTACTGGTCCTCTCCCAGTTTGTAAAACCCAGCATTTTTATCTCTGCATTTTATTTGACCCTGAGCTAAAATTCGATTGTCACACTAACCCCATACGTCACTGAACGACCACTTATATCATCCAGCAACAATCTCTTGATGATTTCACAATTAAAATTACAAACAAAAGGTCACTGCTGTTTTAACTCCGAGACTTTAAAACGCACTCTCCCCTTAAATCAGCTGAATCTGTTCACTGACTAGAAAAAACGTGGCTGATCTAACTTCCCTTGATCTGTGTATGTGAGCAGGAGTGGAGCAGCAATTTTAAAAGTATGGGTGTTCTAAGAATATTATTATGAAATAGTAAATCTCCCCGTCTGATTTGTAATTTTGTGATTTTATTCACTTCTACTCTTGTTTTTTATGTTTTCATTTTTAACTGCCTTATCTCAACTCATTGATGTAATGCACTTTTTAATATGGGATTAGAAATGTGCTTCATAAATACAGTTTATTATTATTGTTGTTGTTGTTGCTCTTTAGCTCAAAATAATTACTTTGAATATTCCAACTTTTAGTTTTTACTGGTTACTTATTGTGATTTGTTTTTTTTTTCTGTGTCTAGGGTCACATCAATGAAGATAATCTTCATTACGCTGCTTTAAGGGTAAACCAGGCCAGCAGATCAAGAAGACATGTGGACGACACACCAGCTGAATGTGTGTACTCCAGAGTAAAGAAGTAAATCTTGACGTTTCATCTTTGGCTACCTGTGGCAGGACATAAACTATTTACTGTGTAATTTGGCTTTTCAGACAACAGGGATCTTCCACATTATTTTACCTGAAATGTCTGAAGTAAAACAGTAATACTATAACACAAATCTGAAAAATGTAGTACAATGATTTTCAGTTTCTCTGTATTTATATGTTACATATTTGTTTTTTGTGGTAGAGTATGTGCAGCTGTGTCTCCTCCCCTGCAGTGTGGGTGTGTATTTGGGGAAATGTGTCTGTGGGTGTGTCATCAGATGCTGGTGCAGGTGCTGCATCTGATGGGTTAGTTCAACTAGAATTGCTTCCTCCTGATTGGATCATGCGTGACATGACAGCTTTAAATGGTGTGTTCCATTTGATCTCTGAACTCAGACGTTCCGAGTTGCCGGTCTGATATGTCATCAGGAACACTCCCTGAAGTCCGAATTCCGACTTGGAAACTCGGAGGAACTTCATGAGCCCGGATTAAGGCAAGGCAAGGCAAGTTTATTTGTATAGCGCTTTTCATACACAAGGCAGACTCAAAGTGCTTCACATGACAAACATTTTCCCCCGTATTTCCCTTTCATAGACACAAAAATTGGACTTTGTAGGTCAGCCCCGCCCATATTACTCCCTGCAGACCCCATGGTGTCTGTCCTGTGAGATTATCAGGCGTCCCCGATCAATCTGTGTAAATTTCTACCTTTACACTGGTTTTTCCAAGTTACCGGATTCAAGGAGTCACCTGAACTCCTCCGGACCTGGCGAAGTTAACTGAACGTCCTTTATTCAGACTATCTCGTAGTTATTTAGGGCCGTAAGATGGAAGAAACTTAACCTTTCAATTGTGTCCCAAAATACACAGTGACCTTTGACCTTTCATACAATAAAGTGAAATGAAATGGAAGAATTAAAAGAAAATTAAAAAACAGAGAATAAAAACATATTTGCAATACAATAGACAATAAACTGCAGAAGTTAAAAGTGCAATGTAGGTCAAATTTAGCAGAAGGCTAAGGTGAACATAAAAGTTTTCAGTCTTGTTTTAAAAGTGGTCAGTGTTGCGGCGAGTCTTAAATCTTCAGGAAGTTTATTCCAGCTGTTTGTTGCATAGTAACTAAAAGATGCTTTCCCATGATTTGTATTTACTCTGGGAATCACTAACAGATTGGTGTCAGAAGATCTTAGTGATCTTGAAGGCTTATGTAGTGGAAGCATATCAGTGATATACTTTGGCCCTAAACCATGTAGTGATTTATATGTGAGCAGTGGGATTTTGAAATTAATTCTCTGACATACAGGGAGCCAATGTAAGGATTTAAGAATTGGTGTAATGTGCTCACATGTTTTGGTCTTTGTTAGAACTCTAGCAGCAGCGTTCTGAACAAGCTGGAGCTGCCTGACAGTTTTTTTTGGAAGACCTGCAAGGAGACCATTACAATAGTCTAGCCTACTAGTTATAAAGGCATGTACAAGTTTTTCTAAGTCTTGAGCTGACATGAGCCCTCTAAGTCTTGCTACATTTTTGAGGTGATGGTAGGCCGATTTTGTTACTGCTTTGATGTGACTCTCCAAATGTAAATCTGAATTCATAATGACCCCCAGATTTCTGGCTTTATTTGAGGTTTTCAGGGACAGAGAGTGAAGGTGTTGGGTTACTTTAAACCTTTCTTTTTTAGCACCAAATACAATGATCTCAGTTTTGTCCTCATTTAGTTGTAGGAATGTTGACACATCCAGTCTTTGTTTTGCTCAATGCACTGGCACAGAAGATCTATGGGACGATAGTCGTTTGGTGATAGCGCTAAAATGCAGATGGCTGCTACGTGAATCAACAGTAATGTTTAAGCAGAAATATTGTGTCCTGCTCTCCTTCCTTCACCTCACACTCTCAACAATACCAGCATTTAGCACTGAGATCTCCAATCTTTAGACCGTTGAAAGTTATGTAGGCCTGAGTTTTTAGATTGTGTGTGAAACTATAGTTAGATTCTGATGGATTTATTGAGTGTTAGTTTGTAAATAACTTTTGATAAACAGATCACTGAACACTTGATCAGCAGTGTAGGAATGAGTAGCCTTTTTGTTCCTTTTTTCTCCTGCTAATGTGTTTAGGAGTGCAGGTCAGAAAACTGTCAATGTTGAAACTTGTGTTATTATTTAGGGAATTTAAGGGATTTTATTAGATAAATTTTGCTTGATGTTTTAGGCACTGCCTAACTCTTTATTAAAATAAACTGCTGCATGAACTCTGAATTTGACTGGTGCTGCTGGTTTTCTTGGGAGGGGGATGGGTGGGGGTCCCTTATCACGTTGTGTCTGGGCTCCCCTAGACAGTGGGGACATGTGCTTTAACATTCCTGTAGCCTAATTTTAACAGGGTTATTAAATTTGACAAGTAACTAAATGCACTACTAGTTACCGCAAATAGTTATACAATTACAGTAACGTAGGCTTTCCCATTGGGATCCCCACTTCACAGTGTTCTGAGACCTACCGAAGCTCAGCTATAAAATTTGCCACAGGCTGACACGACTTCCCGAAATGGTTGTGAAACTGAAACTGTTGGACTATCACAGAAGACTTTGGATTGTGGTGTTCCTCCACGAGATACTATAGATGAGTTCACCCGGTTTCTGCGGTGTGGCCAAGTTCCTTATCAGCTTATACGTCTTCGCCCCACACTCAGAAGAATACAGCACTTCTTAGCCTCCTCTGTAATTCCATTAGCAGAGAAAAAGTGTCCCAACCTCTCCTCATACTAGGTCCAGTCCTCGTGTCGCTCCACACATTCCCCGATAATCGCAAAAGTAACCATCTGATCGCAAGGCTCCTCTTCCTTGCACAGCTCAACTGCAGCCAACGGTGCACTCTGCCTCTCGTCCCTACTTGACCCCTCCTCGTCCCCGCTGCTCATGAAGTCGCCTAGCTAACTTAAGGCCCTGACACACCAAGGAGATTGTCGTCCGTCAGTCCTAGTTGAACTGTCGGTGAGCGGTCGTCGCCCTAGTGTTTGCGGTGTGTCCGGCTCTGTCGCAACACTGGCGGCCCCCATCTGCCTTTTCGACATACTAATTCGGCGTCAGCGGTCGGTGAGAGGAATCTCTCTGATTGGCTGTTTGGAGGTTTCATTTATTTCCAGCTTTTGACACAGGTTCGGGAAAGCCCCTTGAGCATGCCCCTGTAGTAGCCATGCTTTCACCCATTAGTGTGGTTCTTCCAAATGTGTCACCTCTGCCTCTTCAGGCTGACAACGCCAGTGCCATTTAAAACTTTTTATCAGACATTATTCTCGATTAGTAGGCTACCTATAGTACGAGTGGCGCGCAACAGCGGTGTGAAAGTGGTCTTCCTGTATCACAAAAGCAGACTACCACCGCCTCCGGCATGCCCACAACGTACTTGGTGGTTGGCCGTCGACTGTAGTCGTTGCGATGTGTTCTAGTGCAACTTTTTGGCCAAGACAGAAGGCGACGTGAGGCGATGCCACAGGCGGACCTCGTCGCCACTAGTTCTTTGTCGTCTGCTTGGTGTGTCAGGGCCTTAACACACTGAAGCCTAGCTCCCACTAAAAACAAAACAGGGCACCAGGACCTAAAAAAAACAGTTCACCTCGTCACCAAAAATATGTGTTAACTTCAACTAATAACAGTAACCGGTCGACAACTTTGTCATGGTACAGTATTTACTCTTTATCTAGAACGACAGGAGTTGGTTTACAGGATGTGGCGGAGACGGCACCGTGCTGCAATCAAGGGTATTATCAAGTAACGTTCAAGTACATAGCAGCAAATAGGAAAACATATACCCCAACAAAAATAATAACTTAAACAACAGCTCCCCTTAGTGGGAGTCGGCTATCCTGTGATTGACCTAGTTAGGTTTAGCATTATTTTATAATGCTCACGTTACAACAGGAGAGAAACTCTACCCATTGTGAATGGCATCATCACCCTGCTAAATTCACACATTGGCATACATGAGGACCTCTAGTGGCGCTGCTCAGTTTGCGACCTAGACTTGTGCCATGTGTGAAATAGGAGCCCATTTCTCAATGAAAGATCTCCCACCAATACAGTCTAGTGACACTTGCATCAGTGAGATGTAATTACACACAGCATAGCAGAATAAAATACTAATTATCTTGTGACTTAAAACTGGTGCAGCTATGATACAACCCATCTTTGGGTGAACACCACATTATTACAACGTTTAAATACATCAAATGTCAACAGAAAGAAAGAATGGAGACATTTAGGTAAAATAAAAAAAGGTTGGAGGTGTTTAAAATGAACACCAAACTGAGCTGCTGAGATCAGTTTGATGTGGCTGTTGCTGGCAGTGAACATCTTGACTTGTTTCCATAATAGGACATGAAGTGTCACTGCAGGTTGACCAATCAAAGGCAGTCTTCTCTATGAGGTGTCGAGAACAGATCAAGATTCTTCTCATTCAGCACTGCAATTTGAGCACGATGACATCTCCAAAGTTACTTTTCTATTTTACATTTCTCATCTTGGACAAAAGTGGTGAGTTCTTTTTTTTTTTTCTTTTAGTGTGGGGTCACTCTACCTGTCATAGTCTCTAAATGTGTTCCTGTGATATTGTAGATAGTACAAAGGTACATTAGACTTTAACAATGTATTTCTATTCTTTGCATCTTTATTTTGTCTCTCTTGTCACTTCAGCTCAGATGACCGATCAATCCTCATCTGTACATCAAGAGAATGAATTTATATCAGCTAATGTCGGAGACAACATAACTTTAAAATGTCTCCCTGAAGATAAAACGGTACAACGTTTTTTCTGGTATAAGCAACCTCTCGGACAGAAACTAAGACTGATGTCTACCTTCTTTGGATCCAATATAAACACTGCATTTAATGATGAGTGGAAGAACAATCCACGCCTTACAATGGAAGCCGTAAATGGTGGAATTTATCTGAATATCACAGATTTACAAATTTCAGACACAGCTACTTACTACTGTGCAGTTAGCTTTTCAATAAATTATGAATTTGTGAAGGGCACTTTAGTCAGCGTTAAGAGTTCAGGTTTGAACATCCCAGCTTCGGTTTATCAGTCAGAATCTGAGACCATCCAGCATGGAAGCTCTGTGACTCTGAACTGTACAGTCCACACTGGGACCTGTGATGGAGAACACAGTGTTTACTGGTTCAGAAACTCTGAAGAATCTCATCCAGGACTCATTTACACCCATGGAGGCAGGAATGATCAGTGTGTGAGGAGCTTCAACACAGAAACAAACACCTGTGTCTACAACTTGCCATTGAAGAGTGTCAGTCACTCTCATGTTGGGACTTACTACTGCGCTGTCGCCTCATGTGGACGCATTCTGTTTGGAAACGGGACCCACCTGGACATTGAAAGTAAGTAACTCCTACAGAAACTATTGCTTTCTGATAAATAGTTATTATTACAATTAAATCTAATCTAGCAAAGACTTTAAAAAGCTGCTCAGCAACGTCTTCTGTTGTCTGTATCTTTGCAGAAGAGGAATACTCCCATATCTTGATGTATTTCTTGAGTGGAGCTCTGACATTCACCACCATCCTTAGTTTTTCACTTGCTGTGATTCTGTTCATTATGAGGAGGAAAAGCAGCTGTCACTGTGGAGGTAATTAGTACTTTTAGTTTCTATGTATATATAAATTAAATATTGGATCATAGGAACTTTTAAATTTGGAATAAAATGGCTCTTTATTGTTTTTCAGAAACGTCAGATTCTTCCGCTACGACTTCACAGGTATTTCCACCAAATGTATTGTAAATTACATTCACACATATTTTGATATCAGAAAAAAGGAGGGAGATTTGATTTCGTATTTAGTCCATCTGTGCTCAATAATAGTTACAATATTGAGTATAAAGTAGAAATGACCAGAATAACGTTGAATTTTCAGTATGACTCTCAGAAGGAGGGACGGGGTTTTTATCATTTGGAGAAGAAGTTGAAATGTAAAGAAAAAAGTCAAAAATAAAAACAAAACAAAAACAACTCTTCTGCATTTTTGTGCAACTGGTATTAATGAAAAGTTAGACTTTATTCTTGAATTACTTTTCACAGTTATCGTCACTTTTAAGCTGATGACACGCAGTTGTACATCTCTGTTAACCCGACCGTCTGCAATTCAATCTCTCTAGAAAACTGTCTGGCAGCTATAAAGAAATAAATTTCCCACAGCTTACTTCAGACAAAACTGAGCATCCTACTTTTGGCCTTAAACTTTCCTCAAATAATATCCCAGTGTGTAAAACCCAGCATTTTAATATCTGCATTTTTTTTTACCCTGAGCTAAAATTCGATCACACTAACCCCATACATCACAGAACGACCACTTATATCATACAGCCACAATCTGTTGGTCATTTTACGAATAAAATTCCAACCAAAGGTGGCTGCTGTTTTGGCTCCAAGACTTTAAAGGTCACATATTACCCTCCTTTTCAAAAAGTTAAAATAAATCTCAGAGCTCCCCAAAACACATCTGTGAAGTTTCTTGTTATGAATCCACTCTGACACTGAATCTTATTGTGGTTATAAACCCCTCTATTTCAGCCCTGCTCAGAACAGGCTGTTTCTGTGTCTGTAGCTTTAAATATAAATGAGCTGTGTCTGACCACGCCCCTCTCTGAAAGAGCTTGGGTGGCCTGGGCTTTCTCGCTTCATGCCCTATTGTTTATGGAGAGAAGGCAGACTCAGAGGGCAGAACAAACACCTAGCTGTAGGAGTGTCACCCACCAGGGGGAGGGGTTACTGCCCTTTGTGATGTCATGAAGGGAAAATCTACAAACGGCCTGTTGGAGCACACATTTTCTAAAAATGCAAGACAAGGAGGATGGACTTTTCTCATCATTGGGGGATTATTAATGTAGGGTTAGAAATTGGTTTTAATGAATACAGTTTATGATTTGTATTGTTGTTGTTGCTCTTTAGCTCAGAATAATTACTTAGAATGTTTTAACCTTAAGTTTTTACTGGTTACTTATTGTGATTTGTTGTGTTTTCTGTGTCTAGGGTCACATCAATGAAGATAATCTTCATTACGCTGCTTTGAGGGTAAACCAGGCCAGCAGATCAAGAAGACATGTGGACGACACACCAGCTGAATGTGTGTACTCCAGAGTAAAGAAGTAAATCTTGACGTTTCATCTTTGGCTACCTGTGGCAGATCATAAACTATTTACTGTGTAATTTGGCTTTTCAGACAACAGGGATCTTCCACATTATTTTACCTGAAATGTCTGAAGTAAAACAGTAATACTATAATATAAATCTGAAAAATTTAGTACAATGATATTCAGTTTCTCTGTATTTATATGTTACATATTTGTTTTTTGTGGTACAGTATGTGCAGCTCTGTCTCCTCCCCTGCAGTGTGGGTGTGTATTTGGGAAAATGTGTCTGTGGGTGTGTGTGTCAATCAGACGCTGGTGTAGGTGCTGCATCTGATGGGTCAATTCAACTAGAATTGTGTTAACCTTTCCTGCTTCGGGGTTCCGACCGTGGTCAGAGCGCACAGGGGAGACTTATTTGTCTGCTACAGGGCCGAAGTATCTTCCAACCTCGGGGCTAACCCTCATCACTTTACTGGGATGCCGCAACTTGTAAAAAAGACACGGAGAGTCCGGCTGGTAGCTTGAGGTTGTCGGGCCGTTTATTTCGTACACACAGAGCTCGACTGTACATATCCTTTCTCTGGTTAATTCTGCTCCGGTTCCCGGCATCAACAAATGTACCTCCCGCACGCACACACCCAAAGAACACACACCTGCCTCGTTCTCTCTCTCTCCTCCCTCACTCCACCCACCCACCCACACACATGCGCACTCAGCCATTCACAGACGGGCATACGCTGCTCGTATAACAATTGCGTCCTCCTGATTGGATCATGCGTGACATGACAGTTTTAATGGTGCTTTCCATTTGATCTCGGAACTCAGAACTTCCCAGTTGCCGGTCTGATATGTCATCAGGAATGCTCCCTGAAGTCCGAATTCCGACTCGGGGGAACTTCATGAGCCCAGATTAAAATCCAAGATGGCTGCTACTTGAATCAACAGTAATGTTTAAGCAGAAATATTGTGTCCTGCTCTCCTTCCTTCACCTCACACTCTCAACAATACCAGCATTTAGCTCTGAGATCTCCAATCTTAAGACCGTTGAAAGTTATGTAGGCCTGAGTTTTTAGATTGTGTGTGTTAGAAACTATAGTTAGATTCTGATGGATTTATTGAGTGTTAGTTTGTAAATAAATTTTGATCAATAGATCATTGAACACGTGATCAGCAGTGTAGGAATGAGTAGCCTTTTTTGATTGTTCTTTTTTTACCAGCTGTTTATGTGTCAATTGTTTAATTTTGTGTTTTTGGTTGGGGAACATTGGGGATTTTATTAGATAACTTTTGTTTGATGTTTTAGGCACTGCCTAACTCTTTATTAAAATAAACTGCTGCATGAACTCTGAATTTGACTGGTGCTGCTGGCTTTCTTGGGAGTGGGAAGGGTGGGGGTCACTTATCACGTTGTGTCTAGGCTCCCCTAGACAGTGGGGACATGACAACAGTAATTTTACATCTCTGAGCCTTGTTGTACCACAGTTGAGAGTAATATGCAGTATAGTGAGTTTTGTTAGAAAGGATAGAGTGAATTACATTATTTAAAATCAAAAATTAAAAAAAGGAAACAAACAAACCAAAAGTAACTATGTCTGAAAAGTAGTAGATAGAAGTAAAACGTAAATATCTCTACCCCTTTCTCACTTTTGTGCTATAAATTCATGAATCATTCCAACAAATGCTACAGGAAAATGCTACTGTGCTCCCAGTGTAACCTCGCCCGCAAAATCAGTGTCAACAAAGCTTACTCTAATGTAAAGTAACAAGTGCTTTAACATTCCTGTAGCCTCATTTTAACAGCATTATTAAATTTGAAAAGTTACTAAATGCACTACTAGTTACCGCAAATAGTTATACAATTACAGTAACGTAGGCTTTCCCATTGGGATCCCCACTTCACAGTGTTCTGAGACCTACCGAAGCTCAGCTATAAAATTTGCCACAGGCTGACACGACTTCCCGAAATGGTTGTGAAACTGAAACTGTTGGACTATCACAGAAGACTTTGGATTGTGGTGGTCCCCCACGAGATGGATGAGTTCACCAGGTTTCCGCGGTGTGGCCAAGTTCCTTATCAGCTTATATGTCTTCGCCCCACACTCAGAAGAATAGAGCGCTTCTTAGCCTCCACTGTAATTCCATTTGCAGAGAAAAAGTGTCCCAACCTCTCCTCATACTAGGTCCAGTCCTCGTGTCTCTCCACAAATTCCAAGATAGTAACAAAAGTAGCCATCTCATTGCGAGGCTCCTCTTCCCTGCGCAGCTAAACTGCAACCAACGGTGCACTCTGCCTCTCGTCCCTATTTGGCCCCTCCTCGTCCCCGCTGCTCATGAAGTCGCCTAGCTAACTTAAGGCCCTGACACACCAAGGAGATTGTCGGCCGTCAGTCCTAGTTGGAACGTCGGTGAGCGGTCGTCGCCCTAGTTTTTGCGTGTGTCCGGCTCTGTCGCAACAGTGTCGGCCCCCATCTGCCTTTTCGACATTCGACAGGTAAATTCGGCGTCAGCAGTCGGTGAGAGGAATCTCTCTGATTGGCTGTTTGGAGGTTTCATTTATCTCCAGCTCTCGACACAGGTTTGGGAAAGCCCCTTGAGCATGCCCCTGTAGTATCCATGCTTTCACCCATTAGTGTGGTTCTTCCAAATGTGTGGCCTCTGCCTCTTCTGGCTGACAACGCCAGTGCCATTTAAAACTTTTTATCAGACATTATTCTCGATTAGTGGGCTACCTATGTAGTGGAGGGTCCCCTATAGTGGTGCGCGACAGCGGTGTGAAAGTGGTCTTCCTGTATCATAAAAGCGGACTACCGCCGCCTCAGGCATGCCCAGAATGTACTTGGTGGTTGGCCGTCGACTGTAGCCTTTGCGATGTGTTCTAGTTCAACTTTTTGGCCAAGACAGAAGGCGAGGTGAGGCGACGCCACAGGCGGACCTCGTCGCCACTAGTTCTTTGCCGTCTGCTTGGTGTGTCGGGGCCTTAACACACTGAAGCCTAGCTCCAACTAAAAACATGACAAAACGGGGCACCAGGACCTAATAAAAACAGTTCACCTCGTCACCAAAAATATGTGTTAACTCTTACTAATAAAAGGAACCAGTCGACAACTTTATGTCATGGTACAGTATTTACTCTTTATCTAGAACGACAGGAGTTGGTTTACAGGATGTGGCCGAGACGGCACCATGCTGCAATCAAGGGTATTATCAAGTGACGTTCAAGTACATAGAAGCAAATAGGAAAACATATACGCCAACAAAAATAATAACTTAAACAACAGCTCCCCTAGTGGGAGTCGGCTATCCTGTGTTTGACCTAGTTAGGTTTAGCATTATTTTATAATGCTCACGTTACAACAGGAGAGAAACTCTACCCATTGTGAATGGCATCATCACCCTGCTAAATTCACACCTTGGCATAAATGAGGACCTCTGGTGGTTTGCGTTGTGTGAAATAGGAGCCCATTTCTCGATGAAAGATCTCTCTCCCCCCAATACAGTCTAGTGACACTTGCATCAGTGATTTATAATTACACACAACATAGCAGAATAACATACTAATTATCTTGTAACTTAAAACTGGTGCAGCTATGATACAACCCATCTTTTGATAAACACCACGTTATAACAACGTTTAAATACATGAAATGTAACAGAAAGAAAGAATAGAGACATTTAGGTCAAATAAAAAAAGGTTGGAGGTGTTTAAAATGAACACCAAACTGAGCTGCTGAGATCAGTTTGATGTGGCTGTTGCTGGCAGTGAACATCTTGCCTTGTTTCTATAATAGGACATGAAGTGTCACTGCAGGCTGACCAATCAAAGGCAGTCTTCTCTATGAGTTGTCGAGAACAGATCAAGATTCTTCTCATTCAGCACTGCAATTTGAGCACGATGACATCTCCAAAGTTACTTTTCTATTTCGCATTTCTCCTCTTGGACAAAAGTGGTGAGTTATTTTTTTCTTTTAGTGTGGGGTCACTCTACCTGTCATAGTCTCTAAATGTGTTTCTCTGATATTGTAGATAGTACAAAGTTACATTAGACTTTAACAATCTGTTTATATTCATTGCATCTTTATTTTTTCTCTCTTGTCACTTCAGCTCAGATGACCGATCAATCCTCGTCTGTACATCAAGAGAGAGAATTTATATCAGCTAATGTCGGAGACAACATAACTTTGAAATGTCTCTCTGAAGATAAAACGGTACGTTTGTTCTGGTATAAGCAACCTCTCGGACAGAAACCAAGACTGATGTCTACCTTCTATCAGTATAATAAAAACATTGCATTCATTGATGAGTGGAACAACAATCCACGCTTTACACTGGAAGCTGTAAATGGTGGACTTTACTTGATTATCACAGGTTTACAAATTTCAGACACAGCTACTTACTACTGCTCAACTAGAATTGCAGTAACTTGTGAATTTGCGGAGGGCACTTTAGTCAGTGTTAAGAGTTCAGGTTTGAACATCCCAGCTTCAGTTCATCAGTCAGAATCTGAGACCATCCAGCATGGAAGCTCTGTGACTCTGAACTGTACAGTCCACACTGGGACCTGTGATGGAGAACACAGTGTTTACTGGTTCAGAAACTCTGAAGAATCTCATCCAGGACTAATTTACACCCATGGAGGCAGGAATGATCAGTGTGTGAGGAGGCCCAACACAGAAACAAACACCTGTGTCTACAACTTGCCATTGAAGAGCGTCAGTCACTCTCATGCTGGGACTTACTACTGCGCTGTCGCCTCATGTGGACGCATTCTGTTCGGAAACGGGACCCACCTGGACATTGAAAGTAAGTAACTCCTACAGAAACTATTGCTTTCTGATAAATAGTTGTAATTACAATTAAATCTAATCTAGCAAAGACTTTAAAAAGCTGTTCAGCAACATCTCTTGTTGTCTGTATCTTTGCAGAAGAGGAATACTCCCATATCTTGGTGTATTTCTTGAGTGGAGCTCTGACATTCACCACCATCCTTAGTTTTTCACTCGCTGTGATTCTGTTCGTTATGAGGAGGAAAATCAGCTGTCACTGTGGAGGTAATTAGTACTTTTTGTTTCTATGTATATATAAATTAAACATTGGATCATAGAAACTTTTAAATTTGGAATTAAATGGCTCTTTATTGTTTTTCAGAAACGTCAGATTCTTCCGCTACGACTTCACAGGTATTTCCACTAAATTTATTGTAAATTACATTCACACATATTTTGATATCAGAAAAAAGGAGGGAAATTTGGTTTTGTATTTAGTCCATCAGTGCTCCTGAATAGTCACAATATTGAGTATAATGTAGAAATGACCAGAATAACGTTACATTTTCAGTATGACTCTCAGAAGGAGGGACGGGGTTTTTATCATTTGGAGAAGAAGTTGAAATGTAAAGAAAAAAGTCAAAAATAAAAACAAAACAAAAACAACTCTTCTGCATTTTTGTGCAACTGGTATTAATGAAAAGTTAGACTTTATTCTTGAATTACTCTTCACAGTTATCGTCACTTTTACGCTGATGACACGCAGTTGTATGTCTCTGTTAACCCGACCGTCTGCAACTCAATCTCTCTAGAAAACTGTCTGGCAGCTATAAAGAAATGAATGTCCCTAAGCTTACTTCAGACAAAACTGAGCATCTTATTTAGGGCCCTAAACTTTCCTCAAATAATATCCCAGTGTGTAAAACCCAGCATTTTAATCTCTGCATTTTATTGACCCTGAGCTAAAATTCGATCACACTAACCCCATACATCACGGAGCGACCACTTATATCAGACAGCCACAATCTGTTGGTCATTTTACGAACAAAATTCCAACCAAAGGAGGCTGCTGTTTTGGCTCCAAGACTTTAAAGGTCACATATTACCCTCCTTTTCAAAAAGTTAAAATAAGTCTCAGAGCTCCCCAAAACACGTCTGTGGATTTTCTTGTTCTAAATCCACTCTGATCCTGTATTTGATCATGCCTATAAACTGCTCTATTTCAGCCCTGCTCAGAACAGGCTGTTTCTGTGTCTGTAGCTTTGAATGTAAATGAGCTGTGTCTGACCACGCCCCTCTCTGGAAGGGCTTGGGTGGCTTGGGCTTTCTCGCTCCATGCTCTACTGTTTACGGTGAGAAGGCAGACTCAAAGGGCAGAACAAACACCTAGCTGTGGGAGTGTCACCCACCAAGGGGAGGGGTTACTGCCCTTTGTGATGTCATGAAGGGAAAATCTACAAACGGCCTGTTGGAGCACACATTTTCTGAAAGTGCAAGACAAGGAGGATGGACTTTTCTCATCATTGGGGGATTATTAATGTAGGGTTAGAAATTGGTTTCATAAATACAGTTCATGATTTGTATTGTTGTTGTTGTTGCTCTTTAGCTCAGAATAATTACTTAGAATGTTTTTACCTTAAGTTTTTACTGGTTACTTATTGTGATTTTTTTTTTTTCTGTGTCTAGGGTCACATCAATGAAGATAATCTTCATTACGCTGCTTTAAGGGTAAACCAGGCCAGCAGATCAAGAAGACATGTGGACGACACAATGAGTGAATGTGTGTACTCCAGAGTAAAGAAGTAAATCTTGACGTTTCATCTTTGGCTACCTGTGGCAGGACATAAACTATTTACTGTGTAATTTGGCTTTTCAGACAACAGGGATCTTCCACATTATTTTACCTGAAATGTCTGAAGTAAAACAGTAATACTATAATACAAATCTGAAAAATGTAGTACAATGATTTTCTGTTTCTCTGTATGTATATGTTACATATTTGTTTTTTGTGGTACAGTATGTGCAGCTCTGTCTCCTCCCCTGCAGTGTGGGTGTGTATTTGGGAAAATGTGTCTGTGGGTGTATGTGTCTGTCAATCAGATGTTGGTGCAGGAACTTCAGCCTTTTTTTGAGCCCGGATTAAAATCTAAAATGGCTGCTACGTGAATCAACAGAAATATTGTGTATATTAGCAGCTTAGTCATCTTTTTGTGTAATTAAATCAATCACAGCGATAGTGTCGTGCAAGTTCTATATGTGGACATGTTGTCATGTTACTAAACTATCAGGTAGTGTGTTGTTATTGTCTGGTATTAGCTAACAAATCAAAGGTTCTCCAGGAGGCGTCCATGTTGCTTGTCTGACTTGTTGCAGACTCACAACTGGAGCGGGTTTAACTCGGGTGTGATGTCATTCCCAGCTCCGAGATACGATTCCGAAGTAAAAGGAACGCATCATAAATCTCAGCTGTTGCAGCCTGCTCTCCTTCCTTCAACTCACACTCTCAACAATACCAGCATTTAGCTCTAAGATCTCCAATCTTTAGACCGTTGAAAGTTATGTAGGCCTGATTTTTTAGATTGTGTGTGTTAGAAACTATAGTTAGATTCTGATGGATTTATTGAGTTTTGGTTTGTAAATAATTTTTGATAAATAGATCATTGAACACGTGATCAGCAGTGTAGGAATGATTAGCCTTTTTTGATTGTTCTTTTTTTACCAGCTGTTTATGTGTCAATTGTTCAATTTTGTGTTTTTGGTTGTGGAACATTGGGGATTTTATTAAATAACTTTTGCTTGTTGTTTTAGGCACTGTCTAACTCTTTATTAAAATAAACTGCTGCTTGATCTCTGAATTTGACTGGTGCTGCCTGCTTTCTTGGGAGTGGGAAGAGTTGGGGTCACTTATTACGTTGTGTCTATAGTTCCCCTAGACAGTGGGGACATTACAACAGCAACTTTACATCTTTGAGCCTCGTCGTACCCATAGACTGTGAATGTTAATGGATGAAGCCTGATTGTTGTCAGCCATCTGTTACGGCAGGGGATTCTAGAGGCTCATCGACAGCCGCCGCCATGCTGGAAATCCTGTCTCAGCCTAACATTCAGTCAACCTAACGACATGCTTAGATCCGGGTTTTCAGTCTCTTGACGAACCATTACATAGTGCTCACCTATCAATCATGTCAGCTGCATTCCACGTATGGTTTTTAAAATCAAAACGGAGCAGTTTGACAAAAATTCACCCCTACTGTACAGTGTGTGCCTGTGATAACAATAACTAATCAGACCTATTTCAATCTTTTGTACCAGGCTGTAAACATTTACGCTGTAAACTGGGTGTTTTGCCAGCCATGTGTATGTGACTTCCGGTGTTCCTGGAACCAGCCTAAAGTGGACACTCGACGAACAGCAGGAATTTGCACTTCTGCATTGGCTTCATTTTTCAAGACTGGAGGTTGCCGCTTGGTCGTACCACAGTTGAGAGTAAAATGCAGTATAGTGAGTCTTGTTTGAAAGGATAGAGGGAATAACACTATTTCAAACCAAAACATTTTAATAACATAACAAAAAACAAACAAAACAAAAGTACATGTGTCCGAAAAGGAGTTTGTAGGAGTAAAACATGTATATCGGTACCCTTTCCTCACTTTTCTTCTATTAATTCATGTAGCATTCCAAGAAATGCTCAAATTTATTTATTTACAGAGGGACAGACGAAAAGAGAAGATGCTACTGCACTGACTCTAGTGTAATCTCGCCCACCAAATCAATGTCAATAAACCTTAATCTTAAATAAAGTAACAAGTGCTTTTAAATTCCTGTAGCCTAATTTGAAAAGTAACTACTGTAGATTCACTACTAGTTACCGCAAATAGTTATGCAGTTACAGTAATGCAGGCTTTCCCATTGGACTGGGGACATTGTTTGGCGGTGGAAGGAATATTTTTTTAGGAACTCCTAAACCCAGACAACATGTCCTCTGAAGAGGAGGCAGAGTTTGAAGATCCGGGCGAAGCCTTACCACTAACCTTGGCAGAGGTCACTGAGGCAGTTAGAAAGCTCCTCAGTGGCAATGCACCAGGTGTGGATGAGATTCACGCCGAGATGCAAAAGGCTCTGGACATTGTTGGGCTGTCTTGGCTGACAGCCCAACAAGGTCGCATGGAAATCGGGGACAGTGCCTGTGGAGTGGCAGACCAGTGTGGTGGTTCCCATTTTCAAAAAGGCGGACCGGAGGATATTCTCCAATTATAGGGGTATCAAACTTCTCAGCCAGCCGGGGAATGTTTACTCTAGGGTGCTGGAAAGGCGGCTCCGACCAATTGTCAAACTTCGGATACAGGAGGAACAATGTGGATTCTGTCCTGGCCGTGGGACAGTGGACCAGCTCTTTGCCCTCGCAGGGCTTCAAGGGGGAGCATGGGATTTTGCTCATCCAGTCCCTAGGGGGATTATGCGGGGGGTACTACATTAATATGGGGTCCTGGGGCCGTTGCTACGAGCCATACGGTCCCTGTATGAGCTGTGTCCGCATTCTCCGCAAAGTCAGACACGTTGCCGGTGCCTTCCCCAGGGTTGCCCCTTGTCACTGGTTCTGTTTGAGATTTTCATGGACAGGAGCTCAAGGAGCAGCTGGGTAGAGGAGGTTTTCCAGTTTGAAGGCATCAAAGTCTCATCTCTAATTTTTGCTGATGATGAGGTTTGTTGGCTTCCTCATGCTGGGACCTCCAGCAGACATTGGGGCGGTTTGCAGCCATGTGCAAAGCGGCTGGTATGAGGGATAGCACCTCCAAGTCCGAGGCCATGGTTCTCTGCCGGAAACAGTGGATTGGTCTCTCCGGGTGGGGAGTGAGTCGCTACCCCAAGTGAAGGGTTTTAAGTATCTCAGGGTCTTGTTCAGGAGTGAGAGTAGGATGGACTCTAAGATTGACAGAAGGATTGGCTCAGCGTCAGTAGTAATGCAGGCTTTGTGCCGGACGAGGGAAGAGGGAGCCTGAAGAGAAAAGCTCTCGATTTTCTGGTCGATCTTCGTCCCGACCCTTACCTATGGTCATGAACTATGGGTAGTGACCGAAAGAATGAGATCATGCATACAAGCAGCTGAAAAGAGTTTCCTCCGGAGGGTGGCTGGGTTCAGCCTTAGAGATAGGGTGAGGAGCTCAGACATTTGGGGAGAGCTCGGAGTAGAGCCGCTGCTCCTTAGCATTGAAAGGAGCCAGTTGAGGTGGTTTTGGCATCTGATTAGGATGCCTCCTGGACGCCTCCCTTTGGAGGTCTTTCAGGCACGCCCAACTAGGAGGAGACCCCAGGGTATATCCAGAGTTTACTGGAGGCATTATATATCCCGTCAAGCCTCTGAACCCCCAGGATGAGCTGGAAAACATTGCTGGGGAGAGGGAAGTCTGGGTTGACTTACTGTGCTTGCTGCCACCGCGACCCGACCTCGGATAAGCGGAAGAAAATGGATGGATGGATGGACGGAGGCTTTCCCAACGGGATTCCGACTTCACAGTGTTCAGAGAGCTGAAGCTCAGCTATTACATTTGACACAGACTGACCTGGCTTCCTGAAATGGCTGTGAAACTTAAATCGTTGGACTATCACAGAAGGCTTTGGATTGTGGTGGTTCCTTACGAGCTGAAACAGTTCATCATATGGAATTTCCTTCGGTTTTCGCGGTATGGCGAAGTTCCTTATCAGCTTATAAGTCTTTGCCCCACACTCACTCAGAAGAATAAAGCGCTTCGTAGCCTCCTCTGTAATTCCATTAGCAGAGAAAAGGTGTCCCAACCTCTCCTCATACTAGGTCCAGTCCTCGTGTCACTCCACAAATTCCCCGATAGTCACAAAAGTAGCCATCTCAACGCAAGGCTCCTCTTCCCTGTGCAGCTCCACTGCAGCCAACAGTGCACATTGCATCTCGTCCCTGCTCGGCTCCTCCTCGTCCCCGCTGCTCATGTAGTCGCCTAGCTAACTAGCACACTTAGCATAGCGCCAGCTAAAAACAAAACAAAAGAACGCCAGGACCTATGAAACCAGTTCACCTCGTTGCCAAAAATATGTGGTAACTTCTACTAATAAAAGGAACCAGTCGACAACTTTATGTCAAGGTATTTACTCTTTATCTAGAACGACAGGATTTTGTATCCAGAATGTGGCCGAGACGGCACTGTGCTGCAATCAAGGGTATTATCAAGTAACGTTCAAGTACATAGCAGCAAATAGGAAAACATATACCCCAACAAAACTAATAACTTAAACAACAGCTCCCCTTAGTGGGAGTCCGCTATCCTGTGATTGACCTAGTCAGGTTTAGCATTATTTTATAATGCTCACGTTACAACAGGAGAGAAACTCTACCCATTGTGAATGACATCATCACCCTGATAAATTCACACCTTGGCATAAATGGGGACCTCTGGTGGCGCTGCTCAGTTTGTGACCTAGACTTGTGCCATGTGTGAAATAGGAGCCCATTTCTCAATGAAAGATCTCCCACCAATACAGTCTAGTGACACTTGCACTTGCAGTGAGATATAATTACACACAGCATAGCAGAATGACATACTAATTATCTTTTAACTTAAAACTTGTGCAGCAATGATACAACCCATCTTTGGGTGAATACCACATTATTACAACGTTTAAATACATCAAATGTCAACAGAAAGAATGGAGACATTTAGGTAAAATAAAAAAAGGTTGGAGGTGTTTAAAATGAACACCAAACTGAGCTGCTAAGATCAGTTTGATGTGGCTGTTGCTGGCAGTGAACATCTTGCCTTGTTTCTATAATAGGACATGAAGTGTCACTGCAGGCTGACCAATCAAAGGCAGTCTTCTCTATGAGTTGTCGAGAACAGATCAAGATTCTTCTCATTCAGCACTGCAATTTGAGCACGATGACATCTCCAAAGTTACTTTTCTATTTTACATTTCTCATCTTGGACAAAAGTGGTGAGTTCTTTTTTTCTTTAAGTGTGGGGTCACTCTACCTGTCATAGTCTCTAAATGTGTTCCTCTGATATTGTAGATAGTACAAAGGTACATTAGACTTTAACAATGTATTTATATTCATTGCATCTTTATTTTTTCTCTCTTGTCACTTCAGCTCAGATGACCGTTCTATCCTCATCTGTACATCAAGAGAGAGAATTTATATCAGCTAATGTCGGAGACAACATAACTTTGAAATGTCTCCCTGAAGATAAAACGGTACAACGTTTTTTCTGGTATAAGCAACCTCTCGGACAGAAACCAAGACTGATGTCTACCTTCTATGGGTCCTATAAAAACATTGCATTCATTGATGAGTGGAACAACAATCCACGCTTTACACTGGAAGCCGTAAATGGTGGAGTTTATCTGAATATCACAGATTTACAAATTTCAGACACAGCTACTTACTACTGCGCAGTTAGCTTTTCATTAACTTATAAATTTGCGGAGGGCACTTTAGTCAGCATTAAGAGTTCAGGTTTGAACATCCCGGCTTTGGTTCATCAGTCAGAATCTGAGACCATCCAGCATGGAAGCTCTGTGACTCTGAACTGTACAGTCCACACTGGGACCTGTGATGGAGAACACAGTGTTTACTGGTTCAGGAACTCTGAAGAATCTCATCCAGGACTCATTTACACCCATGGAGGCAGGAATGATCAGTGTGTGAGGAGCCCCAACACAGAAACAAACACCTGTATCTACAACTTGCCATTGAAGAGCGTCAGTCGCTCTCATGCTGGGATTTACTACTGCGCTGTCGCCTCATGTGGACGCATTCTGTTCGGAAACGGGATTCACCTGGACGTTGAAAGTAAGTAACTCCTACAGAAACTATTGCTTTCTGATAAATAGTTATAATTACAATTAAATCTAATCTAGCAAAGACTTTAAAAAGCTGCTCAGCAATGTCTTCTGTTGTCTGTATCTTTGCAGAAGAGGAACACTCCCATATCTTGGTGTATTTCTTGAGTGGAGCTCTGACATTCACCACCATCCTTAGTTTTTCACTCGCTGTCATAATGTTCGTTATGAGGAGGAAAAGCAGCTGTCACTGTGGAGGTAATTAGTACTTTTTGTTTCTATGTATATATAAATTAAATATTGGATCATAGAAACTTTTAAAATTGGAATAAAATGGCTCTTTATTGTTTTTCAGAAACGTCAGATTCTTCCGCTACAACTTCACAGGTATTTCCACCAAATTTATTATAAATTAAATTTCACACATCTTAGTATTCAAAGAAAGGAGGGAAGTTTGGTTTTGTATTCAGTCCATCTGTGCTCCCGAGTAGTCAACATGGAGTATAAAGTAGAAATAAGCAGAATAACGTTGAATTTTCACTATGACTGCCAGCAAGTCTTAATCAAGGAGGAAGGGTGTTATTTATCATTTGGATAAGACGTTGAAATGTAAAGAATGAAGTCAAAAAGAAGAACAAAAAGAACAAAAGATCTTTCTCTTCTGAATTTTCGTGCAACTGGTATGGAAAGTTAGACTTTATTCTTGAATAAATAAATTGGGGGCGGCAGTAGCTCAGTCCGTAGGGACTGAGGTTAGCAACCTGAGGGTTGCCGGTTCAAGTCCCGGCACGGACCAAGTCCGGAAATGGGTCTGGTAGCTGGAAAGGTGACAGTCCTCTTCCTGAGCACTGCCGAGGTGCCCTTGAGCAAGGCATCGTACCCCCCCACCAGCTTAGCAGCGCTCGCTGAGGGCAGCGCTCGCTGAGGCTGAGGGCGGCGCTCGCTCTGAAACCTCTCCATTAATGCATGTCCATGGATCCTGTTTGTGCATGTGTGTGTATTTCGGCCTATGTTTGTGTAGCATGACATTAGACAGAGTGTAAAAAATGAATTTCCTCTCACGGGATTAATAGAGTATAAATTATTATTATTATTATTATTATGAATTAATCTTCACAGTTATCACTTTTACGCTGATGACACTCAGTTGTACGTCTCCGTTTAGATGACGGACTACAGCAACTCAATCTCTCTAGAAAACTGTCTGGCAGCTATAAAGAAATGAATGTCCCTCAGCTTACTTCAGACAAAACTGAGCATGTTATTTTTGGCCTTGAACTTACTTCAAATAACATTCTCCAGTGTACTGGTCCTCTCCCAGTTTGTAAAACCCAGCATTTTTATCTCGGCATTTTATTTGACCCTGAGCTAAAATTTGATCGTCACACTAACCCCATACGTCACAGAACGACCACTTATATCATCCAGCAACAATCTCTTGATGATTTCAAAATTAAAATTACAAACAAAAGGTCACTGCTGTTTTAACTCCGAGACTTTAAAACGCACTCTCCCCTTAAATCAGCTGAATCTGTTCACTGACTAGAAAAAACGTGGCTGATCTAACTCCTTTGATCTGTGTGTGTGAGCAGGAGTGGAGCAGCAATTTTAAAAGTATGGGTGTTCTAAGAATATTATTATGAAATAGTAAATCTCCCCGTCTGATTTGTAATCTTGTGATTTTATTCACTTCTACTCTTGTTTTTTATGTTTTCATTTTTAACTGCCTTATCTCAACTCATTGATGTAATGCACTTTTTAATATGGGATTAGAAATGTGCTTTATAAATACAGTTTATTATTATTGTTGTTGTTGTTGCTCTTTAGCTCAGAAGAATTACTTTGAATATTCCAACTTTTAGTTTTTGCTGGTTACTTATTGTGATTTGTTTTTTTTTTCTGTGTCTAGGGTCACATCAATGAAGATAATCTTCATTACGCTGCTTTAAGGGTAAACCAGGCCAGCAGATCAAGAAGACATGTGGACGACACACCAGCTGAATGTGTGTACTCCAGAGTAAAGAAGTAAATCTTCACGTTTCATCTTTGGCTACCTGTGGCAGGACATAAACTATTTACTGTGTAATTTGGCTTTTCAGACAACAGGGATCTTCCCCATTATTTTACCTGAAATGTCTGAAGTAAAACAGTAATACAAATCTGAAATATGACAACTCATTTAGTACAATGATTTTCTGTTTCTCTGTATGTATATGTTACATATTTGTTTTTTGTGGTACAGTATGTGCAGCTCTGTCTCCTCCCCTGCAGTGTGGGTGTGTATTTGGGAAAATGTGTCTGTATGTGTCTGTCAATCAGATGTTGGTGCAGGAACTTCAGCCTTTTTTTGAGCCCGGATTAAAATCTAAAATGGCTGCTACGTGAATCAACAGAAATATTGTGTATATTAGCAGCTTAGTCATCTTTTTGTGTAATTAAATCAATCACAGCAATAGTGTCGTGCAAGTTCTATATGTGGACATGTTGTCATGTTACTAAACTATCAGGTAGTGTGTTGTTATTGTCTGGTATTAGCTAACAAAACAAAGGTACTCCAGGAGGCGTCCATGTTGCTTGACCGACTTGTTGCAGACTCACAACTGGAGCGGGTTTAACTCAGGTGTGATGTCATTCCCAGCTCCGAGATACGATTCCGAAGTAAAAGGAACGCATCATAAATCTCAGCTGTTGCAGCCTGCACTCCTTCCTTCAACTCACACTCTCAACAATACCAGCATTTAGCTCTGAGATCTCCAATCTTTACACTGTTGAAAGTTATGTAGGCCTGATTTTTTAGATTGTGTGTGTTAGGAACTATAGTTAGATTCTGATGGACTTATTGAGTGTTGGTTTGTCAATAACTTTTGATAAATAGATCATTGAACACTTGATCAGCAGTGTAGGAATGAGTAGCCTTTTTTGATTGTTCTTTTTTTACCAGCTGTTTGTGTCCATTTTTTAATTTTGTGTTTTTGGTTGGGGAACATTGGGGATTTTATTAAATAACTTTTGCTTTTTGTTTTAGGCACTGCCTAACTCTTTATTAAAATAAACTGCTGCATGAACTCTGAATTTGACTGGTGCTGCCTGCTTTCTTGGGAGTGGGAAGAGTTGGGGTCACTTATTACGTTGTGTCTATAGTTCCCCTAGACAATGGGGACATTACAACAGCAACTTTACATCTTTGAGCCTCGTCGTACCCATAGACTGTGAATGTTAATGGACGAAGCCTGATTGTTGTCAGCCATCTGTTACGGCAGGGGATTCTGGTGACTCATCGACAGCCGCCGCCATGCTGGAAATCCTGTCTCAGCGTAACATTCAGTCAACCTAACGACATGCTTAGAGCCGGGTTTTCAGTCTCTTGACGAACCATTACATAGTGCTCACCTATCAATCATGTCAGCTGCATTCCTAGCTATGGATAACACGTATCGTTTTTAAAATCAAAACGGAGCCGTTTAAAAACAATAGAGCCCCTACTGTACAGTGTGTGCCTGTGATAATAACTAATCAGACCTATTTCAATCTTTTGTACCAGGCTGTAAACATTTACGCTGTAAACTTGGTGTTTTGCCAGCCATGTGTATGTTACTTCCGGTGTTCCTGGAACCAGCCTAAAGTGGACACTCGACAAACTGCAGGAATTTGCACTTCCACATTGGCTTCATTTTTCAAGACTTGAGGTTGCAGCTTGGTCGTACCCAGTGTTGTCACAGATTACTTGAAAAAGTAATCCGATTACTGATTACTGATTACTCCTCAAAAAAGTAATCCAGTTACTTTACTGATTACTTTATCATCAAAGTAACTAAGTTACTTTAAAAGTAACTTATTAGTTACTTTTTACCGATTTCCTCCCTTCGCTGCCTCAACATAACGCCGAATTTCCACCAGATCAGTGTGCATTGCGTGTCCGCTCCTGTGCGTGACGGCTCCGTGCACCCCCGTCCTTCAATACCCACCAGCTGCGTGCTCCGTCCGCAGCACGCAGAGCACAGCCGGTCAGCTGGGGTGCAGAGACAAAGGAATTCCCGCGGTATTTTAAAGATTAACTCGTGACAGCACGAGATAATACGATGTACATGGTATTAAACTCTATATTAACCTTATAAACACATATACAAACACACATAGGCCTACAGTCGTTTTTCTGAACCATTAAAAAGTAGTCTTTTATTCTGAAAATAAACCGGATGTTTTAATGTTGTATCGGTGTCTGACTTCCCGTCCCGCTTGTTATTTTCTGTGCTGAATTGATGCGTCGTGCTCCGGCATCCGGCAAAAATAGAAGCCTTGCGTATCAGCTCCGGAGTGCTCCGGACTGCCGGAGCTGAGACGCAGCGCAGCGGACCCAGAGGAAGCGCACACATTAAATAAAGTGAAACGTATCAGCTCCGGAGGGCTCCGGACTGCCGGAGCTGAGACGGAGCTGAGACGCAGCGCAGCGGACCCAGTGGAAGCACACACATTGAATCAGCTCCGCTCATTCTCTTCGAAAATGATAACAAAATTCTGCATTCTACATACATTATAAGGCAATAACAAAATAGTAACGCACAGCCACTTAGGAAACTAACTTTAATCAGATTACTGGTTTGGAAAAATGAACGCGTTAGATTACTCGTTACTGAAAGAAAGTAATCAGATTACAATAACGCGTTAATTTGTAACGCGTTAGTGACAACACTGGTCGTACCACAGTTGAGAGTAAAATGCAGTATAGTGAGTCTTGTTTGAAAGGATAGAGGGGATAACACTATTTCAAACCAAAACATTTTAATAACATAACAAAAAACAAACAAAACAAAAGTACATGTGTCCGAAAAGGAGTTTGTAGGAGTAAAACATGTATATCGGTACCCTTTCCTCACTTTTCTTCTATTAATTCATGTAGCATTCCAACAATTGCTCAAATTTATTTATTTACAGAGGGACAGACGAAAATAGAAGATGCTACTGCACTGACTCTAGTGTAATATCGCCCGCCAAATCAATGTCAATAAACCTTAATCTTAAATAAAGTAACAAGTGCTTTTAAATTCCTGTAGCCTAATTTGAAAAGTAACTAGATTCACTACTAGTTACCGCTAATAGTTATGCAGTTACAGTAATGCAGGCTTTCCCATTGGACTGGGGACATTGTTTGGCGGTGGAAGGAATATTTTTTTAGGAACTCCTAAACCCAGACATATCCTCTGAAGAGGAGGCAGAGTTTGAATATCCGGGCGAAGCCTTACCACTAACCTTGGCAGAGGTCACTGAGGCAGTTAGAAAGCTCCTCAGTGGCAATGCAACAGGTGTGGATGAGATCTACCCCGAGATGCAAAATGCTCTGGACATTGTTGGCCTGTCTTGGCTGACAGCCCAACAATGTGGCATGGAAATCTGGGACAGTGCATGTTGAGTGGCAGACCAGTGTGGTTGTTCTCATTTTCAAAAAGGCGGACCGGAGGTTGTGCTCTAATTATCGGGGTATCAAACTTCTCAGCCAGCCGGGGAATGTTTACTCTAGGGTGCTGGAAAGGAGGCTCGGACAAATTGTCGAAATTCAGATACAGGAGGAACAATGTGGATTCTGTCCTGGCCGTGGGACTGTGGACCAGTTCTTTGCCCTCGCAGGGCTTCAAGGGGGAGCACGGGATTTTGCTCATCCAGTCCCTAGGGGGATCATGCGGAGGGTACTAGATTAATATGGGGTCCTGTGGCTGTTGCTACGAGCCATCCGGTCCCTGTATGAGCTTTGTCCGCATCCTCCGCAATGTCAGACACGTTCCCGGTGCCTTCGCCAGGGTTGCCCCTTGTCACTGGTTCTGTTTGAGATTTTCATGGACAGGAGCTCAAGGAGCAGCTGGGTCGAGGAGGTTTTCCAGTTTGAAGGCATCAAAGTCTCATCTCTACTTTTTGCTGATGATGTGGTTTTGTTGGCTTCCTCATGCTGGGGCCTCCAGCAGACATTGGGGCGGTTTGCAGCCATGTGCAAAGCGGCTGGTATGAGGGATAGCACCTCCAAGTCCGAGGCCATGGTTCTCTGCCGGAAACAGTGGATTGGTCTCTCCGGGTGGGAAGTGAGTCCTTGCCCCAAGTGAAGGATTTTAAGTATCTCAGGGTCTTGTTCACAAGTGAGAGTAGGATGGACTCTTAAGATTGACAGAAGGATTGGCTCAGCGTCAGTAGTAATGCAGGCTTTGTGCCGGACGAGGGAAGAGGGAGCCTGAAGGGAAAAGCTCTCGATTTTCTGGTCGCTCTTCGTCCCAACCCTTACCTATGGTCATGAACTATGGGTAGTGACCGAAAGAAAGAGATCATGCATACAAGCAGCTGAAAAGAGTTTCCTCCGGAGGGTGGCTGGGTTCAGCCTTAGAGATAGGGTGAGGAGCTCAGACATTTGGGGAGAGCTCGGAGTAGAGCCGCTGCTCCTTAGCATTGAAAGGGGCCAGTTGAGGTGGTTTTGGCATCTGATTAGGATGCCTCCTGGACGCCTCCCTTTGGAGGTCTTCCAGGCATGTCCAACTAGGAGGAGACCCCAGGGTAGATCCAGAGTTCACTGGAGGCATTATATATCCCGTCAAGCCTCTGAACCCCCAGGATGAGCTGGAAAACATTGCTGTGGAGAGGGAAGTCTGGGTTGACTTACTGTGCTTGCATCAGTGAGATATAATTACACACAGCATAGCAGAATGACATACTAATTATCTTTTAACTTAAAACTTGTGCAGCAATGATACAACCCATCTTTGGGTGAATACCACATTATTACAACGTTTAAATAAATCAAATGTCAACAGAAAGAAAGAATGGAGACAGAATTAGGTCAAATAAAAAAAGGTTGGAGGTGTTTAAAATGAACACCAAACTGAGCTGCTGAGATCAGTTTGATGTGGCTGTTGCTGGCAGTGAACATCTTGCCTTGTTTCCATAATAGGACATGAAGTGTCACTGCAGGTTGACCAATCAAAGGCAGTCTTCTCTATGAGGTGTCGAGGAGAGATCAAGATTCTTCTCATTCAGCACTGCAATTTGAGCACGATGACATCTCCAAAGTTACTTTTCTATTTTATATTTCTCATCTTGGACAAAAATGGTAAGTTCTTTTTTTTTTCTTCAGTGTGGGGTCACTCTACCTGTCATAGTCTCTAAATGTGTTCCTGTGATATTGTAGATAGTACAAAGGTACATTAGACTTTAACAATGTATTTATATTCATTGCATCTTTATTTTGTCTCTCTTGTCACTTCAGCTCAGATGACCGATCAATCCTCGTCTGTACATCAAGAGAGAGAATTTATATCAGCTAATGTCGGAGACAACATAACTTTGAAATGTCTCCATGAAGATAATATGGTCAAACGTTTTTTCTGGTATAAGCAACCTCTCGGACAGAAACCAAGAATGATGTCTACTTTCTATCAGTCCAATAAAAACATAGCATTTAATGATGAGTGGAAGAACAATCCACGCTTTACACTGGAAGTCGTAAATGGTGCAGTTTACTTGAATATCACAGATTTACGAATTTTAGACACAGCTTCTTACTACTGCGCAGTTAGCTTTTCATTAACTTATAAATTTGCGGAGGGCACTTTAGTCAGTGTTAAGAGTTCAGGTTTGAACATCCCAGCTTCGGTTCATCAGTCAGAATCTGAGACCATCCAGCATGGAAGCTCTGTGACTCTGAACTGTACAGTCCACACTGGGACCTATGATGGAGAACACAGTGTTTACTGGTTCAGAAACTCTGAAGAATCTCATCCAGGACTCATTTACACCCATGGAGGCAGGAATGATCAGTGTGTGAGGAGCCCCAACACAGAAACAAACACCTGTGTCTACAACTTGCCATTGAAGAGTGTCAGTCACTCTCATGCTGGGATTTACTACTGCGCTGTCGCCTCATGTGGACGCATTCTGTTTGGAAACGGGACCCACCTGGACATTGAAAGTAAGTAACTCCTACAGAAACTATTGCTTTCTGATAAATAGTTTTAATTACAATTAAATCTAATCTAGCAAAGACTTTACAAAGTTGTTCAGCAACGTCTTCTGTTGTCTGTATCTTTGCAGAAGAGGAATACTCCCATATCTTGATGTATTTCTTGAGTGGAGCTCTGACATTCACCACCATCCTTAGTTTTTCACTCGCTGTGATTCTGTTTGTTATGAGGAGGAAAAGCAGCTGTCACTGTGGAGGTAATTAGTACTTTTAGTTTCTATGTATATATAAATTTAACATTGGGTCATAGAAACTTTTAAATTTGGAATAAAATGGCTCTTTATTGTTTTTCAGAAACGTCAGATTCTTCTGCTACAACTTCACAGGTATTTCCACCAAATGTATTGTAAATTAAATTTCACACATCTTAGTATTCAAAGGAAGGAGGGAGATTTGATTTTGTATTTAGTCCATCTGTGCTCCCGAGTAGTCAACATGGAGTATAAAGTAGAAATAAGCAGAATAACGTTGAATTTTCAACTCAATCTCTCTAGAACACTGTCTGGCAGTCATGAAGGGAAAATCTACAAACAGCCTGTTTGAGCACACATTTTCTGAAAATTAGATCAGCTTTTCTCATAATTGGGGGTTTGTAGACAGACTAGGGACACATATTAATGTCAGAAAAACATGGGAAAGGGCATTTAACATAATATTTTACCTTTAAAACACACTCTCCCCTCTTATTAAATCAACTGAATCTGTTATTTTTGTATGTATTGGATCACTCGAAGTAAATCTCCCCCCGTCTGACATGTGTGATTATATCATTTAAGTGACTTTATTATTACTTCTATTCTGGATTTTAATTTTTTATTTGTATCTACCTTATCTCAACTCAATGATAGAATGCACTTTTTAACGTGGATTTAGAAATGTGCTTCATAAAAACAGTTTATGATTTGTATTCTTGTTGTTCTAACTTTTAGTTTTTACTGGTTACTTATTGTGATTTGTTGTTTTTTTCTGTGTCTAGGGTCACATCAATGAAGATAATCTTCATTACGCTGCTTTAAGGGTAAACCAGGCCAGCAGATCAAGAAGACATGTGGACGACACACCAGCTGAATGTGTGTACTCCAGAGTAAAGAAGTAAATCTTGACGTTTCATCTTTGGCTACCTGTGGCAGGACATAAACTATTTACTGTGTAATTTGGCTTTTTAGACAACAGGGATCTTTCACATTATTTTACCTGAAATGTCTTTTAATGGTGCGTTACATTAGATCTCGGAAGTCAGAAATTCCGTGTTGCCAGTCCAATACAGTACGTGATCAGAAACGCCCCCTAAAGTCAGAATTACGACTTGAAAATTCAGCAGAAATTCTTTAGTCAAGGTAAAATCCAAAATGGCTGCCATACGTGCATCAACAGTAACGCTTAAACTGTAACTATTGTGTTTATTAGCAGCTTAGTCATCTTTCTGTGTAATGAAGTCAATCACAGCGATAGTGTCTTGCAAGTTCTATCTGTGGTCATGTTGTCATGTTACTAAACTATCAGGTAATGTGTTGTTATTGTCTGGTATTAGCTAACAAATCAAAGGTATGTACCATAAATCTCAGCTGTTACAGCCTGCTCTCCTTCCTTCACCTCACACTCTCAACAATACCAGCATTTAGCTCTGAGATCTCCAATCTTTAGACCGTTGAAAGTTATGTAGGCCTGAGTTTTTAGATTGTGTGTGTTAGAAACTATAGTTAGATTCTGATGGATTTATTGAGTGTTAGTTTGTAAATAACTTTTGATAAACAGATCACTGAACACTTGATCAGCAGTGTAGGAATGAGTAGCCTTTTTTGATTGTTCTTTGTGTTTAATTTTGTGTTTTTGGTTGGGGAACATTGGGGATTTTATTAGGTAACTTTTGTTTGATGTTTTAGGCACTGCCTAACTCTTTATTAAAATAAACTGCTGCATGAACTCTGAACTTGACTGGTGCTGCTGGCTTTCTTGGGAGTGGGAAGGGTGGGGGTCACTTTCATGTTGTGTCTAGGTTCCCCTAGTGGGTGTGGTGGAATTTCTGTAATTACTACATTAAAGGGGTATAAAATCATTATGTTAATTCATTGTTCCTGATGTCAGTCAGACCTGATACAGTTCAGTGTTGTTTAGAGACCAAGGACAGCTGGAGAGTCTCAACAGGTTGTCCTGATATCTTCAAGGATGTTTGGGAGAACTTCTTGTTGTTTGCTCCAAGCTCCTGGACGTCACAGATTAGTCTAGCTGGGTCAATATGACACGACCCTGATAATGGTAATATCTTTTCCAATATATGCAAAGGCTTTGGAAGGATTCGTCAGTTATGTTTGAGCATTACACTGAACCAGAGGTGTGATGCTGATTCATGTCTCCTCGAGTATTCATCTTGTGAATAAACTTTCATCAACGTAAGCCATCTGAGTCCATGAGAGTCTGAGTGTGTGAAGTCAAGTCTTGATAATTTCCTCAACAATCTGGCGTCACGGAACAGGATATCTACAGACAAAGACTGGTAAGTGGCAAATAATTTTTATTAGTTGCTATTACCATGTCTGAGTTTGACGATATCTAAAGAAACTGTAATTCGGCTGAAATTATTGTAAACTTGACTACACGCTGTTGAATTATGTTTGCAAATTATAGCAACTAAATAAAATATCAATGATTGAGAATCATTGAGTATTTGTATTTACAAATTGGTGAGAGTTGGGCTGTCGAGCATCCTGCGGGGGTGTTTCGGATGTCTGAGCCAGCTTTCTGAGCTGTGACTCGACACAGATAAGATCAAACTGTGAACTTATATCCTAGGGGAGACGTCCCGGGGTGGATTATTAAGAATTCATTTCGATATAGGTAAGACCAGGATGTGAATCTGTGTCCGTCGAGACGTAAGACTTTTATAGTCATGGGACTTTAGAGCAATAAGATTTGTGTGCACACTGAGCTGATTACTTATGGTAGTCGTTCGTTATAAACAGACCCAACAAGATTCTCAGAACCGATACATTATTCTGAATATGCAATGCTGGAATAAATGATAAAAGACTGAACAGACTCAGATGCAGTTGAAATGTTTGTGCAATGTTTTGAATGTATGATTGTTTGTGCCTGTGGCTGCAGGTTTTGATTCAAGCAATAATTGTTTGGTGCACGATGGGGAATCATCAGTCCACAACAGCGAATAAAACTGAATCTCAAAACAAACATGTGAAGAGTAAAGATAAACGAAGACACATAGAACATCCTCACACAGATAAAAGCACACCACCTTCAGGTGGAACACACTCCAAAACACAGACAAGAGATGATTTTAGCACACTCAAAACATCTCATTTCAGTCAGGTATACCCTGCTGATATGCCGGCAGGAGTTGTAGGCAGAGAGAGGTTGGAAGTACGTTTCTCCATTTTCTTCTCTCATGTGTGGATGGACAAAGTCTGAATGGCCCTATCATGGATCTTTTGATCAAGAAAAGATTAAATTGGCAGTTACAAATGTTAACCCATTTTACGGTAATCCAAGCTGGGATTATTCGTACATGACCGAGTGTGTGAAAGTGTGGTCTGAGATAGCGCGTGTGAGGAGTGAAGAAAGTGGCAAAAGCTGTGAATGGTTGTCTGATGAGTTGAAAAAGTTCATTGAACAAAGTGTTGATCATGTGGCAAATTTTCACCTAACCAAGATGGGAGAGAAGCTGGGTTTGACAAAAACAGAATCTGATAATATCAAACAGCGTCATCAGAAAGATTTACCTGCTAGTGCGAGAGCTATAATATACAAATGGGCAAAGAAAACAGACAAAGCTTCTCCACGAGCGCTGTGCATTTTGTTAAAAGAAGTTGGCATTTCCTTCCCTGACACTGTAATGCAACAATACTCCATTAACTGTCCAAAACTAAACCTTGCATCAGAGAAAGAGGATAGAGAAGCGAGGGACAGAGCTAGACGCAGCGAAGATGAGCTAATATTACATATAGCAGCCGTCATAGCTAAAGAGACAGAAGCAAAGGAGAAAGCAGGACGGAGAGAACCAGGGAGGACTGCACAGACTGACATTCACAGAGACACTGATCCAAAACACACACTAACTGACGGAGAGGAGGAGCTACACACACAGACAGAAAAAGCTACAGGAAGTGAAGCAGTCTTACACAGAGAGGGAGAGAGAGGCCTAGAACACCAAGACATTGAAAGTGTTAAAACAAAAAGCATAGAGAAAGAAATCAGCCATCACCAAAGATTCACTAAAAACAGAGAGACAGGAACACTGAGGGAATCTGTAAAACCACCAGAAAGATATGACGGAGCTAATTTTAACGCTCCTAAGATTATGGTTGGAAATGTTCCTATTTGTAAAACTTGGACCCCTGCAGAAGTCAGAGATATACAGAAAGGTGCCCCTAACCCAATTTCCAGCCCTGAGGCCTTCTTGACATGGCTCAAACGTACATGTTGCATGTATCACTGTTTGATACCAGATGTACAACAAATCTTGAGCATCACGTATGAAAGTGAATGGCCAATGTGTGAGAGCACTTTTGAATTCCCAACTCAGATGGAGGATGGTCAATGGCCCGAGCATGAGTCTATGGAAAAGTGGCTTAACGAGAGTGCTGACAAAGCAATAAAGAAATGTGCCCGCACTCGCAGTGACTTTTCAAAAGTAATCCATTGCAGGCAGAAAACAGGGGAACCTCTACCTGATTTTCTTAATCGTTTCATCGCTGAATGGGATAATCATGCCGGAATTAAAAGGGAAGACACAACGTTTCTCGCAATTTCAACCCTTCTCCAAAATGTGAACGATAGTGTTGAAAAGACTTACAAAATGATGGTAAACTCATGGCATAATAAATCTTGGAAAGAGACAATTGAAGAGTTAATGGGTATGTACCGAAACCAGCTATTCAGTTCAAACAGGTCTTCTGAATGCCCCAAACAAATGTTGCAACAACAGTTACCTAGAGAGGGTGGTCAACCAGATTTCAGAGGAAATCACAACCAAAAAAGGGGTTTTAATAAGCAGAAGAAAGGAGCCTGCAGAAATTGTGGCCGATTTGGCCATTGGGCTAGGGAATGCAGAGCTCCGAGAGGCTCTGGATTCCCACAACAGGGATATCAAAACCCAAATTATTATCATCAACAGCAGTACGGACCAAATGACCATAGTGGTCAACCTCGTCCTGCCTTGCAACCCCCTCCCCAGCCCCCGCCGCAACCGCAATACCCGCCGCCGCCGCCCCCGCCGCCGCCAGGGGCTTATCCACATCATGCATAGGGAGGCCATGGAAGAGAAGAATCAGATCCGCAGTCAGTAACGCAAGCAATCAAAATTAGACTTTCCACTTGTCCTTCTGAAAATCCAGTAATGCCAATTGAAGTTGATGGTACAAAAGTTGAAATTTTAGTAGATAGTGGGGCTACTATATCTGCAGTACAATCTAAAGAACATGTGTGTACTCCCACATCCGAGTATGCAACGACAGTCGGAGTTTCCGGGACTCCAATCTCAGAGCCAGTTTCTACTGAAGCTAATGTTGTTGTGGAAGGTTCAGATGTGCAACATTCATTCTTGATATCTGAAAATTGCCCTCTTAATTTGATGGGGAGAGATTTGTTGTGTAAATTGCATGCAAGTATTCACTGTACTCCAGAGGGATTGTATTTAACAATACCTGATGATAGGGCCTTGCAAGCAGTTCAATGTTTACGGGATATTGACAGTTGTGTGTACGGTTGGAACCTGCCTGGGTTCAACAAAGCTGACATGTTTGATGTCGCGCACATTCAAGAAATTGCTCAAATATCACCTGCTTGTGCATCATTGATGTCTGTAATGAGGCCTGTACTGCAGTGCTTTTGTGTAGCTGCTTTAAATCCAACAGAGGAGTATAAGAGAATGGCTGATACATTTACTAACACACAACACCAGCTGGAATGTGAGCAATTCCTGTTTGTAGGTCCACAAGGATGTGCTTTACCAATCAAACTAACAGAAGAACAACAAAAATTGTTTAAAAATACAGAGGTGCCCCCTCATATCATCTTGGCTGTAGCAGTTGGATATGAGTCAAAACATGTGAGTGAGATGGTAAAACAAGGCCATACACAGAGACAGTGTGCTTCAGCCGCACACACCCAGAGCATAACAACCCTAGGGGAAGGGATGTTTATGCTCCAGCTCAAGGAGCCTCTACAGTCGCCTCTAAGCACATTCAAAAAACAGCAGTTCCACACTCAGTGTTACACATTCTAAACACCTCAGCCACCCAACATATGACAGCAGCTCGCAGATCAGGTTATGAAGCGATAATTTTGTCCAGTTCTCACATCACACTAAAACGCTCACCTCCACTAAACATAGCAACATTCCTTACAGACACAGAGCTTGAAGATGATCATGATTGTAATTTGGTAATTGAAACCAGCACATCCCCCAGACCAGACCTATTGCAGACACCAATACCTAATTGTGAACTAATTTTGTACACTGATGGCTCAGCATCACGTCCATCAGACAACACACATCTGGCCGGCTATGCAGTGGTCAGTGATTGGGAAACTATTGAAGCAAGGGCTCTCCCTGCGGGCACCTCTGCTCAGGCTGCAGAGTTGTATGCTCTTATCAGGGCTTGTTCCCTAGCCAAGGACAAAGTGGTCACAATATTTACAGATTCACGTTATGCTTTCGGGGCAGCACATGACTTTGCACAAATCTGGAGAATGAGAGGTTTTCTCACATCGTCGGGAAAACCAGTAAAACATCACGAATTGATCAAAGATTTGCTTGATGCTATTTTGTTACCAACAAAGCTTGCTATTGTTAAATGTGAGGCTCACACCTCAGGATCTGATTCTGTTTCACGAGGAAATGCGAGAGCTGATTTTGCAGCAAAACAAGCAGCCATTTCCTCCACTTCCATGGTACATCAATGTACCTCCCTTCAACCAGCTGTTCCCATAACGTTGCCCTCCGTTAATGATGTCGCGGATATGCAAAACCGTGCTGATACTGCGGAGAAAAATTTATGGGTGCGTAAGGGTTGTTCCCCACATCCGGAGTCTGGCTTGTGGCTCCACCCCGACGGTCGTCCTGTCTGCCCTCGTTCGCTCCTACATGTCCTGGCAATGGTAGCACATGGTCCTTCACATGTAGGGAAAGGAGGAATTAATGAGGTCATTCGATCTCAGTGGTTTGCACCAGGTATCACACAGGTATCACAAACACTGATAAACAGGTGCATGACATGTCAGCAGACAAGAAAAAAGGACAGTTCAATCAAACACGATCATTTACCACCACCGTCGGGACCTTTTGTAAATATGCAAATAGATTTTGTACATATGCCGAGTTGTCAGGGTTACAAGTACATGCTTGTAATCACTGATATGTTTTCAAAATGGACTGAAGCATTTCCGACCAGAAGGGAAGATGCTAAGACAGTTGTAAAGTGTTTGGTAAAAGAAATCGTACCGCGATTTGGGGTACCTTTGGGGATCAATAGTGACAGGGGACCAGCATTCGTAGCTAAGATAACTCAGAGTCTTGCAGCAGTGCTAGGGTTTCAGTGGCAGTTACACGTGCCATACTCCCCTCAGAGCTCTGGTCAGGTAGAACGAATGAACTCTACGATCAAAGAAAAACTGACCAAAACAATGATGACCACAGGTTTGAAATGGCCAGATGCTCTCCCACTGGTGTTATTTTCCATTCGAAGCACACCAAACACAACAATCGGGCTTAGCCCTCATGAAGTTCTAATGGGGAGGCCAATGTCTACAGGGGTCACCCCCCCTGTAACCCCCCACAAAGTAACACTGTTATGGACTGATGAATTCATGTCTGAATATGTGAAACACTTAACAGAACAACTAAGAAAGTTTTATTTGCAGGTATCTGGCAGGCTCCCACAGCCCTCAGATAAACCGATTCACCCTTTTCAGTGTGGAGATTATGTATTAATCAAGTCCTTGGACAGAGTTTCTCTTTCTCCTAGGTGGAAAGGGCCTTTCCAGGTGCTACTGGTCACTCGAACTGCCCTTAAGGTCGAGGGCAAGGCAGAATGGGTTCATGCATCCCGCTGCAGACCAGCTCCCTCTTGAAAAGGAGCTTAAGAAAAGGCGGAGGGCTAGCTAGCCTCCTCCTCCTTCTCGTCTTGGGGGTTATTCTTTGCTGGCCAGCAGAGAAAACGACCTCTGGTGATTCTGATCTGGACATCGAGAGCAGGGGCGCAGGAGTGCCTCACAATGAGTACGAGGGCTCTCGTATTCACTCAGCAGTGCGTGAAGCTGATGACAAACTGGATGTGCATCAACAGATGGCTATCTCTAAGTTCAGCAAGGACGTGAGACGTAACACTCTGATGAAAATGAAATCTAAAGAGAAAAACTCTGCGACAAGTATTTGGAGAAAAAATGATGGAAGTGAACCTGACATGACTGTTAATCTTGATTCTGTTTCACCCCTCTCCAGAGCCAAAAGAGAGGTGAATCCTGTGTATATAAGGTGTCCTCAAAATCGATGTAAAGAGGGTAACTGCCGGCTGGCCTACCCAGAGCGTGATTCAAATGGGACATGGACATGGGGGGTCGTGGATACAAAACATCTTAAGGTAACACGGACAACCTTTAATTCTGTCACTGTAAAATACTCACCGTCATGTCCTCTGGAGGAAACACCTTTCCTTTGGTGTTTCACCACACAGCAATTGAAAAGAGTTCCAGAGTGTTCACAATGGGAAGTAAATTATCAATTGTATCCTGGTACAGCATGAATGTATTTTCCCTCATGAAGAAGGAGAACTACTAGTACCAACATTGATACAAACACATGAAGCAGCTGACATTGAGGTGGATACTGAATTACAGACACTTGAGAAAGCTGTGTCAACCGCAGAAGGTAATTTGAATTCAGATAAAGGCAACTCAGCTGTTCTTTTAATGTTAGACTATGCTATGAGATAATGAGACTGAAGTCAAACCAGTTAATCAAGAACAAAAGCCTTACATTTGTGAAGAGTGGGTTCCCCCAGGTTACCCTGATATTGAAGAAGATGATGCTTCACTGTATGAATAAAGATTGATATAGGTGTGGCAGTTATCAACAGGGAGGAGGGAGAGAGCCTGTTTCATGTCAAACATACATGTACATTTAGGGTAAAGGTTTTCATTGATTTGATTTTCTAGGTTTGTTTCTATTTTTGACAATCACATTTAATATTAACTGAATGTTATGTTTTAATTGATGATAAATTAATGATGTAGTTTGAATAAAATTATATATTGGTAATTAATAAAAAAAAAAAAAAAAAGACTGGAATCGGGATCGACGTTGGAGAAAATAACTGCCTTGTGAAGTGCTAGTAACCTCTCCAAGGTAGTTTGCCCCTTTTCACTGTGCGTAAAGTACATCGGGTGAAGAAATAATTGCCATCGGGCATGTCAGGAAAATCTTGGACATTGCGTTTCCACTGGAAAAGGACATTCAGTTTCAGAATAAAAAGAAGAAAAATCTTTCTTGTAAATGAATGAAGTGTTATGATTGTTTGTTATAATTGATTTAAAACTGATTGATTGATTGATTTTAATTGAAGTAGAACATGTCACCATATCTCCGAGTGTATTTGTGTTTAAAATCTAGGTTAATTGTATTTTGATTCAAGATGATTAAGGTGTGTTTTTTTTAACAAATAGTATGTTTAATTAAAGCTTAATCACCCTTTAAAATTAGGTTATGGAACATTGTGGAAATGCCTAATGTTCATCTAGGATGGGATAGTTAGCGCAAGATTTTCTTTTTTCCCATTTCATGATTCAGAGATGGGTTTTTGGATTTCTTGTTTGTAGGTAGTATATGATCTATGACCTCTGCCCTGGAATTCCCTGAATGCACTGGGTGTTCAAGGGAGCCTATGATTTATAGTTTGTTTTAATTAACAAAACCTATGACTTGTAGTTTATGCCCGTGTTGGCCCTGAGGCAGAATTCCTGGATCTGATACTTTAGAGGTGAAGGGTGACACCTGTAAGGATAATTAATAAAGTAATTAGTCTGTGATTTGAAAAAATATCTTGATTTGTTTGCTTTGACATTAAATGAAAATGTTGAATGAGTTCAATGGTGTAAGCAAGAACATATCTGCGGACCTTCCAGGCTAAATTTATAATTTGAGTTTGGGTAGTTAAGTGTTGATCTCGTGATCAAACAGGGAGGATCTGTGGTGGAATTTCTGTAATTACTACATTAAAGGGGTATAAAATCATTATGTTAATTCATTGTTCCTGATGTCAGTCAGACCTGATACAGTTCAGTGTTGTTTAGAGACCAAGGACAGCTGGAGAGTCTCAACAGGTAGTCCTGATATCTTCAAGGATGTTTGGGAGAACTTGTTGTTGTTTGCTCCAAGCTCCTGGACGTCACAGATTAGTCTAGCTGGGTCAATATGACACGACCCTGATAATGGTAATATCTTTTCCAATATATGCAAAGGCTTTGGAAGGATTCGTCAGTTATGTTTGAGCATTACACTGAACCAGAGGTGTGATGCTGATTCATGTCTCCTCGAGTATTCATCTTGTGAATAAACTTTCATCAACGTAAGCCATCTGAGTCCATGAGAGTCTGAGTGTGTGAAGTCAAGTCTTGATAATTTCCTCAACAGTGGGGACATTACAACAGTAACTTTACATCTCTGAGCCTTATCGTACCACAGTTGAGAGTAATATGCAGTATAGTGAGTTTTGTTGGAAAGGATAGAGGGAATAACTTTATTTAAAAGCAAAAATTAATAAAAAGAAACAAACAAACCAAAAGTAACTGTGTCTGAAAATGAGTGGGTAGAAGTAAAACGTGAACATGGCTACCCCTTTCTCACTTTTCTTTAATTGATTAATTCATACATCATTCCAACAAATGCTCACATTTATTCATTTAGAGAGAGAGACATAGGGATAGAGAAGATGCTACTGTGCTGACATCAGCGTAACCTCGCACGACATGTAGATTTAGACATACCTAAATCTAATGTAAAGTAACACGTAATGACTCAGGAAGTAACTTTCCCATTGGGGTCCCTATACCTCAGGTGGGGTCACATGGAATTCAAATGGGGTCGCCTGAAGTTTTAATTTATTCATCAATAAAAAATACATTGTATTTTAAAATATAACACATAGCCAATGCCAAAAGAAGAAACTTTCAGAGTTTCTGTCTGTCAGCCATTGTGCAGAAATGTCATCCCAGCTTTTTGTCCTCTGTCCACGATAATGTACAAAAAAAAGCCTAAATGTGGTCGAAAATGATTATTTACTTGCAACACAGTAAAAAACTTTTACATGATTGAAAACAAATTAATTTTAGCAAAACGGTTCCCAACCTGGGGACTGAGCCCCTTTGGGGAGATGTCAAAGATATCAGGGAGGGCAGGAGGCTTTGTCTGCTCTGACACCCACTAAGACACGCTACTAAATAGTTTATACTAAGGATTTTTTAATAACAACCGGAATGTTTAGGAGTTTTCTACCGAAGAGGATTAGGGTTACTGAAAAAAAAGTTTGATTTCGGAGAAAAAAGTCGCCCTAATTTTTTCCGGTACTTTTCTGTTGGGATTTTTTCATTAAAAACATTTTAAATAGACACCATATGTTCATAACAATGTCTTACTGTTTTTTATGCGGCCCCTGGTGGTGGTAGCGGTGGTGGGGGGTTCAGTTTTTCTTAGATACAAGTAGTTCACCACTTCATTCAATTCTATTTAAACACTTGTTTCAATACACTATGTGGCTTAATAAAAATCTAGGAGCTTTTGAAAGTTCAAGACTAAATTGCAGTCTCTACTCTGCAAACCTCATTGTGGTTTACCAGTTTGCTGCCATTCAATGTCAAAGACTTCACAACATATTGTTTTAAATCTACTGACACTGATGTAAAAAGAGGTCATAGTGAGGTTTTTTTCCTGCTTCACTGTCAACCACCCAATCATGTTCTAGTGGGTTGGATTTAAAAAAACAACAACAACTGAGAGGTGTGGCCTGATAAAGGAGTGCTGAATCTGTTAGGTCTGCTGCCGCTCCAGTGACTGAGAATTGCTGTGGAGAAGAAGCAGACAGGACGATGCTGTTCTTTGTGAATATCAGCCTGCTCTGGATTTTGTGTGAGTAACAAAAATCCACTTATGGAAAACTTGTACTGCCCACCCTCACACTAAGCTGATGATTGTCCTCTGTGTTCGTGTTTCAGGTGTGGCACAGATAGATGACATCTCTCAGCCTGTTCCTTTTCAAACAGTGAAGCTCGGAGAATCAGCTACTATTGAATGTCACATAAAGAGTGAAATGCAAAAAAGAGTGTGGTACAAATTTACTACATGGAGGAGCCTACAGCTAGTGGCAACTTTTGAGACTAAATTTAACCAGAGTCAAATTGCTGATACATATAATCAAAGTTGCTCAGTTAACTTTGACAGAATCAGCAGTAATCTGAGCATCTCTGCAACCACATGGGAGGACACTGGAACCTACTTCTGTGGAGTAATGTACTTACATGATGTTCAGTTTGGATCAGGAACCTTTTTGATGCTGAAAGGTATTCATCACTCAAGCATTCCATGAGCTCCAAACCTCGAAATATGACGATCCAGAAATGTGTCTTTTGCATGAGTTTTATAGCAATGCATTGCTTAGTTAACCTTCTTAAATAAAGCAGACAAGTTAACAGAAACATCTACTTACCTAACCTACATTTGTTATGTTCACTCTATTCTACACCCAGCAATCTGCACGTCTTGGCTCCAAATGGAAGTGTAACAGTGCAAGATGTCAGTGTCGGCTTCTCTTTTGTACAACGGAATCAGACAGAGACGTGTTGTTGATGTACACTCAGTGTATGCTTCAGATGTACCTACAGTATGTTAAAAGTTATGTTGGAAAAAGTAGACCTTTCCTATTTGTTATACTAAGACATCAAACATTGTCTTTTAGAGGAAGTAGATGAAGTAGTTGCCCCCAGACTAACACAACATGTTAAACTACATCACCTACCTTTAAGGGGCGACTGTGGCTCAGTTGGTAGAGTCGTCGCCTGTTAACCGGAAGGTCGAGGGTTCAATCCCCAGCTCCTGCAGCAACATGTCCGATGTGTCCTTGGGCAAGACACTTAACCCCGAATTGCTCCCTCTGCTTCGTCTGCAGCGTATGAATGGGATGGGATTACTTACTTCTGATGGTCTCACTACATAGCAGCCACTGCCATTAGTGTGTGAATGGGTGTGAATGGGTAGGTGTGACATGTGGTGTAAACATGCTTTGTAGTTTGAGCCACATACAAACAATGGATCCAGTATCCAAAATTGATGCTAGTGTGGCGCTTAATCTGTCATAAATTTTGACGCTTTTGGTCAAGGATGAAGCAGGCTTTAAATGTGAATGTAAATTTAGTAAAGAGTGACATTATGCTAATGATCCCAGTTTTCGTTATTCCTTTCCCAGGTGTAAATATGATCAGTGACTCTGTTGTCCAGCAGCCAGAGTCTCAGACAGTCCAACCAGGAGACCCTGTGACTCTCAGGTGCTCTATTAACACTGGGCATTGTGCAGGTGAACACACTGGTGTCATGTGGCTTAAAAACTATCCTCATTCTGCGGCACAAATTATTTCCTCATCTGGATATAAGAACCACAGCTGTGACAGGAGTGAGAGTGGAGAAACTACCTGTGTGTACACGTTGCTCATGAGTAACCTCCGGGATGATGATGATGGAACGTATCACTGTGTTGTGACTTCATGTGGACACATACTGTTTGGGAACGGGACCAGGATTAACATTCACAGTAAGATGGAATCGATTGTGTATGAAGAGTCGGGGTAGAGTCGGTCATCTCTCAAACGGAAGGTCGGGGGTTCGATCCCCAGCTCCTGCAGCTACATGTCAATGTATCCTTGGGCAAAACACTTAACCCCAAGTTACCCCTGCTGCTTCGGCGACAGCGTATATATGTGTATGAATGGGATTAGTTAAAACTAATGGACACTAACATATCTCTCTATGCCATCAGTTAGTGAATGGGTAGGTGTGACCTGGGGGTGTAAAAGCACTTTGAGTAGTGTAGAAAAAATGTATACCCACTTTTACAGTTTTTTATTCATTTCCACACTAGAAGGTTAAACGGTAGACGTTGCAAAGACGCAAACTGAGAAGATGAGGCAATTAAGGTTTCAGTGGATCAGCAAAGAAATATTAGACAGATAATACTTCCATAACTTGTTTTAGTCATTTTGGAGTAAACAATGAAAATGTTCCTTTGTTTTTACATTCTCCAATGTAATCATTTGTACTGTCTTCTGAAACATCTTTGAGGTTTCCACTTGTGGTACGTTAATGGTAAATGGACTTGAGCTTGTATAATGCTTTTCTAGTCTTCTACCAAAACAGTTTTACACCACATGTCACACCTGCACTATCACACCCATTCACACACTGATGGCAGAGGTTGCTATGTAAAGGATGTGGGGCGGATGTGGCTCAGTTGGTAGAGTCGATTGTCTCTCAGTCGGAAGGTCGGGGGTTCAATCCCCAGCTCCTGCAGCAACATGTCCAATTTGTCCTTGGGTAAGACATTTAACCCCTTATTGCTTCCGCTGCTTCGTCGGCGGTGTATTATTGTTTATGAATGGGATTCGCTATTTCTGATGGTCACTTGACATAGCAACCTCCTACATCAGTGTGTGAATGGGTGTGAGTGGGTAGGTATAAACTGTGGTGTAAAAGCACTTTGAGTAGTCAGAAGACAAGAAAAGCAATATACAAGCTCAAGTCTGTTTACCATTTAAAGTGACAGTCAGTATTTACTTCTCCCAATCACACACATTCATACGCTGCCAATTAAGCAATGGGAGTAACTTGGGGTTAAGTGTCCTTCCCAGGTACACATCGGACATGTTGGGGATCAAACCCCGGACCTTACGAATGAGAGACAACCATCTCTCGCCCTGAGAATACAACACTGTAAACTGGATACATTTCTTAGTTTACAAACAGGTTAAATTAGAACAAAAATGCATCATTTGTAGGCACGGTACTCGATTTGGATGGAATCAGAAGTGTTTCTGTTTCATAGTCCACAAGTATCGTTCACTTGCAAATTATTGAGCATTGCCAGTACACAGGACAACAGTCAGGTGTGGAGAGCGAAACCGAATCCACCTTATTGAATTCCCCGATTTTAGGCATGACCTAACAAATATTCAGCTGTAAATAAAGTCTACAAACTATTTTCTACACTCAAGTGCAGCCAGTAACCCCCAGCCTAGATGTTTTTTACAAACTCCAACTCCATTCTCACTTTTTTTTTTTGCTATGGACTTCAAACAACGGCAAGTGAATGAGAAATCATGACGGAAAAATCTTCATCGCTATCCACATGGCTACACTGTTGGCCCCAAAATGATAGCTATGGCTGCAGATAGCAAATGGGTTCCATGACTTATGGATAGGGAAATCAATACAATTGGGGTGAAAGTACCCTTTAAATATCATGTACTAATACTGACTGTCATAAGCAAGTGGAATGTATTGGGTCCATTTTGATCTAACCTGAATAATCAGCATGTTTGCACTGATATAAAAAACAGAGTGTGTTTACTTTTTTCTGCAGACACAAAACCAGTGGCATTAAGTCCAGCTGTTATTGCCCTGATCCTGTCAAACGTAGTTCTTGGGATTGTGACACTCGTTCTTTTATGGAAATCCTGCACGAGTCGGAGAAATAATTCCATAGGTATTTCAACATAAATGTTTAATCAGAATTACGTCCATGTTTTGTTACATTCTGCAGTAACTATAAGTCACTGTGTTTATTTTTGATTGCTCTTTCAGAGGTAACTGGTAGACGCTCTGAAGTCTCTCAGGTAAGAGTTTGTCTTTGCACCCACAGCACCTTTTCTTTCATTTTTAACGATACTGATTCTGTGTCTGTAGTACTTCACTTACCATAATCATCTGAATTTAAATTTCTCCCAGGCTAGTGATGGAGCAATCTTTGCATTTGAGTCTTCAGCCCCTGAAAGCTTCCCCCAAAGAAAACCTGAGGAGAGGACGAGTGAAGATTCTGTGGTTTATTCTGATGTAAGATACTGTCAGAAGAACAGGGAAGCTTTGTTTCAGTAATACAGACAAATACAAAGCAATATGATGCCTATATTAAATGTATATATGATATATAACTTAAAACAAAAGAACTATTTGGTCTAATCCGACCTTTGAGGAGCTCGGACATTCGGGGAAGTCCTGAAAGAGCCGCCACCTCAGAAAGGAGCCAGTTGAGGTGGTTGGGCGTCTTAAAAGGATCCCGCATGGAAGTCTCTGGGCACGCCCGACTGGGAGGAGTCCCTAGGTAGACCCAGAGTTCACTGGAGGGACTATCCCATCTGGCCTGGGAATTGCTGGTTAGAGGGATGTCTGGATTGACTTATTTTGCCTGTTGCCACCGTGAAACACCCTTGGATAAGAAAAAGAAAATGGATGGATGGATGTTGTACCCGGCAAACAGTCTGGCTAATGTTCACATATTACAGTAAAATGTTTATAATATGACTGACGTAAATAAATAAAGACTATTTTTTTATATTCAGAACGATTGTTTTATTTACAAAATAATGTATTTACTAGCATAGTCAATCATTGTAGAGCCCATACCCTGCTAACAGCTTAGCACTTCTATATGACTCCAAATAAAGCTGCAATGAGCAACTTCACATCTCAGCAGTGCAGATTGTATATTAAAGATCCCATATTATGCCCTTTTTGGGGTTCATATATATATTTTATGTGCCTACTAAAGTACGTTCACAATCGCTAATGTTTGAAAAAAGTGTCTGTTTACATGTACTGACGATCGATGCAGCCCGTCTCATCTGCCTGTGTTTGCAACGCTCTGATTCCCCCCCGAGCAGGGTCCCCACGTGTGCCAAGTCTGACCTGATTGGTTGGCCGATATGCTCTGTTGTAATTGGTCAGTCATTCGGACAATTCTCGGAAATGTTACACCCCTTTTACCATATTGGGAATGTAGCTAATGTGCAGCATGAGCTTGTGTTTGCCACAACGAGCCAATGGGCTTGTCATCGCAGTGTGATATCACACAGCACTTTTCAACGAGGGGGGCTAGAACCGAGCGTTACATGCAGCTACTGCTACTGCTAACGGCCAAATTCCACCAGATGCGTGTCCTGTCCGTCTCCGCTCCGTTCCGGCAGCGGAGCTGATACGTTTCACTTTATTCAATGTGTGTGCTTCCACTGGGTCCGCTGCGCTGCGTCTCTGCTCCGTCTCAGCTCCGGCAGTCCGGAGCCCTCCGCAGCAGATACGCAAGACTTCTATTTTTGCCGGATGCTGGAGCACGACGCATCAATTCAGCACAGAAAAGAACAAGTGGGACGGGAAGTCAGACACCGATACAACATTAAAACATCCGGTTTATTTTCAGAATAAAAGACTCAGTTTTAACGGTTCAGAAAAACGACTGTATGTGTGTTTGTTTATGTGTTTATAAGCTTAATATAGAGTTTAATACCATGTACATCGTATTATCTCGCGCTGTCGGGAGTTAATCTTTAAAATACCGTGGGAATTCCTTTGACTCTGCACCCCAGCTGACCGGCTGTGCTCTGCGTGCTGCGGACGGAGCACGCAGCCGGTGGGTATTGAAGGATGGTGGTGCACGGAGCCGTCACGCACCGGAGCGGACACGCAATGCACACGGATCTGGTGGAAATCCGGCGTGACAGGAGGAGGTAGGAGAAGCCGCGTTTCCGCGGACTTTGAATTTTTGCACATAGATGTGCCTAAACATGCACAAGACACCTGGAAAACACACTAAAGAGCATATAAAACCAGAACAAGCATAATATGGGACCTTTAAGTCCTAGATTATTTGAATTTGCCAAATTCAAAGGCTGTATATAAAGATGGACAACATGACAGCTTCCAACACCCACACACTTTGTGACTGGCAGTATGAAGCCTGCCTCCTCCATGTTAACAGATGGGTCAAACTATAACATCTAAACACACAACACTTTTTCGTTTTCAAACACTGATTCTGCCATTTCAGTGAATTCTTATCACGCTCATTCATCAAGTTTTATTTTTTGTTTTTAAGAGGTTTTCTGAAAAAAAGGAGAGGCGGAACAGTGGTAATGGAAGTTTCCATTATGTACAAGATATAAAGAGAATGAGTTCAGAGATCGTTACTTTCAAGCATATTCTGTCAGGTTGTGAGAGTACACGTCTCTGTACTCAATAACAACTAAATGCACCGCTGTGTCCGGATCGATGTCATGAGTTTCTGGTATATTTTGTATTTTGTTTATTTCAGAGTTTAGATTTCCTTTCTTGTTTTAGTGTGTCTCATTCTTTCCTGGTGTTTCCCTTGTGTGTTTCTTTATTTTTAATGTTTCCTAGTTTAGTCTTTAATGTCTTATTTTATTTTGTCATATTTATCCTTCTGTTTCTCTATGTCAATAATACTGTTACATTCTTTAGTCCTCTGTGGGCCTGTTCCTGTTTTATTTTGAAGTTCTTGTCCCGAGTCCGTGCCTTGTTTTCCTTCCTCCCTTTGTCTGGTTTCCCTCCATGTTGATTGCCCTGATTGTCTTCACCTGTGTCGTTAGTCTCACCTGTGTCTCTTTGGTCTCAGTGTTTCTGACCTCTTGTTGTCAGTCCGTCATATGTCAAACATCCTTTGTCTTTTTGAACTCTGCTGTGCTTTTTCTTTGTTTTTTTACCTGCGGCTTCTCTTTGTGATTTGTCTGGGTTTCCTACGTTGGAGTTTTATTGGACATTTATGGATTCTTTTGGACCGCTGATCAGGTAGGCTTTGTTTTGCCTTTTGTGTCATCTAACATTTTTTGAGTTCTGCAGTTGAGTCCTTTATATTAAGAACTGTGATCCTGGATTTGACCAGCAGGCTCAAGATATTGATACAGTATTGTTGTCTTCAGACTCGATTGTCACTTCCTTGAACTGTGTTTCCCAAATTATTGGTCCAAGTTTGTTGAGCATTGGATAACTGTGAATTGTTGCCAGTTGTTAAATATGAAAGAGTTGAGTCACTGTCTCAGTTTACTTTGACCAGTTCTGACTCATCTGGAGTCGAGTCACTGCTGCTTTAAGTTGAAGTAAATGTCAAATGTCAGTGTGGAGAAAAATGATGGCCATGATGACTGACTTTGGATTGCCCAAAGTTTAAAGTTTGAATTTTAAATACAAAGTAAGGGTTTTGTGGTCAGTCCAGTCCGTCTCACAGATTAAAATCGACTTTTTAAACCTTTTAGCTACACAAACAGGTCATTTCAAGCTCTTGAATATTGCTGATTAACAGAATAACTGAGGAAAGCATCAGGAAAAAAAACAGTTACTGCTTATAGTTAGATAGTAAAATCAAGTAAGCTAAAAGAAGCTCTGAATTCTAACATAAAGAAAGCACCTTCAAAATCCCCACCGGTCTATAAACACCTTTTTCTAACCAGAAATGCTAGCAGAGGCTGCAGCTTTAGTTTTGACTCTTGTGTGAATAAGGTGTGAGTTACTGAGAACAGGTTTCTGTTAGTGGAAACTTCAGTCACAGCTTGAACACAGGAAGACTGGCCACTAGAAACCACAGCCTGCAGCAGCTCAGACTGAAGTCACGAGCAAAGACAAGATGTGTTTAAAAAGAAAACTATACAGTATGTGATTTACATCTACAAACTGCCTCGACTTGATTTAAATAAACCATGCTTCAATAAATACAGAATCGTCAAGTTGATTTTCACTGTATTTGCACAGGGCTGCACATTGCTAAATGTTAAAAGTGACATAGACACCTTTTGTCACCTCAACTGCTGCAGCAGAAACCGCAGAAGCCCCCTGCTTCATCTCTGACTAATGTGCAGACAGCAGATGAATAAATACTGAACAATAACAGAAAAAGGCATGCATGATAACGTAACAATTATTTATTCTCTCTGCAGACTAACACATTTGCAGATGCATTTCCTCTAAAGGATGCACTCATTTTTAATTTCAACCAAAAGATTTTTATTCAAACACTTTGTGGGGCAAATGTTGCTTTTTCATTTCTAGTTGTAAGTTACTCTAATATTTCAGGTTCGTGCAGAAAACAGGCCACATCTCTCTGGTCATTTAAAAAAAAGAGAACTATATGCTTTGGTAGAGTTTGGTCATGTTCCTATTTGAGACCCTGTGCTCTCTTTGCAGTGGTATGTTGGTGGTTTCAAGCAGGATGTCCTCATTTTGTTGCAGAGTACCTGAGTTACTAATCTCTGAAACTGTCAATAAACACAGGAGCCTGTTTGTGAGATCAAAGTGTATGTTAGGAAGCATAAGTTTAGAGATGTCCCACCTCACAATGTTGCTCTGTTTAAATGCTAACAGCTTGTGGGCAAAACAAACAGAGCTGTTACGCAGCCCTGTGGTTAGGGGAGTTTATGGTAAATGGACTTGAGCTTGTTCTTTTCTAGTCTTCTGACTAATCAAAGCACTTTTACACCGCAGGTCACACCTACACGTTCACACACTGAGGGTAGAGGCTGCTGTGTAAAGAGTCCATCAGTATTAACTAATCCCACTCATACACATTTATACGCCGCCGACGAAGCGGAGGGATCGAACACCCAACCTTCCAGTTGAGAGACGACCAACTCCTCCAAATGAGTGTTGGGGTTTTGCAGAGTTCGCACGCGGGCAACAGTTATGTTAGGGTTTTAAGTTGCAATTTGAGCCACAGTTGCCCATTCATGGGTGATAATTAATAGATCTGAAATAATCTGAGATTTTTTTGGATGGGGATTTTACCAAATGTATCTAATGGAAGCCCTAAACATTTACGAATTTAAATAATCATAGGAAAACCACCATTGCTATCTTGGGATAACAAGAAGAGTTTGTCAAGATATTCAGATTTAATCCGGATATTATTTGTTTTTAAGGGGAAAACAAAACAAATCATGCTGCTGTTTACACGAGACTGACAGCAGCTTTGTTATAGCTTAGTTTTATTCAGCAAAGTGTAATATACAAAAGTGAATGTGGTCGTATATTTGGATTAGCTTGATGCCATCGTCAAAACATTTTTTGTGATAACATATAATGTAATGGAGAGTCTGTATTTGGTGAAGGTTTTGAACTGAGAGCCAAATCATCGATCATTTGGGACTTCTTCTCTTGTTGAGGTAAACCAAGAGACAAATAGTTGCAAAAAACAAGAGGATCCCAATTCTAGTGATGGAGAGATAGACCAAGATTCTCATCTGTGCCATCTGGTCCTCAGCATCATCTTTGACGAGCAGCTTGCTCCCATCGCCGAACAGTATCTCCCCGCAGGAGGCCACAGCACAGTAGTAGGTCCCAGCATCAGAGGAGCTCACGTTCACCTTCTGCAGATGGTAGACGCAGCTCTGTGGAGGGGAACCTTGTGTAGAGACTTGTTTACACCTGTTGCTCTGTGTGTGAAGGATTCCTTTGTGAGATCCCTGTCTGAACCAGTAAACACTGAGTTCACCATCACAGGTCCCAGTGTGGACTGTGCAGTTCAGAGTCACAGAGCCTCCTGGCTGGACGGTCTCGGATACCGGCCCCTGGTTTATTTCTTTGATGCTGGCTCCTACAGTCCACAGAGGGGGCAAAAAATCAAAGAATCAGTCAAAAAAAAAACTTTTTACATCTATCTTGTCATCAAAAAAGTGGTCTGCGTCTGATGTGACTAACCACATACCAGTATAAAATGCCTTCATAACCCCAAGTGCAGCCACCAGCCACTGCACGTGACGCTATTGAAAATTCACCTCCATTCATTGTGTATTTCAAATGCCTGCGTTGCTGTGCAAAACATGCTGGGATTCAGAGCGACTCTGACCAGGCTCGGGGCATCTTTTTTTTGTCTCTTTATTTTTTTTACTGCTTATCTCCCTCATTTGGTCATAATCATGCATTTAAAGAAAACCTAGCATCCTGTTAACTTGACAAACTTTTACGATTGAAAATTACTACTCAGTTTAAGACAACAAGTGACATGAGGAGGTAGGCAGTGCGACTTTAGGCAAATTGGTTACTGGCTGTGAGTCCTTACTTTACAACCATCAGCCATACCATAGGCTGAGAGTTAAACTACACTAACACTTAATCTGGATTGCAAACTCCACATGGTGGAGAAAAAAATGGTACTAGAAAGATCTACATAGCTGGATGGAAACTGCATGATGTACACTTTCCTGAGCACAATGGAAATCAGGACACAGGAAGACAGTGTAAGTCTTTTTTCCCCTGAGAACAGACTGCGTCTATACCCGTGTGACTTTACGGTAATTTTAAGAGACAAAAATGACATTTAAAGCTTCTCATGAGGACTTTTTTTTATATTGATGTCTCCTTAAAACCTTGCAAATGCAAAGTAGCCCGTAAGCAATGAGATCAATAATTTATATTTAGTTATTTTAAATGGCTCATAATGCAGCCAGCAGGTAGGTGTCAGACAAAGCAATAAACAGCACACTGCTGAAACAGCCTTTTTTACATTTTCCACCATAAGCATTTCAGATGATTTATATGTTGATTGTCTAAAATTATCAATCGTATGTGTGTACTTGACAAGATCAGAAAAAATATAACGCATAGTTTTCTGGCCACAGGGGGTGCCAAATTTAAACAACCTCACAGTAGCTTTAAAGGTCCCATATTATGCTATTTCTGGTTTTATATGCTCTTTAGTGTGTTCTCCAGGTGTCTTGTGCATGTTTAGGCACATCTATGTGCAAAAATTCAAAGTCCGCGGAAACGCGGCTTCTCCTACCTCCTTCTGTTAGCAGTAGCAGCATGTAACGCTCGGTTCTAGCCCCCCTCGTTGAAAAGTGCAGTGTGATATCACACTGCGATGATGTCACTGATCCAAGCCCATTGGCTCGTTGTGGCAAGCACAAGCTCATGCTGCGCATTAGCTACATTCCCAATATGGTAAAAGGGGAGTAACATTTCTGAGAATTGTCCGAACGACTGACCAATTACAACAGAGCAGATCGGCCAACCAATCAGGTCAGACTTGGCACACGTGGGGACCCTGCTCTGGGGGGATTCAGAGCGTTGCAAACACAGGCAGATGAGACGGGCTGCATCGATCGGCAGAACATGAAAACAGACACTTTTTTCGAACATTAGCGATTGTGAACGTACTTTAGTAGGCACATAAATTAGATATATGAATCCCAAAAAGGGCATAATATGGGATCTTTAATATACAATCTGCACTGCCGAGATGTGAAGTTGCTCATTGCAGCTTTATTTAGAGTCATATAGAAGTGCTAATGTGGGATCTTTAAATGTTTAATTTCTGCTATTTTTTTGTTTTAAAATTTGTAGTCATGGTATTTTATATATGGGCCCTAATTCTTCATCCAGTTGTTTCTTTGTGAAATAAATTAAACATGCCCATTTATAAAGTGCCTCTGTAGTCTACGACCTTTAAAGGTGCCTACACTTTCTCGACGTTCATACACTGGTTTTTAGGAGCCTTTGGTAAATATTTGATGTTCAGTATCAGGCACTTTGACATACAGATTGGAGGAGCCAGTATTTTAACCGCCTGCCTCCCCTTTCGGCTCAACCTTTTAAGCCACTGATGCATAATTATTTGTTTTTATATGATATTGAAGATCTTACAGACTAATTGGCAAGAAAAGTGGCAGCGGTTTAGGTCAATAAAGAAACGAGCAGATCGTTGCTCACGTCTGTAATTAATCTACAGTCAAAAAACAAAGAAAAGCACTGTACCTTTAACACTTAGGAAGACCCCATCTCCAAATTCCACTATGTTGGAGTGTGAGCTTCCACAGAAGTATGAGGCCGAATCTGAGAATTGGACGTCAGAGATGTGTAAATGATTGGCCGCCTCCGTCCACTGCAGAGAGAAACGAGGGTTCTTCTCCATCCAGGGGAAGACTTTGGAGGGCTTATCATACTTGTAAACTGTAGACATGAGCTCAGGTCCACGTCCTAGGGTTTGTCGGTACCAGGAGAAGTGCACCGACACCTTGCTGTCATAGAAGCATCTTAAAGTCACGTTCTCTCCAACAGTGACGGATACAACCCCAGTGTCCTGTTGGATTGCTGGCAAACAGTCGACAGCTGACAGGTGAACTAGATTAAAGAAGACAGAAAAAATTAGCTCACATTTTATTGTGCGCGTTAAATCAAACGATACATTGGCTAAATCTTATATGAAGGGACTTACATACTCCACAGAGGATCATAAACACATGCATCGTCAAAGACTTTTAAAGCACTGATTGTTTTGAGCCAAGAAGCGGGCAGCTAAAAAAAATTTGTGTTACATTTGATTGGTGCCAAAGTAGGCCAAACCTTGTGACATTTTAAACAACCGCAGACTCAGCAGAACATGAATTCACAGGAACAAAATCTAAAAAACAACACGTGGTTACTGTATGCTGCTGTGGGGCCCGTAGTAATGTCAAGCGTGTTTATGGACACTAGGCACTCCCCATCCTGTTTTGTTTTAGATATTTTGTGTATGTTCTTGTTTAGTCATAGTGTGATTTATATTCATGTACCAAGGCACCTGTAATGTTTTTAGTAGGTTTATAAGTGGTTAAAGTTGAGTAAGAGAAGTTGACTATAATAAGCACATTTTTAAATATTCTCCAAACTTCAGGTAAACTCGAGGGATCTTACTCTGCATCTTTTAAAGAAAAAGTTGAAACAGTTGTTTTTTTTTAGGGGAGAACCTTTAAGGTGGGTTAGGCCTTTAAATAGTTGTAATAAGAGTTGATGAAAGATTTACTCTAATATTCTTCCATTTCAATTACACTTGTTAAGCATTTTTATTGTAGGTTTTCAATACTGGACCCTTGACTGAACAATCCCACCACTCAAGTTACACCATACAAAAATACTAGTTCATGGGGCGCCGGTGAGCTAGTGGTTACTTCCCATGCTACAGGTACAGAGGCCATCTTACTTCAAGCGGCCACCTGTGGCTCCTTTCCCACATGTCATTCCCCACTCTCTCTCTCCCTGATTTCTGACTATCCACTGTCCTGTCTCTCAAATAAAGACAAAAAACCCCAAAAATAAATCTTAAAAAAAAAATGCTAGTTAATGAAAACATGAAATCACACATATATTCGGGTTAGCACAGGGATATTTTTCTCCAGTAAGCCTGAAGTACACTGAACTATTTTGGACCAACTTGGACCTGATTTTAAAGTTGCACGACTTACACGGAGTATTCGCTGAATGTTAGCCTTATCACACGTTTGTGCGCCAGTGTACATGGGGGCATAGCGGATCAGCAGCTACTGACCAGTTCAATGGATTTCAGACATGTTTGAAGTTTTGGTCGTACTTCCGCAAAAACTCGCACAGTGAGAGCAGAACCACGAGCTAAATCCCCAACTTCAGGTTTGTTTGTTTTTTAGCTCATTACGCCTGTGCAAATTAGCAGAAAGTGTCTGAAATCACCATGGCAACAGCAGGCAAGCCTTTTAAATGTGTCTTCGCCCTCCTATCACAGAAATTATGAATGAGAGAAACGTTGGCAGAAGATGGATGCGGACCTCAAGCTGAAAGGGAATATTTGTCATGATTTAGCTCCAAAAGTCTGTGTTTGTTGGTGATGGTGTGAGATATGAAGAGCGTCTCTGACGGTGTGTGTGTTTGAGCTGTGCAATGAGATGACTGAAATACAGATCTGACTTTAACTCCGTCCAGATTTAACCCTTACAGTCTGATAGTCGTGTCTGATGATCAGATCATCCAGTGTGAGCACATAAATGTAAATTATTCTTCGTACATAGTGAGCTGTCATTACACCACGACTGTTCAGTGTACAACAGACTGTAAGAGATGAGTTTGATATTAAAATTCATATCAATATTTATTTACATTAATATTTTCCTACTGCCAAACTCGAAATGAAAATGTAACCACGCCCAGACTTTAGTCAAGTCATGTGACCACTCATAGCACTCTAACACTGCATCTCATATTCACCCTTTCACATGCACATTCATAGACTGACAGCCATAAGGATAATACGATGAATGCTCTACCATGACAACTGTATTTGGTATTGAACAAAAATCAATTTTCTGTGGCTAAGGATGCCTTTTTGATAAAGAAGTTGCAAAAATATTCTACTTCTACGAGTCGTGTGGGTTTCTGTAAAGGAAGAGACATTTTTAATTCTTTGAAAGTGTTTGGTCATTTGCCTGTTTTTGACTCTGTGCACTCTTTGTGGTGGTATGTGGGTGTTTTTTAGCAGGATGTCCTTATTTAGCTGAAAGGAACTCGAACTCTGAGGCTGTCAATAAACACAGGACGGATTCTACCACTGAGCCACAGACGCCCCCCAATCCTCAGAAATATCACTTTTAAAAACATCCGTGATTATAATATCAAGCTCCAAACTTCAGTAAAACCATACACACTGTAAGTCAACCTACACTTTAAACAGACAGGCAGATCTATACTGCCCCCTAGAGGGTGTAGTATTTGTTTGTAAACTGTGATTCTGCCTTCTCTTTTGTTATATAGTTACATCATAGCACGGTGAGTTTGTTGATTACAGATTAAGATCTTGGATAAACTCCATTATGTAAGAAGTGAGAGAATGTCTGTGTGAACAGTCAGTGCAGCTACTGAGTAAAATCAAACACTAGGACATTAATATTCTGCCGGACTAGGGTTCAAAGTAAAGGTACAAAAGCAGAGAGGCGGTAGAGCTTTGTCGTAACCTCAGTTTAACATTTATAGAAAGGGCTTATGATACGTGATGGTCATCAAACTGGAGAATGGATGACCACTTAGTCTAAATCTCATTTAGTGTGGTTCGAAGGTTTTTAAAGAGGCGTGTTTCTTTCTCTATTTCTCTCAGTGTCTGTCTTTGTGTTCTATTTGTTGTGTTGTTTCATAAACTAAAGCTGAAAAAAAGTTGAGGTTAGAGGACATAGTGAGGTATCGTGTGTGTGTGTGCACAGTTTGGGACCCTTAGTCTACTCCCCCGCTGTCATTTTCCATTGTGGTCAAATGAGTTTCAGTCAAAGTGACAACCACAGGAAGACTGGCCTTGAGCTCTCTGCACAAGCCCACAACCTATCTGTATGACTACTACACGAACACTTGTTTCTCTTAAAATATGAAGGTATATCTGTTGATTAAGAACAGATGCAACTAGTAACAGACTCATCAGGTGGAAATCTCTTCGCAAAACCTTGTTTACACACCAAAAATAACAACTCTTTCCCTTTCTGCAAGCCTTGTGTTGCATCTTGCATGCAGAGGCAGGTGCTACTTTGCTATATATTAGCATTATAACCGGCACAAGGTGACACATCTTTCATTGCACGTATCAGACCAACACATTACACGTCTCCATACCCAGCACTCACATTGTGTAAGCAGGGAGTACACTCTCTGCTTACACAATGTGAGTGATGGGCATGTTGGTCCTTAAATGAGGTGTGGTCAGATTAGCCTAGCTGACGTTAGGCTGATATCTGACTGCTTCATTTTCAACAAACATCTTATATATGTCAAGTATTTTTCTCTGTTGCGTTTGGCATGTTTTGCTTGATCTGTTGGCGACGTACTGCTCGAGGAGCTGCATGGTGTTGCATAATCCCGGATTGCGATCCTCCGGCTTTTCCATACGGTCTGTTTTTCCTGCACATACTAAAGATTACTGATTTGTACAGCTCAGACTACTGACAAACCGGACACAGAGCAAGACTTCCTTAAGCTGAAAGTACAGACCCCCAAGCACAGATCTGACAATAGAGATCAACAAATGATAGGCTTTGTTGCTTCTTCAAATTTCTTTTTAAAACTTGACATGTTTTTCTATCACCTCGCAGTGGTTTCTGAGTACAAGTGAGGTGAAAGATATGCTGCTTAATATGTATACAGATGCTGTGGAAAAAACAAAGCGTCAACCCTAACCAGCAAGCACTTCATTGCAACCACAGGAAGACTGGTATCCAGGCATAACCACAAGCATCAAACAGCGAGCAGGTTTGTAAGGTGAAGGACGGTACTAAAAACGTTTTCAGAAAACATTTGCTGTTTCTCGTGGGTTTCTTTTTTTACGTCCTTCCTCTCTACTTTACACAGACTTAGCAAACATGGTGTCTCAGTTTCTGTTTTTATGTGTGCAAAGGGAAAACCGTTGCTATCACAACAGCAGCAATAAAGAGAACTTCAGAGGTGTCGCTGTGGGTGTCACATGAGTGAATACCAAAGATAACACAGTATGAACCCTTCGAACTGCAGGACATAGAAAAATATATGGGACATAGAACGGCCATTCAAGTCGGAATTCCAAATTAGAAACTCGGGCAAGACGGTGGAATTGACGTCACTGCAATATAACAGGTGCTGTAAGCAGAATAACCTGTTTGTTTCTTTTGAACTCTTATGTAATGTTTGTGTCGTGAAATGTTCTATAATCAGTTGATTTGTGTTCAATATTGAAGTCTTTGCGAGCATGTAGCTGCCTACTAGCCTACTCCTCCTGTCTCTGTTAGCTACCTAGGCTACATCAGTTAAGCTACATGTAGCTACATGCTACTGCATAATTTCACTGCAGGCATCCATGTTTTCACCAGCAGATGCACTGGAATGCGTTTAGATCGAAAGTCAGAAAAACCAACACGGTATTATCGACTTCCAACTTCCAATGGAACGCAGCATTAACTTTAACTTATTTGCTGATCTTGTCTTGTAGATGTGTAAAATCTCATCTATCTTTCTTTTAACAATCAAACAGAATGCTCAGTGTGAATTCGTGCCTAAGCAAGTCATGCAGTCATTTTGCAATGATGAAGATGTTAAACAACAGCTTGCTCCACATCCCCTACAAGTAAGGCTTTCCACCGTGGTTTAATTGGAGGACTTAACCCCCAATTTCCACATACTCCATGCACGATGCGGCCCGTCAGCGCCACACACTGCGCTGTAGTTCGCTGCCACTCTAGTCAATCATTGTGTTTCCACAGCGAGCGCTGCAAACCGACTAACCAGACAGGAAGTCAGACAACGAGTGGACATTGTTGTTCACATGAGTTTGAATGATTATGACACCCACATGTCTGTTGTCACACATTTCAGTTTGTGAAACACCACTGTCTGTGGCTAACTGCATCTCCATTGTAAAAAAGGAAATCATCTTTTTTATTTTAAATATTCCCATCAGTAAACTGTACAAAATACTTTAAAGTGTTCAGAATATTAAAGTGTGCTATTTCAACTAAGGACTCTAAATAGCTCTGAAATAGCATTTTTGAAAAATGTTAAAGGGCCGAGCTCCGAACAACTCAATGTTTGTGTCTCGACTTACTTTACTTGCAGCATGTTTGACATCACATACAGGAACAGGATAAGCGACATCAAACGCCCCTCCTCTTTACCCGATGGTTCTCTTCAAAGCCACAGTCATACGCACAACGATGAACCAAACGCTGATAAAAGCTTTCCTTCTCTGCAGCCTCAGTAAGTGTTTCATCATTTGTGACATCATTGATATGTTTAATATTGTTTGATTTATCCTCCTTAAATGCATCTTATCCACTTATCTTGTATTTGCTAACTCGTGTGAAGAGAAGTGTTTTACCTTCAGGTTCTGACTCTTAATATCTCGCTCACTCATCTGTTTGTTCCAGGTTGGATCTCTGTCTCAGGTTCTGAGTCTCAGACTGTGGAGGTCCAGGCTGGTGAAGATGTCACACTGATGTGCTCCGGCATGGACAAATATCTAAAAGTCAGATATTGGCTGAAACTTGTCAAAGGAACCGACATCCAATGTGTCTCTGCTGTGACCAGTCCTACCAGTGAAGTGACATATCATGATGGATACAGTAATCGTACATTTAATATGTCGTCCAATGACTCTACTATCTCTCTCAAAGTCCGTTCAGTGAAATTAAACAACTCTGGAATTTATTACTGTGGATTTAACAAAGAGGGGCGTCCAGTTCTTACTACGATACATCTAAAGATCAAAGGTAAGATTGTTTTAAAGTCTTTTCTTTCTCTCTGTTCCCATTGTCACGTTGTTATTTCTTCTGCTTATGTTAAAAAAAATAGAAAATGATTTTGAAACAGCTTCTATCATTAAATTGTCTTTTATATTTTGATGTAAATCAGTTAAGATAAAATCCTTCTCTAATAGGCAGCAGTGACGCTCATAACAGCATGAACAGCAACTGTACAAGTAAGATTCTCCAAAAGTTTTCTTTATTCAACAGACTTTGAAATCCTTCATGTTAAAAAGCTAGCTGAATGTGGAGTCTCCAAAAGGAAAACAGAGTCTGAAGCAATGATCTGTCTCTGTAGAAGAGTCTAACAGAACAGCAACTCAAGACCTAAGCTTTTTTAAATATGTTTAATAGGAAGCAACGAGACAGATGAAGGCGAGGACAGAATGGACAGCAGTGTTGGTCAGTAACGCATTCCTAGTAACACTTTATAGAAATAAAATTACTTTTACTTGTAACGAGTAGTGTAACAAATTAGTAATATAATTCCAATAATAATATTACAGTCACCCATGCAAAAAATAACTGGCTACAACCTTCCTGTTGTAGTTATTACTTCACTTCTGATTTAAAATGCAAAACTCCCCAGATTAATTTCATCGCGCACGTCAGCCAAGCAGGAAGGTAGCTAGCTTCATGGTTGCCAAGTTTGTTGTTTTCCCACAGAATTGGGCTTCTTCTCAGACGCTGCCGCGGGTAGTTTTTATTTCTTGGGCTTGTTTTGTCAGTTGTTGTCACACATACCTGGCAACCCTGTCTAGCTTGGAAGATGGAAGCGCGCACGTTTATATTCAGCGGTTGGAAATATTCCCATTACTTTAGTTTTGTCGAGAGGAAAGATGACAAAAACATCGTTGTCAGATGAAAATTGTGTCCCGGTACAAGGACTCTTTCTACTGCAAAAAACACAACCTCAAACCTCCTTAAGCACTAACAACACAACAACGTGAAGCTTGTGGAAATAAAGCCCACCAACGAGCCGCAGAGAATAGCTATAGCCCTACAATGCCTACAGAACAACCAAGACTGGATTTTATATAAGTAATATATTCCTTTTTTTCATTAACCAGCCCGACACTGATGGACAGTAACCGTACAAGTACGATTTTTTAAATAATTTCTATAATGCACAGACTTCTTTTATCTTTACATATCTTAAAAGCTTAAAGAATTGAGTTTGATCCTGTCAGGTTTTAAAGTATCCAAAAGGAAAATGTATTCTGACACAATGATCTTTCTTGTAGAAGAGCGTAATGAAGCTGTGACTCTGGCGAGCATGATTCTGGGTGGTTTGACTCTTTTCCTTGTGATGGTCGTCATCGGTCTGGTTGTTAAAATTTGGAAACTTCAGACAGGTATGTTTTATAATGTAGTTTTTATTGCTATTGTAAATTATTTTGAGTTTCTGTCCATTAATGGTCTTTAAGTTTACCAAAGACAACGTTTAATGAACCCTGACCTCTAACAAAGATGTTTTATTTTGTCTCTCAGCTGCTGAAGAAAGACAGAATCCAGGACACACTGAGGTGAATACAACTCAACTTTTATACAGTTTGTGCTTGAAGAATACTGACATGTTATTCATTGGTGTTAAATTAAGTTGTTCCAAAATTATTTGTGTATCGACAGACATACATACTTGTCCATATACATTAAAGGCACAGTATGTGAAGTCCGCCACCAGGGGGCTCTCAAGCAAAAACGATAACAAAACATGACATCTAGGCTGGCGGGGAATCATGGGAGTGATTCTCTCTGTTATTCCCCCTAATGAAAACTAAGAGTTTACCATAGTGAAAACAAACGGGAGAAACCGACCTGAGGAGGAGAATATGTTTACCAACGAGCTAATGTATCCAACTATAATATACATGATGTTTTTATCACAGCAGCACATACAGCAACAGTACAGCAGCTTTTAGTAGCAATTCCTGCTTCCTTTTGCAGCGATCTTTTACATACCATCCGGTGTTTCCATGGCAACAATAAACATGTTGTGTCTGTCATGGCATCAGCCACGACTAGACACGTCCCGTTTAATCTATAGAATTACTTCCTCTGGCTTCGATAACTGTAGGAAATATTTGAGGTAATGTGAGTACTCAACAAAATTATAAATAATGTAACCAATTTATCAGAGTTGACCTATCCTTAAATCAAAGGCTTTGTAAATGACCAACAACCATCTGCTTAAAGATCCAGAATATGTTGGTCTCTTCTGAGAATAAAACTCATGTCAGGTGACCACATTATGACTGTAAATACTCTCTTTCAGAATGAGGCCTCTGATGAACTGAACTACGCAGCAGTGACATTTCGATCTAAAGCCAAAAGAAGAGAGCCGGAGCCAAATGTCTTGTATGCTGCTACCAGATAGAGAGAGGAGGCGGCTGGACATGATCTTGTATCATACAGTATTACAATGCTTTGGACTTTTGCATGGCTTGTTGGTGAGAGTTAACCAATCTGTGCTTTAAAATAAAGAATTGATGATTGATCGCTACTGCAAAGCGTTAATTCTCCGTTTGCATTCTTTCAGTCAAAGTCTGTTTAGCCAATAAGAATATGTTTTGTGGCTTATGGAGGAGGGGTCATTAACTATATATTTGACGTCAGTGTCTCTTATATCCAGAGTTAGATACAGATGTGTCTAGCAGTCAAGGTGTGGGTAGAGTACACAACACTTCTTTGACAGGAAATATCAGCACACTGTGGTCTAAGCCAAACTGAGAGGCCTGGTAGATCAAAGGCCTGAACCAATACCAATACACAACCAATGCAGTTCAGGGTTTTAAGCACTCAGCTTCCTGAGTGCAAAAACGCCCTCAGCAACTCTCACTTGAAAGAGTTAAACGTTTAGAAAATCCCCACATGTTCTTACACCTTTTATCAGAGCCATCATGAACTTTTTTAGCAATTTGAGCTCCAGTGGCTTTTCTGTTGAATCAGACGACAAGGGCCAGCCTCAAGATGCTATCGCTGGTTCACTGGTTTTCACTGAGCGCTTTTAGAAAAGTACTGACCACTGCAGACCGGGAACACCCCAAATGAGCTCCAGAGTTGGAGATGATCTGACCCGGTCATCTAACAATAACAATTTGGCTCAAAGTCACTCACATCCTCACAATTACCCATTTTTCCTGCTTCAAACACATACACGTTCACTTGCTGCCTTACATATCCTACATACTGAGAGGTGGTCACATTGTTATGGTGATACAGGTGATTAGAAAGGATTATTGATTCTGAAAGGAAGAATATTTTCTTGAAGCTTCTCAATTCTGATGTGAATTATAATATTTCAGAAAAATGTTTCTGGATGTGCATTTTAAAGTTCAATATGCCTTTTTATTGAGATCATTTTTATGGTCAAGAGTTTTGAAAATAGCGATAGTCCTGACCTTCATTGAAAAAGATTTGTCAAAGAAGCTGATCTTAAGCTTCACTAACATTCTGCATTAGCAGTACTCTTCCTGAAAGTATAAATAGAGTCAGTTCTAGCAACAGCAGAGGAAATGTAAGACATCATCCGGCCTCCTAACATTGGAAAGCACGCCGACAGGTGCAAGCAGAGCTCACGTTGGACTTTGAAGGGCTACATTTGTATGCACAATGAACAACTCTACCCTGGTAACCCCTTTGAGTCTCTGCTTAAGTAGGTACTGTCATTATATCCATTTAAATGAAGTTGGATTGGATATCAGTTTCTGAGTCTCACTCCGCGGAGGTTCAGGCTGGTGAAGAAGTCATACTTCCGTGCTCCAACATTGTCAAACATCAGTCTTTGAAATTCTGGTTCAGGCTGGTCAACAGAACCAAGATCAGCTGTATCTCTGTTATGTTCTTTGCCTTCCTCCGTTGTTTAATCTGGCAAAGGAGAAACTAAACTGGCTCAAGGATTTAGCCTTGCAGAACACCAGAAGTACCTGAGAACACCTGTTCAGTGGTATTTTCTCTCCCTTCTAGTCAATCCAACTTAGTTGTGGACATAAAGTCCATGAATTCACCTATTTCAGAATGTGTTAATGAAGCAAGAGAAAGAACCCAAATGCAGAGAACTGAGTGGACATTGTTGTTCACGTAAGTTTGAATGATTATGACACCTGCATGTCTGTTGTCACACATTTCAGTTTGTTAAAACAGCTCTGTCTGTGTCTACCTGCATCTCTTTTGTAAAACAGGATATCATCTTTTTTATTTAAAATATTGCCATCAGTAAACTGTACAAAATACTTTAAAGTGTTCAGACAATTAAAGTGTGCTTATAACACATTTCAACTTCTGACAATGTTTGTCTATTAAGTACATTTACTTTAAAGTGCACAAGGAAAACACTTTTATATCTTTCACAGAGCGTCGTATGTTTGAACTTTGGTGTGAGCGCTCAGTTGAAATAGCGCTTTTGGAAAATGTTGAAGGGCCGAGCTCTGAAGAACTCAGTGTTTGTGTCTTGACTTACTTTACATGCAGCATGTTTGACATCACATAGAGGAACAGGATAAGTGACATCAGACGCCCCTCCTCTTTGCCCGATGGTTCTCTTTTCTGCTGCTCTCTTCAAAATTACGGACACTTCACAGCCACAGTCATACGCACAACGATGAACCAAACGCTGATAAAAGCTTTCCTTCTCTGCAGCCTCAGTAAGTGTTTCATCATTTGTGACATCATTGATATGTTTAATATTGTTTGATTTATCCTCCTTAAATGCATCTTATCCACTTATCTTGTATTTGCTAACTCGTGTGAAGAGAAGTGTTTTACCTTCAGGTTCTGACTCTTAATATCTCGCTCACTCATCTGTTTGTTCCAGGTTGGATCTCTGTCTCAGGTTCTGAGTCTCAGACTGTGGAGGTCCAGGCTGGTGAAGATGCCACACTGATGTGCTCTGGCATGGACTCAACTATATCAGTCAGATATTGGCTGAAACTTGTCAAAGGAACCGACATCCGATGTGTCTCTGCTGTGACCGGTCCTACACACACACCTACATATTGTGATGGATACAGTGGTCCTAACTTTACTATGTCGTCCAGTGACTCTACTATCTCTCTCAAAGTCCGTTCAGTGAAATTAAACGACTCTGGAATTTATTACTGTGGATTTAACAAAGAGGGGCGTCCATTTTTTAGAAAGAAACATCTAAAGATCAAAGGTAAGATTGTTCTGAAGTCTTTTCTTTCTCTCTGTTCCCATTGTCACGTTGTGATTTCTTCTGCTTATGTAAAAAAAATAGAAAATGATTTTAAAACAGCTTCTATCAATAAATTGTCTTTTATATGTTGATGTAAATCAGTTAAGATAAAATCCTTCTCTAATAGGCAGCAGTGACGCTCATAACAGCATGAACAGCAACTGTACAAGTAAGATTCTCCAAAAGTTTTCTTTATTCAACAGACTTTGAAATCCTTCATGTTAAAAAGCTAGCTGAATGTGGAGTCTCCAAAAGGAAAACAGAGTCTGAAGCAATGATCTGTCTCTGTAGAAGAGTCTAACAGAACAGCAACTCAAGACCTAAGCTTTTTTAAATATGTTTAATAGGAAGCAACGAGACAGATGAAGGCGAGGACAGAATGGACAGTGACCGTACAAGTCCGATTTGTATTATCATTTCTATAATGTACAGACTTCTTATATCTTTGAATATCTTAAAAGATTAAAGAATTGAGTTTGATCCTGTCAGGTTTTTAAGTCTCTAAAAGGAAAATGTATTCTGACACAATGATCTTTCTTGTTGAAGAGCTTAATGAAGCAGCGACTCTGGCGAGCATGATTCTGGGTGGTTTGACTCTTTTTCTTGTGATGGTCGTCATCGGTCTGCTTGTTAAAATTAGGAAACTTCAGACAGGTATGTTTTATAATGTACTTTTTATTGCTATTGGAAACTACTTAAAGTTTCTGTCCATTAATGGTCTTTAAATTTACCAAAAACAACGTTTAATGAACCCTGACCTCTAACAAAGATGTTTTATTTTGTCTCTCAGCTGCTGAAGAAAGACAGAATCCAGGACACACTGAGGTGAATACAACTCAATTTACTTTTATACAGTTTGAGCTTGAAGAATACTGACATGTTATTCATTGATGTTGATTTAATTTTTTCTAAAAATATTTGTGCATTGATAGACATACTTACTTCTTATACATTAAAGGCACAGTTTGTAAATTCCACCACCAGGGGGCTCTCAAGCAAAAACATTAACAAAAGATGACAAAGAGGCTGGCGGGGAATCATGGGAGTTCTCTCTGCCACTCCCCACAACCCCCATCCCCGATGAAAACAAACTTCGAGTTTACCGTAGTGAAAACAAACGGGAGAAACCGACCTGAGGAGGAGAATATGTTTACCAACGAGCTAATGTATCCAACTATAATTTACATGACGTTTTTATCACAGCAGCACATACAGCAACAGTACAGCAGCTTTTAGTAGCAATTCTCGCTTCCTGTTGTAGCAGTTGTGGACTTAAAATCCGCTGTTTCCACGACACAATAAACATGTCGTGTCTGTCATGGCGGCTCTGTCATGTCATGCGGACATGACAAGACACGTCCTGTTACAAAGCTATGAAACTAATCATTTCTCTGACTTTAATAAATGTTGAAAAGATTTAAGAGAGTTGAACAATCTTTAACTCAAAGGCTTTATAAATGACCAACAACAATCTGCTTAAAGATCCAGAATATGTTGGTCTCTTCTGAGAATAAAACTCATGTCAGGTGACCACATTATGACTGTAAATACTCTCTTTCAGAATGAGGCCTCTGGTGAGCTGAACTACGCAGCAGTGACATTTCGATCTAAAGCCAAAAGAAGAGAGCCGGAGCCAAATGTCTTGTATGCTGCTACCAGATAGAGAGAGGAGGCTGCTGGACATGATCTTGTATCATACAGTATTACAATGCTTTGGACTTTTGCATGGCTTGTTGGTGAGAGTTAACCAACCTTTATTTTGAAAAAAAAAAAGATCTAATGCATCATTCCTACTGCAAAGATTTAATTCTCAAAGTTTTCTTTCTTTAAGTCAAAGTCTGTTTAGTCAATAAGAAGATTTTTTGGAGTTTGATTTTTTTTTAATGATTTGTTTTTATGTGCTGTCCTGAATTTGGTTTTGACATCTTTTGTCACTTATTTTGTGTTTTTATGCTCTCAGTGAAAGACAAATTCCCCTAGGGGCAATAAAGGTTTCATTCATCCATTAAAAGATCGAGTTATGTGATGGGTTCTTGCACGAGTTTCCATCTTCGTTTGTCCCCTCATATCCCAAAATCTTCATCAGCAATGGTCTGTCCCTGTGACTTTTTTAATGATTATAATGTGTTCAGAAAAAGGAACATTGTCTGCAGCACTTCTGTCTGCAGAAGTAGATGAGTGAGTGAAGAACTCATTAGTTATCGGACAGGAAGAGAGCGCAGTGTGGTTGGAGGTGACAAAAATGAATCAACAAATGGCTGACTGTCTTTTGTCGGTTGGACACAACAATCAGCTTCTCTGTTTGTAGTAAAGTCATCAAAACACAGAAGGTACAAAATCCCCTGCATCACGACCACACCCAACAGGGGTCGTGTTCTCAAAGAATATGAAGACTTGATGAAGTGACGATATTTTTAAAGTCACATTCAAAGACACGAGAGGTGAGAATCTAGTCAGTGATGAACAAACATCAAACTGTATCACAGCTCCTCCCATCAGAGGTCACACCTCAGACTCAACGCTCACTCTAACATCACTTCTGTCTTTTTAAAAGACTTGTTGTAAGGTGACTCTTGTACAGTCTCATATCAAAGCATTTACTCTGATAATGGATGCATCATTTTTTAGAGGTAACAAATCACAGAAAAGAAAAACACAGCAGGGTGCGTCCACATCTATTTCCACTGTTGTATACATTTCAACCAACTCCTTCATCCCTCACCTAACACAAACTGACCAACTGTATCTCACAACATGTGTCTGTTTCTGTCTTCATATGTATGAAAATGATGGCTGCACGTTGTTGATGGGATTAAGAGGCTAACCATGAGGGAGTGGAACAGGACTATTGGATAGATGTGACCAGGTGATGTGAACAGCTGATTAAAATGAGTGAGCATGAATGAAAGAGCCATGTGTCATACATGTTGTAGGAACATAACGTCAAAACTGTTCATATTACTGAAGACTCCTCCTCCTCTAGTCTTACCTAAACCTAACAGAGTATGTAAGATAGTGAGAGCCGCTCCAACATGGATCATTCCCCACTCAGAGTGACATGTTTGAAAGGTAGTCACTCTCAGCTATTAGTGCAGGAATCTACGGCATAGTCCACACGTAGGTGGGTATTTTTTAGAACAGAGGTTTTCCTCTTCTGTTTAAAGAAATAATCACGTCCACACACGTTAAGTTCCCAAAAACATCTTCGTCCACATAAAAACGCAAAAACACACTGTTATGGCTGTCATGAGCATGCAATCTTCTCGCCATTCCTCTGCAATGACCATTTCATTCTTTAAAGTTGTCTCACCAACCCGAAGTCTGACCGGGTCTTGTCCAAGTGTTTGTGTCGTCAGAGTGTTGTATGAAGCAGCAGTGACCTCCGTGGTCCATTCAGACGTCTCTGCTCGTCAACATAGTGGGAGAGCTCCTGTGTATGTACGTGTGAGCATGGAAAAAGTCCAGTTAGCAACGTTAACACCAGCACTAGTTTGGTTACGTCTGACATTGCACTGATGTCATGTAAATAAAAGTTACGGCATCGCACAGTGTGACGTCATAAGACCAGAACTCTGTTTTCCCCGTCTGAAAACTGACTTTTCTCTTTTCCAGAGAAGAAGTTTTCCAAAAGATGTGTTTTAAGTCACTGAAAACACAGTTTGTGTACGACAGCCAAAACACAGAAAAATCTACGTTTTTAAAAATACCTGCCTATGTGGACTAGGCCTTAGTCGGCCCCTCTTGAGGTCACTTCAGTGATCTGCAGTGGATCAACACGTTCATATTAGATTATTACATTATACCTTAACCTCTTATAAGCCTGGTTTATTTACAGCTTATATTCCAATCAATAGGAAATAATATTTCTATCAGTAAATTGTTCAAAATACTATGAAGTGATCTCTATCTGTGCACAGAGCGTCGTATGTTTGTACTTCGGTGTAAGGACTTATCTGAAATTGCATTTTTGTAAAATGTTGAAGGGCCGAGCTCTGAAGAACTCAGTGTTTGTGTCTTGACTTACTTTACATGCAGCATGTTTGACATCACATACAGGAACAGGATAAGTGACATCAAACGCCCCTCCTCTTTGCCCGATGGTTCTCTTTTCTGCTGCTCTCTTCAAAATTACGGACACTTCACAGCCACAGTCATACGCACAACGATGAACCAAACGCTGATAAAAGCTTTCCTTCTCTGCAGCCTCAGTAAGTGTTTCATCATTTGTGACATCATTGATATGTTTAATATTGTTTGATTTATCCTCCTTAAATGCATCTTATCCACTTATCTTGTATTTGCTAACTCGTGTGAAGAGAAGTGTTTTACCTTCAGGTTCTGACTCTTAATATCTCGGTCACTCATCTGTTTGTTCCAGGTTGGATCTCTGTCTCAGGTTCTGAGTCTCAGACTGTGGAGGTCCAGGCTGGTGAAGATGCCACACTGATGTGCTCCGGCATGGACTCAACTATATCAGTCAGATATTGGCTGAAACTTGTCAAAGGAACGACATCCAATGCCGGTCCTCACCACTCACCTACATATTGTGATGGATACAGTTATCCTAACTTTAATATGTCGTCCAATGACTCTACTATCTCTCTCAAAGTCCGTTCAGTGAAATTAAATGACTCTGGAATTTATTACTGTGGATTTAACAAAGAGGGGCGTCCAGTTCTTACTACGATATATCTAAAGATCAAAGGTAAGATTGTTCTAAAGTATTTTCTTTCTCTCTGTTCCCATTGTCACGTTGTTACTTTTTCTGCTTATGTTAAAAAAAATAGAAAATGATTTTGAAACAGCTTCTATCAATAAATTGTCTTTTATATTTTGATGTAAATCAGTTAAGATAAAATCCTTCTCTAACAGGCAGCAGTGACGCTCATAACAGCATGAACAGCAACTGTACAAGTAAGATTCTCCAAAAGTTTTCTTTATTCAACAGACTTTGAAATCCTTCATGTTAAAAAGCTAGCTGAATGTGGAGTCTCCAAAAGGAAAACAGAGTCTGAAGCGATGATCTGTCTCTGTAGAAGAGTCTAACAGAACAGCAACTCAAGACCTAAGCTTTTTTAAATATGTTTAATAGGAAGCAACGAGACAGATGAAGGCGAGGACAGAATGGACAGTGACCGTACAAGTACGATTTGTATTATCATTTCTATAATACACAGACTTCTTGTATCTTTAAATAGATTAAAAGCTTAAAGAATTGAGTTTGATCCTGTCAGGTTTTAAAGTCTCTAAAAGTAAAATGTATTCTGACACAATGATCTTTCTTGTTGAAGAGTGTAATGAAGCAGCGACTCTGGCGAGCATCATCCTGCGTGGTTTGACTCTTTTGCTTGTGATGGTCGTCATCGGTCTGCTTGTTAAAGACAGGACATTTCAGACAGGTATGTTTTATATCTTTCTTTATCACAATAGAAAATTCCTTCAAGTTCCTTCAGTGGTCTTCAAAATGACTAAAAATAATGTTGAATGAACTTACCAGATGTTTTATTTTGTCCCTCAGCTGCTGAAGAAGGACGGAATCCAGGACACCGTGAGGTGAGTCCAATTTGAATGTTTACTTTGAGAGTGTATGAATAAGTTCAGTGAAGAATACTGATGTTAATCATTGATGTTCATTTAATGTGTTCCAACAATATTAGTGTATTAATAGACATACATACTTCTTGTCCATATACACAGCTACATGAACATTGAATCAGTTTAGGAGAGTCAACATTAGTGTTGTAGTACTCCAAATCGGTCTTGGTCTCGTCTCAGAATCAAAGCATTTGTACTCGGTCTTGTCTCGGTCTCAGACTGTGCAGACTCCAGATTTTAAATCAATACCAGTCAAGACCACCACTGATTTTTTCCCACGTAATACCTGTGATTAGAAGGAACACGCCCCTTTCTAAAAAAACAACAACACTTCAATTCATTCATAATTAGATTTTTATCCCCGGGTTACGGCTGCAACCTTTCCAATGTTACACTCAGTAAGTAAGTGACACGCCTGCTTCACACAAGATGATGATTTTTCAGTGATATTTATGGTCTTTTCTTGTCTCAGTCTCGCCCTGCCTTGATCCCTAAATGTCTTGGTCTTGTCTCATGCTAAAGGATGCATAATGTTTTAGAGGTAACAAATCACAGAAACCACAGCAGGGGTCAGAATGTTGTATATAGCAGCAGTGACCTCCTTGGTCCATTCAGGCGTCTCTGCTTGTCAACATAGTGGGAGAGCACCTGTGTATGTATCATAGACTGTAAATATTAATGGACGAAGCCTGAGTGACGTCAGCCATGTGTTCCTGCAGGGGGCTCCGGAGGCTCATCAGCAGCCGCCATGCAGGAAATACTGTCTCAGGCTAACTTCCAGTCAACCTAATGACAGGCTGAGAGCTGGAGCTTAAAGGGATACTTCACCGGTTGGAACATTAATCTGTATTGAAATAGGGTCATATATGTAGTAGAAATGTGAAAGAATTTTTGAGTTGGTGCCTTCTTGCCCGAGAAAAGGCAGAAAGGCAAGTGTCTTTTTGGCTCATGTGGATGAAATACAACAACTCCCAGAATGCACAGCACCGCAGGCCACTCCCACTGATCTAGAGAACACCGCCTACCTGAGCAAGCGCTCTTCCTGCTACAAACCTATTCATTTCACACGCAAACTCCAGTGACGAGTTAGTTGGCAGATTCAGTAAGAGTTCTGAAATACTCTTCATTTGTTTTTCTTTTGACATGGTGAATTATTGCTTTGTACCGGGATGTTCAACCAGAACAAGGAAAGGACAAGAAGTACGTTTTCACCACTTGCCGATAAGAGATTTGGAGCGATGCAACAGTTGCTGTGGGCTATAAACCACCCACTGTTAGGAGAGGACACCGACATGGAACGACTGAAAACCCTGAGGGTTCGCAGTCGTCATTTTAAGCAGGAAGACTTTGAACCGAATATCCTGGGAATGAAGAGAACCACTCTTAAGGACACCGCAATTCCCTGAGCCCCCTGGCACTAAACGCGCTCGCCTAGAGGTAAAACTCTCGCTCGACTTTATTTCTGATCACACACAATGATACAGTCGTCTGCAGTAAAGCAGCACATCACATATAAGTTAGCTGTTATCAAAGTAAATCTGCCTTTAGTTCGCTATATAGAATATATAGAATAATTTCATGTTTTTCTTATGTGTCTGCGTCGTTAAAACTCGACTATTTCTGATCACACACAGTGACCGTCGTCATCAGTAAAGCAGCAAAGTTAGCAATGTAACGTTATACACTTACATATAAGTTCTATATAAGTTAGCTGTTATCAGTGTAAATCAGCCTTTTTCGCGTGTGAATAGTTATGTTATGCAAACGTTTTTAACGTTATTGAACGTATGGCATTTCAGGCTCCAACAACGTCTGCAGCTGCTTTGGTGTCGTCGGAAGATGAAGAGGAACAATGCCTGCTCACCTCAACACCGGTCAAAATACCTGCCTCTGTCCAAGCACAGTTTGTAAGTTTGTACAGCATATTCTTTCTAAAGTAATTCCAAAACGTATGTGTGACAATAATTAGTGGAGTTTAAAACTGAAAAGAAACCTCTTGTTTGTTTTAAAATCACCATGCCCAAGTACACCTGGAGGCCTCAATACCAGCACCAGCAGGACTGGCGTGAAAAGAAGATAATTGTCAATGAATCCAGCCTCATGTCACTCTTCAGATTTTGCCAGATGTGCGGGAAACCGATTTCATCAAGGAACACCTTTGATTCTGGAGCACAGAGGAAGGTGAAGTGGACATGTCTTGGGGGCCATTCTGGGACTTGGACATCTTCACCTGATGTGAGGGGAATGCAGGAGGTGAACCTCCTTTCAGCAGCAGCTGTTCTGTTCAGGGGCGGCACATACACAGAACTCTCAGACTGGTGCAAAACCATGGGTGTCCAAATGATTGGACAGACTACATTTTACGACATCCAGAAGGTATACTTGCACCCTGCTATCGAGAACGTGTATGATGAAAAAAAGAACAGAACTCTTGACAAGAGTTTTTTTGGAACAGGAGGATGGGAAGAAGACACACTTGGCAGGTGATGGCCGGTGTGACACGCCAGGTTTTAGTGCAAAATACTGCCACTACACCTTTATGTTAGATGACACATATGAGATTCTCCACACAGAACTGGTGCAGGTAAGACAAATATAAATGGATGCAGAATAACAATAATTAATAATTAAATGAAAAGTTAGAAACTATAAGGTGTGTGTGGAGGCTATCCTATATGCCCTCAGCATGGATGGCAAAATGTTCTCACCACATAGCATAACAGAATCCTAGTTCCTGACATTTATAAAAGTATAAATTGACATACGATTGGTACTTCACCCAGTGTTGATAAATAAAGTGCTGTTGTGCTAATAAATTGTGCTGTGGCGTGCTGTCGGTGGAGTGGGCGCTCACGGCGACTGTAAGAACTGTGCGTTCCCCACCATCCACGCCTTTGCCTAATTGATCACCACACCTGTAGTTCTACCTAAATAAACCTAACTAAAAGGTGGATATAAATGCGAGGGGGACGTAGAGATAAGGGATCAAAAGCTGTAATGAGTTTATATCTGATTTGATTCTTTTTTAGTCAAAACGTTTGTCTAGTCTTATTGAGAATGAAAGTAGTAGTCCGCTCCAACTCGAGCCAGCACCGGTTCCTCGTCCTCACCATCGCCGACAGGCAGGGTTTGTGCCTCGGCTGTAGCAGCAGTCGCCGCAGCAGCAGCCGCCGCCTCCCGTTCCTCCGTCATCCTCAACTGCTTGTCGCTATATTGCGGCTCGTAGAGATAGCCACGAACATCCGATTCGAGCACAAGACCTTCAAAATCCCCTTCATCCATATCAGTTTGTAGTTGACTTTCCGCCATCGTTGGTTCTACTCTAGCTTTCTCCCCAGAGCCTGTTAGCATAGCTTCCAACTAAGCAAGATGGCTGGTGTTGCTTTGCGATTCTTGGAGTGAGGTCCCGCCCACTGATCTGTGATAGGTCTGTAGCTTCAGTAGGTCACACCACCTATGGGTGGGTTGAAAACATGAGGAACTAGCGATGTAGTTTCACCCCTGCTAACCACAACAGCCTCCGATGACGCAAATATCGTCATTTTGCATCATCGGAGGCTCCTTTTCAGAAAAGAAATAAGGAGCTTTCCCGTCTCAGGGCGAGATGAGGGCTGGATGCACGACCATACAAAAATACCACAAGTTTACAACTGATACAAAGCTTAATGCAAATGGATGAAGTATCCCTTTAAGCCTCTTGATGAACCGTTACATCGTGCCCACCTGTCAATCATCAGCAACGCACCTAACTATGGACAACGCGTATTGTTCATGAAATCTGAAACGGAGCAAAAAAATCTCCCCCCATACAGTGTGTACCCACGATGACAATAATTAATCAGACCTATTTTTTTTTTTTTTTAACAACTTTATTTTCAATTTTACATATTGTTCTATCAAAGTCAGATGAACATTCACATCAAGAAATTGTTAACCCTTATCCCACCCCCCACCCCCCTCCAGGTGGCGTCCCCACATACATACACAAATCTGTAGACAACAAGGCAATAACGATAACAAATAGAGGGTGTATTAACGTGCCTGTAAGCACACATATATAGAACAATATGCATCTAGATGTTGATCCTCTTAAGATAGCAATATACACGTTGATGCCAGAGAGACAGAAAGGAATAAGATAGACATAACAATAATACAACATCAAGGGAAAAAAAATAAAATTAAAATAAAACAAACACACAAAGCATTGGACATACAAACACAAAAATAACCCAAACTGGCATGTTTAGATTATGCTACTCGCGGTACCAGTATGCCAAACCCCTCAGGAAAAATGGTAGGTAACAGCTCTGACAACCTTAATCGAAGTCTCCCAGCTCCTCTGTCACAGAGCCGATATATCATCTCAGGTTAAAGATAGGCCTCTCACATGTGTGATAAAAAGTGACCAAGTATTGTCATACTTATCCTCCAATCCACGTACTTCATATCTAAGTTTCTCCAGATCTAATCCCAACATTATTTCTCTGATCCAATGAATATAAATGGGGGGAATCCTTCCTTTCCAATTGAGTAGTATTAAATGGCGGGCATGTAATGACGCATAAGCAATAGCATTTTTGTGGCGGCGTGAAAACATCGATTCATCACCAACTGCTCCAAAAATAGCTGTTATTGGGTTGGGGGGTATCGTCCTACCAGATATCGTCGAGAGTGATTGGAAAACAGATATCCAGAAACTGTATAATGATGGGCATGCCCAGAACATGTGCCCCAAGGAAACAGGAGAATGATGACACCTGGGACAAATTGGGGCCACATTAGGATATATTTTAGCTAACCTGTCATTAGAGTAATGCAATCTATGGACTATCTTAAATTGAATTAATCCATGTCTGATGCAGAAAGATGAGGTGTGTATTAAAGAAATAATGCTTTCCCAAGTATCTTCTGAGATGAGCTCCCCAATGTCTTCTTCCCAAGCTGACTTAGTTTTATCCCACGTACGGGGGCAACTATTCAAAATAAGTTTGTATATTTTTGATACTGCACCTTTTATTGAATGGATTGACATTGAGAACTGAGTAAGCTAGGTCTTTAGGGGGTGGGCGTGGATATCCTGGGAAGTGTTTAGAGGCAAAACTCCGAGCCTGAAGGTATCTAAAATAGTGTGAATTGGAAAGATTGTGGTCCTTGCACAGAAAACTAAATGACGCAAAGCTGCCATCAGTAAACAGATCTTGAAAAAAGACCAATCCGCTTCTACTCCAGACTGCAAAAGCCAAATCCAATTGAGATGGCGCAAAAAGATGGTTAGACATTATTGGGGAGAAGCCACAAGTATTATTGAGGTTAAAATATTTCCTGAACTGGCCCCAAATCCTAATTGTGTTTTGAACCACGACATTCGCACTCAAATCCTTTGCTTTTACATTTAATGGGAGGGGGCAGTTAAGAAGTTGATTGGGGAGACTGGGAGAGTAGATTGTAACTCCATATGAGCCCAAATAGGGCCTTCCTTATCCGCAAACGTGGTAATCCAATATGAAATCTTGGCAATATTAGCAGCCCAGTAATAAAATAAAAAATTAGGCAAACCCAGACCACCCTCTGATTTGACTCTTTCTAAGTTTGATTTCTTTGTGCGTGCAGGTTTCTTGTTCCATATAAACGATGAGATCAGGCAGTCTAGCTGGGTAAAATAGGATTTTGGGAGAAAAATGGGCACCATTTGAAACAGGTATAAAAACCTGGGTAGTACTGTCATTTTGACCGAATTAACCCGGCCCGCCAGGGTAATAGGGAGCTTCGACCACCTATCCAGATCACTCTTGGAGCGCTCTAACATAGATTTAAAGTTGTATTTAAAAATGTCCTTGACTGAACAAGCTATCTCGACACCCAAATACGTAAATTTTTCTTTTTTCAACCTTAAAGGGAAGATGATCGTAATTGATCTGTCGTGCCAGATCATTTAGTGGAAATAACAGGGATTTAGACAAATTAATCTTGTATCCGGAGATATTCCTAAATCTCTTTAGTAAGGAGAGAAGGCAGGGAATACTTTCTATCGGATCTGACATTTGCACAAGTAAATCATCCGCTTAGAGAGACATTTTATGGATTATGCCACCCCTTGTAATGCCCTTAATCCTATTATCTGATCTAATGGCAACTGCTAACGGTTCAATTGCAATGTCAAACAAAAAGGGTGATAGGCAGCAACCCTGCCTCGTACCCCTATGCAACATAAAACATTCAGAGATATTATTATTAGTTCGAACAGCAGCCATGGGTACAGAATATAACATTTTTATCCAGTTGCAAAAAACAGGACCCAATCCAAACTTTTCCAAGGCGGCAAAAAGATAGCTCCATTCAATCCTATCGAACGCCTTTTCAGCGTCGAGACTTAGGATAGCCTCAGGTTGTACTGGAGAGTTGGGGGACAGTAAAACATGAAACAACCTCCGTACATTAAAAAAAGACTGACGTCCAGAAATAAAGTCTGTCTGGTCCTCGTTAATGATGGTGGGAATAATGGCTGCTAATCGCTGCGCAAGGATCTTGGTTAAGATTTTATAGTCGCAACCAAGAAGGCTGATTGGCCTATAAGAGCTACACTCTAGGGCAGGGGTTCCCAAACTTTTTCAGCCCGCGACCCCCAATATAACGGTCCTAGAGACTGGGGACCCCCATTGTCCCTGGAGGTGCTTAAAACATTTGACATTGCACACAGCCACACACACTATTAGACCTATCCAAACACTGGCATTAGAACACCACACAATCGCCCAAACACCATCATATTTGTGTATATATTCTCAAATTAATGGGTGAAATTAGATAAAATATCATATCACGATTTTTTTTCATACTGATCTTAAAAATTTACTGACCAGTTCAACCACTTATTACCTCGTATAATGTTTTTAAATGCACAAAAACTGTGCTGATAAGTTTAGTCTATTCAAACATGTCTTTGTTGGGGGTCTGGAGGTCTCCCCCCTGAACATTTTTAACATCAGAAATGGCTTTCCTACATTCTGATCCATTTTTATGCACAATTTGAGGGTTTTCTGCTCCACTTTAAAATAAGGATTTAGTATTGTGTCCTCTTTTGTGTCTTTAAATCTATTTTAGTGTTCAGGTACATTCACACAGTTATTATCATTTAAAAACATGAGGACTTCAAACATTATACAGAATATGTTCATTCTGGGACACATGGTCAAAGTAAGTTTTACTGTTAGAAGAGTTTTATTCATAGAGGGGGCGGGGCATCGTTGATTGACGAACAGACAGTCACCATGGTTACTCACTCTGACCTGCATGATGCACACTGGCCGAGAGGACACTGTGACATCACTTATAAGTTATAGCAGTATGCATGGAAATCGCTGTATAGAAATAAATGATTGTACTAATTCAAACATTTTTTTAAACCACCGAGGTCCGGACCTCGCGGAGTCGCGGATATGATCGCCTCCCTCCGTTTCATAACATCGTTTAATTCTCGTTTCCGTTATCACAACAGGTGAGCTTCAGGTGGAGAGGCTTGTTGGTAACTTGTAAAAAACAAGAGAGAGCAGAATAACATCGAAAGCATCAGTTTAAACACCGGGGTTATATCTCCCATCACTGACTGTCTGAGCTCTGCTCTGTGTGACTCTCTGCAGACTGTGAACGTCTCTTGGGCTCTTTAAAACGGTTCGTTGTTTCGCCATCCGAAGTAGGCTACAAACATTAACTTTGCAAACTCTTCAGATAACTGTTTCTCGAGCCCTGTCGGTTTGGACAAATCTCAAACAGTTGTATATAACCGGGATAAAGCTCTTTTAACGGACTAACTTTTAAGTTTCGTTTTCATGTTCAGCGGGGATCCCGCTCCTCTGCAGAGCAGACGGTGAGGGGGAGACGAGTCTGTGTAAGAACCATAGACTGTAAATATTAAGAATATAAACTGCAGCAGGATGGAATAAACACATTAGCCCGGTTCTATGATCTCTCTGCTTTGGCAGATCGTCAATACGTTCATATCCAATTTTAAACCATTTCCCATTTTTAAATGTTTTTGGAAGGAATCTCGCGACCCCCCTAACAGTGTCTCGCGACCCCCCAGGGGGTCCCGACCCCCACTTTGGGAACCACTGCTCTAGGGGGTCCTTGTCCTTTTTCAATAGCACCGAGATCGTCGCTCGAGAGAATGTTGGTGGTAATTTCCCATTGACCAATGATTCATCATAAACAGATTTTAGTATCGGCACAAGTTTCTGAGAAAGTACCTTGTAAAACTCAATAAGGAAACCCATCCGGGCCCGGTGCCTTCCCCGTCGGAGTTATTCTAATGGCATTTGCTATTTCTTCAGATGACAATGGCTGTTCCAAGGACGACTGAGAGTCTGAAGAAAGTTTGGGGATATCTAAAGAGTTAAGAAATGAGTGGATTTCAGACACGTTAATGGCTGCCTCCGATTGATACAGGGCAGAATAAAATTGTTTGAACTGATCATTAATAATTTGAGGATTATTTGAAAATAAACCAGCACCTGTATTGATCCCTTGGATCATCCGTTCAGCAGACTGTTGTTTAAGCTGAAGCGCGAGGAGTCTCCCTGCTCTATCTCCATGTTCATTATAAAGTTGTTTAGATTTCAAAATATTTTTTTCCGCCCTCCACGTTGAAAGTGTATTAAACTCGGATTGAAGCAGTAATTTTTCTTTGAAGAGCTCAGGAGAGTTGACGAGCGAGCATAGCGTCAACCAAATCCGCAATGCTGTCTGTTAAATCCCTAAGTAGCCTAGAACGCTCCTTATTCCTTTGCGCAACATAAGAAATAACTTGTCCCCTGATGTACGCTTTCAGAGACTCCCACAGAATACTTCTTGAGATGTCCGGAGTGTCATTAATTTCAAGGAAGAAGTCAACCTGGTCATTAAGATACGTTTTAAAGTGTTTGCACGAAAGCAAGTGGGGTTCTAGGCGCCAGGTGTGCTGAGGCGCTATATTACTAGGAAATATCAAGTCCATGATCTGATAGCACTATGCTATGGTATCGACTACAGGGTATCAGGGAGAGCAACTGGTCATCTACTACGAAATAGTCAATCCTAGAATAGCTATGGTGGACGGGGGGAAAAAAAGAGAATTGTTTCACATTAGGATTTTTTGCCCGCCACGGATCTGATAGGCCGTGAGAGCGAAGGAAGGAGTTAATGGCCACTGCAGATGTTGATAAAGTACCACTCGGTCTCGGGTTCGACCTATCTAGGTGGACATGAAGCACACAGTTAAAGTCCCCACCTAACACAAGTTTATGGGAATTAAGATCAGGGAGGATTGAAAATAAATGTATAAAGAATTGTGAGTCATCCCAGTTTGGTCCATAAATGTTAGCCAGTATTAATGATGTATTAAAGAGTCTGCCAACTGCAACAACATATCTACCATTGCTGTCAGATATAATTTCCGAAAGTTCAAAAGGAATCCCCTTTCTAATCAAAATTGCCGTTCCCCTGGTTTTGTAATCAAAACGAGAGTGATATACTTGCCCGATCCACTTACATCTTAGCCTCTTTTGAGAGTTGATATTTAAATGCGTCTCTTGTAGGAATATGACATCAGGTTTTAGTGACTTCAAATGGCTAAAGACTTTGCTTCGCTTGACCATGTTATTCAGGCCTTTGACATTCCAGCTAATGAAAGAAATTGCATTACGCTTATCTATGCTATCTAGAGCCATAGTTCCACAAATAAGTATATGAACTGGTACAACACAATAGCAAAGCCTGCACAAATATGTATATGATTGGGTTAAAACATGTAATGAAAACAAAACTGCAAGACAAAAAACAAACAAAAACAGATAGGAAAACAAAAAAGAACCTCTTACCATCCTGGATCCCAAGGCTGGTCTTCTGTACCCCTGAGACTGCCTTAAACACACTCATCACACTCCTAAGCATATAACACATCAAGGCTAACCTAAACTCTCACACGAACTGTGCATGGGCAGAACAAAATGGAACAGGGCCCACCTAGCACCATCATTACAACATGTATAAAGGCACTCAAATGATCACAGGCTAAGACATCTCTTAAAAACTACATTAAGAGGATTGATATAACCACTCAGATATAAAATAACTAAATAAAGAATGTTACCCGCGATATATGAACAGTTGTGGTTATAAAAGAGAGAGAGAGAAAAGAAAAAAGAGAAAAAAGAAAAAGATGGCTTAGTGAAGGCTACAACACAGATAAATAACCATTTAGTTTAAAGTGTAGCATTGTAATATAGCCACCAATAGGCTAGTGGCTGTTCAGAGTTTAGACCACGAGAAAGTGTGTTGAGTCTTTCTTACCAGAATAAGCCCATAGTCCAAACATAAGATGCAAGCAACTATATTGTGGTAAATAGTTAAGCATTTCGCCAGCCTGAGCATCAATATAAACATAAAGCATCAACAGTACCCGTAATGGCCACAAATGATGATTTTTCACTCTCCCTCCGTCTTCCGCGGACGCAGATTGGCCTCAATGTACTGCCTCGCCTTGGTCGGGTCTTCAAAAGATGTTTGCTCGCCAGCTGAGGTTGTGATCTTGAGTGTGGCTGGATATAAGAGACCGTATTTCACACCTTGACATCGGCGAAGTAATCCCCGAACTTCGGTGAAGGCCGCTCTCTTTTTCCTGACTGCCGCCGAGTAATCCGGGTAGATGTGGAAGCGCTTGCCGTTGTGGGAGATCGGTCCTGACCCCATAGCCTTCCGGAGAACGTCTACTTTCTCCTGAAAGTAGTGGAATTTAATAATTATGGGTCTCGGTGCATCCCCATCTTTCGGCCTCCGCTGTAAACTCCTGTGCACCCGGTCAAGCGTCGGGGTGTAGTCAAGGCTAAGTGTATCCTGTAGCAGCTGAGCAACAGCCTTCTCCGGTCATATATTTCCAAAACCTTCCTCCATTCCGAGTAGTCTGCAGTTATCTCTCCGTTGTCGGGATTCCAAGTTGTCAGTTTTATCCACTAAGCGGGTTATCTGTGCTGACATGGTGACAACTTTAGCCTCAAGCTCCACAACCCGGTTAGCATAGCCGTTAGCCCCCTCCTCAAGCGATGCGTTTTCCTTCCGCACATCTTCAATAACTTTTCTAAATTCTGCACGCACGTTTGAGATTTCAGACCTCAAGTCAGCTGTCAGGTTGTCTATTCTTTTGTGCAGTTCACCTATAGCCGCCATCACGGAGGAGTCAATCTTGGTTAGCACACATTGCTCCGTCTGTTTTAAGGCGGCCATGATTGTGTCGGCATCCGACAGAGGTGTCGCTCCTCCAGGTGGGTCCGCGTCTGGCAGGTCTGCGGCTTCGGGGCCTGCCTTTGACTTTTGAAACTTCGGCATTTTAGACGGCTTAAACTTTCACTCAGACCAAAAAACGATTAAATATAAAATCTTAGATATTTGAGACACAATCCTGCCCCAGGAAAGCAGGCAGGGAGAGCAATATTTGGTAATAAATATCCTTTCCAAGCAGAGCTCACAAAACCACGTCCTCACATGTCGCTGCTCCCTAGCGCCCCCCAGACCTATTTTGTTTTTTGTACAAATCTTTAAACACACATCAAGTGGAAACTCGATGAACTGCAGGATTTGGCTTCATTTTTCCCCTCTTGAGGTCACTTCAGTGATCTGCAGTGGATCAACACGTTCATATTAGATTATTACATTATACCTTAACCTCTTATAAGCCTGGTTTATTTACAGATTATATTCCAATCAATAGGAAATAATATTTCTATCAGTAAATTGTACAAAATACTTGAAAGTGTTCAGACAAATAAAGTGTGCTTATGACACATTTCAACTTTTGAAAATATAAGGAAATACTTCTTACAATGTTTGCTAACTATACTTGCAGCATGTTTGACATCACATAGAGGAACAGGATAAGTGACATCAAACGCCCCTCCTCTTTGCCCGATGGTTCTCTTTTCTGCTGCTCTCTTCAAAATTACGGACACTTCAAAGCCACAGTCATACGCACAACGATGAACCAAACGCTGATAAAAGCTTTCCTTCTCTGCAGCCTAAGTAAGTGTTTCATCATTTGTGACATCATTGATATGTTTAATATTGTTTGATTTATCCTCCTTAAATGCATCTTATCCACTTATCTTGTATTTGCTAACTTTTGTGAAGAGAAGTGTTTTACCTTCAGGTTCTGACTCTTAATATCTCGGTCACTCATCTGTTTGTTCCAGGTTGGATCTCTGTCTCAGGTTCTGAGTCTCAGACTGTGGAGGTCCAGACTGGTGAAGATGTCACACTGATGTGCTCCGGCATGGACAAACATGTATCAGTCAGATATTGGCTGAAACTTGTCAAAGGAACCGACATCCAATGTGTCTCTGCTATGACCAATCCTACACACACACCTACATATTGTGATGGATACAGTAATCGTAACTTTACTATGTCGTCCAATGACTCTACTATCTCTCTCAAAGTCCGTTCAGTGAAATTAAACGACTCTGGAATTTATTACTGTGGATTTAACAAAGAGGGGCGTCCAGTTCTTACTACGATACATCTAAAGATCAAAGGTAAGATTGTTTTAAAGTCTTTTCTTTCTCTCTGTTCCCATTGTCACGTTGTTACTTTTTCTGCTTATGTTAAAACAAGTAGAAAATTATCTTGAAACAGCTTCTATCAATAAATTGTCTTTTATATGTTGATGTAAATCAGTTAAGATAAAATCCTTCTCTAACAGGCAGCAGTGACGCTCATAACAGCATGAACAGCAACTGTACAAGTAAGATTCTCCAAAAGTTTTCTTTATTCAACAGACTTTGAAATCCTTCATGTTAAAAAGCTAGCTGAATGTGGAGTCTCCAAAAGGAAAACAGAGTCTGAAGCAATGATCTGTCTCTGTAGAAGAGTCTAACAGAACAGCAACTCAAGACCTAAGCTTTTTTAAATATGTTTAATAGGAAGCAACGAGACAGATGAAGGCGAGGACAGAATGGACAGTGACCGTACAAGTCCGATTTGTATTATCATTTCTATAATGCACAGACTTCTTATATCTTTGAATATCTTAAAAGCTTCAAGAATTGAGTTTGATCCTGTCAGGTTTTAAAGTCTCTAAAAGGAAAATGTATTCTGACACAATGATCTTTCTTGTAGAAGAGTGTAATGAAGCAGCGACTCTGGCGAGCATGATTCTGGGTGGTTTGACTCTTTTTCTTGTGATGGTCGTCATCGGTCTGGTTGTTAAAATTTGGAAACTTCAGACAGGTATGTTTTATAATGTACTTTTTATTGCTATTGTAAACTACTTAAAGTTTCTGTCCATTAATGGTCTTTAAGTTTACCAAAAACAACGTTTAATGAACCCTGACCTCTAACAAAGATGTTTTATTTTGTCTCTCAGCTGCTGAAGAAAGACAGAATCCAGGACACACTGAGGTGAATACAACTCAATTTACTTTTATACAGTTTGTGCTTGAAGAATACTGACATGTTATTCATTGACGTTGATTTAATTTTTTTCTAAAAATATTTGTGAATTGATAGACATACTTACTTCTTATACATTAAAGGCACAGTTTGTAAATTCCGCCACCAGGGGGCTCTAAAGCCAAAACATTAACAAAAGATGACAAAGAGGCTGACGGGGAATCATGGGAGTTCTCTCTGCTACTCCCCACAACCCCCATCCCCGATGAAAACAAACTTTGAGTTAATGTAGTGAAAACGAACGGGAGAAACCGACCTGAGGAGGAGAATATGTTTACCAACGAGCTAATGTATCCAAGTATAATTTACATGACGGTTTTATCACAGCAGCACATACAGCAACAGTACAGCAGCTTTTAGTAGCAATTCCTGCTTCCTGTTGCAGCAGTTGAGGACTTAAAATCCGCTGTTTCCACGACACAATAAACATGTAGTGTCTGTCATGGCGGCTCTGTCATGTCATGCGGACATGACAAGACACGTCCTGTTACAACTCTGAATCTAATCATTTCTCTGACTTTAATAAATGTTGAAAAGATTTAAGAGAGTTGAACGATCTTTAAATCAAAGGCTTTGTAAATGACCAACAACAATCTGCTTAAAGATCCAGAATATGTTGGTCTCTTCTGAGAATAAAACTCATGTCAGGTGACCACATTATGACTGTAAATACTCTCTTTCAGAATGAGGCCTCTGGTGAACTGAACTACGCAGCAGTGACATTTCGATCTAAAGCCAAAAGAAGAGAGCCGGAGCCAAATGTCTTGTATGCTGCTACCAGATAGAGAGAGGAGGCGGCTGGACATGATCTTGTATCATACAGTATTACAATGCTTTGGACTTTTGCATGGCTTGTCTGGCTCAAAGTCTGTTTGGCCAATAAGAAGATGTTTAGTGATATCTGGTGGAGGGGCCATTAAGGATGTATTGATAGTCAGTGTTTCTTATAGCCTATAGGGAAGTACACCTCACTTGTTTGACAGGAAGTAACAGCACAGTGTGGTCTCAGCCAAACTATGAGTTCAACCTCGAGTCCTGGAGATCACAGGCTTCTAAAAATAAATCTGTGTGAAAGTATTAAAACTGCCCAAGAAACAATTCTGAGCCTCTCTAGCTTCATAAAAGTGGAAAACATACAGCACATCAATGTCTAAACTGGATATTTCCACTGTGATATTTGAATAACGTGAGAAATGAAACATGTAGGCAACAGGAGATAGAAAGACTCCAAGGTAGGACAGGTCAAACAAAGAGGACTAGTCTTAATCAATGTCAATCAATCAACTAACAGCTTACAGTCAGGAACAAGAAGGCAGGCCAAGAAATACAATTCAAGGGAGGCAGGCAGAAAGCTCCTCAAAGGAAGGAAGGTTCAAACCATAGATGTATATAACGTAGATGTAGTTTCAGTGACATCACCCGTTGGTTTCTGAAGAGGTGTTTGAAGTCCAAGGATGGTGGTCATCATATTGGAAAAGCTCTCTCAAACTGGCTCTCGATCAATCTAGAAACGAGCAACAAGCTAGAGTTAAGGCGAGCTGGAGTTAGCTTCTTGGCAAAAATATACGATTTATGTAAATGTATAAATAACTCTCAACCTTAGTTTAATCAAAACGGATGATGAATTGTAAAAAATGTCGCCCCTGTACAGTGTGGACCAATGAAGAAATGTGCTATTTATTTTACTTTTTTTACCAGGCTGTAAAAATGTTTTATTCTGCTGACATAAAATCTTTCGATGCTATTTTTAAATATGCAGCATTAGCATAGTTCAGTATTTTACTGTAAAATAACAGAATGCAGGGAATAACCTTTGTGTACTCATAAAATTAGCTGCATTTACAGGAAGGAAAACAGATGTCTGCAGGCTGACCACATGGCTGTGACTAAACATTTTGTGCTGACTTAGATGTGTCACATGATTTAACCAAACATTGAGAAATGATTTCAAGAAACAGACCAGAAATCTGAAAGACTAACTCCTACAACCAGTAGGAGGGGAAAAAACTAACTTAATGAAAGGACACATTTCTTGTGAACATGACTCTGGCTTTAATAAATATGTTGGACAACCAAAGCTGGGGGATGTGTCTTTCCACTTTCGAAGGGAAGTAATGGCTTTTTTATTTTTAAGGTTTAGTTTTGTTAGGGGTTCTTGCTAGCTTTGCCATAGTCTTCATTTTTTAATGATTATAATGTTTTCAGAAAAAGCAACATTGTCTGCAGCACTTCTGGCTGCAGCAGTGCACGAGTGAGAAACAGTTGTTTGACAGGAAGAGACCGCACAGTCTCGTCTGAGCTGGCAAAAACCATGAGGCCTGTAAACCCCAACTTCTGTGAAAATAAAGTGTGAAATGAAGCAGCATGTACTGTAGCTCACTGTCTTTTGTTGGGTGGAGGGTGGGGGGGGGGGGTGCAATCGTTGCAAGCTTTTCTACACTCGTAGTAAAGCCATCAAAACAAGGAACAACACTATATGGACTCCATATCTTAATAGTTGTCACGGTACATGTTGAGGATGATTAAGGTAAATCAGCAGAGAATGTAATACTTTTAGTTCAGGATTTTAAATCCATCTGCTTGTTTCTGCCTATAGTACCTGAGAAAGCCTCTGGGAGCGACAGCCAACCTTTCTTGACTTTCGATGTAGCCAGGGATTAACTCAAGGATTTCTATCCGAGACTTGGGAAGCGCGAATTGAATTGGAGTTGAGAGGTGACATTTAAGAGCTGATATAGCTGCATTTGGAAGATATTCGGATTGTAGTGATTAATAAAAGCTGTATAGTTCCAAACGGATCCAGGATGGCAGTCTGCCTCCTTTGCTCTCCACACACATGGTTCTCCTGTATACAGACAAAGCATCCTGATAGTGAAAAAGTCGACAATGCTACCAGGTTTGCCAACGTAATCGGAGCGATTCTGGGCCTTATTCTTGAAAGGATTGCGCAGCTTAACCCGTGCAGATGACAAATAAGGGACAAGGTATAGTTCAAAAAGCACAAGCAAAGGGTTAAATGTTCTCCAAACTGCATCTTTGCACTTCAGTGCTGTTTTCATGTATTTCAATGAGCCATTATGAATTGGTGACCTTTTTTTCAAAAAATGAACCCCATTGCAAAAAAACATGAAATTCACAAACAGCCACGCGCAGTTAGAGACAAATTTAACTGTCATCTGAGAGGTGGTAGTGACTGCGCCGTAGGATTTAAAAGGCTCTCAACTTTTACGGTGATCATGAAAACAATTCCACCTCTGTATGAGGTTTTAAAAATCAAATGTCTGTGATTGTATATTACTTTGACACAACTAGAATCACTGGTGTATCTGTCAAGGGCTGTTGGAAGCTCAGCTCCACCACATACAGGCACACTTTTACCACATCAGTGGAGGAGTGTGAGCTGGTGATGGATGTGAAGAGTGTGGCCTTAAAACAAACAGGAAGAAGCGTCCCCTCTAATCTTGTCATCTACTGTATCTCCATCAGGACAGGAAAGTGCATTTCTCAGCTGCAGAGAGTGAGGGTACAAATAGCTTCAAGACGCAAAACAAGCGCAAACTTCATGGAACAGGACACCTTTGAAGGGGTTAGCTTTGTGCAGAGGACCTTGAAACAGCACCATGGATTTCACTTCAAATACTCTATCAGTAACCACAATCCATTCTTGGTAAATTTGCCCTTTTGTAACTATTCAGCAAGTCTAAGGATTAACTGTTGCCCGATGTAGTTGAAAAAGTACTGTCTGAAGCAGGAAGGTGTATCCTAAGTGTGGACTCAACCAGAGAAAACTCGGCCTTCAGCTTCCTGCCACACAATAACACTTAAAGAGGACATATTGTACTCCTTCTCCACCTTTTCAAGCAGACCCCTGTGGTCTAAATGAAACATCTGTGCTGTGCTTTGGTCAAAATATAACATGAATCAAGCACCAGAGGAGGTTTGTGACTTTGTATAAACCAGCTTTCTTAGAACGCTCCGTTTTGGTGTGTGTGTCTCTTTAAATGCAATGAGCTCCCTTTCACCCGCCCCTCTCTTCTGCGGGGTGTGCCAACTCGAGTTCAGCTTTGAGCTTCCAGGCAACTCGTCAGCATGCCCCCTGGGAAAAACATGGCTGCCTGAGAGACAACACAGGACCACAGACCACAAATAATGGATGGGTTTATTTCACATTTTGTGGGTCAATAGACACTCAGGTTACCCAAAAAAATGTTGAAAAACACTGTAAAAGTGGATTTTTCACAATATGTCCCCTTTAAAGGCCTCATGTTCCCAAAGAAAACAAAGAGTTTATGAATTGAAAGGATCTTTTACAGCTGGGTTCGAAGACATGAGAGCGATGAGAATCTAATCACACCTTACCCCCAACACTTGCACAGACTTCTCTCTTGCCTGTTGCAAGGTGACACATGCACGGCCTCATATCAAAGCAGTCACTCTGCTGAAGGCTGAATGTCTGTAAGAGGTGACAGACAGCAGCAAAACCACATCAAGCGACATCGATTTCCACTGTCATGTACATCTCAGCCTACTAAGCATTGCAAACAGAAACCTGGCAGGTTCATTTTCAACTGCTATGATTGATACAACTAATCACTGTGCAGATATTTGGATTCTTTATTCTCATAGTAAATAAAACACTCTACACTGTGATTTATAGAAGACTGCTGCAGGTATACTGCAAATCTGACGCTGCAGACACAGTTTTGACTACTTCTATAATGTAGATGAATACAAAGTAAAACAGTTGTCAGGCATTATTCAATAGATGCCAGGGTTGCATTTCAGTTCAGTAGGTTCTCCCTCTTTTGCTCTTCAAGATTCAAATCCAGAAAATCCGACAAAGTAGCGGACAAGCACACTTTGTCCTGACTGCAAAAGCATAAAAAACGGAATGAAATATCTGATCTAACTTTCTCAAAGTCAGTCTAAGAAACTGGATTGACAAAAGGACGCTCCGCCTCTTCAAACTGAACCCACTTTCACTGGGGCACCACTGAGTAACAAATATTTCAGTAGTGCATTCATACTGTACGTACAATGATGAGCCTCACCTTGATGGCAGCTTTACTCTTCAGTAAGTACACCTGTCTGTTTTTTTTGTCAGTCCAAACATTTTAAGCTTCCTTTCAGTTTTCTACAAATCTTTGTTCATGTTGTCCTCTCTAAGGTCGGCTGTCTGTCTCAGTGTCTGAGTTTCACACTGTGGATGCTCAACCTGGTGAAGAAGTCACACTGCTGTGCTCCAATTTCTCCATTTTCCCTGTGCACATATCCTGGTTCAGACTGAACAGCACATCCAACCCGAGCCAAATCTCCTCTCTGTCCATCGCTGATGGGAAGGCTTCTTTCTTTGGTGAATTTCAAAACTGCAGCTTTGACATGACATCCAACAGCACTCATCTGTTCCTCAAGATGAAACAGGTGGATATTTGCCACTCTGGACTTTATTTCTGTGGATTTAAATCAGACGAACGTTCAGTTATTGTTAGTGCAACGTACCTCAAAGTTCAAGGTAAGATGGTATTACTTAGTTGCCTTTTTGTTAAACGATGGAAACAGATTTTTAGACAAAATAATGACTTGTTGATCATTTTTCTAACGGAAGCATTTATTGGAAGAGACAGCTATCTGGATATGATCCTGAGTGCTCTGGTAGTTGTCCTCTCTGTTGTCATCTTCACTCTGGTTGTAATCATCATAAAACTTCATGAAGGTATTTATGTGCTGATATTTGGATGGCACAGGTAAAACGTTCTGTGCGCCACAAAGTATTAACAGCAATGTTCAGCAGCAGTTTATTGACAGGATGTTCTGCTTCTGTCATTTAGCTCGTAAAGAGGAACAGGATCCACAGCAAAGCGAGGTATTTCTTTTTTTGGCTTAGATTAAAGGTGCACTATGGAGATTTGGTAGTGAAATTTGAAAGTTGGAGAAGTGAAACAATTCTGTTATCTTTTCTGAACTAAATTCACAAACTTTATTCAAAGAAAAAATGGGTTCCTGGAACACTGTTAGGAGCTAAAAAGCTACCAGGAGCGTTACGGTTTCACTGTTGCGGGCCCTCCACCATAACTTCTCGCGCAGCATTTTATCTTCAAACAGTGTTCCTTTGCTGCGTGTCGTCCTCCATTCTCTCCTCCGGGCGTTTCCTGTCTCTCTTCAGCTGTCCTGTCCAATAAAAGGCCCAAAAAATAACTTAAATAAAGAGTTATGAACATATACAACAGAATCTGTACATTTCTCAAACTTTCACATTTCTCCAAAACTCCACAGTGCACCTTTACGTTTGTTTGAAGTCTATTTCTTTATGTTTTCTGCTTCATTTATCTTTTCATGTCGTGTTTGACTTACAGAATGTGGCTTCTGATGACGTTAATTATGCAGCGCTGAGTTTTCATCCAACAGCAGAAAGGAGAAGAAGGCCTGCAGCTGAAAACGAGTTGGAGACACAAAATGTTCTTTATTCTCCAACCAGAGTCACTTTCTAAATCTGTTTAAATCAAACTTGATGGCTAGAGTTGTTTGTATTTGTTAATATTGTCTTCTCTCTCTTTTCTTTTGAAGTTTGAATCTTTGGTCAAAGATTACAGTAGCCAGTGAAGACATTGATGTCCTATGGTACAGGAAGTACCACAAGACCAAAAAGGAAGGGAGGAAGGGGGAGCTAAAGCATTTACCAATAGCACATTGTATGACATTTTTAGAGTCAAAATAAAATCAAAATAAAAAATAAAATCCAGGCAACCTGTGCGAGGTTTAGGTGTTAAAGTTAAGAAGGGGGAGCTTTTCAAATGATTTATCGTATTAAAAAATACAATATATACAACTGGTATGTGTTTTTTTGTGTCTGTAAGAGGTCTAAACCACAGGAAGACGGTCCTGCAGTTGCATGCTTATACGCCAGTGTCTAACTTGCAAGCAGCAGTAAGTAACACAGGACATCTATTTGCATTATTTTTTGTCTGGATTGAAAAGCCTAACGTTTTTAATATAGACACAAAGCACTGTCTTTATCAGCGAGGCTCTTCATCCGGTCTCAGAACATTCTGACATTGTACAGCCTCATTAAACCGTCCAAACCACAGATCTCTGAGCTCTGCATGTTCACCACATATACCTCACATCACCATCGCAAAGTCAGTTCCCACCTGTTTGTACGAATTCACATGAATTCATTCATCTTGATCATTTTGTGGATATGTCATTTAAATCTGTCTCCCATCTCAGGGTAATTCTTCGTTTAGGTCTGCGTAGCTGTAATACACATGTGTAAGACACCTTATACACCTTATAACCACAGAGCTATATTTGGATTGAAGCCACGTGTATGTTGTGAGCTGAAAAGGAAATGTGATTCTCTGAGGTAAAAGAAATGTATGTTTGACATTTACAAGTCAAGCTAATGTCACCTTTATAGCCTATTGGGAGTCTATCCAAATGGGAAATCATTTGTAGGCTTTATCTTCTAACAGAATATAAGCAAGACTGTTGACATGAAAACTTTGTCAGCCATGTGTGTCCTGTCGCTGTGTTGTCTGACCACGGCCATTTTAAGATAACCCACTGCAGTCTGTTTCACGATTTCCTCATTGAACATTTACAACAAAATCACCTGCACCTATAGATGATAACATGCCCTCTCAGTGTCTCTGTACAGCTGAGAGTTTTAACGTACTAATAAATAGCTTCAGACCACAACAACCAGCTTTCTAAAGCATCCTTAGGCTTATTGTAAAAACTGAACCTGTTTTAACCACAGTTAACTTTTTGTTAAAGACTCTGGAAATTGTGCCATATTAATGTCTGATCCAGAAGTTGAAAGTCTCTTTAAGCTAGGGCTGATCCTAGCTACTAATATTCCTGTTCATTTAACGCAAATTTAAATTTGTACAAGTCGGCCAGTCTTAAAAAATCTGTCAAAAAAGCACTTTATGTTTAACAAGGCTGTGAATGTGTCTGTGCATAAAAGATGTCAAAGTGCTGTATGTTGCTGTTGCCTTCAGTTCAACTGTGCTGGTTACATCTTGCGCTTGCAGATTGGTTATCTGCCATTTTAACTTGACATAGTATATGCCTCCTTGCAAGAGGTCTGTTGCATATAGAGAGACCTCAGCCACACAAACGAGAGCACAATGAGGAACTTGATTGTGATAACAGCTTCACTTCTCTGCAGCCTCGGTAAGTGGTTTCTTTACTCCTCACATGTGACTGAACTCATTACTTTACAATCATTAAAACGAAAAGTTTGAATTCCTACTATTTTGTCAGAGTAAGGAGTCACATTTCTGTTTGTGTCAGGTTGGATCTCTGTCTCAGGTTTTAAGTCTCAGAATGTGGAGGTCCAGTCTGGTGATGAAGTCACACTGCAGTGCTCCAACTTTTCCAGTTCTCCCGCTCAGATCTACTGGTTCAGACTGAACAGAAGTGAGCCTCGCTGCATCTCCCATATGTTTACGGCTATCGAACCTGCTAAATCCTGCAAGGAATTCCTAAATGGAAAATTCAACACGACATCAAACATCTCCACTGTCTTCCTCAACATCAAACAAGTGGATTTGTCCGACGCTGGACTTTATTTTTGTGGATATTATGTGGGCAGTTCAGATCCATTGATTGTTGATGCAACATTTTTAGAGGTCCAAGGTAAGTTCCCTTTAAAGTTTGGTCCGTCCTTTTATCGATGGTGGAATCAACTGAACCTGATAAAATGTTAAGACCTTTAAGATATAGGCTTAAAATGTACAGAGTCTAATTAAATGATCTTTTTTGTAGAAATGCAGTATGAAATGACAAAGCCAGTGAACGTGGTCCTGGTCGGTCTGATTGTTGTCCTGGTGATGATCATCATTTGTCTGTCTGTTAAAATCAAATGGCTTCACAAAGGCACAGGAATAGTATTTAGTTTTGTTGTATATTTCACATCTTTTTTCCAAATGAAACAGACAAAACCTCTTCCTTATTCTACAAACTGCATCAAAAACAGTGTTGTGCAATGTTGTACATCGAAGTTGACCACACATTGTTTCTCTCTCATAGCTATTATTGAAGTACAGGACCCACAACAGGATGAGGTAATCTTGCGCTTCGTTTACCTAAAGTTCTTTGAAAGTTAATGATTGAGTCTTCTTGTGTGAGAAGAGTGACTGAAAAAACGTTTCTTCACAGAATCTTGGCGCAGATGGCCTGATCTATTCGGCTGTGACAATTCGTCCAAAAACGGAGCGAAACCTCAGGCCTGACCCAGACAGAGAAGAGGAGACAAGTTGTATTTATTCAGGCACCAGGTAGACTCAGGAAGCACCTGCAACTGCAGCTAAAATAAAAAATAGGAACTGATGCCTTATAGTTAATGTGACGGTGTGTTTCAAAGTCGCTGCCATGTGGTGAAAAATCCAAACTTGATGACAAAGACTCGTGCAAAATGTACAATTTCCTTAGTCATGTTAATTTTGGTTCTTGTCAGCTTCTTCATTTTTCTTGTGTCATATTTTTTTCTCATAATTATCAAATAGAAAAAAAAGTAAATGATTCCTTCATCTTGGGGCGGCTGTGGCTCACTTGTTAGTCAGTAGTCTCTCAACCGGAAGGTTGGGGGTTCGATTTCCAGCTCCTGCAGCAACATGTCCGATGTGTCCTTGGGCAAGACACTTAACCCTGAATTGCTCCCGCCACTTCGTCGGCAGCGTATGAATGTGTATGAATAGCATTAGTTATTTCTGAAGGACACTTTACATAGCAACCTGTACCATCAGTGAAATGTGACTGTCTAGACTCTAGAGGATGTAAAAGATGTAACAAGGTTTCTATAAGTGAACCTGCGGAAGGATGATGGGGTGTGAATGTGTAGGCGTGACCTACAGTGTGAAAGCACTTTGAGTAGGCAGAAGACAAAAAAAAAGTGCTAGACAAGCTCAAGTCCATTTACCATTACCACAGCACAAACAAACTGCTGAGGTTCAATTTTTGGTCTAACGCTCCTTTCTCTGTCAATGCCACAGTCATCATTTCGTCGTTATGCTGACGATACACAGGTTTATCTGTCTAATGAACAATGCAATAAGCTGGCATCCAATCATTTTCATTAGCTGCATAACTGATGTAAGAGGCTGGATGTCGTAAAATATCCTTTAGATAAACTCTGATAACACAGAAGTTATTAAGGTTTCAAGGAATCAAGGTTTTGGACAGATGCCAGTTAAATCAGCATGATTTTTTTATCAACTTAATTTCCCCCAATATTTGCTCATTATGAGTTTTTCTTGTGTTTTTTTGTATCTGTAGTGTGTTCACTGTTGGTGCCTTTGTGTCGGCTTTATATGGTGCACATTAAGGTTTATTTTTGGGCTTTTTAGGCCTTTATTGTAGAGATAGGACGGTGGACAGAGTCAGAAATCAGGGAGAGAGAGAGAGTGGGGAATGACATGCAGGATAGGATCCACAGGTCGGACTTAAACCCAGGCTGCCTTGGAGCACTAACCACTAGGCTACTGGCGCCCCATGACTCATCTTTTCTAAATTGCAGTTTGTTCAACATGCCTCTTTTTTCTTGCCGCTGTAACTTTGCTAAGTGTTGCTTAGTTCTGTGCTCATTGTGGATTAATGTCGGATCTTTGTAGATAATATAACAGAGAACGGTCTAGACCTGCTCTTTTTGTAAAATGCCTTGAGATAACATTTGTTATGAATTGACCCTTTACAAATAAAGACTGATTGATTGGACTTTCCATTGTTCCTCCTTTTAGTTTTGAAAGTTGCAGCTTAATTCTCATTGTGAAATTGTTGTAGGTTGTTGCTGCATGTTTGCCCTTGTTGGCCAAGACACTGACTGCCCACAACGTTACTCTCAGAGATGAAGCGTGTGATTGTTTTTAAGTGAAACAGGATCCACTACAAACACTGAGGAGGACTGTCTATTGTCCTATAATGAGAGTTTGATAGATGTCTGCAACTGAAAAGTTAAAAGTTTAGTGATCATTTCAAATATATGAATTACAAATTGAATGAAATAGAACTTCTTACATGACCAGGTTATTCAAACAGATTAAACACAAGCACTCAAGTGACACATCGTCACAGTCTTCCCCCATTACTAGTGGTGCTCAGTCTTCTAACTCACTCGCTATATTTTACTTTAATTTACTTTAATTACTTTAATTAAAAAAGGCGTTTAAATTTGCTGCTCCGTTTACTTGGAACAAATTACAAAATGAACTGAAACTTAGCGAACTTGTCTCGTTGGATGCTTTTAAGAGGAAGTTAAATGACTTGGAGGCAGAAACATCTGGCTGTAGATGTTCTCCCTGATATGTTTGTGGATGACCCTGACAAACATTTGCTGTTCAGATTTGTTATTAGTGTCTTTTAATGTCGAAGGATGTATTCTTGAAGTATGTTGTGCTGCTCGTTGTCTGACTGAAACTCTGTTATTTGTGCTGCTTCCTGTCTTGTCCAGCCCAGGACACTCTTGAAAAAGAGATGTTTAATCTCAATGAGTTTTCCTTTCCTGGTTAAATAAAGGTTAAATAAAAAAAATATAATAATAATCATGTTGTGACTTTACATGGTGGGGCACAATCAGTGGCGATTCTATAGGGTCTGTTGGGCCCTAGGCAAAAATCATTTGGGGGACCCTCCAACCAGCGTTCATCCCCATCGTGTCCCGGCGCTTACCCCTCTTCCTCTTTCTTCCTGTTTTTTTTTCTCTCCTCTGTGTTGTTTATTTCACAATACTTCTTTAGACTGTTTTACTGATCTGTACAGCCTCAGTTCATAATTTCTTAGTCACAATAGATGATGATTTTGATTCCCCGGTAATTGTTGATTTTTTGCTGGATAAAAAATGCAAACACCTTAATGCAAGGCTTTTGTCACTGGAGGTCGCTGTTTCCCAGCTTCAGGTGCTGTATCAGCTTTTTACAGACTTGTTCATTTTCGTTTATAATTATTATTCTTATTATTGTTATTATTATATTTTGTGTTGTAACATGAAACTTATGGCAATATTGTCCTTGTTATAGGGCCTACTCATGCAAATAATGCTTGCTGAATTTAACTGACAAATTAATGTTTCTTTACAATCGTTTTGGGGTTCTGAAAAAGGGAGACTATGGTTTTATTATCAGCTTTGGTAACCTTGCCGATTACCAAAGTTAGTTTTCTTATTGCTGGTAACATTTAGGGGTTCATAATGTTTTAGAAAGCAGCCGGGCCATGAAATGTCACACAGATGTGTTCATTATACGACGGAGTATGAGGGCCATTTTAAAGGGGAACAAATCTAAAATGTCCAGATTAAACGCGTAGCCTACATTTACGAGAATAAAGTCATCCATTTGTGACAGGGTCAGTTCTAGGAGGGTGTCCTGCATGTTTTATTTGTACTAGTTCATGTTCTGCATGTTATTGATGTTTTTTAGGGTGCGTGTTTTTATTCTAACTTTTACTATTTGAGTGTTTTTATACTTTATCGCATATTTTATCAGTGTGTGTGGCGAGATTGCTGTGCTTTTTTTATGTAAACTGTTTTTTCGGAACCTGAAGCACTCAAAGACAACCTCCAGCTGCAATCAACAGATGAGCTACAGGTGTGTGGGGGGAAAAAAGGATTGATAGCCAAGCGGTGAGACACAACGAGCAGGGGGTGATCGAGCCACCAGAGCCTGAAGCGCAGCAGCCAGAAGGCTATCCGTTCAGGATGAATACTCCAGCCGGGGTCGGTAACAGTCGTTAGGCCTGCTGCCCAGGAAAACCGTGAGTAGGCCTATTACTTTCTGTTTTTACTGCGGATACTGGGAGGGCTGGCTGCGGGGCCTGGCAAAGTGTGGCAACTATTGGTGTATTGGCGACGTACTGGTTGTGTGTATCTCCGCAGGACAGGCGCAGGGCCGTGCGGGAGGACGCGGGGACGAGAGGCGCAGCGACAACCGAGAAAGGAACCGCGGGCGCGTTGGACAAGGAGCGGCACTGAGGAGCGTTTAATCGACTTTGGGGGGAGAACTGACCATTTTGGAGAGACTTGTTAAGAATTTTTCGATTAGGTCTAAACAGCTGGTTTTTATTGGTTGTTTTATAAAATAAATATTTGTATTGCACCATTTATTGTCTATTTTAAACTCTGCTCACCCCTGATTTTAGAACCTGGGAAACCATAAACACATTTTGGGAAGGTTTCACAAAACCTTAAGAAATAAAAACGTCTTGAGGGCTGTTTTTCTTAATTTCAGTCTTAAGATAAAAGTTAAAAAGATTTGATATTCATAAAAAAAAAAGTGCTTATTTCTTTCTTTTCTGTTGCTCTTCTGCTAGGCTAGACTGAAAAAAACGACTTTATTCTCGTAAATTTACGAGTTTAATCTCGACATTTTAGATTTTTATTTCTTTAACATGGCCCTAATCCTCCGTCGTATTTTGGTAATATTGACACCATATCCCTGCTTTTTTTGCACATTACACAGAATAGGCCTAGGACGTGCTTCCCTTCTATCTCAGTTTACACTGCCTTCCATATGACATGAATTCAAGGAACCAACATGCATTTCCTCACTGAGGTGTATTCATGATTTTTGTACTTTAAGAACAAAGACACTTTAAACTTAGTGTTAACCTGCATCTAAATTAAATTGAAATGTGATTGAACTCTACAGAAGCTCAGGTATAAACACAGAAAGCAGACATGCTTGTTTTTACAGTGATGCACTTGTAACAGGGTTCTTGTAGATTATTGAAGTTCGTCAAAATGTATTTCTGTTTTCACTCAGTGTTCCTTTAATTTTCTGTAAAGTTATCTTGTGATCTTATTCCTCTGAGACATAGATTTTATCTAAGCAAGGCTCCTTTCATTTATTTGACAACAGCGCCCTCGTGTGGTGGTAATTATAGAGATCTGGGATTGTCAGTTCGTCCCATAGACTGTAGTCCAGGGGTTTCCAAATTTCACCATGCCAAGGACCCCCATATAGCATCAACCTCTGGTGAGGACCCCCTTTTACATTACAATTGCAAAAGTCCACAATTAAATGAAAAGCTTCTTAAAGGGGACATTATGAAAATATTTGGGTAACCTGAGTGTCTATTGACCCACAAAATGTGAAATAAACCCATCCAGTCCTTTGTTTGTGGTCTGCATAGGTCTTACCACACAGAGAAAAATGCTCCTTTTTTAAATTTTCTCAACTTGTGACATCACAAGTTTGGTTTCTGGTAAGAAAATAACCTCCCCTCCCCTGTTTTCTCCACCCATGGACTCCACCCCAAGCCTAGAGCAAATTTGAGCAGGCCTGCTATTTATATTTTCACTACAGAGGAGTGATGTCTACTGGGAAAACTCAGGGTGGCTCATTGCTTTTAAAGAGACACACACACCAAAACGGAGCGTTCTGAGAGAGCTGATTCATACAGGGTCACAAACCTCCTCTGGTGCTTGATTCATGTTATATTTTGACCACAGCACAGAAGTTTCATTTAGACCACAGGGGACTGCTTGAAATGGTGGAAAAGGGGTATATGTCCTCTTTAATATTTCCCTATTTAATTAACAATGACAAATCTTGTTTTTCATCCATATCATTGAATGTTTGTTTTTGTAAACAGTCTTTTCTAAATTCTGTCCCAACAATAATCAACTGTCATCGTAACTCACATATTTTGTTGCAATTTTTCCCCCTCGTTAATCACTCCTTTATTCAATATGTCGTTTTTGTTGTTATTTTACAATGTTGATAGACTGTCGTAGAAACTGAACACACGTTTGGATATGCAGTGATCAATGGAGCTGTGCTGTATGTTTTACCATCACCAATCAAAAGTTTGTGTTTGCCTGACAAGTATGTTTTGTATTTTCTGTGTTGGGAAATCAGAATCAGAATCATCTTTATTGGCCAGGTATGTTTAACACACGAGGAATTTAACTTTGGTAGACTGTGCTCTCTTTGAACAAAGGTAAAACATTAAATATCAACAATACAAAAATAAACAAAAATGCAACAACTACAAGAGAGCGCAGTACCGTGGCAACCATCCGCGACGCAAGTTTGCTAATTTTATCAGTGCTGTAAAGCCTTTGCATAGAAGTGTAAAACATTTTCATATAAAATACTTAAAAAAACAGATTCATGGCAGACCAGATTATACATGCAGAAGCAGAGTACAAGTTTGTGTTAGAAGACTTTTTATTTGTAATACAAATGTATTTTTATTTTTGACTAAACTATACGATCACATTGTAAAAGTATTGTAAGCTCTGCTCGGGCTGGAGCTGTGCTGTATGTTTTACCATCACCACCAATCATTTTTGTGTGTGCTGATAAATGAACGCCGTGAACCTGAGAGAAGTTGTGGTGTGATCTCTACAGTCTGATGAGATAGAAGAAAGGGGTTACACACTGAAGAGAGTGACAACTTTAAGAACATTGTTTATTAAACATCTTTAACCGACTCACTACTGAACATGCTGCTCAGTATCTTTAATCCACACAGCCTCTGAGCCAAGCATCCTAAAGCCTGCATGTGATTGTGAGCAAGGACACACTATGAAAAGGGATTGGCTGGTTGTTATCCGAGCGTCACATATGATACGATCACTTGTTACTGTACTGAGTGAACTCCTTCAGAGCCCAGTTTCTCATCTCAATCTCCTGCCGTAATCTGCAATACTCTTCAGCCAGAGTCTCAAACTCTTTGCCCAAGATCTTAAAGGAGGCCAGTTTCAACTCAACGGACTGCTTCTCCCCCTGACAGGCCTTCAGCTCCGTATCCAGCTTCTCTCTGAAAATTGAAAACAACAAATGACTTTTAGGGTTTTCCATGAAAACCAAATCACAGCTCGAATGTGTGTTCTATACTTTTCTGCAAGCTTTGAGCGAGTAGTTAAAATTGTAATTCAAAAAGCATTTAAATTATAAACATTGGTGAGAAACAGTTGGATCTGGAATAACATGAAAAAAAGGGGAACAAGTCTGAGATGAACAAAAAGCCTCTTGCCTTATTTTTCTATGAGCAGATATGGAGTCTACTGTGTATGTGTCGAGCTGAATTTCCACCATCTCAGCTCTTGTGAGGAAGAGGAGAACACAGTCAGTAAACAAAAATGAAATTCTGATGATCTACACATTTGATTTTCTTTGTTTTCCTTACTTGATTTTCTGCAAGACTAATTCGAGTTTTCCCTCAAAGTACTCTAACTTCTTTCTGTCCAGATCCGTCTGGATCCTTAGCCTGTGGTCCAAGATGAGAGACTGGAGAAGCTGAATACACTTTATCAGCTCCTAAACACAGGTCAAAGGGAAGGGAAGAGAACATACATCAAAGTTTTATGGTTTAAAAACATTTAAGACTTGTGCACATAGTTTCCAATGGTTAAATCCTTTGAAAAAACAAAGGAAACTAATAAGCTTACAGAGAGGTAGAGATGAGTCTGTCTTTGCAGGAGAACTGTGTTTTCACGGCAGGTTTCCTTCTGACTCTCCGCTCTTTTCTTCTCTTTGTCCAGCTGAGCCGACAGATGAGACAACTTAATGGTCTTCAGACCCTCACTCTCGTTATCTATGTGCGAAAAGACAATAGCTGGGTCATCATGCAGAAAAGTGAGGTGGAAGTTAAGAGAAGGAGAATATGTACAGATAGGAATGGATAAATCAGCGTTTGTGTTCTGTACCCCATTCAGGTTGATAGTACGAGACGAGGCTCAGGCACTTTTTCTTCAGATGTTTCTCCAGCTCTCCTGGAAGACCCTGTTTCATCCTTTGTATATTCTGTCAAAAATATACACTTCATTGTGGTAAACAAGCTACATTTCAGCAATCATTGCAGCACAATAATCCACCTATCCGATCGTCTTTGCGCCAAAGTAAGGTTTATAACTCACCTTCTCTGGTGGCATGAGCTCCATCACTTGTTGGGAGCTCAGGCCCAGAAGAGAAGGCTGATCCTGGTTGGTAGTGCTACTAGGATCCAGCTGTCTGATACACTGAGACACCAGCAGGCACTTCTCCATCGTCTCGTAGAACTACACACACATGACACACATAACAGAAGCAAGTGGTACATTTCTGTCAACATATAAAGCGGTGCCAAGTGCAGCTTTATTGACTCAACTATAAATATTTGTTATTATTCCTGTCCATGATTAATCACAGCTCTTTGTGCATTTATCAGATGTTTAAATTATTCTGTGAAATAACTGTACCATGTTCTGGTCAGGGGGAACGGTGGTGTGGTGTTTCTTGATACAGTGCTCCTGGGTCATTTCTTGCAGACCTTTGGAGAGGCTCTCGGAGCGCAGCCAGTGACGCCTCTGGCTCTGCAGCTTCTGCTCAGCCTGGAAAAAAGAATAAATAAGAGCTACTGAGAAACTCTGCCCTGTGCAAGCACAAAAAGGCCTCATCTGTGTGAGTGCAATTCCTGACGTTCACCACTAGAGGTCGATAAGGCACTTTGTGATAATTCTTGAATTTCATATGAATTTAATGAATCAAACAGAGAGCTATATCATTAGACTTACTTCGAATTGCAAGATGTTATACCACTCATTGTAAATAAATAGCTTTGTATGTTAGAAGAGAAAACTAACAGCAAAGTCATGATGTTTTTTTTAATGCAAAATCTAAACCATCTTGGTATTTTAATTGATGGGTCTCTTTCTTTTACTCCTCGCATTCAGCAGCTGGTAAAAAGGTTAAAGCTGAAAACTGGGATTCTACTTTAGAATCAAATCTTGCCTCTCTTTTGAGTCTAAGAAGAGTCTGGTTGCTGCCACTTTTATGTCTGTGCTGGATTACGGTGATGTTTTATACATATACATACATATACGCCTCCTCACAAAGCAAACATGCTCTCTGGACACTGTATCACGGAGCTCTGAGGTTCATCACTTATTTTAAAGCCCTCACTCATCACTGTTTGTTGTATGCATGTGATGGATGGACTTCTTTGACCCTACGCAGACTTAAACACTGGTGTACTCTAATGTACAAGTCTATTTTAGGTCTGCTTCCTTCATAGCTTCTGACCTTCATCAGTCAGAAGAGTACAGGGACTAATAATCTTCGATCCCAGGACCTTTTCTTACTGTCTGTTCCAAAAGTCAGAAACTGAGCTGGGGGGAAAAGGCGTTTAAGTTTGCTGCTCCCTTTACTTGGAATGAATTACAAAAAGAGCTGAAACTTAACGAACTTCTTTCGTTGGATGCTTTTGAAAGGATGCTAAATGACTTGGAGGCAGACACATCTGGCTGTAGATGTTCTCCCTGAGGTGTTCATGGATGATCTTGACAAACATTTGCTGTTCAGATATGTTATTTGTGTCTTTTAATGTCTAATGATGTATTTTGATGTGTATGTTTGGCTGCTCCTTGTTTGTGTGAAACTCTTAATAGTGCCTGCTGCCTGTCTTGTTCAGGAAACTCTTGAATAAGAGATTTTTAATCGCAATGAGTTTTCTTTCCTGGTTAAATTAAATAAATAAAGTAGTAAAAGTGCCTGTGTTTCGGTTTAACGAGTGACCCTGTTGACTGGCGACTATCAAACGACTGCGTCTGTGGTCGTCATGGTTACAGCTGAGGATGAAGGCGGAAACGGCAGTTTTTTATTAAAGCCATATCTAAATGTGTATATTTTGACATGATAATGACAAAAAAAAATACGAAAACTTGACAAAGCATAGGACACTTCCCGTGTTTAACATCTGCTGTAAAAAAGAAAATAAAAAAAACCCACAGACGCATTCGAGCGAAAGTCACTGGTTAACACGGTCACACGTTAAGCCGTAACACCTTCTGTTACCTTATCCAGCTCTGTTTTCAGTGGCACAGTGAGTCCAGTTTGGTCCACATGTTGTGCCAGAGTAGCTAAGAGTTTACAGAACTGCGGGTTCTGGGTCATATCATCTTCTGTAATGTCGCACAGAGGGAAGGAAGCAAGAACTGGGTGGGAGAAAGCAAATTCAGCAAGAGAATTATGATAACTACCAGGACATTCAAAACCTTTTGACTTGAATTGAATGCTACTATGGCTTTGTAATCGTATTTTCTTACCCTCTTGATGCAAACTGTCACCCTTCCCAAGCGACGACTCGGTACAAACGGACATTTTTAGCTGTATTGTGTTTCTTGATTAACCTAGCAACTTTCTAGTTCTGTGGATTTCTGACTTTCTCGCTAACATGAAACCAACACAAAAACAAACTGCGTACTTCCTGAATCAAGTTCCGCGCGTTTACAGAAGACGGTCCTATTGGCTAAAGGACACATGTCGTCACCACGTCGAGTTTTGCCTGCGAACGAGAACTGCACGTAACTCGCGGGAGCGCGCTTAGCAAAGGGAAGGTAATATTGTAGAATAGATATTTCAACTCTGATTTGAACGAATACTTCGATGTTAATGATCTTATTTAATAGTGATACATTATATATTGCTTAGAAATGTATCAAATTAAAAACAAAAAAAAGCGTACTCACTTAAGAAAAGCAACACAAGCAATAAAAGGCAACAGATTCAACAAATCACTTCAGGCTGTCATCAGACTGCATCTTCCCTACAGTTTGAGGTCTCATATCAGCATATTTAGGGCATATTATCCCCCTTCTCCACCTTTTCAAACAGTCCCCTGTGGTCTAAATGAAACATCTGTGCTGTGCTTTTGTCAAAATATAACATGAATCAAGCACCAGAGGAGGTTTGTGACCCTGTATAAACCAGCTCTCTCAGAACGCTCCGTTTTGGTGTGTGTGTGTCTCTTTAAATGCAATGAGCCCCCCAGGGTATTTCCTGGTAGATATCACTCCTTTGCTAGCGAGAAAAAATAAAAATGGTGGACCTGCACAAAACTTTTGCTCTAGGCTGGAGGTGGAGTCAATAGTGGAGATACCAGCGGAGGAGAGGGTATTTATTTACCAAAATCCCACTGTGACGTCACAAGGAGAGCGAATTTGAAACGGAGCACTTTTCTCTGTGTTGTAAGACTTATGCAGACCACAAACAAAGGACTGGATGGGTTTATTTCACATTTTGTGAGTCGGTAGAGTTACCCAGGTTACCCAAAGAAATGTTCAACAACACTGTCAAAGTGGATTTTTCATAATACTGTATGTCCCCTTTAAGGCCAACTGAGGGACTTGATCACTGCAAAGCACTTTCTAAACAATCAGGTGGAGAAAAATTTGTATAAGGGGCCAGATAATGAAAAGGATTTACAAGACCTGTGGCGGCAAGGTAAAGATATTTTGTAATATAGTTCAAACAGTTCAGCTCTCAGATTGGCTCTGTATGTAAAAAGTAATCTGCTTGTGGTCTGCATTAGTGTTGCTATAGAGTCCCTCTGCCAAAGCTGTGCTTTTCTCTGCCAGATATGGCATCACTTCTGCCTCTCAGGATTTGGACTATTAAGTGCAAACTGCTAGGGCAGACATTGACCTTCAGCTGCACATTAGATAAGCTGGATGAGGAATGATTGTACTTTCATCATTGTGGTAAAAATACACTGTACTGATGAAACAGTTTAACATGCCTTAACATATGAAATCTTCTGTGTTGACCATCAGATGACACATTGATGAAAGACTGATGAGAAAGTAATTGTGATTCTTGGGGAAATAATTAATGTTTAAGGACTCACCAGATTATGATATGGACTACTATATAGAAAGATCAAGTTAATTTAAAGTCATGGTAATTTTTCACATAGAGCAACAATCTAAGTTTAAGTAAGAAATCCTATTGACAAGCCATTTGCATCCATTTAACACTGGAAACACATTAAAGCATAAAGGGCACATGCACCAACAAGATAAAAACACAATGAATAACAAAGATCCCTAATATCAGAATCAGAAAAATTATCAATCAAATGTACAAATTTTGCAATGACCGAAGGAAACCTTCCTTAGGGGGCCCCATCTGACAGCACTCACTCTTGTTGCCCTGCTAGGCGTTGCATGCATTATTGCTGTGAAGAACAAAGTTTGTCAATGAAAGTCAACAGAGAAAAATGAAGAGGAATGATCCGTCTAGAGGAGAGAAGAACAGAAAGGGGAAAATTAGGAAGAGGAGTAAGCGCTGGGGCACTGCCAGACACGATGGTGATGAACGCTGGTTAGGGGCCCCCAAATTGATTTTTGCCTAGGGCCCCAACAAACTCTAGAATCGCCACTGGGGGATTTAAATTGTGAACCATCAGGGTCAGATGTTGTTGTTGCTAACTTGCTAGAAGAACATTTTTAGACTTCTGTGCAGAGTGGATATTGCACATTTAAGTCTTGATTTACTTTTAAGTTAAAGCTTCTTTGGCAAGTCTCTGATTTTTGTTTTGCTGTGCCATGGTTGTTTCATTTGTTCTTCTTCTCATCCATAAAGACATTGGACTCAGTCAAGAGGTCTAGATGAAGATGAATAGGGTCCCCAATTTAAATCATAACATAATAGAGTTTATGACCAGGACTTGAAAGTTGTTCAGAAAAAACTTTACATCACATGTCAAAAGAGGAATGTGACCTCCAGTTGTTTCACAAATGTTTGTAACGACCCATACCTAAGTCTGCCCTCTCCCCACAGATTTACACTTATTTCCTTGATTTTACTCTTAAACTAGGCGCGACCAGCAACATGTTTGTGGAGGTGGACTAGACAAGACAAGATGTACTACTCAGTATAAAAAAGGCATTCCAAAAATCCCATACGCAATGTAGGATTTCCCCCGTTAACTCTATGGGTGTTTCTAAAGTCTGACATAACTTGTAATGTGTAAAATAACTTCACTGTAGAGGTGTTTACACAATGGCTGTTGGTCCTCACTCATCAATGAGTGGGCAAAATTAGACATAGGAGCCAGTCAGTTTGTGTAAAATTGTAATTGACAAGGGATGACTCCAATGGATTGTGTTCGGATGCGACTGTCCGGATTGTATTGGTCACGCTCACGGACCAGCCCTTATTTGCTAAACCAATTAATGAACTCCGGAGTTGATTGCCTATACCTGTGGCCAATCATAGGCTGAGATTTTCCAATGGGCGGGTCTTTATCTTGGAGGGGTGGGGTGTTCGAGGTCATTCAGTCCCTCTCCAATTCACTCTATCGGCGTGTGTTTGTGGGGACGGGTAGTTGGAGTAAGGAGTCGCCGGGCGGTAGCGCATCTCGTAACGCCTTTTGGGAAAGAAACGCAGGTGAAAAATCGCACCACAGACTGAAGAGGCCATCCCCAGTGACGACTTCTGGGAAATTATTCAACGCGACGACTGCGCCACACGCTCTACCAACAAACGCAACCGGGCTATCAAATGCTAGCCAGCTAGCATCCCTGAAAACTGACGGGATCAAGGTGTTGATAGCTAGCCTCCCAGCTAATTATCCATCAGTTAGCATCCTCCAGTGGTTAGCTGTATTAGCTTGCTTTTCCTCCTCGCGCACGTTGAGACCTTCTCATCGCTCGTGGCGGTGCCCTAACAGCTCGCGAGCTCCAAATTTCACATTCAGACAAAAACAGACAAACGGAGCTTACAAACCGGCTGCTGCTGGAGACAGCGTCTGCGTTGTATTAGTTGACACCATCACACCCATCTTCCCAACCCCTTCTCCTCTGCCCCTCTCCCTCCACCCGAAACACTGGAAATCCACAAGCGGCCGGAGAGCGGCGAAGGGCCGGCGAAGCTGGGGGTGGTTACGCTACCGGACCCGCACGGAGTCGTACCGGCTACAGACAAGCCCAGTCGTGGGGAGCTACCGACGACGATGGACGGGCTGGCCGTGGAAGTCCGTGGCTCGAATGGGGCCTTCTATAAGGTAACCAGGTTTCTTAAAGTCGTAGTTGTCCCAGTTAAAAGTTTTTGTTTCAGGAAAAAAACAAAACAGTGTCGTTTCTCCGAGTCCAGGCCAAGCTAGCAGTCACACGGCTAACGTTTGCTGAGGCTCAGTGCTGAAGAACCGGGATGGTTTTACGGTCCATTATAGGGTTGGCCATTGTGGGGTGGGCAGCTAGCTCCAGCTAGCTGTTCAGCTAGGTGCACTTGGCATCAACACATATAGCCTATAATTGGCTTTTTTTTTTTAGCAACTGCCTATATCAATTCATGCTAAACCTATTGACACCGATTCCCATGATGTTGACATGGAGCATTGTGGTACTTATAACACATTACTAGTAGGTAGGATGCACAAATGTTCAAGTGGAGAGAGCTGCTTATCAGACAGCTGTTTTGCAGTTCTTGCATGATGAGATGCTACTGCAAGCTACATATTTTGCTTTGTCTCCGAGCCCACTTTCTAGCTCCACAATTGAACATTTCAAACAAGCATCTTCTGTCTAGTGTAGGTTTCAGTTTCTATTCTGCCTCGGTTTCAAAAGAACTCTTACTTAAATATCCTGACACATGACTTCCAAGTTTTTGTTGATGCTTTGTCACAACTTGTTTTTTTAGCATCTTCCTTGAGATTGCTTCTCAGTAATGTACAAGTTACGTCTACAAATTCGTTTTAATAAAGATTCAGCTTACATATAAAATGTGTATTGCACAGATTTGAAACTGGAGCTTCTTGCATGATTTGATATTACAAAGAAATTAAGATGAAAAAGGGATAAAGGTCATCGAAACATGAGCAGACACCATGATGGCTGTAGATAAATCTAAACCTTGATTTAAACACATTCACTTCTTCACATGCCCTTCTACTCTTTTCCGTCTTCGGCTGTTCAGCTGGTCAACCTACCACATGGTGGTTCAGTGATGAGCCTATATTTACTCCCCTCATGCTGCTTCACCTGTTGTTCTTTCTTTACAGGGTGACAGTTTGGCTCTGGCGTCAATGAATGCTTTCCACTCATGTCTATAACGTCCATTATCTCACGGCTCTCATTTTCTGGATGAGATGGACACTTGGAGTGTTAAAGACTTATGTTAAAGTACATTTGTTGTCCTTTATGGCAGTAAAAGTTGGACATAATACTTTATTTATTTGTCTGTTTTGTGATTGACAAACAGATGAATAGATTTCAGCTTTTCGAATGCACCTCATCTCCTTGGTGTCAGTGTGAGCCACTAAGATTTTCCTTTTGAACTATAAATGAGGATCATATTTATGAACCTGTCAGGGCAATATACCACCTGGCAGGAAAATGCTACCTTATCTGTTTAAGAGTCTGCATCTTTTTCAGCTGAAAACACATTTCTGGCAAGCTTTTGAAAGCCTTAATTTTGATTCAAACTTGTAATTTAGATCAATATTCAATATAAAATTGAGCTTTTTATGCATCAACAAAGAGACCAGTTTTGCATTTATTGACATTTTGTTTGGTTAACCTTTATTACTTCATCTGAACACCATGGCTCATTGTGTGAAGAAGATAGGCCTACAACTATCCCATGTAACCCTTATCTTTGAGAGAAGAGGAGTACTCCTTGGTCACCACTTGGTCCTACATGTGCCTGCTGGCATTAGGATGAAGCTACGTCACAACTGCTGCCTGTGACCCCTCTCTACCCCCACCCCCAACTTTTTGCTTGTCATGTCATGCTAGAAAGAGGGCTTGCCTGCCTTTTGACCTGGTAGAACTAGGTGGAAGCAATTCCTAATCTGACATAACATGCAGCTGTCACCTACATGCACATGGAGCTGCTGTTTCTCTGAAAGCTAACTAGCTGTAGTAGAGATTGAGAGAAACGTGTTTGTGTCAGTATAGGGGCACATTTTGATCGATAATCTTAGTTGTAGTCGGAGGGAAATCCAGTGTTTTTTTTAAAACTTAACAACAACCCTATAACTGAAAAACCCTTAACTGGGTGTGTCAACTTTTCCCCTTAAAAACAGAACGCTGGAGGAGGGTTTTAAAAAGGTATTAAAGCGTGTTTTTGTTACTGGTGGAATTATGTAGTCTCAGCTTCACTTTCTTTTTCACTTCTTTCTCCACATTCGTTCTGTATTGCAGCAACGATTCAACTACTGATCAGATTTCTGTAGCCTTTCAATATAGAGCACTGGACTAAAAACAGACATCAGCTTGAATGTTAATGTACAACACTCCAATCTAAGAAACACTGGCTCAAAAGGAGTAAAAATACCAATATATCTACATGTTCATTGCCACTGAACCAGGCCTGAAATCGTAGCCAGCTCTTGCAGTACAAAGGCAGCACCTTCCCAGCAGGTGAATCCACACATCCCTACTCCAGACCCCTTATACACATTTGCAAGTGAAGCCTGACTTCTCTGTCCCATATACGGTTAAGTGTCTCACTGAGAGAGAAGCCCCACCCACCACTTTCCTCTCGTCTCGTCATTGCTCATAATTGGGAAGGGGTAGTTGGTCAAAGATTAGGGCCACCGTGACAGATTTGTGGATGGTCTTGATGGGCGAGAAACACGTTTCAGTGATCTTTCTCATGGATAGCTGTCCCTGGGATATCACATAATTCATATACTGTCCATATAAGCTATACTCAGCTAGGGAGTGACTTCCCTCCCCATACATGTGCCCTCTTGTAAAACTGTAGTCTTCAACATCCACGCAAAGACGGAGCACGTGTAGTTTAATTCTGTATGTGTGTGAGAGAAAGATTTCCAGGCTGTCTGTGCTGTCAGGAGACGTCAGTGTTCCTCGTCACTCTATCCAGCACCAAATTCACAGCCAGACAATTGTGTTAGTGATGTGAAGCCTTTGCTTCCAAAAATTCTCTAGATGCTCTTTTTTCAGCAGCAACAGTCACAGTATTTGGTCTAGCACGGCTTACAAGCCGACCGTCTGTATTGTTTACATGCAGAATCAAACAGCCTCATCACTCTCTCATTTGTGTGTATTAATTGGAATAAAAGTCATTCCCTCTCTGCCTTTCTTCTAGGGTTACATCAAAGATGTCCACGAAGACTCCCTCACAATCGTCTTTGAAAACAAGTAAGTATGCTCTTTCTGTTAGTCTCTGCGCCATGTGGGCTTTATGATAAATAGTGGATTTGTGAGAAAATTAGGCTTGAGCTGTATTAACTTGGATTTACGACAACTGCAGAAGGCTAAACCCAGACGTTCCAAACTGTCCTCTTAAGCACCTGTGGCTGGCATGCAGCTGTCCATACATGTCTCTAACAGTTTTTTACCTCCTGTTCTGACCCCTCCTGCCCCTGCCATCCTAATGGCATGCTTTCGTATACTTCTAGTCCCTCCTACGGTCCCTTTCTACCCCCTCCCTCCCCCACCGACCATCTCTCTGGTCCCTTTTTATCTGCTTAGCTTAGAGTGAAGAGCATGGTGCCCCTAAAAATAGTGACCCAAGGTATGCAGGGTGGGAGGGGTGGCAGTATGGTGACAGTTTTGGAATGGTTTCTACCCTCCATCTTTTCTTTTTACTTTCTCTGAGCACATGGAGGTAATGGAGTATGTAGCTTGTATAAGGTAGTGAATAAAAAAAAACACCTTTAATTTGTAAAATCAAAGTACATGAAAAAGTACATTCTTTGATGTAAATTCATTTCAAATCTCAGATTCACAGTGGGGTTTAGAGTTCTTTGCAAAATGGGCAATGAAGTGATTTCATATCACGTTTCATGTGTAATAATCTCAGCTTGCAGCTACTGAGATCATTTTCTGAACTTTATGGCACTCTAGTGTGCTATTTTCAAGTTCCTATTTGATGAAAAGGATATCTTACAATGAACCCAGTCACTCACTGTCCAGACACAGTTCTCTCAAACTTTCTCATTAAACTTAATGAGCCATTTTAATTCTTCTTTTTATTATGTCAGTCAATGTGTTGCAGAGCAGTGAGTGGGTAATACACCAGTCCATGTCACCTTAAGGCATCCGTGAGAAAAGAGCATTTTCTCGGCTGCTTTAACCGTGCCATCGCATTCATTTTAAACCTGTGAGATTCTTGATCAGCTGATAAGTGTTTGTCTCTGTGTCGTTCTTCCACAGCTGGCAGCCAGAGAGACAGTTGCCCTTCAGCGATGTGCGGTTACCCCCTCCATCCGACTACAACAAGGATATCGGCGAAGGAGAGGAGGTGGAGGTAAGGCCTGCCACCCTGCCTCTCCATCTCCATTAGAGTTGTAGACAAACTAATCTCCTATGGTCTTGGTTTCTAAGTAGCCCCGTTTCGACCGGAGGAACTATCCCCCAGAACTATGGTCTTTTTGAGGAACTACGTGCGTTTCCACCAGATCTACCAGGGTAGAAATGTAGTTCTGGGGTGGAAGTTTACCCCTAAAAAAGACCCTGCTAGGGGTTATGTACTTTCTGAAGGTCCAGGGACTTTGACAATAGGGCATGCCGCCCCTGCAGAGCTGAATGGCTCTGATTGGTCAGTCACAGCAGGGTGTTAGATCACCCACTGTGTTTAAAAGACTCCAGCTGAGAGCCCATTGTTTTTACCCTACCTTTATTTTAATCAAAGTTTGACTGTTACAATTATAAAAAGGTACAAACCCATTAGATTAGACTAAGTATGACTTTAAGAACAAATTAACTAAACTAAAAATAAAAATGAATAGAAAAGCAAACAACAGAAGAGTCAGAGGTTTAATCTGGATTTAAAACCTTTTATAGTTTTTTTTATCTCTTAAATTTGTTTAGTTTTTATTTAAGTGTATTTTAAGTTGTTCACTCATGCATGGAGATAAAACAACTTGGTTTGACTTCTACAGAAATAATCTAACTTTATGTTTGTAGAAAATAATGAGGGACTTTTTCTTTCTTTATTCTCCATTAAAAAAACATCTTTAAATAAAATATATTCTAACTTTGGTGACTACAAATATTTTTCAGAAATACAATTTTAAATGATCCCTACACAGATCTTGTGTATTCACAATAAAAAATCAGATGTTCTAAAGTTTAAATGTCAAAATCATAAAAAATACTTTACCCTAATATTAACTTTAAGAAATTAATTGCAGGGGTTAAAATCATTTCTCTTCCTAAGATGTGTGTCTTGGTGAAATAAGGGGAGTGAGGTATCCAGTGTTCATTCTTCTAATACTTTGATTAGAGTCCCCTTTCCTTTAATGACACTAAACACAGCACTCATCTTCCTTCCATTGTTAATCAATGAAGTCATTTGCAAAGCAATACAGCCTGATTTGCATAAACTGCCCAGAACTTCAGGCAGCAGTGGAAACGCAGACAACCATTTGCCACAGGAACCTTTAAGTTCCTTGAAGAGAAGTCCCTGAACCTTTTAGTTCTGGGGGCCTTTGGTCGAAACGGGGCTTAAGTTAGGGTTGGGGAATTCGGTCTTTACACACCAGATTAATTCTTTTTAATCAACCACGCTAATGTTATCTGTAGCATGTGTTTTCAGGTATGCACCTTTCAGGGCTACAAACTTCTCTCACTCAGCTGCATTTTGTTGAGATAGTTGAATAAATAAGTTATGCACTGCTTTTAGTTGCCCCAGATCTTATGACGATCCTAACTGCGAATGCTCCTGTTGAGTCGCTAAAATAAATCAGGCACTTCACGTGACTGAGGAGACTTCTTTAAAAATGAACTCCTAATGCTGCCCCCCTCCACTTGTGGTCATGTTGACATCTGACCTGTGCTTGAAGAAAAGGGAAAGTAATTGCTCTTCCTTACCATGATTATCCTCGTTGTGGAAAAATATATTTGTTTGTTTTTTTATCCAAGCTTTTTCCCCATGATGAGTCCACTGGGAGCTAGTGGTAGAAAGTGGGAGTCAATAGGAGCTAGAAGTAGAAGGCTAGCTTTCTACTTCTATGTTCTTTGTTGTTATTTTTAACCCAAAACACACAAAAATCCTTGTATGTGTAAAGGCCCTGACACATCAAGGAGGTCGTCGGTCCTAGTTGGACCGTCGGTGAGTGATCGTCGCCCTAGTTTTTGCGGTGTGACCGGCTCCGTCTGCCCACGTCCGCCCTTTTCAGGCGATTTCTACATGTTGAATCTGTGTCGCCACTAGTTCTTTGCCGTCTGCTTGGTGTGTTGGCCTTAAATGAACATAGCAATAAACTTGATTCTGAAAAAAATCAACCTGATTCTGATTACAGATTAATTTGAATCGACTGATAAATCAATACAGCATACCAATTTGTCCCTGCCAAAAATTGCTACTTATTTTTACACATCAACTTTAAATGTTCCTGAAATACTCAACTCTTTTTAACCTCGTATGTAGAAGAATGTCCGTGTGACACAACACCAATGAACTGTACAGTGGATGGGCAGGATTCCTTTATGACACAGTAGAGGTCATAAAATCCTGTTAGCTTGCTGAACATGCAGCTAGGCCCTCATTCACTGCCATCATATTCCACTCTAAGCTACAGACTTTTTATGTTGACTTAATGGGTGTAAGAGCTGAACTTTGTATTACTCAGGTGTAATTCACTATGTGCCTTCCTTACAGGTTTACTCCAGGGCCAACGAACAGGAGCCATGTGGCTGGTGGCTGGCCCGGGTCAGAATGATGAAGGGAGAGGTAAGTGAACCAAAAACATTTTCTTTTGAAATAAATAATTGGAAGTATGGAAAATAGAGTGCCCTACAACAAGAGACCTGTGGACTATTGCTTCACGTTGCTAACCATCAGACGCTCTGTGTTCACACTTAGTCTGATCAATCTACAAATGTAAACAAACTTTGTGTCTGTCAGCGTTAAGTTGTCCTAACTGAAAACTTGCACAATATTTGTATAGATAACTCTGCGTGTAAAATGGACATCTGACAAAGTTGAGCTGAAATTGGGCACAATCTTTAGGAACACAGTGCATGAGATAGAAACTGGAACTTAATTTACAGTGTTTAACATCGAGCAGTATTTGGACAAGAAAAGAATATCCTTAGCATATCCTTTCTTCTTGGGAGACACGATTTGCTCTAAAGCTCCCTACATGTCTTCATTAATTTAAACATCACAGCCACGAAAAACAGAATTACGAAGCGCAACATGCTGCTGTTGTTGTGAAAATGAAATACATTGTATACCACGCTGTTGTTGTTCTTTAATCCGGCCTAATTTGCCTAATCTTCACTGTGTCTCAGATGTGTCGGAAACACCAGCACAGAAGGAATTGTTTGTGCCTTTGTTTGAGTTCCTCGAGCTTTATCGTCCAAGAGAGCTCATCATGAAAATAAAATAGGACCATGTGTCAGAAATAAGATTTGAACTGGACTTGCTTCCTCTGTATCGCTGTATTTAATGATAAGCAATTATATCCCCTTTGCCTCAATGTTCTGTTGTATTGCCAGGAAGTTATTGAGCTATCAGTGCTAATGTATGCTGCATGTAGAATGAATACAGGCCTGTAGTAAGACGATCAGTACTAGGTAATGAGCTCGCTGTCAGTATGTCCTGATGTTGTCTGACACTGGATCTTCAATTATATTTCCCACACACCCTGTGCTTATTCCTTGCACACACATACCTCAGTTTTACAGGCACAGCTGGATTTTTTTGGCGTTTAAAAAAAAAAAAAAAAAAGAAAAGAATCTCTGTAATCTCTTCCACCAGCACGGGCTGCTGGTTGAATAGTGGGTCAGTGGGATATGGAAAGGACTGCTTTAGTGCTACTGTGTCAGCGGAGGTGCTGCTGGTGGAGTGCTGTTATTTGGAGCAGCCTGATAAGAGCCTGCAGGAATGTCTAGCATTGACTGATGGCTTTAATTCTGTCCTTTGAGCATGGAGAGTGCAGTGTTCATCTCTCTGCTTCACTCTCTCGTGGTTCCCCTCTTTTTTTTCCCTCTCTCTACATTTCTCAATTTTTCTCTGCATCTCACTCCCCCTTTGTTACAGTAGCATGAACCATTCATACACTATATGAAGCTGTCGGCTACATGTATCTTATGAGAAATGTAATTTCTTCAATTAAAGGAACGCACGGATTAATTTTCACCTTGACACCTGATTTATCATTATTATGCATGGATTGATTACAGCAGTTCTGCTCTGAGTATATCTTGGTGTGATTGCCTGTTTGAAATTCAATGTTATCTGAGCTGTCAGTGTTTTTATGAGTTTATTTGTGGTCATGTTATTAAAAATCTGTATCTCTGGTCTCTGTTTTTCAGTTCTACGTGATCGAATACGCCGCATGCGACGCCACATACAACGAGATTGTCACAGCTGAGCGCATCAGGCCCCTTAACCCCAACAGCCCATCCTCTCGAAACTCCTTCCACAAAGTCCCCATCCCTATCCCAGAAGACCTGAGGGACATGTGAGTGCACTTACATCATATGTCATATTTACCTCCTAATTTGAATTAACAGCAATGCACCAAGCTAAAACCCTGAGCACTGGGCAGTAAGAGTGTTTGATTTAACATGTTTAAAAACAGCTTTTTATGACTGATGTTATAATAGCTCTATTTTGCCGAAGAATAACGAGGCTGCCTCTCCTGTGGATTGTTTTCTCATCGACAGCTGTTCAAATGACAACATTCACAAAGACTTCAGGAAAGCTATCGGAGCCAACTGCATCTTCTACAGTGCCCAAACACACGAACTCATTGTGCTGGTTAGTGCTCACTATGCACACTTCATCTCACCTCATGAACAAGTGAATGGCTTTGTTATGCATCCACACATGGAGGAAGAATACAAAGGAGCTGGAGTATCTCTTGAAGGCTCCGTGAGGAGTTTTTAGCTGGTTATGAAAGAGACTGAAATGACTATTGACGCTCTTGGTGAGCTATTAAAAGCTAACAAGACGATTAACAGAGAGATTGAATATTTCTATAGAGTCATATTTTAATACCTGAAAGTGGTGCCGCGGGGTAGGTGTCAGAAAATTGATTTACTGCATGCCACCAAAAACATGTAAACATTTTCAGCAGCAAAGATTCTTGATAAGTGATGAGACCAATTATTAAAAGAGAGCAGGATAAGATTGTTGTAATAAACACCACTTCCACTTATACAACGATTTGTCAAGACTACCACTTTGTCCACATGTGGCCCAAACCAAAAGCTCCTCACAGAAGCTTTCAGTAGAAATCTCAAAGGATTATGTCTTAAGCTTCTGGTCGGTGTAGATTTGAATCCAGCTCATGCCAAATATTTTGCCTCTCTCTCCTGGTGTTAATTTTTTAGATGTAAAAAAATAAATAAATCCTCGTCTTTTTAAACAATTATGTACTGCCTATTAAAGTTATTTATGATCGTAAATGTACCCCTTCTTTGTTATCTTCACAGTCTACAAATGAAACTACAGTAAAGCGAGCGACTCTTTTGAGCGACATGCATTTCCGCAGCATCCGAACCAAGCTTATGCTAATGTCCCGCAACGAAGAAGCCACCAAACACTTGGAGGTAAACATTCTTTGACATCCAAAGTCCTTCTTAAATACACCTAATTTTTCCTGGATATTACAATGATTGTGTTTCCCCTCCCAGACAAGTAAGCAGTTAGCGTCAGCGTACCAGGAGGAGGTGAAGGTCAGGGAGGACCTGATGGGCCTCGCCATCGGCTCCCACGGTGCCAACATCCAGCAGGCCAGGAAGGTGCCTGGTGTCACAGCCATCGAGCTGGAGGAGGAGAGCTGCACATTCAGGATCTACGGCGAAGTACGGCGCCTAATGAGCTTGTATTTTGTTGTTTTTTGTTATTGTCCTAATATTCGGATTAATGAACTGTGGTGTAATATGGTCTGATGTTTGTGTTGTTCACAGAGCCCAGAGGCTGTGAAGCAGGCAAGAGAGTATCTTGAGTTCAAAGAAGACTACTTTCAGGTACCCAGGAACCTTGTAGGTGAGTTGAGACGCGAAACATTTATGAGGGAGATCATGTTGTAAGCAACAACCTCCTACTTCATTGACACAGCACATTCCTTATATCTCCACCTATATACTCGTTTCAATCACATATTTTTAACCTGTTTTTCTTCCTATTCCTCTTAGGCAAAGTAATCGGCAAAAGCGGCAAAGTCATCCAGGAAATCGTGGACAAGTCGGGCGTGGTCCGTGTCCGCATCGAGGGAGACAACGACAAAAAGCTTCCCCGGGAGGAGGTAGGCAGGCAGGGGGCAGGCAGGGACGACACTGCCAGCAGCAAAGAGGTGAATGGACCGTTCGGCTGGCCTCCCAGCCCCTGATAAACCCCCTTTTTGCTTTCCGAAAAGCAAAGCTTCCTAATTCTAGCAGAGTGTATATGTCCCGTGTGTTGTCTGCTTTGACACTTTCATTCTGCTGCTTTGTCTCTCTTGTTTTGTCAGTAGCACTTATGTTTTCACTGCTTTCAATACGCACAGCCCACAGTGCAGCATTTGCCAGTTATGTTGGGCATGTGTTGGCATTTAGTTGTACTTTCTCTCTGATGGGTTGGTATGTTTCTGTTTCAGTGTGATTTTTATACCAGTCTATTTGAAATGTAAGCTGTGTCAAAGTCAGTCACATTTCTCCAGCAATGGGGATCGGTATTAAAAGTGACAACGCCTTCTTTCTTTGAAGAAATAAAATAAAATAAACTCTTTCTCTCTGGTTTATCAGGGCATGGTTCCCTTCGTATTCGTGGGAACTAAAGAAAACATCAGCAACGCCCAGGCTCTGTTGGAGTACCATGTGTCCTATCTCCAGGTAAGTCAGCCCTCCATGTTCACCAGGAGATGGCAGCACTAGCCTTTCCTCTGTTCCTGTCACTCAATAAACCTTTTTTTTCTGACTTCCTTTTTTCCCCCCAACTTCAGCCCATGAATATTTTTCCTCTTAGAATTCTGGGAGACTTAGTTGAGGATACTTGTTTCTCAGCACAGATCCTTCATGTGACATGTGGGTTAAGATGAGGTTGGGAAGTGTGGGCGTATGTGCAGGGGCTTTTCATATTGGTCACCTGTCTCCCTGCTGTCCCATGAAAGCTGCTGAGAGCACCTCATTTTGCCCTTACCTCATGTGCTTTTATAAATAGCTCTTCTCTCTGGGATGGGGTGAAGGGTATGCTGGAGTTTAGATTACCAGCTATCTGGACCCTCAGCTTTCTAAAAATAACATCAGACCCCCACCTCCCCTGCCTCACCTCCTTCACACCTCCCTTGAGGTTCAGCTGTCGTTCGTGGAGGCAGCTGTCGTGCTGCAAAGTGAGACCCCCACAACTCCCCCAAATCAGCCACCAATAAACCAGCCGAGAAACTGCTGTCACAGCACCGCTGCCATAAGAGTTCAGGTCCCGCCCCTGTCAACTGGAGGGTTTTACCCTAAAGATGTCAGTCGTTTGAGAAAGACTTAAGTCAATTGTGACGTGTGAAATTTCATTTGATCCTTGTTGTAACTTTGTGTTTGTTTGAATGTTGCATCTGAGGGCTTTACATATCACAGGGGCAGAACGGGGGTTCAGGGGATGCCCGGCAAAATAATATTGATGATGTGATAATAGACCGTTTATAAAAAGGTGACTTAGCTGCTTTGAGATCACCCATTGGTCAGTGGACTACAGTTCTGAGGCCTCCAGTTTGGAATTGTCAGAAGTGACCATATTTAGACAAAAGGATAAAGACCTGTATTATATAAATTGCTACGCCTCTATCCTTGTCAACAGGTCCCTGCAATTTGGATTGTTATTTGCTGGTAGCCACACCCTAAAGCATGCTTTACCTTCTAATATTCTCTTAACCTTAATCTACAAAAATGAAAACTTGACACATGGATTCATGTAATAGAGGATTTCATGTTTAAAACTGTTGAATGGTCACTGCTTTTTTCGATTTTTGGGTCCCTGAGACAAATCTAAATAACCAAACGGGCTAATCTGTCTAATCCAGTTTGGCATCTGTGAATCAACGTGGCTGAGAACATCTGAGCCAACAAATAGACTGTGAAGCCCTTTCAGCTGTTCTCATAGCGCACAATGTGGTGTTTGTTTGGTCTCTGTTCTAAGAGATTTAAAAGTGAGGGGATCATTTCAATCTCCCATTTGTCATTCAAGGCACATCAAGGACATTTCAGATGTTTTCTACCTTTGAGACCACACTGCCTTTTTCTTATAAAAAATGTAGCTTTGGTCTGCTGACTGAGTAATGGCTGTGTTAAAAGATGCAGAATGCCAATGCTCACCTTGCTTGATCACTTCAAACTAGTCCCCAACTGAATGTGTAACTTAAACTCAACTAACCAACCTTCTGTCAGAAGTTTTTAGTTTCAACAGAAGTTCATATTCAGGGTTTTCTGGGTAAAGTTGATCTGTAACTGTTCGCATTACTGCCTCCTAGTGGTAAAAGTATAGTACTTATATAGGGCACAAAGCAACCCAGGCCCTCAACAGAGGTTATAAGAACAAAGGTTGGTCCCAGCTTAATGCAGCAGTCAGTCTCCATTCATATTTGTGACTGCTGTGGCATAAATACATACTGTGGTTGTTGCAAGATGCATCCTTTTGTTCATGGTGATTGCAAAAAATCTGTTATCTACTTTCTCCCTGTCCTGTAGGAAGTGGAGCAGCTTCGCCTGGAACGTCTCCAGATTGACGAGCAGCTCCGTCAGATCGGAGTCGGGTACCGTGCACCTGCCAATCGAACAGCGGGCCCTGGCACTGAACGGGAGAAGGGCTACCTGACAGATGAGAGCAGCAACTCACTCCACACCTCTCGCACTTATGGGGGCCGTGGCAGAGGCCGCAGGACCTCCAACACCCAGTACTCTGGATATGGTGAGAATGATAAAACTGTAACATGATTTTGGTTAGAGATATTGGAGAGCAAAATAGACAAAAATAAGTGAATTCTGTCAATAAAAAGTCACATCTCTGTGTTTATTTCTCTTTTTTTTCAGGCACAAACTCTGAACTGTCCAACGCTTCTGAGTCAGAGGATGTGAACGACAGAGACCAGCGGCCCAGAGGCATAGGTGGTGACGAGAGAGGCTCACGACGGGGCGGCAGAGGCCGAGGATCTAATTCGGGACGTGGCCGTGGAGGGCCGGGGTCCAAGCCTTCCAACTCCATCAGCTCAGGTAGTAAAATGTGCTATAGGACTTTACTCGCCATATTCTGTGGGTCATCAATTCACCTCTTTGAGTTTTAATGTCCAACAAGTAATAGTGGTAGCTGCATCTCAATATATTTGCAGTTTAGGATATTTTAGGACGCTTGAGGCAGCTTTTGACAGCCATTTTTATAACCCATCTTGTAGTTGTCCCCTAAAAGTCCCAATTTTGAACCAAGAAGATTCAAAGTGGACCTGCATTTTTCAGGGGAGTGTGGTAACCTTGTTTTGTAGCAATGGAATCAATGCAGAAGCAACATGTTCATTGTTAAGAGGACCTGTTTCATATTTAAGCAAACTACTAAAATCCATGATCCAGTTAAACTATTCGGTCAAAAAGAACAGTGACATGACTTGAAAAAGTATTTCGCTGGTATTGTTAAATTGTTTAGCGGACAGTTGGCACTTAGGGAAAACTTTTCTCACTCATTTTATTTTGAAATCACACTGTATTACAATGAGGTATGTGATCTTACAATAATGTTAAAATAAGAGCATTATTAGTGTGAATTCTTGAAACAATGGGTACAATTATAGACTTTCTTTGATAAGGCAGTCTTTATTTTAAAACGAGCACATACATGAAAGTAATGTCATGATTTTCTGTTTTTTTCCAGTGCTGAGGGACCCAGACAGTAACCCATACTCCCTGCTGGAGGGTGAGGGAGAGCTGGCTGAAGCAGACATGAGTGAGGGCATGGGAGGAGACCGCCGCAGACGCTCCAGGCGCCGCCGCAACGACCAGGAGCCCAGCGTGATGGATGCTGCTGTAGAGTCTGACGGCCAGGCTGGACCCAGTGAGAACGGACTGGGTGAGAACTTCAGTGTTGTGGCCTCAAGTTTGTCTCTGTTGCAGAATCATTTGGGAAATCTCTGCAGTAATGACTAACTTTCTTAAATGACCTTTAGATGATGAAGGCCGACCTCAGCGTCGCAACCGAAGCCGTCGGCGTCGTAACCGTGGCAACCGCCCAGAGGGAGGTTCCACCAGCCGTGACAGACAGACAGCTGATAGTGGTGAGTCACCCTGTTTTAATATTAAAAATCAGTTTACGCTTTGTTTGTTTTCTTTCAGACTGCTGTGACCTTATTTTCTTTAGCATGATGGCTTATGTTATTGCAACAGGGGGATATACTGCATGTACTGTTTTTGAACAAATATGCCCCCAGGAATTGTCGTGGCTAACAGATTTCCATCTTTGCAGTGACTGTTGCCGACTACATTTCTCGTGCTGAGTCCCAGAGCAGACAGAATCTGCCTCAGAAGGAAAACCATACTGGCCCCGAGCCCAAGGTACAGACCAAAACACACACATTTGTGTCCGCCGTGCAAACCATTTTCCCAGGACTAGTATCTCCAAGAGACCTCAGACGACCTTCACAATCATTTCAAATTGTCAGTGATTTTCCGTGCGGGAGAATCTGCCATGTGCACAATCCGTAAAGTGAATTAGCTACCATATTTCAGTCCTAGTATTATGTTAGTGCCTACAAATTGGCATGACTGATATAGGATTGCACTTTGGATTTTTGTGGGGGGGGCTCTGCCTATTTCCTCGTATCAATTATGGGTGGGAAAAGTTTTGACAGATGTCTGTCTTTCAAGGTGTTAAAAAACTTTAAGCAATAGGCTGCTGATAATACATTTTAGTAACCAAATATAACAACAACAAAAAAGACTCACCGGCCACTATAATAGGTTCAGCTGTTCAACTGCTCCTCATTGCAAATATCTAATCAGCCAATCACATGGCAGCAACTCAATGCAAGTAGACATGATCAAGACGATCTGCTGAAGTTCAAACCGAGCATCAGACTGGGGAAGAAAGGTGATTAAAGGTCCCATATTCTGCTTTTTCTGGTTTTCTATGCTCTTTAGTGTGTTTTCCAGGTGTCTTGTGCATGTTTAGGCACATCTATGTGCAAAAATTCAAAGTCCGCGGAAACGCGGCTTCCCCTACCTCCTCCTGTTAGCAGTAGCAGTAGCAGCATGTCACCCTCGGTTCTAGCCCCCCTCGTTGAAAAGTGCAGTGTGATATCACACTGCGATGATGTCACTGATCCAAGCCCAATATGGTAAAAGGGGCGTTACATTTCCGAGAATTGTCCGAACGACTGACCAATTACAACAGAGCAGATCGGCCAACCAATCAGGTCAGACTTGGCACATGGGGGACCCTGATGTGGGCACTTCTGAGCGTTACAAACACAGGCAGATGAGACGGGCTGCATCGATCGTCAGTACATGAAAACAGACACTTTTTTCGAACATTAGCGATTGTGAACGTACTTTAGTAGGCACATAAATTAGATATATGAACCCCAAAAAGGGCATAATATGGGATCTTTAAGTGACTTTGAAGGTGGCATGGTTGTTGCTGCCAGACGGGCTAGTCTGAGTATTTCAGCGACTGCTAATCTACTCGGATTTTCATGCACAACCATCTCAAGGGTTTACAGAGAATGGTCCAAAAAAGAAAAAAATATTCAGTGAGCGGCAGTTATCTGGGCAAAAAGGCCTTGTTGATGCCAGACGTCAAAGGAGAATGGCCAGACTGGTTTGAGCTAATAGAAAGGCAACAGTAACTCAAATAACCACTCGTTACAACTGAGGTATGCAGATGAGCATCTCTGATCGCACAACACGCCGAACATTGAAGCAGATGGGCTACAGCAGCAGAAGACCACGCCGAGTGACACTCCTTTCAGCTAGGAACAGGAAACTGAGGCACAATTTGCACAGTTTCACTGAAATTGGACAATAGAGGATTGGAAAAATGTTGCCTCGCTGATGAGTCTCGATTTGTCCTGCGACATTCGAGTGGTCGGGTCAAAATTTGGCGTAAACATGAAAGCATGGATCCATCCTGCCTAGTTTCAATGATTCAGGCTGGTGGTGGTGGTGTAATGGTGTAATGGTGTGGGGGATATTTTATTAGCACGCTGTGTACCAATTGAGCATCATTTAAACGCCACAGCCTACCCGAGCATTGTTGCTTACCATGTCTTACCCTTTATGACCACAGTGTACCCATCTTCTGATGGCTACTTCCAGCAGGGTAACGCGCCATGTCACAAAGCTCATATCATCTCAAACTGGTTTCTTGAACATGAAAATGACTTCACTGTACTCTAACAGTCACCAGATCTCAGTCCAATAGAGCACCTCTGGGATGTTGTGGAACGGGAGATTCGTCTCATGGATGTGCAGCCGACAAATCTGCAGCAACTGTGTGATGCTATCATGTCAATATAGACCACAATCTCTGAGGAATGTTTCCAGCACCTTGTTGAATCTATGCCATGAAGAATTCAGGCAGTTCTGAAGACAAAGGGGGTCCGACCCAGTACTAGCAAGGTGTACCTAATAAAGTGGCCGATGAGTGTATATTATAATAATATCAATGCACCAACGAGCTTTCTCATTAGACTATTTCAGTCAGTGCACAAAAACACACTAGGTTGAGAAGTTTCCCAGTTAATGCATGTCCTGTGCAAACGGGGCTTCGGTATAAATCACATCCATAACGAATGTTGGACCATTCTCACTTTTTCATACCTTTGTACCCACAGGAGAACGGGACCAGCGCCCCGATGTCGGAGCGAACGCCCTCCAAGCGTTCCCCCAGCAAAGGCATGACCTCGCCCAGCGAGACCCTGACCTTGGTCAACGGGGTCTCGTAAAGAGCCGGCCTTGCCCCTCGCGAACCCAAGTCTAGAGCAAGACTCCATGGCAAACTCTGTCCCTGCTTGCATTAACTTAAACCTTAAACAGATGAGTGAAAAGTACCTGACAAAATACCTGAATTCATACTATGAGAGTGAAAAAGTACAAAAAAACGACAAACGCATCTACTTAAAAACACACGTTAACGGTGTATGCTATCCTATCTATCAGTACTTAGTGCTTATTTAAAAAAAACAACTAGCTTGCCAAAAAAGAGCTGGTGGATATGACTTGATTTTTAAAAATACTGAAATACGAGAAACAGGACAAGACTTTTTCTTTTGTTTTTCAAACGGTTGTCTTTATTTGTGTATTATTTTTTTTTGTTATGTTGATTTTGATCATTGTTTATCACTGGTTTGGACACGGCGGTCGCTCTCTCAACCAAAACAGACGCGTCTCTTAACAGTGTTACAGTGCAGACAAGAGAGATGTAAGCTGTAGGGGAGTGGCGTACGAGCAGACAGTCCAATAGTTTATATGACGCGATGTTCGCACACTGTACCGGGAAGTGGAGACAGACGGACAGATTGGAATATTGATAGACATTGTGCCTTGAATTTGAAAAAATAAATAAAAAACATGAGTTTTCCATTAAGTTTGTTTTTGTTTCCTGAGAGGAAGAGAGATGTTCTCTCTGGGTTTTCCTTTTTATGGTTCCAAGAAGAGAACAGACCTGTGAGGGAGTGATGAGGATATAGAGAGAGAGAGATAAACAGGATACAGAAAAGGAAGAAGCGACTGACCAACATGAAGGAACATGAGGAAAACAGAGTGGTGCCAAACACAAAAATTCAAGGCGCTTGTCCTCATTCCGAGTAGAATAGACAGCGTCAGGGTCAGTGCGTGCGTGATGGCGTACATGTGTTTGTGTGTGCACAGTTGCGAGATTTGGCAACCACAAAACTAAACAAGGTGGGGTGAGGTAACAAAAACACAAAACAGCCCTGGGTGGGGCACACGGTCAGGCATCTCTATTTATCAACAGGCCTGATAAATACGGTTCTTTGAGGGTCCAGGGTGGCACCCACGCAGCCTTGTTAACCAGGACAGGCTGAGACCAGACAGACGGCAGACTTGAACTCTAGACTTAGACTTAAAGGAGAACTAAACCGTGCCTCTTTCTCTGTCCGAGGGGGCGGCGGTGTTAGCTTCCAGCCACACTAGTGTCTTGATAAACCACTGCAGCGCGCAGCTCCGGATGCACACGATGGGCGACCACCTTTCTGGGACGGGGTGCTGCTAGTGGGAGAGGGCCTGGAGATTGTGGGAATGGGACAGCTTCAATTGACATGAGAGCCACACGACACACAGGCCCACACTTACAGGTACACACAAACACACCAGGGTGCGCGTAAGTCGGCGTGGTCGCACCCGTGGCGCACGATAGACGACCGCAAACAAGAAACTGTAAAGAAGCTGAGCGTCCGTCTTGTACCTGGCAGTATGGGCTGGATAAAAAAATGGAGTATGAGAGGGACTCAGAAAAAAAAAAATACTCAGTGGCTCTCTGCTCATGTTGTTACTGTTGTCTTGGTTACCGCTCTCAAGTTCTTTTTGTTGCTATTTCCACATCTTAGAAAATATGAAATAAAAAATTGAAGTGAAATCAACCTCTTCTCTGGAGATGAACTTTGATTTCTCTGTCTTGTGAGTTTGCAGTCTATTTTTCTAACTCTGCATGGCATTTAGTTAACGAGTAGTCGGTGGTGCCTGTCCTGTGCATGAGGAAAGAGGGTGTTATTAATCTGACTTACAAAGCCATTGTTTCATTCACTAGAACTGCTGCTAATGTACACATTGAATGTCCAACTAACGTAGAAACTCGACCTGGAAGAGAGGGAAACTATTTGTGGCTTCAAAACACAAAACAAAATCTCCTCCCTCTCGCTCACCTGCCCCTGAAAGTTTCTCAAGTTGGATACGAGTCAGGAAGGGACTCGCTCCTTCGCTCACAAGTTTTAGAGTCTCACAAAGTATTAAAATACAACATTGTGCATGACAAGCAAGCGTCCACATGACCAAAGGTTTTGAGAGACAGATAAAAGGAAATGTGGTTGAATGGAGATTGACCCAGATGCTGCTCTTATACAGTTCTGCTCACCTGTATGTTGTGTTTTTAAAGGATGAACGAGCACTTGAGTATTTGTACCTTGGTTAAGCTGCATGTGCGTGAGTGGAGGACGAAGCCCTATCTTGTATGTTTGTGTTTACCTTTATACCTCATCGTGTGAATACTGTATTTTCCTTATGTATCTGTACCCTTCCCGTCCTGTTGAAAGACTGCTGGCTGCTCTGTGTGTGTGTGCGCGTGTGTGTTTGTGTGTGTCTGTGTGGATGCTGGTTGTACAGTCGACTCCTCACTCTGTCAGATTTTGTCTCTGGTTTTCTCACTCATGTTCTGATGGCAATAAAGGACTTTTCATTGTTTGGTATACACATTTTCTCAACAGTTTGTACTTCTTTGCCCAATCTCTTAACACTACAGGTGGAAAAAAAACATTTTAAGTAAAAGTTTTGCATTATAAACTCTTAATTCACACTTTTGCTTCAATTACTTAAGCAATTTAAATGACTTGGATTAAAAAAGAAATGAAAACCAACACGCTATAACTGTCACTAGTGTTAAATTTGTCTCAAGCTATTTTAAGCAATCCTTAATTTGAGTTTCAAGAAGCGTCAGCAGAGTTCATCTACTACTGACATGTTTGGCATTTGGCCCTGATTGGTCTCTTATGTCACCACATCTATTCTAGATGTGACTACTTCTAGTGTTGCACTTCCAGCCATCAAGCGGCTGAGAAAAAAAGAAGGAAATGCCACTTTAAACGGAGACCCCCTCAGGACGACTAAGGCTGTTTTACCAGCTCACAGTTGCTCCATCAGCTCAGTCTCCCTCTGTGACTTCTTTTCCATGAGCATGCAGCTCCCTCTACTGGACGTCTACTGTTAAATCAGCTTGGTAAGGAAAAAAAGGCGTCAAAACATCAGGGCACAGCTGTTTAAAAGTCATGTGATTGGATGCAAGCTATTGGATAGGCTCAAAGCTTGATGAAACAGGTTCTTCAAAAGAAAAAGGATTACAAAGTGTGAGGAGATCAAGTAAACCAATCTTGACTTTTACCTTGATTAAACCTCCAGCCTTTTAATGATTTATTTAATTTTTTGTTGTTTTGACTCGAAACTAGGGATGTAAAGATTAATCGTGATAAATCGATTCAAAGGTGTCAAGGTTCACATCGGTACTCTGAAAAGTTAATCACAATAATATGGTGAGCGTCAGCAGCTGCAGAGCGAGATTTTGAAATTGAGGACGCACCACCGTCTTTTAAATCGGAGGTGTGGAAGCATTTTGGCTTCCCCAAGACAGAGAATGAAAGAGGTGAGAAGATAACAGACGAGACAAAAACTGTGCAAATATTGCAAGATGACAGGGAACTACACAAATAGCACAACCAACATGATGCAGCATTCAATTGACACCACAATGAGAAGCTCCAATCACCTCCCCTTGTTGAGAGAAGAAAAACATTAAAAGGCCAAACCACACTGACAAGCGGGTTAGCAGCCCCTAAAGGAATCTTTCTCAGTCATCATTTGTCTACAGTCTCTTTCTGTAAAATAAATCGTGAGAGAACGGTATCGTGAACCCTGTATCGTGAATCGTAATGTATCGTGAGTTGAGTGAATCGTAACATCCCTACTCGAAAGTGAATGTTGAATAAATGAATCAAAGACATGGCCCTTGGAAAACTGTTCATAAACACAGCGCTAACTTTGATTGGCTGGGAAAGTCAATATCTCAAACAGAGGAAGATGTTGGTGTTTGTTACTTTTAATTACTCACACACACACACACACACACACACACACACACACACACACACACACACACACACACACACACACACACACAGTTGAAGTGATTTCTGAAAGTCAGAGTCCCTTTCCTCCCAAAAAAGTCCAACTCAAAATACTCCTTCATCAATGAGTGCACATTTAAACTTCATTTACACAAAAAATCTTGCCAATTATTATCCTCAATGAATCTTGATTACAATGTTTTTTTATGAGCACTAAACATGAAATACTAAGAAAGGATTAAGAAATAATCCAGAATTTTGTTGTTTTCTTTTTTTGTAAAGAATAATTAAGATAACTATGTTAAGCACTTTATCAACTCTTACAGTTCCTGCTTCATATCGATGTTCAAAACATGAACTTTATAAGGACTTGTACTGCACAGCCTGTACACTGCTGCCCCCAAGTGGCCAAAGACAGAAGTTCTTCCCTCCAGATACTATTGGCAGAATTCTGTTACATCGACTATTTGTGTACTTTCAGAGTTTAGATGTTTGTAAAAGTAAAGTCTGTATAGTTCATGACTTCAACCACAGATTCAGATTTTTTTTTAAATTTAAGTTTAATCAATTTATCACTGAGTGATATTACAGTTGACAGACACGTGCAGATTCTGATTTTTTAGTTTTCACTTCTATAAACAAAGGAAAAGTTCAAATATTAAAGCAACAGAGAAATATTTTAATCTAATTGTATTTCTTAGCATTCTTCTAATTCCTTTTCCTCTTCAATTACTTAAATGTTTATTGCTGTTATTTCTTTGAGTTAATTTTTATCTTTTAATTTGTATTACTTTTATTACTTCCTGTTTCATTCACTTTATTTTACTGCTTTTACCGTGTTTTCTTCTGCTGTGTTTTAACGTTTTTTTAATATTTTGTCCTCTTGTTTTAAATGACTGTTTTGCGTATTGTCTGTGGTCATGTTTTTAGGGATCTTTTTCGTCGTTACTTAGTTTTCCAGGTTTGCTGGTCACTAGCTCACGTTCTTTAGGGTGTTAGCCTCTATATATAAAGATAGCCCTTCATTAGCGTTATTACTTGCAAGAAATATTGCTTAAAACAGTTTTGAATAACAGCAAATAAATAGATATCTTAAGAAAAGTTACATGCAGTGAGAATGTGTTTGTATGTGTGAAATAATATAAAAGCTATTTGTGTTCTCCACAGATGGTGATGGTAGGCCTACTACATATCGAGTAGTGATACCAAGCAGCTCTGCATTTGTCTGCATGCAAAGAAATAAGCTCCTTTCACCAAGCCCTTAAATTAATGGACCCATTTCACTTCTCATAGAGTAACAACAAATGACTTTTTTCTTATAGTGCTAACAGGGTGAGTAGTGGTGAAAAATTAAAAATATTCTGTGATTGAAGCATTTTTTGACAGGGGATTTTAGTCTATTGGGATGTGATTCAACTGAAATCTTAAAGAGGACATATATTATCCCCCTTTTCCACCTTTTCAAACAGTCCCATGGGATCTAAATGAAACCTCTGTGCTGTGCTTTGGTCAAAATATAACATGAATCAAGCACCAGAGGAGGTTTGTGACCCTGTTTAAAGCAGCTCTCTCAGAACGCTCCGTTTTGGTGCGTGTGTCTCTTTAAATGCAATGAGACCACCTGAGTTTTCCCGGTAGACATCACTCCTTTGCTAGCAAGAATAAAAATGGAGGACCTGCGCAAAAGTTTTGCTCTAGGCCGAAGGTGGAGTCCATGGAAGGAGATACCAGCGGAGGGGAGTTTTTTTTTAACCAGAATCCCACTGTGATGTCACAAGGAGAGCAAATTTGAAACGGAGCATTTTTCTCTGTGTTGTAAGATTTATGCAGACCACGAAGGACTGGATGGGTTTATTTAACATTTTGTGGGTCGGTAGACACTCAGGTTACCCAAATAAATGTTCAAAAACCCTGTAAACGTTTATTTTTCATAATATGTCCCCTTTAAAGGTACAGTATGTAAGATTGCATGCTAATGTTTCCATTAAAATATCTAACTTCAATTAAAAATGGACTAAACCCATGTTATATATATGTTTTAGTTGAGTAATTACATCACCCCATGAGACCCCGCGAGCCGCGACGTCATCTCTTTTGTTATTGTTTTGATTGAGAGCCCCCTTGCGGCAGATTTTACATACTGTACGTTTAAATAAAAGTTTTGATATAGGATATTAACCCCCCCCTACTCTGATAATACAATGATGGAGAAGTGATTTTATATTAAGTGATTCTGCACTTAGAGCATTATTTAATTGTTTTATATTTTTTTTCAAAACCTTGCCTTTTCCGGTTAAAAATGTACGTCATAATAATAGCCAATCATAGTTCGTAATTTTTGAATGACACAGCCCTCAACCAATGAGAGTCCGACTTGCGCGCTTATCGGCAGCCAGTACCCACCCACCGTTTCACATCTCTGGAGTTTCGACTTCGTTGTGGCGCCGTACACAAGCGGTGAGTATCGACGCTTTTGTTTTCTTGACGTTTCTCCATTCATGTGTGTTGCGTTTGTAATCTCTGGAGTTAAAAAAATTGAAAATATATCCGCATACAATGGCAAGCGCTGAACTAAGGTTTATTGAGTTTATTGACACGAGGCAAAATGGCTAACACCAGGCAGCTACTGTTAGCCTCCTAATAGAAACCATTGAAATGAGGCTGGTTAGCTTTGCCTGACCAGGAAGTGCAAAGACGAAACCTTTTTTAACTTTTATGCTCTTTTAATTCAGCTCCAGTTGAAGTCAGAGTCCAGAGTAAATTGATCATGTTGAGGTTAATGTGATCCTTGTTGACAGATTTGAATTTTGGCTCGTGGCCTTTGGCCGGCGAGCTTTCTATTTCCTGGTCATTACGTTACAGGGTAGTCATTTGCGCTCTCACTGTTTACTTTCTGTAACTACATGAGGACCTGTGTTGTCTTTTTCCGTTTTGTAGACGTACACTGGAGCAACAATGGTGAAGATTTTCATCGGGAACCTGTCTCCTGAAGCTGACAAAGATGAAGTGGAAACTCTGTTCACCCAGTATGGCACAGTGACAGAATGTGCAAAGTATAAAAATTATGCTTTCGTACATATGGAAGACCGCAAGGCGGCCAACAAAGCCATAGCAGAGCTTGATAAATATAAGCTGAATGGCAGGCCCATCAATGTTGAGCCCAGCAGAGGAAAGAACCAGGGCCCTGTGAAGCTCCACATAGCCAATGTAGAGAGGGGCTTCGACAAAGAGCTCCGTGAGCTGTTTAAAGAGTATGGCACAGTCACAGAGTGCTCCATTGTCAAGGACTTTGCCTTTGTGCACATGTCCAATTCTGATGAGGCCATGGATGCGATACAGGGTCTGGATAACACAGAGTTTCAAGGTAAGTAGATCTACGTCTCTATGAATGAAAAGATTTAAGGTTAGTGGGGTTTTCATACTCTTCATGTTCAGCGACTACATGTAAGGGATTTTTTTTTTGCCTCAGGAAAGCGCATACACGTTCAGATATCAAAAAGCAGACCTAGAGGAGGATATGAGGAGATGGGGGACTATCCTCCACCACCACCCAGAGGCTATTATCCCCCTCGCTATCCAGGGGACAGGCCCGAGCCTCCTTACAGAGGTCGCATGCCTGCTTACCCTCCTCCACCTCCATCGCCCCCTCCACCAAGACGAGCACCCTATCCCGACCGTGGCTATGGCGAGAGAGACGGCTATGGGGTGGTTGATTACTATGAGAAATATAGAGCCCGTCCATACAGCACAGGAGGTTACGATGACAGGCGTTCGCGTGCCATCCCCCCTCCTCCACCTCCTCCCTCGGCACTGGTTAGAGAACGACTCGGGATGGAGACCCCATACGATCGCCGGCCGCTCCCCCCTCCTCCTCCATCCTACATGGTCAGGGACCGAAGCCCCATCAGACGAGCCCCACCACCACCTCCTCCGCCAGCCGGTAATGGGTACCAGTATGAGCGTTCCCGTCTGTCCCCGCTGTCCAGGCCCCAGATGTACGCCCCTCCTCGCCCCAGGGAATCCTACACAGACAGAATGCCGCTGCCACCGCCACCACCCCGCTACGCGGGCTATTAGGCACACAAGCAAAACACAAGGTGAGACCAGAGGGTGGATGTTTTATAATATCATAAAAATCACATAAGAGTTGGCATAATTGAGAAAAAATTAATAAATATCTACCAAAATTAATTTATTTCGTAAGTTAAGCAGATTCACGCTTTCAACCTTCTCCACCAGCCAGAGCTCCAAATTCCTGAAACTAGCCCAGAAATCAATTTACAACAGTTAAAACATTGCTTATAGAATCCTAAAATATTGCTGCTTTGACATCAAAGATAAGTCTTGCGCGAGCTCTTAGTAAAACGCGCTCCTTGACATGTGTGGTGTGCTCTCTTTCCAGGTTTAGAATATGACAAGATCGTCGCCGTCTGCTGATGCACGTGGCGCTATGCATCCCCTCGTCTATGGCGGATTGCGTTGCGTTCCTCTGCGGCTTACTGGAAGATACTGTTTGCGGACAGCTCCGTATTTAAAATCATACGATTCCATGTCTAAAGTTCACGTACTCTTCTGAGCTGTTTATGCTTTTTCTGTTCCCTCTGCTTGTTTTATTTTTCAAATCCTTTAAATGTTTGCAGAATAGGATGCTGGGTTAGGTGCTCAGTCTATTTCAGTGTGACGCATTAGTTTGAATAGCCAAAAACACTTTGTTCTTCAATCTTTTTTAATGGATACGATATCTGGGTAACTGACAATATTTCACAACAAGGGAAGTGATTTAAATGCAAAGAGAATGTTAGACAACAACAAAAAATGTGTTTAGCCTAAGGTTGCAGGCTGATGATGACATACTCATAACTAACTCAAAAACATTGAGGTCGTAAGTATAACACTTGTGTGGAGTTGTACGGCAATCATTCAAATTTGCGACACATGTTAGCAATGTTAGCATGATAAATCAAAAGTTCCAGTGTGGTTTTGTTCTTTTTTTTTTACGCTTTGTGTTCTACTTTGTTGCGAAAATCTACAGCACCGTTATGTATGATTTTATTTACTTCACAAGATGCTCTTCATTTGAAGGCCTTTTAATAAACGAATCAAACCAAAAACAACGCTTTAACTGTGAAATTATTCCTCGTTGGGGTAGGCCTTTTAGTCCAGTAAACGTGGCCGACTGACACTTCCCCCAGACCTCATGTGTGACGTAATATTTATGGGTGTAGCTCTGAGCACCCTTCATAGTTCTTAGCTTGAAACATGGTACGAAGTGCTTCGCATTCTGTTTGTATAGAGGGACAATGAAGGACGACATGTAAGACTTTCAAGTTATTCAAGAGCCAAACTGCAGTCACTCGACTCCAAGTGGAAAATGTAGCACGTTCACTACAATGAAATAACTTTTTTAAATCAAAAATCATAGCCAGGCTTGACGGAGAAAGATATTTTGAAGCGGTTGTTTACAGGGTTAAGTTGACCCTCCCCCAGTAAGACCTCAAAGTTAGTGGAATTTGTCGCCGTTAAAAAAAGTGATTCTTTAAAAAAAAAAAAAAAACATTCCTAAAAATTATTGGTTATATTCCCTGTTTTGTTCTTTGGCCTCACAAAATGGTTTTCACTGCGTTTATCTGCACGTGGGGAGCTGAATCCAACCTCAAAACCAGTCATGAATCCAACCTGTGTCGGACCATTATATCTCCTCTAAGTAGAACAGTAATAAACTGACCTTTGCGATGTGTCTGTTGTCTTGTGATAAAGTCTTAGTTTCACATCTTGATTTCTTCAATGTGTTATTTATATGTCCCACATTCCATTACTGTTTGTTCTCTCAACATTTACACCTTTTTTAATATTAGTACCCAAACATGCATGCAGTCTTGGATTTCTTAGTATTTTTTACTCTTTGTAGGTTGTTAGACTCTAAGCAGGAGACGCCAGTGCATGGTAAGTCATCCTGGGACGATGTGCAGCATCCACCAAAGGAGAGGTATGTGACGTTTACGTTATATTTAAAACAAACACCTTCTACTAATGCAATGACCCGTCTCCTGCCTCCCTCTTTCACACCGCTGTGTTCCCATTCGCTGGGAACAGGACTTGAGAGTATTCACATTAAGAAAACAGCTTGTGTTTTATTTGTTCTTTAAGCAAGAATCTGGCAGTTTTTTTTCTTAAATGACTTGCCAAAAAACTTTGGCTTTTTTTCCCTTGCTGTGTTTTTAACATTGCACAATCACCATCCTATCTGTCCTTTTTAAAATCAGTTTAAGGCAAAGGAAATTTGTTTTTAACAGTCAAAAGGATTAGACTTCTTTCTCCTTTACTTGAACGTGATGTCGTTTCAACCTAGGTACAAGCTAATAGAAAACATACACACCCATGTTAATCATTTATGGTAGGTATGCTAACTATGTGCAATTGTCCACAGACCTCTCTCAGCTCTGGAAGCTGTAACATGCACCGTAACAAAACAAGCGGTGGAAAGGTCAGAATCAGATGTCCGTCTACGGAACGGTATAGCAGCATGAGTTCACCGTGCAGTCGATAAGAGACCCTTCTGTTGTGTGAGCTTTATATCACGTGTGTGTTTGTTTTACAGGATGTGGATTCGAGCTGTGCGGGAGAGTTTGGTCCATTGGTTGGTGAGCAGGAGGTTCCAGTTGTCAGAAAACCCGCAGGATGATCTCTCTGCAGCTGATGATACTATTAAGCCGTTTTCACATATGCGCTCTGGATAATATCTAGATAATTTCGGGAGGACTGCTCCGGAGATTCTCCTGACCTAGCTGTTCACATATGCACCTCACAGCAGGAGACTATCCCTGTCAGACCGGAGATCTCCTGAGGTAAGACGTGACGTAAAAAAACAACGCGTACGCAGCAACACAGTCCGCTACACAACGCTATAATGACAATATTTGCCTTCATATAAATGCTACGTGTAGTCCAACGGAATGACAACATCCACAAAAGAGCGCAGAACAACATACTGGAGAACAGAAAACGTAATGCAGCCGTTTAATTACGTGCACGGAGATCATAGTGGTCGCGTGCAGACACTCTATGCACCGTGCAGCAGTCACAGTATAGAAACGTCACTCCCCCTCCTATTGGCTCGAGGTGAATTCTCCGGAGAATATCCCACGGCGTTCTCACATCAGCCCACTCGGACTTGCTGCAGAAAAAAAACTAGGGGTCTGGCAGGAGAAACTCTGGGTGAAGTCCGCGCGAAAAATGTGGCTGTTTGTGTTCACATATACAGCTCCTCCGGGTAATCTGCGGAGTTTATCGGGAGATTTCTGCAAGTGTGAAAGTATTGTAGAGGCTTTGATTGAGGAAAATTAACTGGTCAGTCTGACTGATCAGATTTTTTGTTGATTCTTTTTTACTTCAGTCATTCCAAACTACAAATAAGTTTAAAAAAAAAAAAAAAAAAGCCGACCCCTCGCGTCCCACATACTAGGATCATCGAACCAAAGCCCCTCTACCTTTTTTTTTTTAACTTAACTTGGTTTTGGAACATATTCCTTTTTTAATTTCTTTAAAAATGGGAAAATTCAAATAAACAGATTTAAATCAGCAGGTTAAAGGACCTTCTCATTTGCACTGTTTGCCTGATTTGGCTCAGTGGTGGAGGTCAGGGGTTCGATCCCCAGCTTCTGCAGCCACACGTCCGATGAGTCCTTGAGCAAGACACTTAACCCCAGGTTGCTCCTGCTGCTTCAGCGGCGGCATGTGAATGTGTATGAATGGATTAATTAATACGTTGGCCTTTAGAATCAAAAACAACTCATTAACAGTGTTGCAGTTTTGACTGAATTTTCATGCAGTCAATACAGCTGCAAGAAATGTTTGCTTGAATCTATTGCATCATGTCCTTTAACAAAACTTTTAACATCATTTTTTGTGATTGATGCTTTATATTTGTGCTTACATGTACTATTCATGAGCCTGAAACTGTTTCATACAAACTTGCTGTAGAGATTGCTATGTAAACATATACATCCATAAATAGCTGAAAGTGGAAAAAAATCATTGAATAAAATACTTTAAAGTGTGGCGATATATTTGTTTCTTTCCCTTCTTCATGGTAGTATGAGACATTGAAACATAACCCCTGTAATTGAAACATAAATTCCTCAAAGTTTAGTTTGATATCTGAGTCAAAGAATGTGAATTTACCGTTAAAGAAGATTTCAGATTGATTGTTCCTGTAGAAAACATTCCCTTGTCTAAGTGTGTGAATCCTACAGTATGTGGCTTGTTGTGATTGTACAAAGAATAAGTGCACGACGTGATTGATCCTGCAGCTGTCTTAAGAAACTTCCTCCAGTGTGAAAGAAGCTTAACATGGAGGATCAAAGTAATTTTGTTATTTAAACAGGGCTGGTTTTAACAGTAGTAGTGCTCAAACCAAGAGCGACAGAGTGCATTATACAAGAAAAGAAATGGGAAAGCCTTTTTAAGAGACTGAATGATCAGAAACCACGATCAAACAAGCAGAATGAAAACATGATGAAACTCAGTTGAGGTGTCACATGATGTCTCATGTCCTGAGTTCTTGCTAAAACATGCAGAAGTGCTTGCTCAGCAATGACTGACATGCCGCTGTGTCTCTTGATAAGTGAGAAACTGTGACTTAGCGTAACACTCATAGTAGATCCCTTAAGTTCCCAAAACACCCAACTCAATTAAATAAAGGTCAGCAGTGGGCTTGATCGTATATCCCAGCATGCACCATGTGAGAGGCAGGATACAGCCTTGACATGTAACTGGCTAGTGTTGTCACAGGTTTAAATTCTGCTACTGTACTTGTGAAAATCAGAGGATAACGATACCTGTCTTGATGCCATGGCAACAAACATAGAAGTCCTACGAACCTTTCATTGCACAGTTTCCTGTTCATTATCAACAGTTGCAAGCCAACTCCTGCAGACTGTCTAAATTGCAAAAAAAAACTAACAATTTTGAATGTATTTGTACAATTTTGACAATGTCTCCTCTGCTCTCTGTTTTTAAGAGACATAAGCAGAACATTCACATCTTTGGGACACCTTTAATTGTGTGTTTTTGTAGCTCTTGTAAAATATGGGTAATGTGCAATATACAACTAAACTCTTATGTGGTGTTCAGTCCTTTTTGATACTTTCAATAATTCAAATAACGGAGATTGTATTCCAAAACGTGGTAGCCTATCAAAAGGTTTGACATCCTTAAAAAGAGCCATACTTGATCAACACTGGAGCTGCTTTACTGTCCTATGTGTACAAGTTAAAGAATGAGTTTCAAGATCTGTTCAGAGTGAGGTTTGTCATTTCTCTATTCCCCTGAGGTCATTTTCAGTTCAAATGACAATTCCCTTACACATACTCCCTCCTTGGTGGACTTTCCAGAATTCCAGGGAGGTTTACAGTTTAACTACTCTTGTCTGTCAGGTGTGTGTGGGGGGATGTTAGGGGGTTTTTGATGGTGCCTCACATTCCAAACTTAGAGGACAGATATCAGGCTAGACTTTGTTATACGACTATACAAAAATGTAAATGCCTGGATCTGTCCTAAACAGGATACTTGACCAGTGGTTCTAATCTCTGACTTCTTGCTGGTGTTAGCCAAAGGTCAAGCTAAGGGAAATGTGCTGTTTTTTTCCCCGGACGGTTTTGCCTTATTGTTTCGCCCTGCAGAGAGTGAAACCGATATTCCACCATTGTATTCATGTCTGGCCTTAACCCTTATCAAGAAGATAACGGCAGGTTACCTTACCTCAAAGCAAAACTAGTAAAACTGGTTCAGGGAGAGTGCAGGATAAAGACCCTGAATGTCTTGTAACAAATATGTCTGACAAACACAACATTAAACAACACTCCCACAAATATGCTTTTTAAAAAATACTTTAATGTGCTCAAGTTGAAAAACTATAAAGAATAGCTGTTATAGTTAACACTATATACATTTAGAGAAACAGTACATTAGATAAAGGTTGTATAATAATACTATGATTTCACATTACAAAAGGGGGGGAAGCTACAAATGTAACAACTGTTCAGAGTATATCAGTACAAATACAGAAACAACATCTGATATCATGGGTTTGACATCATGACTGAAACATAAGAGTTTCATCAGTCTCCAGGGGCCCCAGTGCTGTGAGTTCAGCTGGGAAACAATTAGTCCCACTTGAGCCTGTGTCCATGACTGGGGTCATACTGGGCACACACATGCATGTCTCTCTGGAAGGAGGCACTGTCAGCACCTCAAACTTCACCTCAAAGCTCCCCTTGGCCTCGCCTGCCTCACGGATAATCAGCATCTCATACTCTCCAAACCGGATGAGGGCCTTGTTTGGAAGGTCCATCCTTTCCAGGTAGCTCAGCGCCGAGCTGTTCACTGACAGTCTTCCTCTCTGGCTCAAGTTCTGGATGGTGAACAGCATGTCCGGGTTCTGGGGAGTGCGATAGGCGTAGAGGGCCAGCTGTTTGCGGGACACCCGCATGTCATTTAGGGCAAAGGTGCAGGACTTGGCATCTCGTCCCAGCCTGAGAGGGTCATCTGCATAGTGTCGACTCCTGTTCCCCAAGGGAAGCAGCTCGTAAAGGCCCTTGGAATTCTGCTGAGGGTGGTAAAACTTGATTTGGAGACAAGTCAGGAGATCCTCCTCTGTCTCCATTGTTTGGGAAACACTCATCAGGAAAAATTATGTAATCAGTGGAAGATGAATTGACCCGTTGAACTTCAGTGATGAAAGGCTGTTGGGACAGAAAACAATCAACTTAGGATGATAGTAAGATGAAGTACTTTGCCAGTCAAAACAAAAGTCAAGAAAAACATTCATTCTTGATGTCTTTGCCTTACCTGTTTTTGAAGTTGTATTTATTTATTTGAAGACCAAGATCTGGGCTTTAACTCCGTCCTTAAAAAAGAAAGTAGATTAGTGTCAGAGGGAACTAAGATGATGGTCCTGAAAATGAAAACAGGAACTCCCCTGCTGACTTTTCTTTGCAGTCTGTTGTCTACTCCTCTCATGAGGAGGAGTTACTCAGGACCCAGTAGCAAGAGTGCTGCTTTCAAGTGCAAGTTTGGAAAAATCTGCGCCACAAATCGTTGTAAGAGAGGACAAATCTGGATTCACATTTTGGTATGTCAAACTAAAATGAGTTTAAAAGTTCTGTCAAAGAAGAAAAACAACAACAAGAGTGTTTGCGATCTGTAAGACAAACACACACTTGTAAGCAGGCTATTTAAACACAAACTTACACACAAGTGCAAGCTCCATGGATCAGCAGCTGCTTTTCTAGTTTTCAAGTAATATTTAGAACTATACATTCATAACCAGTTAATGTGCTCCTGTTTAGTACAAACATACTAGGTTAACTATTTTAGTTCATTAACAGAGAAGTGATTTTAAAAACCTTTGAGGACCTGAATAAATCATCATGTGTTCTATCTTAATTGGTTCACATTTTTAAGGCTATTAAAGTAATATGGAGATGCTTAAATGGGTTAGGAGAAGTTTTGAAAGACCTGTTTGTGCATTGATACATTTAGCAAAAAGGAAACATAACCAAATAATTATTCCGCTATAATAATTTCATTTTTTGCATCGCTACACTGAAATATTGTGCAAAATACTAGCTGTGTAATGATTATTTCTGGACTTCTATTATGAACGGAAAGTCGTAGTCTTTATGTACAATTATAGGATGTGCGCCTGAACGTCTCATTACAGCACCAAAAAGTACCCGATGACGCAACTTGAATCGTAAAGGAAGACATTGGATGGTTTCAAATGTATTATTGCACCCGCTATATTACAACTGATTACAACACAAGCCATAACAGAAACCGGAGCTTGGCCTTGAAGTAAATGCATTGCACTGAGCCTTGTTTTCAAACGAACCTGTAAAACATTAACCTCTTACGGTAATTTTCGAGAAGTCGTTACCTGCTTGGATTCCTCTTGTGCTGGGAAATGACATACATCTTACTCCAAAGTAAAAAACAAAAAACAAAACCTTTTTTGTTTGTAGTTAATACAAACTTACAAACTGTAAAACAAACATTCATGGCCCTCAGAATAAACAGACATTTTTTGGGTAATAAAATCACAACACAAATAACAGAATACGGTATATACTATCAAAACACATGACCAAGAAAAACAAACACAAACAAAACAATAACAAACATTTTTATTTGTGATGTCATTTCCCTCCTGTTACCTAAAAACATCTTTTATCCTTGGGGTCAATTTGACCCCAGCAATTTAAACCTCCAGAAAATGATTATAACTAAAATTGTTACCCAAGTTCATGTGCCAGGTAGGCTACTTTATGTTTGTTTGTTGACTACCTAAATAGCCCTTTAAATAAAACACCCCACGCACCCCCAGGGCATTGATTTCATATCGTCATGTTAATTTTATGTTTACCCAGTGGTCCCCATTAAATTAGGAAAAGTCATTAAATATGAAGCAAAACAAATGATGTCAATCATTTATTTAGAGACGTTACATTGAATGCGGTCAAATTGAAGAGAAGAAGAAGTAGGAAAAGAGGAAGGCTTGCCGGAAAATACCAACCGGAAGTGACTGTGGAGGGCAGCATGCCGGAAAATCATTAGAAGAAGAAAAAGAAGAAGACAACCGGAAGTCCACTCGGCATAAGGAAGGCTCTCGAGCAGGGTTTGAATTAATCGCAGAGGCCGGCTGGTGAAAAGGTAACCTTTAAAGAACACATACTTTTGAAAATGTGCATTGAACATAAATTAATTGACTGAACCATCGACCTTCCATCAAGTGTTGTAGTTTCTATTCTGTGCTTTTCGTTTTGTGTGTTGATATAATTAGCTTTGCTTTGTGTGATATCATGGCCTAACTGTAAGCTAACCGAAGCTTTCAGCCAATGTTAGCATTAGCATTTTGCGATACGAAGATTTTGAATTGTGTTTATATTAAAGGCTTTACGCATTTTTCACAGTTTAATGTCGGTGCTTGAAGATGGTAACATTTTAAATGTTTTAATTACTTAGTTCATTAATGTACGTAGGGTGGTTAACGCGCTTTACGCTAACGTCAGCCATTTTACAATGAAAGGTTTGAGTCGCAGCTCGGACTCTGGAGAAAAACGCTTTTAATGTAACGTTTTTAACATTTTAGACAAAACAAAGGTTTTTTATACAACTTTATTGTAAACGTATAAAATATGGATGTAAAGATTAATCGTGATAGTTTTTGTACTGTCTGTTATCTTCTCACCTCTTTCATTTTCTGTCTTGGGGAAGCCAAAATGCGTCCACGCCTCCTTTTTTAAAAGACGATGGTGCGTCCTCATTCACATCTCTACAGCTGCTGACGCTCACCATATTATCACGTTTCATTTTTCAGAGTACCGATGTGAACCTTGACACCTTCGAATCGATTTATCACGATTTCTCGATAAATCTTTACATCCCCAGTGGTTTCTAAACCAACTCAAATAAAATTATGAAGAAAATGTCTTTAGTCTTTGACACAGACATGCTGAGTGACACACAGCATACCCTTACAATTTGTCTCAGGCATTTCATATTTAATTGTGGATGAGCTGCTGACTGCAGAAGTTAAAACCCTTTCCCCTCTTAAACATTATTTTAAAAGAAGATGCTGATCAGCCTCAGCTGATCAAAGTGCTTTACAGACGAGGCACAATAGATCAGATAAACATTATAGCATTGAACGAGGAAAAAGCAACAACTAAGAAAACAACTTTTGGATCAAATATTGGATTTCTTTTAACTCATTTCAATGATCAGGGAATAAATGGGAAACTATTTAAACTAAGACATTTTCACAAAATAAAAACTCAAGTCAAAATTAAAATAATTAACAAATACAAAATCCAGTTCTATTATAACCTTAGAATATAGAAGATGCATTGCTAGTAAGTGAGTTCATGTTTTTTCTCCACCGTATCTTATGATTCCTTTCTTTCTTTTGCCATGAAACAGATCTGTAACAATGGTGAAGATTTTTGTGGGAAACCTCCCTCACGAAGCGGACCAAGACGAAATCAAGTCGCTCTTCACGGAGTATGGCACAGTCACAGAATGTGCCATCATCAAGAACTACGCTTTTGTCCACATGGATGACCGAAAGGCCGCCACTAAAGCCATTAAAAACCTGCACCTCTATAAGCTCCACGGCACACCAATCAACGTGGAGGCCAGTCATGGGAAGAACCAGGGTTCGGTTAAGCTCCATGTAGCCAACGTAGAGAAGGGGGCAGATGATGAGCTCCGAGCTCTCTTTGAGGAGTATGGCTCAGTCACTGAGTGTGCTGTTGTCAAGAATTTTGCTTTTGTACACATGTCAAACTCTGACGAGGCCATGGATGCCATCAAGGGACTAGACAACACTGAATTTCAAGGTAAGAAGTCTAACATAGGTAAAGATGTGACCAGTTATCATATTTCAGATCTAACTTTTTATTTTTATTTACTTGTGTCTAGGCAAACGCATCCATGTCCAGATTTCTAAGAGCCGTCCCAGACATGACGAACGGGATGACTACCCCCCTCCTCCCCCAGACAGAGGTGGCTATTGGCCCCCTCGCTACCCAGGTGAAGGCCACGAGCCTCCCCCTCCTCCCGGCTACATGAGAGGACGCCTCGGCCACATGCCCCCAGGTTACCCTGCTCCTCCTCTGCCACCCCCCTCCCCCTAGGCGATCTGTTTATCCTGACCGTCCCTATGAGGGGGAGAGGGACAGATATGGCGTGGTAGATTACTATGAGAAGTACAGAGCCCGTCCGTATGGCATTCCCTCATACGAAGACCAGCGTCCTGGCGCCCCCCCTCCTCCGCCACCCCCTTCAGCCGTCGTCCGAGACCGTCTCATGACCTCGCCGCTTGACCCATACGAGCGTCGGCCGCTTCCCCCTCCCCCGTCCCCTTACTATCCCCGAGATCGCAGTCCCCTCAGGAGAATGCCTAGCGCACCAATGCCCCCTTCCAATAATGGCTACTCCTACGAGCGCTCCCGACTCTCTCCGGTTTCCAGGGTCCCGGCATACGGAGTTCCACGTGCCAGGGACCCCTACGCAGAACGGCTGCCCCCGCCACCGCCAACACGCTACGCTTATTAAGCAAGGCCCTTACATGTGAAGGTGAGACTAGGTCTGAGGTAGACTGGTGTTCATATCTTTCCTTAAGTTTGTATGCGTCCCTGTAAAGGCCGGTCAGCGTGTGACTTGTGTTGCACGCTTTAGATCGTGTGGGTGAAACAAGGTTTGAAAAAGCATCAACGAAAAAGGGCTGCTCGACAAGTTGTACGTTTATTGTAACTGCACTTCTCTGCACTCAGTCAGATTTTTGACAGTATCAGTAAATATAAGTGGCACAGTCCGACGAAGACTGAGTAGTCTGGGGCCTCTGACTAACGAACGAGATTAATGATTCAGAACTCGAAAAAGTGATCTCATAGATGGGGAAAAACGTGCTTTTAACCAACAGTTGCAGACAGGTCATTTGTGTCATTTGCTCTTTTTTCAGGACCGTCGTCCGACTGCGTCGCCACTCGCCGCCTCCTGATGCACGTGACAATATCCTCTTCCTGTCTGCGGCTGAGCGCGTTATGTTTCCCTGCGACGCTCACAGGACGAACTGAATTGTCGACGATCTGTTTTGTTGTTATTTTGGAACAGTTTTTACACTCGTGTTTCCCCCTGATTGTTTTTAGTTTATTATTGTGCTGTAGTATTTTTAAATGCTTGACGTCTAAGTTAGGCGTTTCCTTTTTTTTTAATTTGTACTTTTACGTTTGAATAAGTAGTGTTCTCATGTTTTCTGTGACTTTAGGAAGCTGACCTCAGCAGCAGTTATAGGCGATACATGTGACTGTAGAGTTAACTGAATTATGTTTTGTATTAAATCTAATCTGCACGCTGGTTCTATAGTGTTAAGCCTTGTCATCGAAAACTTAACCTCCATGTGGCGTTGCTATAAAAAATTTAAAGACGAAGGGGTTTAACAAATACAGGACGTAGCTGTCTGTAGGACGGTTACTGCAAAACATTCTCATGATCCTGTCCATTGTCGAACTTGTTTTTAATAAACCGATTTGTGCTGTAATGGTGTTGCCCATAATCATGCCCTTCGCTAAACAGTGTAAGCGCTTGAAATGATTCGAATGCCCTGCTATCATGTTTTTCGTAAATTTCCTCACCTCTTATTTCATGATTAAGCGCTTCATCAATGATCAAATCTCGCTAAACTAATCTGTTGAAATCGTCACGCTGATTAAAGACACATCTGCTCTGTGATGTCTGGAATTAGAGAATTAGAAAAGAAAGTCGTAAAACACGACGCTGTACTCTACCACGTTTATTAAGAATAGTTAACCTGCTGGCCATGGCATCAGCTGAAGACCTGCTGAGTATACAGGTAAGTGAAGGGCTTCAAGGAGAACAGATGAAGAAAGTTGTGCAGACAGGACATGCTCACATTGGATTTTTATATAAGCTGAGCATGAGATGTTTTTAACCTTGGAAATAAACTTTGAATACCAACAGGTCCTCCATAGTTGGTAAGCGATTTTATCTTTACACAATGTCTGCACACATCCATCCATTTTTAAATCTTCCCCTATTAATTGATCTCAGCTTCACACATAGTCGACAGTCCTTTTTCAGGATTTGAAGATTAGTTAAGGGGAAAAAAACTTTCTGAACTAAAAAACAAGGGAAGGATTCATGGCAGCTAGGTTTGGTTAAACTGGACACATGTTTAGACTTGCACTGAATGAGCTTAAAGGAAACAGTCAAGTCTACACGTAAACCTGCTGACACCATCCTTTTTTTTTTTTTTTCAATTTGTGAAATAGGAAGTGAAGGAACAAAACACTGAAAATGCTAGAGTCATTGATTTTACACAGGTTTGATGGATGTGAGAGATTGACTGTGTGCGCTGCCATTTAAAAATCTGACCTGCATGAATAAAACATTCAAACATGAACTTCTGTCTCAACTGTCATGCTTGACTTAATCTAATGGTGGGGGGTCTTTTTTTAAACAAGTCCACTTTAATATTTGAAATGGATTTTTCTTTTTCACAAGAAGATCCTCATGATTATCCACAATATCGGGTCACTTGAATGTTTGAAAGATATTTGTATTTGACAAGAAGGATGATGAAAAGAAGCTTTCAAGTTGAATTATTGAAATTTCAGCCTCAACAGCACCCAGACACAGAGCAGCAACAGCTACAAGATCAGGCTTTGTTGGGTCTGAGCTGATATGTTTCTGTCTGCTGTGAGTGGAGAGGCACCAGCATGCGGAAGGTGGTGATGCTTTTATTGAGACAGCGCCAAATCCTGGTTAAGCCTTTTACTCAGATTAAAGTCTGTTATAAAAAGACTGGGAAACTAATTAAACAGTCATTTTTTTATTTTGCTAAAATAGGAAACCTGAAAGGCCCCCTCATGATACATTTATCATGAGGGTTTTTAGGTGTGCACGTCAGGGCCAGTTCTCACAAACATCATGAGACCTCCTAACTGAGCTTAAATAATCCCAGCATTAGGAGTGATTTAGGAATGTTCTCAGAGCGATGAAGAGACAAACTTTTTCTTAGTGAGGAGGCGTGGTTGACCCCGTCGCTTTTTCAGAAGCTGTGATTGGTTGATCCAAAAGAATTGAGGGAAAAAGTGCTCTCAGTGATAATGGGCATCGACAGATAGTGAAATCAATTAGACCCAATCAAAGAATCTAGTCTGACAGTTTGTAATTATGAACACTATGAATTAGCATATCTGTGTGATGAATTTGTAAGACGTACTTTAAAAGTATAAAGCCTACTTAATGTTTAAAATCACATGCCCACTTGTGCAGCAGCTTCTTCACACGCTGAGAGTCATAGCAGCATGTAAAGAGCCTTAATTAGTGATTGGATGAACCTGTGGAGGTAACCACATGTAGAGAAACTCAACTTGAATGTCTCACTTTGCACTGAATAAAGTCATAGATGGATTGGTCTTTTTCTTTGTTTGGCCCACCTATGATTTAATAATATTCTTTATGTAGTGTTTGAAGAACATTTCTCCATTTTCTCCTCAGCCTGAGAAACTTAAAACAGTTTTACACCTCAGAATTAAGGACTGAGAAGCTGTGTGAATAACTTCAGAAGGATCTAGTGTGAACTCTAAGGGGAAAGTCTTAGAAAAGGTCATGAGTCTAAGAATTATTGTTTTCCAGAATTGTGTCACTAGGAGAAACTCTAAGTACTTAAGAGGCTTTGCATTGAACCATAGACTGTAAATATGAAGTAGGCTATTGAACATGGGGGAATGATGCATTCACGTGGTATCGGTCACATCGGGAAAACAAGTTTCTGAGTTGTAAAATGAACATGAACGCCTGCTCAAGTCGTCTCTATTCGTCATCACTATTTCCTTATTTCACTGATAAGGAAATCCTTATTTCACTAATAAGGAAATCGGCTACTTCCTTGTGTAGTCTGTAAAAAACAGTTTGACAAAAATATCCGATAGTTGTGTTGGGGCTTTAATTATGCAGATATGAAACTACACATGCTTTTGGCACATCAGCATCATCTTCATCATCTTCATCATCATCATCATCATCATCATCACATTGTCATAAAATATCAGGACCCCGAAAAGATACTGCAAGAAACTGTCTCTTCCAAAGAAAGAACCACACTGACTTGGAGGAAAAGTCTTTTGTGTCAGAGGAAAAGGCTTTAAGACTTCTCCTTTCATCACTTTCGCGCAGACTGGTCTCGTAAATGTACGAGATTTAAATCTTGTAAATGTATGATTTTATTCTCATACATTTACGAGTTAAATCTCCCCATTTTTGATGTGTTGTTTATTAGGCTGGCCACTGGGTGGCAGTGTGAACCCAGGGAGCCAAACTTTATTTAAAGGACGCTGATTAGCAGCAGGTGTTGCGCACAAGGGAGGTCAATGGTTTCTGACCGTGGCACACCGTGGAGAAAGGAGCAAAGCGAGACAAGAAACAAGCATTTTATTTTCTTTTATTTTCAAGTCTTTATTATGTTGAATAATTTAAATGATTGGCATATTCAACTGGAAGATTGAGTGTTTGTTAGCTTGTTTTTGGACCCACGCCAAGGAGCCACACTATTAAACCGACCCAACAGAAATGTGCGTCAACAAGGAGTGATGTAGGAACATTTACAGAGCGACTCTAAGCGAGGAAAGGACAGACACTTTTTTCTTAGTGAGGAGGTGTGGTATGATCAATATTTACAGTCTATGGGTATGATACATTCTTTCAGAAGCTGTGATTGGTTAAAAAAAAATGGAGGAAAAAAAGTGCTCTATGATGGGCATAGACAGACAGTGAAATCAATGAAGCAATTACAGACAAAGCAAAAGTATAAAAATTAAATAGGAACAGTCAGAGGTCTGATATGTTACCAAAACATGGATTTTTTGTTTATCTCAAAAGCTTGTTTAGTTTTTATTTATTTCAATAGTTTATTCATGAAGACAAAAAACGTGGTCTGACTTTCATTTGTCTACATTTGTGTATGTATTGTTTGGCCAAAATAACTATGACTTTATACACGTTTAGCTTTTTCTATCCTCCATTAAAATACCAACTTTGATAATATTATATCGCCCCACCGCTCCCAGTCTGTGGAGCGCTCTCCCTGACCAGCGGAGGGCACCACAGTCTGCGGACGCTTTTAAAAGGGCCCTAAAAACCCACCTTTTGAACAGAGCCTTTTACCTAGTATTTTTAGTTTCCTTAGTTGCCTTTCTGTTTTTAGTCCCATGTTTTTTTTTATGAAACTTTTTTAAACTGTGTAGCACTTTTTTTTTTGCAAAAATGTGGAGTGCACTACAAATAACATGTTTTATTATTATTTTATTCTCCGTATGTCTTGTTCAGTTCTCCACTTTTTAAACTTTTTTTTCTGCCTTTATTCTGAAGGACATCATAGAAAAAATGCCTCACAAGCAAATTGATGTATTGAACTTGTTCCTTGCCTGTGATAAAATAAATATTCATTTATGCTAAATAGAAATAGGAGCAATATTGGTAGATTGGTAATTGACGCCTACTCAGTCGTCACTTTCTTTATAGGCGATCTTTGGTAAATCTGCTCATTGACCTGAAACGGAAGTAGGTAGGAGTGAGACGTCTCGCGCTGTCAAAACCTCTCTGCTCTCCTCTCATCAGCAGCAGTAGCAGCCCCGCCTCGCGACGCTAACCGCTGGCTGCTTCACCTCCAGCACAACCCACATCTGGTTGTCACACACACACACACGCGCACAGACAACAGTGCTGCCGCTCCGTCCGGTACACTGCGGCATGCTCACATTCACACCGGGACACACAAAGTGGATTTACTCCGGAGGGGCACCATGTCTGAGGTGCGAAAATTCACAAAGAGGTTAAGCAAACCCGGGACGGCCGCGGAAGTCAGACAGAGCGTGTCGGAGGCTGTGAGGAGCACCGTGGACCTTGTGGTGAGTAAATGCTGTCGGTCATTTTAGCTAACAGGGATAATGCAAGTAACCAGTTAGCCGGCTAATTCCCCTCTCACCCTGCTCTCCTTCGGGAATTAAGCGTGTCCTTTCACATTGACCACATTCCCTCTTTTCTTTTTCGCTCAGTCTTTGTCATTCGTGCAACTCTTTTATTTCTGTTTTCCTCTTTCCTTTTAGTGCGCGTGTCCCACCAACCTCAACGTGAAAGCTCTCTGGATGCACTTACACAATTTTATTCTCAGTGCTACATTCTGTTTAATGTTAAAAGACAGGGCACTTGGGAGCGCTTATACATGAGCTCGTTTTCCTTCAATTCCCAGCACTACAAAATAGCATGACATTGTCCACAGGCACGCATGGGTTTTCAGTGCTTTGCGGCTCCTTTTGTGTGCTGGCGGATGAGGAGCAGTGCCAGTTGGACAGCTGCAGCATGGCTTCCCCGTCATTGCCTTGGAGCAGTCTGTGCGCCTCTTTATTCCTGCTGGAAAAAGCCACATTGTGTAAAAAAAAACAAGTACAGTTTAATGCATGTTCTGGAAGCTTATGCCTTGAATGCAAATGAATGAAGTCTCAATTGTTTATGTTTCTTTCTTTTGAATGAATAGTGGTTTGGAGCAGACTGCAATAATGAGGGATTAGGAGCAGTGGCTTGAGATGAATAGCATTCAGGATCTTGCTGATGCAGCATTTGTGTGCATGTGTGTGAACTTCTTAACATTTCAGTGTGCCACAAGCGTGACGTTCATTTACAAACTTCCAGAGATGTCAGAGCAATTTGACGCCTGCTTTCTGATGTCTTGCTTTCTTTCTTTTTTTTTGTTCTAACTAAAGCCATCTGGGAACTGGGAAGTCACCCACTTCTCATTATGTGGCAGTGACAACCCCAACACTCCAGCCATTTATTATCTTTGGCTGGTTAGAGACGGGAGCTGGATAAGTTTGTGTAAAGCATAAACTCTTGTTCCCTTTGGGATTAGGCTTCGGTCTTATGATGATCATCTTTAGCAGTGTGACGCAAAGGGATCAAAATCATGTGATGAGGTTTGGATTTCCACAACAGAGGTGGGAGTGTGTGTACGTCTTAAGCCAGCCACGTGTGATATGTGTGTTTTTGTGTGAAGGAGTCGCAGGTTTTGGGCTGCTCATTTTCTGGATTACGTCGTTGTCTGGGTAACTGAGAACAAGCGATGTTTTGTGGAGGTTTCATGACCCGCGTTCCTCTCTCATGGGGATTCCCTCAGGCATGCCATGCTTCCTCTGTGACCGTGTTTGTGTGATCATTCTTGACTTCTTCCTCTCTATAAAGTCATTCCGGTTTATTTTCACTGTCTTGCTTTTCCTGTGCTTTCCTTCATTTGAGTGTACGAACTGGTTTTTCATGTTTTCAAAGCAGAAAGTCAAATAAAACTTGAAAAGAATAAACAGCAGAGTTCAGAACGTAAAGCTCCTCAAAGACTTCATTTCTGCATGCTCTCATGTAATCAGAGGGTGATTACAACCAACATTGAACTTTGTCATACTTAAAAGGATCATTTTCAGCAAAATCTAAGCTAAAAAGGAGCCAGTGACATGAATGAACACAATCATACTAAGTTTATAAAAATGCAGAAACAGAAACTTCATGGACTTTTATGTAGCTGTATTCTGATTTTCAAGCAAAACAAAAGGTAGAACACCTTCTGGTCCTAGCTTTCTATTTGATTATCTTTTTTAATCCCAGAGGGGAAATTCAGGTCTAAACCATAGACTGTAAACATGTTCATGTCTACTTTAAAAACTGGGTTTTTTGCCAGTCATGTGTGACTTCTGGTGTTCCTGGAGCCAGCCTCAAGGGGACACTCGACGAACTGCATGATTTTGCACTTCCGCATTGGCTTCATTTTTCCAGACCGGAGGTTGTGGCTTGGTCCTTGGTCTACACTCAACATGCTACACACACGACACATAGGCTCGAGATACACACACACACACAAGCAGGACTTGTAGCATTGACTTAGAGATGTTAGAGTGAGGCGGCTGCACAAAGCGGGGGCTGCTGAGCTGTTGGATGTTTGTTAGTCCTCATGTTATTTCAATAAACTTGGCCTCTTCAGGGCGCCGGGTAGCCTAGCGGTGATGGTGCGCACCTCGTGTACAGAGGATATAGCCCTCACTGCAGGGGCTGTTGGTTTGAATCCGACCTCAGCCCTTTGCTGCATGTCATCCCCCACTTTCTCCTCCTGTCTCTCTTCAGCTGTCCAATCCAATAAAGGCAAAAATGGACCAAAATATTCCCCAAAAAAATTGGCTTCTCTGAGGATTTCTTTCTGGAAGTTGGAGTACCGTAATTATTATGGAGGTATATAAATGTGTCTGTCTGATGGGTCAGAGGATGTACTGTAAAAGTTTACAAACTACCCTGGAGGATTGCACTTTTGACATCAGGAATGTCAAGCTCGCAGAGACGTCATGGCTCCTTGTGACTGTACACCAGAGTGAGCATGCCAGTAGATATGTCACCCACTGTTGATCACATACGTCTAAAGTATTCCACTGAGACCAGTCGACATTTCTCTCTCCCATGCAGTCCTCGCTGCTGCATCTCTGGGCACAGAGGGCAGTGAAGACGTATAGCTCCATATTTGGTCATTTTGTTGGTGGAGTTTAAGGTTGAAGAAAGGATTAAGTGGACATTGGACAGCGACACACTTCAAGTCAATTATTAGCTTGTAACTACTAACAGGACGGTAAACCAGTTCACTTTCAAATCAGTTCATATTGTCTGTAAGAAGACGTGTTGTTGGGTAATAATAACCTTCATTCCAACTAATAAGGCATGGGGTGCTCATGTGCTCATTTCTCCTTTGTTATTGAAAGTATTCTTCTTCCTCTTCTTCTTACCAGGGAATATGCCGACTGAAGCATGAAAATTAAAAAAAAACTTTGCCCATAGGTCCGGGTTTTCCAAACTTTCTCAACCGACAATGTTGGCTGAAATTCCTGATGGTGGCTTTACATCATCTAAAGTTCAGAACTTTAAGACTGTGTAGAAATGTAGTTTTACAGATCACAGATTTATGGTGAAGTGTTGTCCTTTCTTAGCAGAAATGCCAAGATGCTTTGGTGTGGCAGAATTGTAAAAGGTATTATACCCTGCCTACATCCTTCAACTCTTTTGTCAATCGACTCCATACTCGCTTCACTCTGAGTTTTCCCAAAGTAATCCCGACAAACAAAATAGCCCCTACAGTGCATATTAATGTTTTACTGTAAGCAGTGATAATGATTGTTGTTTGAATATTGTAGTTGAAGTACAAGAGCTTCTTGAAGCATCAGTTTGTCACGTATAGAGCATTAGGTAATGAAGATAAACTTCAGACATCTTCCCTACAAGAGGAACCACCTTTGACTTCTTCTCTGTGTAGCTCATTATAATCAGGAGAAGTCGTCGACATCACTTCTGAGTTCAAGACCCGAGTAATGAACATCCTGACTCAGGGATTGTGCTGCATAAATCAGAGAGACAGAGACACATGTCTTAAAGGTTTAATGATAACTGTGCTGCACAGCCATTGTCATTTTTTAAATTCCCAGGCATTTCCAGGACAGAAGGTAAATACAATCCCTCTAGCACGTTATGGGTATACCCCAGAGTCTCCTCCCAGTTTGACGTGCCTGGAAGACCTCCAAAGGCAGGCGACCAGGAGGCATCCTAATCGGATGCATGTACCACCTCAACGGGCTCCTTTCGATGCGAAGGAGCAGCGGCTCTACTCCGAGCTCCCTTTGAATATTGTAACTCCTCACCCTATCTCTAAAGGCTGAGCCCAGCCATCCTTTGGAGAAAACTCATGTCAGCCCCTTGTATCCGTGATCTCATTCATTCTGTTACTACCTAAAGCTCATGACCATAGGTGATGGTTAGAAAGTAGATTGGTAAATCAAAAGCGTTGCCTTCCAGCTCAGCTCCTTCTTCACCTCGATGGTCCGTAATACTGCTGCTGATGCTGCTGCCCCAATCCATCGGTCAACCGCGCGATCCATTTCACCCTCTATCTACCTGTACATCTCTATTTGAATGCATAAGGAGCTGTATTTACATATAATGCAATTTTTGGAGTAGACGGGTTGAGGATTAAGATGAAAGCTACGGTTCTTCTTTCCATTAAGCTGCTGTGTGTAGATGTTCTTATACACTCAGATTGGAGCACTTAGTGGGGTCAGCTGTAGGACAGTAGAGCTGCTGCATGTATGACTTGCATGCCTGTGTGTTTTTGGACACGTTTATTGTACGTGAGTGCTGTTTTCTGGGCCAAGTGATGCAATCCACTTGGTCATGTTCAGTGCCTTGCTTGTCCATAATGGGACACAGACATCTGGAAATGTTAACATCATCATTATAGTCCTGCAAGCTTTTGATCTGCTATCAGTTTTTGAGCGATCTCCTGCCAGGCTGATAGCTCAGAAGAGAGTGTGAGAACTAATGGGAGATTTCTAAGGAGGGAAAGTGATGGTTTGCATCACAAAGTTACACCCAAGAGTCGGGCAACGTCCTGCAGTGTTCGTAGCATCTCTCTGTGTTTCTCAATCAGCGAGACTGTGGCTTCACAACCGCCTGCTTGTGATTCTTCAGCTTCTTTCTCTTCTATAAAAGCAGAACTCTCTCTCTCACTCTCTCTCTTTGCTAGCTTCCCCTCCCTCTGTAACATGATCAGCGTTGCAGCCGAGCCACCATCTGACTTGCAGCGCTGCGGTTCAGCTTGCTGCACATGACAGGAAACAGAGCAGCTCAGCCATGTGTAATGCTTTCAACAGGCCTTGTAGGTGTTTTGCTGCTGCTCGGGTTTCTGCAGTAGCCGCTCTTTGTGTGAAAAAGATTACAACGAGAAAACATAATTGAGAGAAATAGGCAAATCTTGCATTTCACATTTTATAAGTACCGTTGGGTTTAATAGTTTCCATTAGTGGTTCAAAAAATGTTGAACGTAGGGTCGCATGTCGGGGTCTGGCGGAAAAATCTGAATCGAACATGTGCGTGTAACCGACTTATTTCAGGGGTCAAATTATTGGTTAGAGAACATAGAAAAGGGAAAATGTTCTTTTCATTCTTGTCTTACATACCAGGATATGGAAGACAGAGATTTGAACCTCCTTCCTTGCAGTAGACAGTATTCAGACCGGATCTGTTTGAAGTGTTTCGGAGACTCATAGGTTTCCAAAATACCAAACATGTCCGCCTTAAAGAAGAAGAAGAAATGTTTCAATGATGCACACAGGACAACTTCATCTATCTATGGACTGATGCAGCCTTCAAAACGTGCAGTGTAGTTATCATAAGGCTTCAATTAGGAGCTGGAACAATCTGATACAACATGTGTGATACAGTCAAACAGTGTAGAATGAAATGAGTTTCCTTCTATGACTAAACAAGAAAAATAAGAGCTCTCATGTAAACCGCTTCACGTCAGTAAAAAACCTAAAACTTCCGTTGAAATGCGTCCCTGTTGAATGTTTCACTGGACACATTAACTGCACACTTAAAACAGACCTCAACCTATGTGAGACCCAAGAGACAGAATTACTGAATAACTCTTCATGTAAACAATCCCAGCTATAGTTTGAGAAGGAATGCAAAACATGGGAGCAAAGACCAACGGGCATGTTTGACTCTGAACGTCGTCATGCCGACCAGAGGGGGAAAAAAAAGACTTAGCTAATGTTTTAAACGCTAGGACAAAGGGACCACCAAGTCCATCAATTTGGCAACCAGAGTACATTTTTGGTGGACAAAATGTAAACGTATGTAAAAAAACAACAAAAGACAAACATCTATTATCTACAGCGTTTTTCCCGTTCTGGGTCTTGGGGGGGGGGGCTTGAGCCGATCCCAGCTGTCATTGGGAAAAAAGGGCGGGAAACACCCTGGACTGGTTGCCAGTCAATCACAGGGCTGACATATAGAGAAAGACAACCAGCCACACCGACATCCACACCTACGGGCAATTTAGAGTCACCAGTGAACCTAACGAGCATGTCTTTGGACTGTGGGAGGAAGCTGGAGTACCCGGAGAGAACCCATTTCTGTTTAACCAACGAGGAAATGAGTCCCTGGTTGTGTTGATTTTGGTGACCCATGTAGACAAAGCGGTGATTTATCTCTTTGCTGACCTTGTTCTGATGTGTTCGTAGCGTTTTGTGACAAAAAAATCTCATACTTCGTTTTATTGTCTTACATGCAATTCACAATAAATGAATTACCGGTACCCCAATTTTTTTTAAGAGGACTGTACCGTAAAGTCTCTTTGTTTGACACCCACCCTGCAGCATTGAAATCTTTTGCATTTGTAGCTCATAATGAGGCTTCAGTATCAATCACAGTCTCATCACCAGTCAAACTCCTGACAGGAGCTTAAAGGGTCTACTCAACTAACTGTACAATAGAAGCACAAAACTCTGCATCTCAGCTCTGAAATGAAAATATGATGGCGTACTAAGTGGAAAAACGACTGACTCACACTCTCCCAGCTGCAGGCCACAGTCACAGTTTTTAGAGTGTCGGCTGCCCTGCATGTATTTATAAGGCAGTGATGTGCCACTCATACAGTCTGATTCCCTCTGCTCCATGTTTGCTTGGTGTTGCTCAGCCAAGGCTTTTTGGTTAAGCTATTCATCACCATCTTCACAGCTTAGCTCGAGCTCTAAACTGTTTTTTGGAATGAATTCAGAGTGTCTCTGAGTGGTTTGGGTTTGTACTTGTGATCACATCTTGACCTAGTTGCTGGAGGCTAAGTTAAAGCCTGCAGACCTCCTTTAAGACATAGCGTGGGGGCTGATTTGATATTATCTACTTCTCTATGAAACTTGAAACAGGAAGTTGAGTTTAGCTGGAACTGGTTTGTGGCATGTGATGTGTTTATCTTGTGATTGGTTTTATGATGACATCACAACAACAACTGCTGTTTGGTCTCATCAAACTTGACCTTCCTGCAGTAGCATATCTTCTCCTTTTTTCTTATCGTGTGCCTTTGTTTTTTCAATCACCCACAATTCTCAGAGCAATGGTTTCCGTGCACCGTGACGGTTCTCTGAACTTTGTGGTTGACTTTCTGGTACCTTGTGGCTTTAACATGGTAGGTTAAAAAGAAAAGTCGCTCTACAATAGCAAACCAATGTGGGACTGTTCTCAGAGCTACAGACAAAACTAACAGAGCATGAGTGTTTAAAGAAATGGTTAATTTGAATTTGAATGTAATTGTATTGTCTCCATCTTCCCCTGCCAGGAGCAGCCAAAGATCATTGAACCTCTGGACTATGAGGCTGTGGTGTTTCAGAGAAAGGCACAAATCCACAGTGACCCCCACAGAGACCTGCTGCTGTGTCCTGTCGACGATGTCTCGGTGAGTCTTCCCAACTATTTTTTTTAAACATACATAAACTTTATTTTATCGTAAGAACATCTCTCGCAGGTGATTTCTTTTTTTAAAATGTGGGGGTGTAAATAACCATGTTCCATAAGAAAAGCTTGAGCTGCAACATGACAATAGCTGGGAAATGTGCCCTTTGAAAATATATTTTTACTGTTTGTCATTGACAGGCTGAGAGTGATATCAAAGTGTTTGACAATATTACAGAAAGCAAAGCTAGAGAGAAAGGCGTTCATGTTGGTGAAATATCTGTTGATTTAACCAGAAACGTCAGTGAATTAACGCCCCTCAAAGCTACCAGACATCCTTGACAAAAACACTTATTTTATTTTTAAGGGTACAGGGGTTGTTGCTCTACTGCTTCATGGATCAGTTGGTCTGTTTGGTTGTGTTACGCAGTGTTTGAGGTGTTCTTAAAGGTTAGTAAAGCCCTATTTCCACCAGGCGGTCAGGTTCAGTTCGGTTCGGTATGGTATACATTTATTGACAATTCCACTGTCAAAAGTTGGGAATGGTACCAAAATAAGTGATCGTGCCGTCCTACTTTTTGGGTACCCTTCTGTTGGGGTGCCAAGCGTACTGATCCGAGCTTAAAGGTTGGAGCTAGACACACTGCAGTTCTTTGATTGGTTGATAGAATCTTCACTTCCTGTGCGACAGCAGTAATAAAGGACAAAAATCGCACCATGTTTAAATATCCTGCGGATTTGGAGAGAGTCATATCCAGGCTGTTTGTGTATTTTGCCTCCTCGGAATAATTGAACTCTGTTTATCGTGTCTCGTTCTTCATCTTTGTTGAATTTATTGGCTGTTAAAACTATGTCCCGCCTCTGTGCTTTAGAGATGTGAAAGGGTACGGTTGGCTGTAGAAACGCAAGCAAGATCAGGGGTTACTGTACCAAACCGTAGCAAACTGTACTGAACCAAACCGAACCACTTGACAGTAACACAAAAGATGAACCAGTTGTTCTGTGAGGTAAATTGACCATTTGATCAATGGAGTCTGGTGGCTTTAATCGAGCAATGTGTATTGGCATCCAAAAAGCTTATTATTGGTCTCTAGCAAAAAGGGAATGGGACCTTTTCAAAATTGTTATCAACACTTATCAATATCACTCTGAGCCTGTCAATGGCAAACAGCACTTTTAGTGGCCAGACTTTGATTGATTGCATTTGCCCTTTAACTTTACGTTTCATCTACATTCTTGTAATTCCAACTTTTTGTACCAATTTTCATTGAGACCCTAAAAAATGTAACCGACGGGATCCGGGTTTAAAAATACAGAATTGATCTTTTAAATAGTTGTAGTTTGGGCACTGGCTTCTAGTGCAAAAATGAATCCTTTGTGCACAGCCATTTCAGGCGTGCTTCCTTAGAAGGCTAAACTTGCTCAACTGTTTTTCTGTTTGCAGTCTGATTGCTCGTGTTTTGAGCTTTCTTAGATTCAGAAAAAGAAGTAACTCCTGCATCATAGATTTATCTACAGCCAGGGAATCTGAGGCTCAAACCAAAACTTATACTCAACTCAACACACCTGTGGTGAGATCTCCGCAGTAGGCAGCCAGATCCACAGATTGTTCTTGTTAAACGACAACAAAGAGCTGTAAACTATCCCTTTCTAAAGGAAGGTTTCCCATCATTAATCACCAGTCATCCCCAACATGCTGGGCTCAGTTATTTACGGGTCACTGGGGTCATATACAATCCAGACAGGTAGCTCTGCTCTGTAGTTGCTGTTGCTGCTTTTAGCACATGTGGTTTTGTTTAAAGACACATCTTGCTCCGTGTCTATTGTTGATACTCATCTGTTTCTTTTTTGTCTTGTGTTTTCTCTTCTTCGCTTTCTCTTTGCCTTGTGGGTGCAGTTTCCTGCAGAGATACTTTGTGATGACATGAAATAAAAGAAGAAGAAGAAGACGTGTCAGTACTTCACGTTAATATGTTTTGTGTTTGCTCGTGTGTGCAGGAGTCCCAGATCTCCCGGCAGAGGAGGACCGTTGTTCCCTCTGTGCCTCAGAACGCTGAGCGAGAAGCCAGGAGTCTGTTTGCCAAAGAGGTACTCTAAACCAGCAGTCACATGCGTGTGACTCGGCCCCACTTTGTGTCAAACACACTTTAACAGCCATGACGTGTAGCTCTTACATGCAGTTCTTTCCAAAAAAATAAGCACTGTTGGAGTATTAAAGCTACATCACAGCTGCTCAGAAAAGTGACTTTTACAACCTTTTGATAGTCAGAATAATTCAAATATAAGGCAAAGTAACGGTGAGTAAAGTTTTAGTCAAGATAAAATGTGATTGTCTACGACCTTATACCAGTATTCATGACATTCATGCAGCAGTAGTCACTTGGCGCTCATAAAGAAACACAGTATGCACAGAGCAGTTGTAAACACATGCTGTACTGATGATATATCGTATGAGCAACCAGAAACAGGCTCTTCTTGAATATACTCAGCTACTCTCTCTCTCTCTCAGGCTTTAAACAAGCCAGCTCTCGTGACTATGACAAAGCATAGAAACCACTGTTGTTGGACAACAAACCAAAGCTTACTCATCAGTTGGCATAATTTAGGATTTCTCCTTGCTGTTTTTCACTTAATAAAAATGAATAAAAACACCGAACATGAGATCATTGCATGGATAAGAATCCGTTGCTTCTTTGCAGACTTATTTTGGGTTCATGAATGAAAAAATTAAAGAACCAAGAGCGTCTCTGTCCTCTTACATAAACCACAGCCAGAAGAGAAAACACTTTGTGCTAGGTTAGGTAACTCCTGTTTCTGCATGCTTGTTGTATTCGGCCTCTGCTGCCTCTAATCAAGCTGTCTTTTTTTTCTGCAGTGCATCAAGATGCACAACACCGACTGGCATGTAATCAACTACAAATATGAGGCTTACTCTGGTGACTTCCGCATGCTGCCAAGGTAAGGAAGATAAGCACAAAAAAAAAAAACATTCTGGAAATGTGGGAAATCTGGGGTTAAGTTTAAGCCTTTGTGCAAAATATCTTCCGAGTTGTTCAGTTTGTAAAAGAGATTTACTCTGCTCACATGGCTCTGCTGGATGACGACATGCTCCAAATCTCAATGGAGCAAATACATCCTCCAAAATATAATAACTGCACTGCAACTTCAGCCAGATTCCCCCTCTACAGCAGCAGGTGCAGCCCAGATGTTGACTTTGGATATAGAGCTTCCTAAGAAAGTTATTTTTATTGCTGCAACCTTACCTTGAACCATAAACTGGAAATGTGGTTCACAAAATTATCCAAATACCAAGAGGAAGAAAATACTGCGATGATAAACAATTCGATTTGCTAACTTAAACATGCGATACACAGAAAAGAAGTCACTGTAAAAATGTCTAGATGGATAAACAGTAAAGAAGAAGAGGCAAAGCAGAGCTCACAACAGGGACAGCACTGCAGGGAAGGATGCTGATTTATTGAACACTGATGACTCTCTCTCTCACTGTCTTTTCAAAGCAAAGGCCTGAAGTCGGACAAGCTGCCTGCTCATGTGTTTGAGATCGATGAAGACGCCAAAGATGAGGTAAGCAGAGCCGCTAGAGTGGCGTTAATTCCCTGGAATTGATTCTGCAGCGTGGATATGTGCTATGCTCTAGACTCACTGAGCCACATAGCACAAAACATTTATGCAATTGATGCTGGTGTGTGAGCTTAAATTATCTTTATGAAATAGGGATGTACCTGAGCAAATCATTTCCCTGCAATTGAAAGGAAATTAAAATTCAAAGTAATCTCATGACAAGAAAACACTCAGGAAACAATCTAAAGTGATCACAGTTTATGAAACACGGCTAAACACTGCTCTTATAAAACAGTTCACGACATTCTTCAAAAAGCAAATTGACTGCTATTTTGAATAGCGCTGAAACAGGTGGCACTTCGCAACGTACATCACTCTGCAGGTAAATAATGCCAAAGTGGTTTGCAGAGCGTGGCTAATGTTAGCATCGCTAGCATCACCAGCCTTCAGCCTTACCCACAGGTTAACGTCCACATGCCTGTGCTGAATGTGGTTGCACTTCTAGTGTTTATAAGCCAGTTTGTCTGCGCTGCTCCAATATAATGGCATCCGCTCACTGTGCTGGTTTACATCTGGGTAGTAGAGCTGGGAGAGCAGGCCAATCAACCAGAGCTACAACTCATTTTTATTTCTACAGGAGGCCTCACAATTGACTCAAACCAGAAGTTCCTCACAGGAGCTGTAATAAAAATATCAATCATTGGTTTAACAGGCTAGTAACTCTGGTAGCAAAGGTGACAATGTTTAATCTTTTAGTCGACTGATTACGCGCATCGCAATGATGAATCACAGAGATAAGACACAAATTCAGTCACCTCCGCCCCCCAAAAAAAAGAGCAAATACAGCAACCATGTCCTTCCTGGACAAGCACTGAACTGCTAATTATGCTACAAGACTCCCTCAGACTTCTGGTCCGTCAGTGCGCCTAGCAGAGTGACCCCTCAGACTGAGTGCAGGGCGGAGAAACCAGCAGCATATTACGTGCTATAAATAGCCCTCATCGATCCTCCTCCTCCTGCCCTCTAGCGGGATAATCTTAGACGGAGGGAGGGTTTAATTGAAGGCAAATAAATGCTGCTGTGCTGCAGGGACCGGAAGGAGATGGCTGTATTACTTCTCGTAATGCCCCGTGCTACTGTTGCATTACTTCTGCATTCATATTTTTGGAGGTGACGGATATTCCTTGGCTGTATTGTAGAGAGAATATTCAAGCACTTGAAGAAACTAGAGCACGTAATACCTTTAGAGGATCTGTCTACATGTCTGCCTTTCTGCACCATTTACTGTATATAACCCTTTTATACCCACCAAAGGGCCATAACAATAGATCAATAATAAAGCACTCAGAGATCATAGGGGTTAGGTGACAGTGCTAAGTAAACATGGGGGCCGCTGACGATCGCTGTATGTCTGAGGGAGCAGGCTACAGGAGGAATAAATGGCCGGCCAATTAGATTATAGGACAAACTGAAGACGAATGAGGAGGCGTGACGCTCAGAGGACAAAAAATGTCACTTCAATGTGATTAGGCTCATCTCAGCTGTGCGCACACATAAACACACCTCAACCCCTTTCACTAAGTGTCATGATACAGCGCGAATGTCATGTTCCAGACTTACATTAATTCAATTAGGCCTCCTTGTACTGTGAATCTTTTCTCGCTGGCAGGATGAATTACTTCCAAGAATGTGTGTGTGTGTGTGTGTGTGTGTTTGCACATGGGCATGAGAGCGCTCTCTTAGAGATCTTCCCCCTTGTGATGTTTGTGATCACCAACAGTCCCATGACGGTTATGAGTTTGAACGGCTGCAACTGAGGCTGTATTATGAAGATCCATTAATGTGAAAGCAAATAAATACTGCTGAAAATTGATTCGGCTGGACACCGTGGGATTAGATTTGATGCCATTTGCATTGATTGACCCAAGTTAACCCATGTCCTTACCCACTGGGGGGCCCATAGACCCCAGTGAATGACTTTAATCATGTGCATAGATGAGAGGTGGGAATCACAGAGTAACTCAAGATGCCTTTAAATGAGACTTTATTTGGTGAAACGAACATTATGCTGTATTGAAGAATGCTATTCAGCACCCGTAGAAGTTACTGATGGTGAGCGCGTTGTTTGGATTTACTTCCTGGATGTTATCCTGACATAATCATTAACGTGAATTAAACTGTGTGGTAAAGTCAGTCTTGATTGATTAGCAGTGTTTGTGTTTGTGTCTGTCAGGACTCAGCATCTCTGTGCTCCCAGAGGGGAGGAATCATGAAGCAGGGCTGGCTCCAGAAAGCCAACATCAACAGCAGCCTGTCTGTCTCCATGAGGGTGAGTCACTTCCAGACCTCCTGCCTGTTATTCATGCAACATAACAGCAACAAATGAGACAACAGAAAAACATAGGGCTCACAACAGGAAGGGGGACATGGCACCTCGTTACAGAAATCTACTTCAGCAGTCGTTCAGACAAGAATTCACTGTAATTTAAGTCAGATCAGCACAGAAATGCACATTTCAACAATAGTAAATGTGTTAAGGAGCTGCATTTTGTACAGCATTTCCCTGATATGAGTTTTTTTATCTGTTTGACATGAACCTTCATGGTTTGGTCTCCCTTGCTGTGATCTGCAGGTGTTCAAAAGGAGGTACTTCTACTTGTCTCAGCTCCCCGACGGCTCCTACATCCTCAACTCCTACAAGGATGAGAAGAACTGCAAGGACACCAAAGGATCCATCTACCTGGACTCGTGCATAGACGTTGTGCAGGTATACAGGGTTTGAAAAATGTTGAACAGTCATGGAAGCAAAAACCTAGGCTATATTTTTACGGATGAAGACCTTAACATACGTAAACGTTTGTGTTAGATGCTCAAGATCAGAGTAAGGTTGTCAAATTTTCAATACCTCAATACTTCTCAACACTTTTTTGACACTTTTTATTACCACATGTCTAAAAATGATAAAATCTTTATTATTTCAATGTAGAAAAGGATAAAAAAGCTTCAAAGAAAACTCTTGAACAAAAGTTCTAACCAAAAGCTGCTGTGAACGAAAGAGAGACAGGGCTGTCTGAATTGCACAAATACAAACTTTGCAAATATATTTGTGCAATTAAAACACTGTGCAGGAGTTTGCCTGCCTTTTTTGGTAGTTAAAAACAAAAAAAATACCAAATTTGGTTGCCTAGGAATTAGATTTTTTTCCGCTGTTGTATTGAAACAGGAAAAACTGGATATGGATGGATATGGTTAGATTTTTGCTAGAATCTTATCGTAGTCTGATCCTGGGTTGTCACAATGCCAGATTTTCAGAGTAAATCAATTATATGTGCTTGTTTTCTCTACTGACAGGCATAGTCTGCCGATCAAACTGTCTTAAAACAACAGGGAATCATTCCCTTTAGGGATGCACCTTTGTTTTTTTGGTCCAGAAACAGCTGTTACATTATTATTTTTACAAACCACCAGACTCCACTGATTCAAAAACTGTGATTTCAAGTTTGCAAAACACAGAAGTTTATGTTCTACTGCTGTGTAAAAGATGTTTGTTTGTATTGTGTGACTTTAGTGTTTTTCAGTTAGCTCCTTCCAACACAACACAATAACACAAACAAGGTGACTGATCGAGGCGGCGTAAGATCAGAAATTCTGTTGTTCTCTTTTTGTCAATGCAGCCTGGTGGCTTTGAAGAGAGAGATGTAACACTTGTTTTTTAATTTATTAAACCAAAGGACCTTAACCAAAAGAAATCTCTATCTCTGTAGGAATTCTTTCTGCGATGTTGTCTGACGGTTATAATTAGAATCTGAACCGGTCTGTTGCAAAACAAGCACTCTTTTTTGAAGTTGTTTGACTGTCAGCATTTAGCCTGATGGATTACGTTGCAGCCATAAACAGCCTTTCATTCCTGCAGCCTCCGAATGAAGCAATCTACTGGAACAAGTCCCAAACTTAATTAAGACCCCAGGCTACCGGCCTGGGTCCCCAAGCAGTTGCCTGCCTTGCCTGTTGACAAACAGCGCCCCTGTTTCAGCGTACATTTTAATCTCATTTAACTTATTGGGATTACAGATATATTTTTCAAGAGTGTCCTGGCCAAGACAGGCAGCATACTGAAAGAACAGTAGAAACTTAAATCCTTCAATACACCTTGTTGTTTATTAAATGTGACTCTTTTGGTGAATCTTGCTCCATGCCCGCTGTAAACTTTTCCTCCTTGGCACAAGCCCTCCCCCTCGTGAACGTCTGCATGTTTCCGCGTCTTACCACGCTCCAGAGGCTTTTAGCCGTTTTGATTGGAAGGATTTACAGCATTCCACTGACTTGGGTAGCGAAGTCCGGTTCCAGCTGATTATGAGAGGCCACTGCTGGCTCATGGATCAGGTTGGTACCTCATTCAGATCTGCACTGAGCAGAGAGGCTGCCAGAAAGCTTTCAGTTTGATGAGCAAATTCAGGAGATGAATGGGCAGAGCGCGGAGACTCATTCCAGTTAATGGGTTTAATGCTGAATCACACGGAGGACGAGGTGTTTGACAATCAAAAGCATGTTTTGCACCCCAAACTGCTGCCTTTATGTTGCTTTTGTCCATAAAATGATCTCTTCTAAGGACTTTGTAGTGTGGAGCTTTGTTAAAATAGCTAAAAATGAAAGTAGAAAGTCCAAGACAAATCCTTTTCCAAACTAAAGCAATCCTCTTATTACCAGAAAATGTTTTGTTTGGGGAAGAAGAAAGGGGGAAATAAATTGAAAGTGAATATAATGCAATAAACCTTCCTCCTATAGAGCCCAAAGATGCGGCGTAACGGCTTCGAGCTGAAGATGCAGGACCGCTACAGCCACTTCCTGGCTGCAGACAGCGAAGCAGAGATGGAGGAGTGGGTGGTCACGCTGAAACAGGCTCTGCAGAGCAGCGCCGAGACCGCCAGCCAGGACCGGAGGAATGGTGCAGAGTCGCTGGAATGTTCCCTTGGTGAGCTGCACTGTTCTCACATCGGAAAAAACCACCAAACTAATACATGCAAACAAGCTCAGATCATCTTCCACTGACGCTGTTATTTACAGCATTACTAGGAGGGTGCACAGTCATGGTCCATTTAGCGATGATAATAATAATAACAGGTATGAACATTACTGCTGAGCCTGTTTTAGTGGAGGGGCCTGGGTTAAAGTAATCCCTTTCCTTTGCAATGGAAAAAGTCCAAAACTCCACTTCTACTAAGACCGAGCCACATTTTAATGGCTTCCATATTCCAATGTTGCATAAGGAAAAAAGAAGGTTTAACACTTCACCTGAAGTAGAGAGCTAGAAGTGCTTTGCTGGCACAAAAACTATAAATCCTCCAAAAAGAGAATACTACCTACTTGTGCAGGTATGGAGGTAAATCAAAGCTCAGGAACCTGAAAAAGTTTCCAGCTGTTTCAATCTGTTCCATTCACTCTTCTGTTTCCTCCCAAATTCAAAAAATGTGTGCTACTGTAGGGGGAATCTGAGGTGGATTGTTGCTTGTCCTGAGCTTTGGAAGAAAGCCAGCAGTTTTATGCACTTTGCATTCGTCTTGCCAGCATCCATTGGTCCTCTTTCCCTAATACAATAAAATACTCTCAGCAGAATGTTCTAGCGAAATTCATTCGGGCCAGCAAGATGCTTATGAGCGAGTGGAGGGGCAGTAAAAGTTCACTCAGTCCATCATACGTCACCAGGGGAGTCAGCAGAATGGTGAATGGCCTCTTTCTAATTTATCCAGTAGACTGTGAGATATTAGTTTGTCCTTTTGGGAATCACAGCAGAGCCATTAAGGAAAAATAAAGCGAGCAAGTAGCTTGATCTATCATCAGGCTAGCTCTCATTGAGTCTGATAGCCTTTATTCATGCATTATCACTGCTCTGTTCACTCAGATGACGACACCACAAGCCAAGGTAAAGGGGAGAGCCTGCTGGAGAGCATGGGGAGGAGCTTACAACCGGAACTCATGAAGGTATGAAGGACTGGACGGCAGGTTGCTGATTGATTATTCAGACGAATCAGCCGACCCATCCTTTTTGATAATATGAAGACTGAGAGCGATGCATATATTTTTATAATTAGAGGGGAGGCTGATGGATTGACACATGGGCTTGGTGTAGTTGTTTTGCAGGAGGCTTAAGTGCCCACCTTAACACCACCTCTTCGCCTGTTACTAATTTAGATTGATCGAAAGTTAGGCGAAGATAGCATTCTCAGTTTGGCTTCTGCTAAGAGCTGGCTTCATTGAACCTTTTCAAAAACCAATGGATGACATCACTAACATTGCATCCATGTTTTATACAGTCATCTCTGTTTGACTTCCTGATGAAGGCCGGATGCAGAAATGAGTTAGAAGTGTGTTATTAAAGGTCCACATGACCATGCCGTGAAAATGAATTTTTCATTGTTTAAAAGAGAGCGCCTTGTAGTTGTTTTTCTCCGTGCTTTATACAGTCTTTGGGTAAAACGCCCTCGTTGCCTCTATGCTGTCTCCCCACACATACAGCAAATCAAAATATTTTTTCCTGATTGTCATTTAGACCCAAATACAATCACAGGTAGGGCTCCACGTTAATGTAATTACTTTTTAATCACTGGGATATTGTTTTGTTTTGTTCTACCTATCACTACATCGTTACCGGTAAAGATAGTAATGAATGAAAATGAAACACAGAAAAAGACCCACCTCAGAAAACCATCCTTTGTTTCTAAATGCTTACATGAGCCATGAGAAGATCTTTGTTGGACTCTCAGTGTTTGCGTTAGTTTTGAGTGTCAGAGAAAAGCAGTGTTCATTCCACAGAGGTTTTAATACGTCTATAAACCCTGAGCTATGCACAGACAACAAAGCCCTCTGTGCTCTGAGCTGCTGTTTCACTGACTGCCCTGGGCCCTTTAAGCACAGCCTTTTTTCTCTGCACGTAAAAGATCATTTTGAGTTTGTCTGCAGGCCCGTCACAGTAGTAACAAGGGGAGGAGAAATGGGGAGGGCGCTGGATAAGAGCTCGTACTGTGAACGGAGGGTTTTGATTTATTTGTCTCCATTAGATGCCCTTCTCCCTCCTTTCTGTCTGCGTGTCTCCTTCTTTTTCCTCTTCTTCTCCTTGTTTGTGTTGTTTTACTGGCAGAGAAAACACTAAGGGGCATCTCAGTGAACGCACTGTGTAGACCCATTATTGTTTGAGGTACTACCTCTCTTAAAGCTGCTGTGAGGAGTTTTGAGCTGGTTATAAAACCGAGTGAAATTAAAACTAATGCCTCTATATGACCCACTAAAGAAACAGGACCAGTAAAAAGCAAATTAAATATTTCAGCAGGATTAGATTCTTCATCAGAAATCACCACCAAAGCGTTTAGTGGACAAAATGGGTAAAGAGGCAAGAGGTACGACTTTGTCCACAGGGGGCGCCAAGATCAACACAAGGAGAAAGCTCCTCAGAGTAGCTTTAAAGGAAGAATGTGCAACTTTTTGATCCAGTAGATGTTGCCCTTGAGCACCAGCTTGAAACGAAGGAGTCAAGCGGTGGACTAAATTGTCCTTTGCTCGAGCTGCAGTTGCCTGTGTGCTGCATTTGTTGTGTTAGCAGGCTAATGTTAGCACACTTAAGTTAGCTCGTTGTTTCACATTGCATGTACATTTACACAGAATGAGCGTGATCTAAAAACTTGATCTCTAGTCCTTGACTTAAACAGCTTTTTATACACAAGGGGAGGAGTCAGCCGTCCCGTCCATGTAAACACAGCTTGACAACGAAACAGCCAGCGGGGCTCACGCTTCTCACACAACTTAGACAGTGCTCTCTCTTTCATCCGAGGCAGCAAAAATATGACTGACGATCTGTAGCTTTAAAGCTTTAGTACTTTTCAATACGATCGATCATTTGGGTAATCTAATGACATATGACAACCTTACATCATTCTTCAAAATGTGTGTGTGTGTGTGTGTGTGTGTGTGTGTGTGTGTGTATGTTTGTATCTGTGTGCAGTTTGCCAGGGAGACGGACCAGTTCAATAAGCTCAACAGGAACGAGGGCAGACAAAAGCTTTTCTCTCTGGATCCTGAGACACAGGTACAGACAACGCTTCTTTGAATTGTTACCCCATTATTTATTAATGCACTATCGATTCACACGATTTGATCTCCCCCCCCCGCTTCCCACCATTTCCCTCTTTTATCCTCTGCTATTTTTTCTCAACACATGTCCTCACTCATCCTCTCCATCGATTCAATCTTTTGTTTTATCCTCTGCTTCCTTGCCTCCTCCCTCCCTCCCTCTCCTCCCCTCCTCTTCCCTTGCTCATGTCCCACATTCAGCGGCTGGACTTCTCAGGCATCGAGCCAGACGTGAAGCCGTTTGAGGAGCGGTTTGGCCGCCGTATCGTTGTCAGCTGCCACGACTTGACCTTCAGTCTCCAGGGCTGCGTTAGTGAGAAGGGTGACAGTGTCCTCACAAATGTAGGTCATTACTTTACTTCCATGTGCTTACTCTATCTGTATTTACTCTCAAATCTTCTACTTTATTTGCCTCCCCATGCCTTCCTACCAACTACACTTTAGGAGATATAGCCCCAACACACATTAGTCCTTTTACAGCAGCATCCACAATCCTCACCCTCAGTACCCGCTGCCCCAGATAATATACCTCCATAATTCATGTTGCCCTGTCTGAAATCAGGGGAAAGAACCAGGCCATTCAAGGAGAACTTCTTTATATCAGGGATGTGATTTTTTCTAGATTAATGTGGAGTTCTGGATTTTCCTACCTGAAACGTTGACCCATGAGACTTGAATTGTCCTCGAGATAGATAGATAAAACAGCTGAAATAAAGTGTCTATTTGATTTTCTTCAGGGTAGTTATTGCAGAAGGAATGAAGGATTTTTTGTAGATGTTTTTCCAGGCCAGTGGAAGGAGTGGCGGAGGCGTTGAGAGGGCTCCTCTGTGATCAGAGTGGCTTTCCTGATCCCAGGAGGTTAAACAGTTCAGAGAGGGTAGGCTGGGCTGGCCTGATTACCTACTGTATGTGGGAGAGTTGTGTTTTGTCTTTGGATGTGAGGGAGGTGTACCAGGATGAGATATTCAAAGTGAGGTTGTTAGTTGGTGTTTGGCTTGAACTCAACCTGCTGACTTTACATTAAAAGGAGAGCAGGGAGCCATCTTTACTGTTTGGGTTCATCTGCTGTGCTGCGAGTGTACTCAGAAGTAACGTAACAAGCGTCCTTAAGCGTACAGCTAACGACAAAGAGGTTGTAACGTGCGTTAAAGTACGAGGACGTTTTCCAAGCTTTTGTATGTTTCAGTCACACAGACAGCTGCAAGCTATGATGTGGCTGTACGGAGTGAGGCTTGCCTAACCATCGGTTATTATTTCTTGTTACAAATGCCGATATATATACCTATATACAGTATACCAGGACATTGTTATTTATTCACGTACATAATGATCAGAGGTATACATCATGGCAGCAGCAGAAAAAAAAAAAAAAAGTTGATCTCATAAATGTTGAAATATTTTCTACATATTGTCAGCAAAGTGCTCCTGCTAACATCTGGCAGCAGTTCAGAGCATGTTAGACCTCTTCCTCCTGTAGAAGAGTTGAATCATATCTGTGGTTTAGAAGCACGCTCGCTCTCTTCTCCTCACTACTGTTCCTTCTACAGTCACAACAATGTTTGTTGGATGAAGTCTATCACGCGGGAACCGTCCACCCAGCCAGTGCAAACTCATTCACAAATGTGTGGTCAGCACTGAGTGAGCCAGTACTGCTATCTAACTAGAGATGAAGTCGTTTGTGTGGGGAGCCTGATTTACAGAAAGCAATTCTTTTTAATCAATAATTAATCTTACATTTTAAAATTAAATTTTCCTGCAACAAATGTTTCTTAAACTTCAGTTTTAATTGGCTCAAATCGAATACCGTTGAGTTCCAAATGTAACTGAGTATAGTTTGGTATCGTGTGAGTACAGAAGTCATAGAAAGACATGCATCCATACATTTTAATTACTCCGTTTTCCTGTGGTAATAAGAAACTTCCAGTTGTTTTCTCGACATATCGACTTTTTTGTCGGAGTTATAAAAGCACAAAACCCTCAGAAAAAGGGTTATCTTACCTCAGCAGTGTGGGCAACAGCAGCATGGCATGTTGTGCTCTGACATATCACAGCGACCGGCCTATTATTTGTGTTTTATAGAGCGCCAGACAAAAAAAATCTTATTTGTACGAGAAGAGAAGCTTTGAGATAATGAGAGAAATGAATCTGTTGTAAAGAGAAAACCAGCTTTGTTGTCCTCAGATAATGAGAAAAACAAGTCAAGCTCTTAGGAAATAACACTGAAATGATCTCTTTGACAGGAACACTAGCAATTATCTCAGGCCCAAAGATTAAAAAAAAACAAGTCAAGCTGTCGAGAAAACAAGAGGAAGTGACTCATGATCATGGGAAAAGTTGCATGTGTAAAGTACGGATCCATGTCTGCCAAAGGATCTGATAAATAAAGGGTGTTAATGCAGCTTTTATTCACATTTGAGAGATGAGAAAAGTAATTTAAGAAAACGTGAAGTTGCCAGTTTAGGGTTACCATGGTGATTCTCATTACTCAATCAAAGATGCAATAAGCAGGTTAACACAGGGTCATGAAGTTCCCCAAAGCTTCTGAAGAAACAGAGTACTAATTGCACTCTTAATAAAGGATTTAAGCTTTAAAAGCTTGTGTGGAATATGATACACAGTTAATGAATCCAGTGATGTTATGAAGCTATCATCTCTCTTCTCTGCTGAACCTCAGGTGGAACCCTTCTTCATCAGCCTGGCTCTCTTCGACGTTTCAAAGAGCTGCAAAATCTCAGCCGATTTCCACGTCGACCTTAACCCGGCCTGCGTCAGGGAGATGCTGACGGACACCTCAGGCCAGCTATCCCCTTCGTCGGACTCAGAGGGAGGAGGAGGAGGGGGAGGAGGAGTCATGGTGAACGGAGACTCTGGGAAAGGGAACGGCCTGCCAGTTCTTCAGAGGGTGTCAGAGGCTCTGCTGCGCTTCCCCACACAGGTATGGGCTGGTTTTAGACAGCTGTTTGATCCAGGAAATGACTCAACCTGAGTCATTTCTGTAAATCAAACTTCACTTACAGACCAGCTCTGATCTTCTCAATTGGTTGCAACCCTCCAGAAAACAAAGGGCCATCCTCCAAGGCCAGTAGTCTTGTCTGTTATGATAGAGAATCTGCAAGGGCAACACATACATACATATTTATCCATTGGTCATCTAAACTGCTCATTCAGAGGGCTTTGAACCACAGGGCTGTTCAAATACAAATAATCTGAGAGTTGAACTTGTAGCAAGTTTGATGGGAAAAGGGAAATTTATGATGTCATGATTTACAGGGATGTAAAAGAAGAAAGGAAACTGCTAATTAGACATAATAGTTTTACATTTTTATGTTCTATAATTAACAGCAGACAGCTTTGTTGTGAGTAGATCTGAGGTTTGGCTCTTTTTAGTTACCATGAGACGTCACATGAACTCTGGTGCTGTAGCAGCTAATTAGCCGTTCTGGCTTCCGGGTTCTGCTGACGTGGCTTTGACTGATGTGAAACTGATACTTCATCTCGTATGAGCTGCTGGTGTTCAAAGCTTTGAGGCCGCATGAGGAATTCAGCCAAGGCTTAGTCAGACACTTGTTAATCATTTGGTCCTTGTTGCTTTGTCGTAATGTGTTTGCATTTGTTTCTTTTAGTTGGTTTTTAGCCTGTGCAGGTTCTTTACAATATGGACATAGACAGAATATATGAAGATGAACCTGCACATAAAGGTATAAAGAGGCATAAAAGATCCACACACCAAGGAGCTCCTGTTTAAAGGATTTATCAACAAGTGATGTTTCCAGTCAACATCACACACTGCTGGCTCCAAAACGTCACTTTTTAAGAAATCCTTTAAACAGGAGCTTCTTGGTGTGTGGATCTTTTTTACTTCTTTATACCTACTGTTTTTTTGATCCAGCACCCACTAAGGGATGTGCATGTCTTTTTTGATTTTTAATTAAACCTATGCAAAAAGACAAACTTAAAGGAACAATGTTTAGGAACGTTTTGGAATTTTGACATCTGAGACTTTTCATAAGCATCAATGAATTGGCTTCTTAGAAAGCTACAGGGAAGGTTATGATTATGGAAACCCCTCTGCGTAATGCGTCCTCAGAAAACCAGTCAGAACCTCAGTCTTCTGAAACAGAGTGAAAATGAGCATAAACACAGTTTACAAGAAACACACTAAGGGGAAACAATTAAACCCCAGTCACCAGTGGAAACGTATTGACACCGTACATTTTTCAGGGCTGTGGTTGAATATATATATCACAGTTTCTTTCGGCTCAGTGAGGTGACAAACCCCTGAAATGTCCGTTTTTTTCCCTCAGTAACACAGCCTGTTAATCTCATGTAGTCTGCAGCTGGTCTGTGTGTGACAAGAGTTAAGTAACCAGAATGATGTGTTCCCTGTTTTCCTCTTACATCACAGGACTCTGCTGAGGCAGTGACAACATTAGGATTGAGCTGTAGTGAGCGTCTCTCTAGGTAAAGATTAGTCCAAATCTGACCCTTATGGGGTTGCCAGGTTTATCATAGTACCTATAATAGTACAAGCCTCCATGCAAGGGGGATCCCTCAGGCTTCTTTACCATCTAGTCAAAAAACAAGAGAATGAATAAAAATGAGTATCAAAGCAGTCACTGATAGCTAAGAGCACGATTGATAGAATATGGGAGTGATGTTAGAACAGAGAAAACAATCAAATATGTAAAAGCGTATCCAAGGCGGTTGTTGATTGGAGGGTTTGGTTGTCGTTTGTATCCAAGGAAACATACAGCAGTGTGTCATCGGCGTAGTTGTGGAAACCTGCGTGTTACCTTTGGCTCAGGCCAACTCGTCGAACTCGCAGATGCTGTGAGATCAGGACACACACACACACCGTCTGCTTTTTACCTCTGACTGCTTGGCTCTTTCATGTGATTAGGTCACTCAGCAAGACTGGTGCCTGTTGTTAATTAGTACCAGTTAGGATTTGAAACGTATTCAGAAACTCACTTTCCAATTCTGTGACGAGAGACGGGACTGGGTTAGATTAAAAACAGAACTTAACGCTCCTGTGAGGAGTCTGTAGCTGGTTATCAAACAGACAGAAATTGATCTTTAAAACTCTTGACGAGCTTAAAAAAGCAAATGAGACTATCTGCGACAAGATCGACTATTTCTATATAGGTATTCCTTATGCCTTAAACGGCTGTCAGGGGGTAGGTGTCAGACAAAGTGATAAACAGCACACTGTAGAATCCGACTTTTACATTTTCCACAACACAGATTCTCCATTATTGAAACATTTGAACGTTAAAGATCCCATATTATGCCCTTTTTGGGGTTCATATATCTAATGTATGTGCCTACTAAAGTACGTTCACAATCGCTGTCGAATCAATGTTCGAAAAAAGTGTCTGTTTTCATGTACTGACGATCGATGCAGCCCGTCTCATCTGCCTGTGTTTGTTACGCTCTGAATCCCCCCCGAGCAGGGTCCCCACGTGTGCCAAGTCTGACCTGATTGGTTGGCCGATCTGCTCTGTTGTAATTGGTCAGTCGTTTGGACAATTCTCGGAAATGTTACGCCCCTTTTACCATATTTGGAATTCAGCTAATGTGCAGCGTGAACTTGTGCTTGCCACAACCAGCCAATGGGCTTGGATCAGTGACATCATCGCAGTGTGATATCACACTGCACTTTTCAACGAGGGGGGCTAGAACCGAGCGTTACATGCAGCTACTGCTACTGCTAACAGGAGGAGGTAGGAGAAGCCGCGTTTCCGCGGACTTTGAATTTTTGCACATAGATGTGCCTAAACATGCACAAGACACCTGGAAAACACACTAAAGAGCATATAAAACCAGAAAAAGCATAATATGGGACCTTTAAAAGTAAGCAAGATTTGATTTTTAAGTGAAAAAAAACTATATCAGTGAAAATCAGCAAAGAGATAAGAGGTACAGCTTTGTCCACAGGGGGCGCCAAAATCAACACAAACGTAAAAGTGTTCACAGGAGCTTTAAAGGTATGGCAAGCCAAGTAAATTTTCTTTTATACAAAGAGCAATTCAACACTTTAAGAGAACATTAAGCAAAACACAAGACATTGAAACACAAAATATACTGTACATGATAGGAACACTTGACAAGTAAATGAATAGAGATTAAAATGAAAGGTTATGTAAAAGTGGATAAGAAGTGATTGGATTTATAAGCCTCTGGTTCTCTGGGAGTTTTTTTTCCACAGCTGACGAGCGTAGAAACTAAAAGCTGCCTCACTCTGCTTGATTCTGAATCTTGGAACAATAAGTAAACACGTCCTCCTGGAGGACCTGAGGCGTCTGAATGTCTCATGAGGAAGTAGACAATCTGAAAAGTATTAAGAAGAATATTAAAAGAGGTCAGTCGGATCATAAGTGCTCAAGACAAAAACAGTATTTTTTAATATTGAGCTGAACAACCAGCAGCAAACCAGACTGCTGCACACTGCTCTTAAAGCTGCAGACTAAAGTAAACCAAGCTTCCGTGTGTCTAATTTAAAGACCTAATGTTGCACTTTGTCTCAGACATCTGTTAATGCAAAACACACACACATACACAGACGTCATACGGACACATGCATCCGCACAGCGCGGGCTCTACCTCTGTGATTAGCGTGCTGTTCTAGCTCTGCAGACCACAGTTTAATTTAGGTGCATTGGGTGTGGTCCAAGGACAGAGCCTCCACTTCTTACATCAGCAGCTCTACAGGCCACAGCCTCTGTTCCAGGCCATTACATAATTCAAAAATCCAATACACTTGTTTAAATATACAAGGAGGTTTTTTTAATATTTCTCCCAGATACAAAGCAGCCCATGAGGTTTACTCTGCGAGAGGCAGCAGTGACACTGAGAGATATACCAGGAAGCATAACGGCAGAACTGAAGCAGCTTTGTGTTTTAAAACGATGTGCAGGATTATGGCTGCGAGCGAAACCAGGAAGTTCTGTCTGCTGCTTCTCTAATATGTATCCTGTTGTGATCTTTTATCATAATGTCCTTCAACTTTCATGACTTATTCTGGGAATTATTTCTGTTTCCAATCAGTATTATCTCCTACATTTTACTTCTTCTGTTCCCAGAAACCTCCACAGACCTTCATTAGTATTATTACTACTTTGCCCAACGTCATTTCTGTCCCCTCGAGATTGTTTGTGCAAACTGACACCACAAAGATTAAAGACGGCCCCTTCTCCCAAGAGCAAAAAAATAGATGTGAGGCCTGTGTGGTTTTCCTGTTGAACTTCAGCGAACAGCAGCCACTTCCCCTGCACTCGCTCTGCAGGGACGCAGTTGACTTATTAAGACTAAAAAGACACATCGAGTCCGTATTGACACTTTCAATCTGCCAGTATAAATACAACCACTGATTTTGCCTCGACATCTGCAAAATTATGTCAGCAATTTAAATACATTATGATTTTATATCTTTCTCTTATCAATATTGTTAGCACATTTTTAAGTGAAAAACATTTACAGGAGAATGTCAACTCCTCCCACCTCACACCTCCCCTTCAAAGAAAAAGTACAGACATGAAGCACACTGATGGCAGAGGCTGCTATGTTAAGTGACCATCAGAAGGAACTAATCCGATTCATACACATTCGTACGCCACTGACAAGCAGCGGGAGCAACCTGGGGTATAGGTGTCTTGCCCAAGGACTCATCGGACATGTTGCTGCAAGAGCTGGGGATCGAACCTTCAACCTTCCTGTGAAGAGACGGCCGACTCTACCATCTGAGCCACATTCCCCCAATTACAATGTACATAATGACATAATTTAAATCGAGACCCCTAAACCAGGTCTCCCAGAAAAAGTCCAAACAACCGTTTTGTAAGCAGAATGCACATCGTCCATCCATCCATTTTCTATACCGCTTTTCCCGGTCAGGGTTGCGGTGGGCTGGAACTGATCCCAGCTCTCATTGGGCGAGCAACAAGGGTTACACCCGGGACTGTTCGCCAGTCAATCACAGGGCTGATACAAAGAAAACAGACAACCAGCCACACTCGCATTCATATCTACGGACACTTTTAGAGTCACCAATTAGTCAATGAGCATGTCTTTGGACTGTGGGAGGAAGCTGGAGTACCTGGAGAGAACCCACGCATGCACGGGGAGAACATACAAACTCCACACAGAGAGACTCTGTACCACAGGGATTCAAACCAGGAACCTCCTCGCTGTGAGGCAACAGACCGAACCACTGCACCACGTGCAGCCCAGAATGCACATCTAATAAATACATCTAATTGATTTATTTTTTTCTCCATGGGAGATCAGGAGCAAATAATTGGCTCATTTCATGGGCAACTTTACTGACAGAATTTTGTCAGTCATACATATCCTCTCACTCCAAAAGGCTCTTCTCTATTTACATCACCATATGCAGTGTATGAAGGTTCCTTTTTCAGACCACACGTTTAAATGTAAGGTCAGGAATATTGTGCCTGACTTAATGATTTATTGATAACCTTAGATATGTCGATTGTGAAAACAATCATTGCTTGCAGCCTTAATGAAGTCCCAGCTGAATTGATCCTCCTCTCTCTTTTTCTCCCTCTCTCTCCTGCAGGGTATCTTTTCCGTGACCAACCCCCACGCTGACATCTTCCTGGTAGCCCGTGTTGAGAAGGTGCTACAGAACGGCATCACTCACTGTGCTGAGCCGTACGTCAAGACCTCCGACATCAACAAGGTCAACCGCTTTTTCCTTTTCAAACCAAACTAGAGACGAAAGCAGCCTTTATTTACCACTTCCACATATTGTGTTTTCTCCACCATATTGATTCTGTGTTTGTATTTCTCTTGTGTGTGTCTCTCCGCAGACCGCCCAGAAGGTGCTCAAAGCTGCCAAGCAGACATGCCAACGCTTGGGCCAGTACAGGATGCCGTTCGCCTGGGCTGCCAAGTAAGACAGGAATACTCCACAAGTTAAAATATTAAACAGTAATGATCTGTGCTTTGGATTCACTCATTTTTTAAACAGCCTTGTAGGAATGCACTACAGATCTGTATGATATCCTAATGTGTTGGATCTATGATAAATATGTCAAATTGACACTTTTTTAATCATGTTCATACCAACGGATTTCAAATATGCGTCTATTTACGCATCAGGCTTTCTATACATGCTGCACATATTATCCATGAGAAAAGCAATCAGGAGGTGGGACAAGATATCAATACATCCTCATCCTAACTCATGTGATACGATTATCAAATCACTGCTTGTCAAATATTGATAATTTATTTCATATGAAAATACAGCACTCTGATTCTACTCACCATGTCCCCGCTTCATGACTCCTTATGGAGATGCTTTTTACCTGAATGAGGGTAACGTGAACAAAAGGTTATTGGCCAAAGAAGTCGACAGAGGGGTACCAGCAGAAGTAGAAGATAGTGAGAGGATGTGGGACGTCGGTGAAAAGAAGTTAAAAGATAAAATGTGATGGACGAGACAATATGAAACTGACACCATGTTGAAGTATTTTAATGATAATCAGAGAACTTGATGCACCAACTTTGATTGTCTTGGGATATATCAATTATCATAGCATGGCTGTATCGTGTTATTATGGTTATCACAAGCCATGTGTCCTACTTTTTTTAAACCGAGAAGCTGCTATAAAATGTAAAAAAAAGCTCCTCCATTAGGCCTGCTTTGCTTTATAACTAAACCAAATAATGCCATCATATTGCTCTCCAGTTTGGGGTTTGAGATGGCAATATAACATGTCAGCATCACATACACAAACATAGTGCTGCCCTGTCCTGCCAGTTACAGTTTGGTTCCTTTAACCTTGAATGTAAATGTGGATATCGTGTTTGCATGAGGCTGGAGCTGTAGCCATGTGTTATGTGTTTCCAGGCAAGTGTTCAAAGACGCTCAGGGCAGCCTCGACATGGATGGGAAGTTTTCTCCTCTCTACCGCCAGGATAGCAGCAAAATCTCCACTGACGACATCATCAAGCTGCTGGCTGACATCAGGAAGTGAGTCATCACCGCCGTTCTGCTATAAAAGCCTAGCTTAGTTACTGTGGCACTAAACACTCACATGCATTTTGAACATGTACTTTCTCATGTACTGCAAAGGAGACATCGCTGTTCATTTGAACACAACTTTTGTGCTTATCTAGGACTTTCCTCCCATCAAAAAAAGATCTCTTTATTCAAAATTACACTTGTTTCAGACTTGATTGCCCTTTGTTCTTCTTTTGAATCTCTTTGTTCCTTGTCAGACCTGAGAAGAGCAAACTTCAGACCATCCCCGGACAACTGAACGTCACCATTGAATGTGTCCCCCCTGACTTCTCAAGTAAGTTATGTTGTCCTTTCTGAACACTTCCCTCGTCCTAACATTTGTTTCTCTGTGACAGTAAACATGAATATAAAGAAGCTGTCACGATAAGATCCTTTTTGAGCCTGTTGTAGGTTAATGTAAGTCAAATGTTGCCGTGCATTCAGTGATGTACGCCAGGTGTTACATAAGAGGAGTCTTCCTGTGCTCTCTTGTGAATCTACAATTCTGTGGTTTCACAGTGAGCCTCTGCTGAACGTTTCTAGACACAAGTATGAAAAATACAAAAGTAGGAAAACCTTGAATTTCTTAATGTTGATCACCTTTGAACCACAGTAAAACATTCAGAGACTCAATAGCTGTTTTCACATATGTACTCCTGAAAGTATCTCAGGAGGACCTCTCCTGAAAGTCTCCCGACCTCACAGTGGGAGACTATCCCTTTCAAATGGTGGGGGGTAGTGTAGGGGTCTCCTGAGGCAAGATGTGAGGTCGAAAATATGAATGGCCGAAGCAGCAGAGTCCGCTATACAACGCTATAATGAGAATATTTGCCTTTTAATCAATGCTGTGTGTAGTTCAACGGAATGACAAAAACAACAAAAAGGCAGAGAAGATCATGCTGGCGAACAGAAAACATAATGCTGTTGATTATGGCCACGGAGATCGTAGTGGTCTCGCACCCTGCACCAGTCACAGGGAATATACGTCAACAGCCCCTCCCACTCACTCGAGTTGAGTTCTTCGGATTAAATCCTGCTTCGTTCTCACATCAGCTCACTCGAACCTGCTGCAGAAAAAATACTAGGGGTCTGGCAGGAGAAACTCCGGCTGAAATCTGAGTGAAAAATGTGTCTGTTTACGTTCACACATACAGCTCGACCTGCAAATATCAGGAGTTTTTTCAGCAGTTGTGAAAACATTAGATCTGTAATTCTTTCACATAATTACTAACATATTATTGCTCCTTTAATGCAAGCAATACAATAGAGTAGGGCCTGTTTCTGTTCTGGTTTTGTGAAAAATTACGCTGAATGACTTTGAGTTGAGTATGCATGGCAGAACAAACAGGTTGAGGTTTTGTCCCCTGTCTCCCTCCAGATACGGTGACCTCCTCGTACATTCCCGTTAAGCCCTTCGAGGACGGCTGTGAGCGGGTGTCAGTGGAGGTCGAGGAGTTTCTCCCGGAGGAGGCCAAGTACAACTACCCCTTCACCACCTACAAGAACCAGCTGTACGTCTACCCCCTGCTGCTGAAATACGACAACCAGAAGAGCTTCACCAAGGTGTGTGAAAAAAAAATTCAAAATGAATGTGGTTAAAATGAGGGTAGCGATGGTGTCCCAGATTTGCTTCAGGTTCTCTCTCTCTGTGTTTTTTTTTTCCGGTCTGCTGTATGCTATTATTAACTTGTGCATGTTTTCTCCACCCCAGGCCAGAAACATCGCCGTCTGCATCCAGTTCAGAGATTCAGATGAAGAGGGTGCAGCCCCTTTAAAGGTGAGTTGTACTTATAAATGATACACACATTTGGCCATGTATCGTAGAAGGGTTTTCACAGGTGAGTTGCATGAACACTGCATGACTTTGGAAAAGAAAGTTACCCTGTGGCCACCAAATATAATATGTAGTTGGCCTGCTGGGGGCTAACAAGTTTCATCCTCATACTGCGAACCTTCGCCACCAACACTCTGTAACATGTGTCTACAAACGTTCCTGTTCCTTCACTCTAACATTAAAAAAAGCTCCGGTTCTTAGACTGTTAAAGGAGCTGGAGCCCGGGGTAATCTCAGCTACACTCCCACTCCTGCTGACCCCAGCCGTGACACTTGAACCTGACATGAAGTTGTTCTCATGTCTGATTGCAGAAGTTGATTAATTATTTAAGCTAAGCAGTTAATGCGTGCATGCCTTTTACAGAGGCTGCAGTCCTAGAAGCAGCCTTGGCCCTTTTCTCCCACTTTCTCCTCCCAACATTTCTATCTCTACTATCTGTCCTATCAAATACAAGCAAAAATGGCACACACAAAAAAACTTTCATAAAGATATCTTTTGTTGGGGTGACGGATACTTTAGCGGTTATTTCGTGCGCCCCATGTACAACGCCCGTGGATCTGTCCTCGGGTCTTTGTGCTTGTCATCCCGACTCTCTCCTCCCAACATTTGCTGTCTCTTTTTGAGCTGTCCTGTCCAATTAAACAGAAAATATAACAAACAAAAAAAGGATGAATCATGGTTTAGATATTTATTTATAAAAACATACAAAGATATAAGTTGGTCTGCAGACTCTGCATTTTATAAAGCATGCATCTGCATTTTGTCAATCCAGATAGTTGAGAGTGAAACAGAAGATAGAATTAAGAGGAAGATGGATAATCCATAGAGATGAATCAGGCATGCTCCTTATTCTCAGCAGATCACCAGGAGCCTGGTGCAGAAACAATATAACTGTCATGGAAATATTTGGAGTATCCCGGTTGAGATTTGATCGATAGCAGAGATGCCTCCAACATGATAAACTCGTCTTTTTATTGCTTTTCACAAAGTGGAAGTCAATGAGCAGCTGAGGGGCCAGAAGAGGAGAAAGGAAATGCTTACAGAAGCTGGTTATTACAGCTGGCAGGAGAAGATGATAAATGGTCACTTTCTTTTTCCTCTCCTCTTTTTCTCTCTGGCCACACATGTCAAATATTTGTGGGTGGAAACAGTCATCAAAGCGGTGTGGACTGTTTTTTTTTTTCTCTCACTTTTCCAGTGGGAGGGAGGAAAACATGAATTCTTTGACTGCAGCCGCCAAAACATTTACACTTGATGCTCCCGATTAAGATGGTGCAGACAGACGGACAGATCAACAAGCAGTCAGGCGTATATGTCAGAGACTGTAGATCTGAAACACACACGCGCGCACACACACAGTCGCGTCTCAAACAATGCTTTAAAGCACAGAGAGGCAGGAAGTCACACACAAACAAGGAGCCGGAGTCAGCAACACGTCTCTCATGTGAATTGTTGTCAGAGGCAGCGGAGGCTCAGGGAGCTTTTTTTTTTAAATCTTTGGTGACAGGAATGTGAAAGTTGAAGATGATGAGATTCCCCAAAGACTAAAAAGTGAAGTTATCTTTGTCAGAAATCACAACTTGTTCACCCATCAAACCTGCTTCTATGAGCTTGGTGTGATTTGTTTAACCTAATCTTACCTTTAATACCTGAAGACAGACTAGCTCCTCTGATACAGCCAGCGAAAAATATAGGTCCAACTAATTTGATATTGAGCTGATATAAATTAGTATATAAATTAATATAAGCCTCCAATCCCTGCTTTCTGTATCTCTGTTTTTATTGTTCTAATACTCTGAGCCTTAGCAATGAACACATCGCAAAAGTCTGATTTTTATTGCAGTATATAAAACACACTTTTTAATGTAGTCAAGCAATGCTCTCTCACTCAGCATGTGCATATTTTTACCTGTTGGATGGAGGCCTGGGTATAATGTCAACACTTTCACATCATTTTAATGTGGTCAGATGAAGCTTAAGCTAGCTGTCAGATGTCCTCAGATTGATTGGTGCCAATTTAGTGGATTAAATAGTTTCTTGGATTCATTTTGGATTCAGGTGGGACATGCCGCAAACAAGTACAGTAGAAAGAAAACGTTGCTGCATAGCTAATATGCACCGTTTATTTTATTGTGTATGTATCGCAATTCAAATCGTTAGCGCAATATTGAACATGCTTATTTTTCTAGTCTTCTGACGACTCAAAACCCTTTTACACCGCAGGTCACACCTACACATTCACACACTGATGGCAGAGGTTGCTATGTAAAGTGACCATCTGAAGTAACTAACCCTGGAGGTGCGTAATCCAGGTAGAAACGGTCCTGCTCAAACAATTCACTGTATCGGCCAGCATATCTGTAATCTGTGAGTTAATAGCGTCTCACGTCTAGCAGTCTCAAAATTCCGATGTTAGGAAAGAGGTTTTGTCGTGTGTGGTAGAGTACATGTATGAACAGGACAGCCTCACTGATAGATAACATCTGAGGAAGTTCTTTTGGCCGTGCCCCAAACCCTCATCCTGACTCAGGTAATCAGGACTCCCATCAGCCCCCTTAACTTTCTGCTGCTTCTGAATGGGTTTGTTTTATTCCTGGCTGTGCACAAACCAAACACCACGCCTGCACACATAGCTACTTTACCTTCTGATCTAAATCAACCGATCTTTGCTCGTATCTGTGTAAACCCCCCCCCCCCCCCCCCCCCATCCCCCACCCCCTTCGTCGTCCTCCTCCCCTCCAGCTCCTGCTTCTTCTTCTCCTCAGATTGACCTGAGATCTAAACCCTCTCCCCTCTCCCTCTGAGCCTCACCCCATCCTCACGGCTCCTCTCATCCCCTTGCTCCAATCAGTCTCAATTTCAATCATCTGGCTCCAGAACTCTGTCCTTCCTCTGGCCAGCACTGCTCATTACTGTTCATTAGAGATGACTACAATTGTTAGCATCCTAATTATCGTATCAAACCAGCCATTAGAACCAGCCCGCACTGGAATTATTCCCCCCTCTCTTTGTCGCCCCCCATTAGATATATCCTGACCTGCTCAAGCTTGACCTCTCCACCAAAGTTTATTTTCCCACAGTGCTTCTTTTTGGATTCTCTGCAGCCTTGGTACAAAAGAGAGCTTTAGCTATGTTGCATTTTCCAAAGAGTGCATTCACAAAACAGCCCTAATTTGCATCTACTCAAGGCTCTATTTGTCATTTAAGGTAAAAAATACTATTTATGTGATCCCATGTGAAGTCATAAATCTGTGGTTTTCTGTCATAAACATTCAGCAGATGCTGGAAGGTACCGTCACTTTAATTAAGATAGGTATAATAGTCATTTCTAAGGCGTGGATTTCATACAATTTCCCTGATGAGGTCACTTTGATTTAGACACGAGCTATGTGTTTGACAAATTCAGCTCCCATAATTCTCTGTACAATGAAGTGTTGCACACTCACCTCGCCTTTAATCACAGATTCCTCGGCTCGTACTCACCGCTGTGCCCCAACATCAAAGGGCCACAATTGTATGACTGATGTCTGTGTTTGCGTTTCAGTGCATCTACGGCAAGCCAGGAGACTCACTCTTCACCAGCAGCACCTACGCAGCCGTCTTGCACCACAATCAGAGCCCGGAGTTCTACGACGAGGTGAGATGATCCAGCCACAGTGTTTCATGTCACATTAGACACACTGAGCTGCAGCTCTGCAGGCTTGTAATATCGTGGTTGTGTTCTCTCTCTTGTGTTGTGTGATGAACAAAGCATGAACATTCACTTTGAGGTCCAACAGGCTGTTTGTTTCATAACAACGGGAGCATATTAGGTCTCCCACAAACACACAGACAGCTCCAAAAATTGCAGAGGGATTGATTTAGGTGTGGGACAAAATATCGATACGTCAACTTAATTCTCATCATGACTCGTGTGATACAATTTTTGAATCACTGCTGCCAAATATCTTTGTTTTAAATTTAAAAAAAATACTGTGCTTGATTTCTCTGCCAATAAGCCTCAGAGTGTCACTACTTCATGACTCCTCATGGTGGAGCTTATGCCATGAATAATTTTAATTTGAACAGAATTTAAATGTCAGAAGGATTTGACAGAGACAGCGGGATAATGAAAAAACAAGCATGACAAAAGGTATTGTGTATTGCATCCTAGTGTTTACGGCACCGCACTGCATAGTAGCCTATTCCTATCATGTCCTTTCATGAGTTACCCTGCAATTCACCATGCATCAAGGCAGCTTTACTAGTCAACCTACTACAGGGGACAGAAACAGCAGACTGACAACAATACATGAGGCGCTGTCTGCAGGGGGCGCTCTCGTTGCACACAGCATACCAGTCCAAGTGAAAAACTAACAAGAATACAGCAAATACAGTGGATTGATTAACATTGTTAACATAGCAAAGGTGAAGTAAAACCTGGAGAATCATGTTCATCAGGTTTTTGAAACTGAAGCAGAAATGTAGAAACTCTGATTATTATTCTTAAATTACCTTGAACTCTCAAATTCTCTCTGAATTCCTCAAGTAGCCCAGAGATAATCCCGCAAATCTCCATCCGGGGAGATCTGAGGCCTCACACTCACACACATCTGAGGCCTCACACACACACAAAAGCTCAGTGAAAGAGGTCTGACCAGGATACCGATAAGGAGGTAGAGCAGAGGGGCTCCATATGGCCCTGATATCAAACGGATTAGGATCTTAAGAGTCCCCACACCAACACCCACATCACACACACAGGAGCATGCTCGCTGGGATTTACCTCCACATGATTAAGCTTCCTGTTACATCATGTAGACTTCTGCTCAAGCTTACAACAGCAATCTTATAAAACGTCTTCTGGTTTATTATTAGTTGTAGTGCTGGTAGCAGGGTTGTCTTCATAGTGTGACAGAGATTCTGACTTCTCACAAAGTCTTAATCAGAACAAGGAGTGCTCTAAAGAATGTGTGTCAGAATATTGTGGAAGTCTCTGATTCTCCAGCGAGGAGAATTTAACGATCTAGCAGGATGATTCAAACTGCTGTCATAAATTGGAGAGGGATGATTTGATGATGTGCACTTGTGTCATTGTTTAGAAATGTGTTGGTTACAAGATCTGCAACTGTGGAAAATCACACTGGCAGTATGTGTCACTTCCTGTCAGAGGATCTTTATATGAACTACTCAGTGTAAACACATTTCTGAGCTGTCGCTGCCCCCTGGTGGTTAAAATACATAATGAGGTTTCACCTAAGGATGCTTTTACAGTGATGTGATACACATGTATTTATGGTATCACATGTATCCCAATTTAAATAATGCAAAATATGTTTTTAGTTATTACACAATCTTCATTCGAGAGTTAAAAAAGGAGAGAATGATAGGCACAGTTATACCACTAGATTGTAGGTCAAGATAAGATGCACAACTCTCAGTTCACTTCATGCTCGTTTTGTTTGGAGACAGCAAGCGAAGTAAAACATTAAAAATGACTTTGACTTAGAGGGTGTGAAATAGGATGAAGCTGCTGAGAAAGTGTGTTCAAAGGCTTTTTCAATCCCCTCCCCGAAATAAAACCATCAGCTTCTAAAAACCTTTCAAATGATGTTGACCTCGTTTTACGTTATAAGGTCGATGTAGTTCACTAATAAGTTCTAACATACTGATGTTTTGTCCATTTACTATAGTAGTTTTAAACTTCCTGCAGTGATACAACGTGCAGCAGGTCGGAGCTTTTCCATCGTTTCGAACACTTTGAGATGTTTTGAACGGAGCAGCAAAACTAGATGTTTTTCTTCAGTTAATTATTGTTTCAATGACTTTAAAACTACTTCAGAGAAAGAGCGGAAGAGCTCTTACGGATAAGTTAGAGTCAAGGAACTAGCATTACAAACACAAGTGGAGGGACAAGAAACAACATAAAACTCACTGGTCAGCTTAAGTTATATGAGGAAAGATGATCGAATGAAGTGTGTGAACCGCAGACCGGAGTCTCTGTTAACAGATTGAAGCCGTCTCATGCAAACAGCTCCAATGTGCATTCAGTGCGCAACCTAAAATGAATATGAGATGCTGTTAATACTCTAAGGGCCAATCCACTAAGAATGAATTGCGCAGAAACAGCACCTTCAATCTGCCTCGTTTTAGCACCCCATCCACAAATGAATTGGCACTGAATATTTGCTGGCTCGAACACTCCCACAAAGTTGTCCACTTTGCTGCGCGGAGTTTACTCTTGTTTTGCGTCCAAATGTGGAGAAAAGCCGTCTAGACCTCTGCACTCTGCGGAGCTGCACTCTAAGCTGATGGAGCTGTTTTTTTCACATAACGATAATGAGATCGGAGGAGAGGGAAACGTTTTTCAGAGTTAATTTTTATGCCAAACTTGACTTTCAGCATCCAAGGATAAAATTAGCTTTTCTCTGATATAAAACCTATACAGCATGAAATAAAGCACACTTAATTTAGTTGTTTGTTAAATAAATATCTGAGCATTGGGGAAAGGTTTGTCAGTGTTTTAAAAAGTTCATACATTAGTGTCAATCTTAGGACCAGGCTGTGTTGATATACTAAGTGTACAGCTGTGGCCTTCTCCATTGTGCACAGGTGAAGATTGAGCTGCCGGTCCACGTGCACGACAAACACCACATCCTCTTCACTTTTTACCACATCAGCTGTGAGTCCAGCAGTAAGGCCAGCAGCAAGAAGAGAGAGGGGGTCGAGTCACTAGGTGAGTGAGTCTGCTTTAAACTGGATTTCTCTGTGTCCTTGAATGCAACATTAGTAAAAAGAAAAAAACACACACCTACACTGCTGGCTCAAAATGTCCCCGATCTAAGACATCATGTATTTGTTTCTTCTTGTTTATTCACATCACAAATTATTTCTCTGTGTTAAATTCTGCTATCCCAGAAAAAAAGGTTGCCTCAGAATGAATCTTTTCCGTGTGTTTCAGTGGGTTACTCCTGGATGCCTTTGCTTAAAGATGGGAGGATGCAATCAGCTGAGCTCCAGCTGCCTGTAGCAGCCACACTGCCTCCTGGATATCTGTGTCAGGACACCAAGAAGGTAAAGTCCTGTCCTCTTAAGATCGCGGTCACACTGGCCATCCGTACTGTGCCGTACTCAAGCACGATTGCCCCCCCGCTGCGCCACTCCCCCACTGGCCAGCACGGCCTGCGGGTCACACTGCATCAGGACTAACCGTGCCTGAGCACGATAACCTCTTGTACATAACCTCGTAATACAGCACACGCATGCTTTATGTTATTATGAAGCATGATCAGTTCACAAACAGGCGGACTCGAGAGAAGAGAGAGAGAGGAGAGAGAGAGAGAGAGAGAGAGAGAGAGGCGCAGTCGAGTCCGTCTGCACATCGGAGAACAGAGAGCATGAAAGCTACTTTACTGACTTTGCGGCTTATTTTGAGTCACTTTAATTAGCTACAGCCGTAAATTAATTAAAAAAATAAAAGAGACGACCGTCCGCGTCCGCACATCGGAGAACAACAGGAGAACATGACAGCTACTTTGTGACTTATTTTGAGTCATTTTAGTCAGATAACGCCGTAAAACTCTGGATTTCTCTTTAATGAAGGCTGTCAGCGTTGTGTACCCGCGTGCTTGTGCTCGTGCATGAAGTGTACCGTGCCCAAGCACACCTCTCCGAAGTGTGCCAAAGCCAAGGAAGTGTACCGTGCCTGAGCACGGAACGGAGAGGTCACACTGGCCAAACGAACTGGACTTTAGGGTTGAAGCGTGCTTGGGCACGGTACAGATTGCCAGTGTGACCGAACCCTAAATCAAAAACCCAGAAAGGAGCCTCACAGTCTCCTGTTCTAAAAAGTCCACTCATGGTCGACCAACAGTCTAAAAAGCTTAAATGAAGCGAATGGATGCAAGCAGGTTTCATAAAGCAAGCTAAATGTCGCTAAATGGAATGGTTGTTTCTTAACTGAAGCGCAGGTATCTTTCTTAAAGCTGATATATATTTATGCAAATGTTTGTCTCTGTTAAGAAACTTTCCTGAAAACTGAATAAAATCATTTGAATGTGTGTTTTTCAACAGTCCCAACCAGATGTCAAGTGGGTGGAAAATGCAAAGACTCTGTTCAAACTGAGGATCCATGTAGCATCAACAATATACGCTCAGGTACAATGTCACTATGTTCTTAGAACAGCTGGTGTGAAGAGGGTGTGTGTGTGTGTGTGGATGATTTTTGAATTTGATTCTTTCCTTTGCAGGATTTGCATCTTCATAAATTCTTCCAGCACTGCCAGCTGATGAGGACGACATCAGAGGGCAACCAAGCAGAACTCGTCAAATACCTGAAGGTATCATTTTCAATTACGAATGAATATTACAGGAAACATCCGGTACAGTCAGAGCCCTGCAGGTCCTCGCAGATATTGCAATCTCCATCGTTACAGAAACATCTCAGGAATTCAATCTGCTCGTCTCACATCACCTACTCAGGCCCTCAGGGTTCTGTTTCAGCCCCTGTTCTGTTTCCTATTCAATTAAAACTCACAACTTAATACAAGCAAAGATCAGCTTTGCCAAGGGAATGGTGGTAAGTCCAAAAAAAACATGTTGTGTTATGTAGACTTTTAGGGCGTTTTCACATTAGTCACGATTGTTTCGCACCGTGCCCGAGCACGATTGCTCCCCCCTCCCCTCTCTGGTCTGTGTTCACATTCGTAATATTCCATACTGGAGGACACTTGCGAATGTACACAGTGGGATACAGCAGGTGGCAGTATGCACACAATTGGTTTGCAAATCCGCCAAACAACAGAAAGAAAATGAAGCAACCATGGCAATCACTCACGGACCGAGTGCATCCTGCTAACTTTAGATGTTTTCGTGGTCTCTGAGAAGCCTACAACGACGCTCTTCCTCAGAGGATGAAATGGGCCCATGCTGCGCGGATACAACTTTTTTTTGAAGCGACAGGATGGAGCCCCATTTATGGAGACTATAGTCATCGTTGCAGCAGCCGTGGGTTTGATTCCGACCTCGGACCTTTGATGCAAGTCATCCCCCTACTCTCTCCTCCCAGCATTTCCTGTCTCTCTAAAGCTGTCCTATCTAATGAAAAGGCCCAAAAATAACTTTTTGTAACTTTTACTGTTGTAAAACATGATTAAGATGTTAATCGAGGCAAAAAAAAAAGACAAATTAAAACGATAGGTCTTTAATTCCCTTTTCAATACTCCCACAGAGCTAGCTGTAATTTTTATATTGAGAGGCAGTGAGTTTCAAAATCCATCCATCCATTTTCCTCCGATTATCCGAGGTCGGGTCGCAGTGGCAGCAGGCGCAGTAACTCAACCCAGACTTCCCTCTCCTCAGCAATGTTTTCCCGCTCCTCCTGGGGGATTCTGAGGCGTTCCGAGGCTAGACGGGATATATAATCCCCATCCAGTGAACTCTGGGACTACCCCGGGGTCTCCTACCAGTTGGGCATGCCTGGAAAACCTCCAAAGGGAGGCGTCCAGGAAGCATCCTAATCAGATGCCCAAACCACCTCAACTGGCTCCTTTCGATGCGAAGGATTAGAGGCTCTACTCCGAGCTCTCCCCGAATGTCTGAGCTCCTCACCCTATCTTTAAGGTTGAACCCAGCCACCCTCTGGAGGAAACTCATTCCGGCCGCTTGTATCCTCGATCTCACTCTTTCGGTCTCTACCAAAAGCTCCTGACCACAGGTTTTAATTAACGTACGTAAAAACAAAATGCTGTCTTGCAGGTGGTGGTGATGGACACATGAGGAACATACTGTAGTTGTTATTGGACATCCAAGTTTAACTTACTTGACTGAACTCTCCTGTTTCTCTTTCTATGTCTTCCTCTCCGTAGTGCCTGCATGCCATGGAGACTCATGTGATCATAAACTTCCTGCCTGTGGTGCTGATGCAGCTGTTTGAGGTGCTCACAACAGCGACCAAAGAAGCCCATGAGATTGCTGTCAACTCTCTGCGGTATGTTATCCCTTACTATCACAGGATTAGTATTACCTTGGGACCTCTGCAAATATGTCGTCTTCTTCCAATTAATGTCCAGCAGGCTGTATGCTGTAAAATGTGAAGTTGTTGTCATGCTGCACCTCAAGGTTTTCATTCAGAAATATCCGTAAATAGGAGTAAATTACAAGCTTTGCTTATCCCGCGCAAATGCGCAGCACCAAACACTGATGTTGTACCCGAGGTCCCGGGGTAACACTAATCCCCTCTAAATATGGCTTTGATCGCCCACTTATAAAATCATGGCTGCAGTTTTAACTATTTCATTCAAATGAATGCTTTTAGTCTTACAACGCTGCCTTATCTGTGCCTACAGAGTGATCATACACATAGTCTCCAGATGTCACGAGGAGGGCCTGGAACACTACCTGCGCTCTTTTGTGAAGGTAACAAACACTGTGACTGCTACACACCTTCTTTTACTCGTGCACACATCTCTATTGCTGGTCAGTTTCCACTTAAAGTGCACCATATGTATTTATGGATTTGTGTTTTTTCTCTTTTCAGTACGTGTTTGTGACCAACAACCCTGCGTCAGGAAACTCAGCGACCACTCACGAGGTGCTGGCCACCGCTGTTACGGCCACGCTCAAGCAAACCGCTGATTTCAACACCAGCAATAAACTGCTCAAGGTTTGCTGTCTGGCTTTTTCTCAACCCTGTCCAGTTGTAGTTCCAACATTGAACAGCAGGTGGCATACTTGTGGATGAAATGTCTCTACAAACCAGCAAAAGAGAAAGTACAATTTTGTAACCACATTTCAAAGATGTCATGCAGCATGTCGCTGCTTGTAACGTTTTTGTTATCTAATTCAACTGGCAGCCATCAATTCTTGTAAATACCTGGAGCAGTCTAACTCTCTGTTTGATCCCTTTCTCTAGTACTCCTGGTTCTTCTGTGAAATCATGGCCAAATCCATGGCCCAGTACCTGCAAGAGGGCAACCGCATGAAGGTTTGCATTACGCAATCTTTAGCCTTCGAGCAATTCAGATTGAGCAGCTTGTCATCACCTTTTTAAACATGTGTTTGTTCAGAAATATGAGCCTCTGTATCTGGCAGGGATCTCAATGGAAATGTTCTGAGAATTACACAAGTGGCGTTACAAAACACGTCAACACATTCATAAAAAAATCCTCACGCACACTCAAGGGAGAGCTGGAGACTCGGGATGAATCATTCTGCCATGTGTACAATCCGCATTCTGCGTTCCATCTGGTTTAAACCAGCAACGTCAGATGTTCTGCAGAAAGCAAAGTGATGATGCTAAGATTAAATGCTAAAAAGAAATGCAATCTGTTTACCAAAACAGTTAATTTGACCTCAAGATGCTTGACAAGTTAACGCCCAATCGTCTTCAATTAAAGCTATGTTATTTGTTGTGACTTTTCTTTAGATGCCTCGGGCCCAGCGTTTCCCTGACAGTTTCCACCAGGCGCTGCAGTCCCTGGTGTTGTCCATCATGCCACACATCACCATCCGCCACATGGAAATCCAAGAGGAAGCTCGCTGCATCAACCTGAGCCTGGCTAATTTCATCAAGGTCTGGACACCACATGAAAAAAAACATTAACAACAATCAAAAACACCTCATCAAAGGCTGTTTATATTGTGTCTTCTTGTTGTCTTTATTTTTGTCTCTCCTCCGGAAGACCACAGCTCTTTCTTTTGAAGTTAACAGGAAACAGCCGGCAGAGTGCTGTTTGATTACACATATTTATGGGTCCCTTCAAAAACATTAAAAGAAGCAATATGTGAGATATCTACTGAATAAAATCATAAAATGACCTTACTTCATCATCAGACATTAAGGAAACATGCTATGTTGAAGTCTGACAACAATGCAGCAGCCAGTATGTCCTCCTTCTAAGTTTAGATTCTGGTCCTGAATGGTCTGGATTTGTTTGAACCAGAGAAGGTCGGCGGTTTTAAGGCACAGAGCCTTTTTTGACGCCCCTCAGTTTGCCAGAAAAAAATGAAACCTACAGGTGTTGCATTGATGGAAGTGGACAAGCCAACTGGTTCAGATAGAACTGATTCTGCCCGACCTAAAAAGCTTCGGCCTTTTTCTTATAAGCTCCACTAGCAGAAACGTGGTAACACCAGGATCAATATTGGAGATGCTTTTGAGAAATGGAGAGAGGTTAGAACACAGAAAGGTTTACAGATTGATGCAGAGCTGACTAAACACTGAAGCTGCATTGTCCAAGACATGGCATCCTGCGTGCACGCCGACTAGGGAGGAGGGGGCGGGCGAGACAGCTATCTCAATGTTTTGAATTTGGACTGCAGTACCCATTTTAAACACTAGGTGTCAGAGTTACATATTGCTCCTTCAAGAAGTGAGGGAGGGACTTTGTGTGGATATTGATGGGTATTTAAAGACAGACAGATGTACTGAATGTAGGAACTTTAGAAAAACAGCATTCCTAATTGCAGTTTTTAAATGTTTCCAGGAAATGATGATCTCTTAAAAATTACCCAGAATCCCTACAAATCACTTTTTTTTTTAAATTGTTTGGCCAGCACAAGACAACAAAACAGAAAAAAGAAGTAGGGATGTAATGATACACTGAACTCACAATTCAATACAAATGATGATGTTGGGTTCAAGATTTTCACAAATTGATTTTCTCATTTTAATACTGAAATTGGATTGAAGTCAAATTATGAAAATGTCTGGAAACATTTGAAATTGAAGTTACCTAATTCAATGTTGTCGTGTATAGTTATGGAAAAAAAACAATGCATACTTTTTCTGTTAAAGGGAGACATAATATCTGACTGAAAGATCTGTATCGAACATTTTATTTAAACGTACAGTATGTAAAATCTGTCGCAAGGGGGCTCTCAATCAAAACAATAACAAAAGAGATGACGTCGCTCCTCGCAGGGTCTCACGGGATGAACTCCGAGTTGAATCAATACGAACGGGCAAAACCGACCTGAGAAAGACAATATGTGTACTGACGATGTATCCAAGTATAATTTACATGACGTTTTTTATCACAGCAGCACATACAGCGACAGTACAGCAGCTTTCAGTAACAGCTAGCGCTAGCTAATGCAGCGATCTTTGACGTAACATCCGGTGTTTCCTTGACAACGATCAACATTTCGTGTCTGTCATGGCGGCTCATCATGGCGGCCGCCTACAAGACACGTACCGTTACAACTATAAAATTACGGATTTCTCTGGCTTTGATAACTTTTGGAAATATTTGAGGTGATGTAAGTACTCAACTAAAAAATATATATAACATGGGTTTAGTCCATTTTTAATTGAAGTTAGATATTTTAATGTAAACATTAGCATGCAATTCTACATACTGTACCTTTAACATGAAACAGCTTTTTATCTTCAATCTCTTCGATCAAACAGCTGCCGCCCGTGTTTCTGGCATTGAAGCCTAGAAAGCTCTTAAAATAGACTGAATTTTTTCTTTGTGTCACCTGATATAAGATTTATTCACCTTTTATGAAAAGTTGGCTCATAAAAGCTGTTAATAATTACTATCACAGTGTGTTCAGTGCTTTGGCTCGTACATGTTATTCATTAGCTGAAGTCAGCACAACACGCTCCTCTCTTCCTCTCTGTGGCTCCTTCACTCGTTTGGCTGAGAGTATAAAAGCCCACGTCATCGCTCGTGTCATTGATATGTTTTTCTCAGTGTGGCAGCGTTTTACATGCTGCATCATGTTGGTGGTGCTTTTAGCCTCTTGCACACAGTTTTGGTCCATTCCTGGTGAATTCTCATCGCTGTGTTTGTACGCCCCTATATTCAGTTACTGACACAGTGTTATGACTTTGAACAAGAAGAGCCAAAAGCAGATAGCGCCCTCTGCTGTTTAAAGGAGCACAGCAGTTAATCTCCTCATCTCACCAGTTTGACTCTTCCCTCTTATGTGCTGATATTTTACTGCCCCGCGAGGTGTCGTCCTTATAAACAGTATTTTTGACTTTATGGGAACTTGAAGAAGCGATCTCAAAGCTGTGTTTGTCTGCGATCTTTCTCAGTTTATTGTGTGCTAACCTGAGTTTTCTGTCCTCAGAGGTGCCTGACCTTCATGAACAGGGGCTTTGCCTTCGGTCTGGTCAACCACTACATGTGCCATTTTGGTCTCAAAGATCCCAAGGTAGGTGCTCTGACAGAACACAGAAATATCTTCCACTCAAAAACAAGACGAAGCTTTTGACTGTCAGGTTATCACAATACCAGATTTTTAAAACCTCAATACAATTGTAGTGATGATGAAACGTTATCAATATCTATTTGGATACCACGGCAACAACAACAGAAGTCTTTGGCAATCAATATTGGGTCTTAATTACCTTAAAGGCAGGGGCGTGTCTAGACTTTTCAGACTGGGGTGTCCTAACTGGGGCACTGGTTTGTGCAGGGTGTGGCCTGAAGTTTGTGCACACACATGAATGAAGAGCTTTTATTGACCCCTTTCTGTCTGCACTAGTCACATTGACTGTTAGGTAACACAACATGATGGCAACATAAACATATTCTTATCTGATCCTAATTCTTCAAGGACTCAAAACAACATGTTTGTCTACACTCACAATACAAAGTATTTTAAGAATTGCAAACAAACATCTGCACACTGAAAACTATGAGCTGCTTGTTGCAAGTCAGCCTGAATAGTGGATTTCAACATTAGTGCCACCTCTGGTAAGGCAAATAGCCAATAATAGTCAAGGATTTTGGGTGGCGTCTGGACACGCACACTGTCTAACTTGCAAACAAACATGTAATGGCAACTTTTCAGAACTAGACCTTCATCAGACCTAGTACCCAAACATTGTCAATGACTGTTTGCTTGCAGGTTAGACAGTGAGCAGGAGTTTACCTTTAAAGTTGATCAGGGACACATTGCTCTCCTGCGCACCTGTCTTGTGAAATGAATATGCAAAGGTTATTTTTTTTCTTCTTAATTACCAAAAATGCAGGCAAACTCCTGCACGCTGTCTAGATGGCAAAAATACATTAGCAATGTTTCAGTCATTCAGTCATTTAGACAGTCTGCTCTCTCCTAAGACTTAAGATCTGTAGGTTTTTTTTTTTAAACTGTTGTACTTTTTGATACCATTGATAACATAGTACAGAGATTGTTTCGTTTTAAAAACATCTCATATCAAAGTATCCAAAGTGTTGACGACCTTGCTGTACTGTAGGGGAAAGAGTAAAAAGTGTAAGGCACAGACGGGAAGACATGAGGATGCAAGGTCATTTAAAAAGGACAACGGTTAACTGAGAGACACTGATTTTTAGCTGATGGAGGAAGAAACCTCGAATAACTCTTGCTTTCTGAAAACAGGTGCATCACCTTTTATCTAGAAGACAAAATATGGTCTCTAACCCACACGTAACAGTCACAGCTCATGCTGTTTGTCGCGCCCTAGCCAGCTTTCTTTATCAGCTGCACATTTGACTAACAAATCAAACCAGCACAGACAACCAGGAGTCGAGGATTAAATTTAAACAAGGGAGAATTATCTTTATTCGCAGGGGCAGTTGATAAAGCATTTACATAATGCATACAGGCACACACTCACGTTTGTTCTTTTGCCACAGGTGCTGAATGAAATGAAATTTGAGTTCCTGATGACCATGTGCAACCACGAGCACTATATCCCCCTCAACCTGCCCATGGCGTTTGGGCGCACCAAGCTGCAGCGGGTACAAGGTGAGGCTCTAAATGCGTTCTGCTTTCTACCACACATGTAACCACTGACTAGCTCTCAAATGAACCCCGATCCCTAACTGACCTTTCCCTGACCTGATCCACCAAACTGATTCCCCTCATTAACCTGCCTGATTGTTTGGCGTCACACACACACAAGTAAAACAAAACAAAAAAAGGAAGGCAGTTGGCACACCTACCTCTGCTCAGTTCCTGCTCAACAAGTTTATCCAACACTTGTTCACACGTCATGTTTTATACAACCACAAGAAAGAAGCAAAAAAACAACTGCTTTGAAAATGCTGCATGGATTGTTTACAGTTTTACCCCCAATTTCTTTCTTTTTTTTTACTCCCCCCTCCCTTTAGATTTTATTCCGTATGCGACGGAGCTTTTTGGCCCTGTAGGTAGGTGACGCTCACCGCACCGAACTGTACATCAATGCCACCGTCTGCAAACAACCTGCACCTCCTTGCACTAACCCCCCCGCCATCCTGTTCAGCTCCCCCTTTTTTTCTCATAGGACATCCATTCACTTCCACTCACTTTGCACAATGCTAATGCTAGGCTAACTTCTTCATACGCCCGAGCCTGTGTGTTGTACTGGAGAGGAGCTTGTGGGAATCAGCTGATCTCTTTCTCTTGATGCTTGATTGTGAAAATACTCTGCATAAACATCTCTCACGAAGCTGGGTTATCTCTCTCTCTCTTTCTCTCTCTCTCCCTTGCTGTTTGTGTCTGCTCTCCCTCTGTCTCTCTTTATCTTTCAATCTGCTGGTCTGTCTCTGTCATCGGAGAAGATAATTGCAGCTCTTTTCGCAGGCTGCACTGCCTGTTTTTTAATATTAACACAGCATTGTTGTGAAACTGTACGTCACTGTTTGTGTGAAAAACAGACAACTTCTCATTTTCCGGCGGCACGTCTGTCTGACCTCCTGTCCATTTATTGTTCTTTTTTCTTCACACGCAGAATGAAATATTTCCAACATTATGCTAATTTAGTCAATGAGTAATGAACTGTCGTATGTGTTTGTGTGGTGTGCAGACATTAATGCTTGAATGATTTTGTTACGTTGTTGTGTTAAGGTTTCACTGCAAAATACTGATCTATGAATAAAACTCACATTAATGACTTAAACATAGATAACTATAATTATTAGGGATTTTAAATGGGAGAATCTGCTGATACAAAAGTATCAAACAGCACGCACATCCGAGACAGCCGGACACAAAATATATCCAAAGACAGAAGGAAGACGAAGCCAGCACACCAGGAGCCGCTCCAGTTAACATTTGATTGAAATGATCACCACTCTAATGTATGTTCCTTGCTTTGTATGACATAACCTGTAATGGTAAATGGACTTGAGCTTGTATAGCGCTTTTCTAGTCTTCTGACTACTCAAAGTGTTTCCACGGTATCTCACACAGACACATTCACACACTGATGGCAGAGGCTGCTATGTAAGTGGCCATCAGAAGTAATTAAAGCCATTCATACACATTGATACGCTACTGACGAAGCAGCGGGAGCAACTTGGGGTTAATGGCGCGGTCACACTGGCAATCCGTACCGTGCCCAAGTACGCTTCAACCCTAAAGTCCAGTTCGTTTGGCCAGTGTGACCACTCCGTACGGTGCTCAGGCACGCTACACTTCTTGGCCCTGGCACACTTCGGAGAGGTGTGCTTCGGCACGGTACACTTCATGCACAAGCACAAGAACGCGGGTACCCAACGCTGACAGCCTTCATTATGGAGCAATCCTGAGTTTTATGGCTGTATCTGACCAACATGACTCAAAATAAGTCACAAAGCTGTCATGTTCTCCGTGTTGTTCTCCGATGTGCAGACGCGGACTCGACTGCGCGTCCCTTTTTTAATTATTTTTTCTCAGGTCCGCTTGTTTGTAAACTGAGCACGCTTCATAATAACATAAAGCATGCATGTGTTGTATTACGACGTTATGTACAAAAGGTAATCGTGCTTAGGCCCGGTTAGTCCTGATGCATTGTGACCGGGGAATGGCGCAGCGGGGGGCCAATCGTGCTTGAGGATGGCACGGTATGGATTGCCAGTGTGACCGCACCCTAAGTGTTTTGCCCAAGGACACATCTGACATGTTGCTGCAGGAGATGGGGATCAAACCCCCAACTTTCTGGTTGAGAGACGACCGACTCTCTCCAACTGAGCCACAGCTGCCGTCAGGTGACCTCAGGGGTTGTATACATGTGGAGGAGTGTCTCCTCACTTGTCCATGTTTGATGAAGGGCTAGGGGCCCAGATGATCATGTGGTGATAATTTCAATTAAGTGTTAAATGGAGCAGCTTCTGGTGATACACCTATCACATAACCTGGTTTAAATTATATACTATTACGATACGTTAAAACGCTTTTTTTTACTGAGTCCCAAAGGGACACGGAGGGGAAAAACATTTGTGTAAATCCAAGAATCTTTAGTGAGATCCATCCTGAGAAACTAAAAGTAGAAATTCATCGACCAAAACTTTGGTAAGATGTTACAAAGCTTCCCAGGATCTCTAAAAGTTTCATAGGATTGCATTGAAAGTTTTTCAGGATCTTGCAAAATGTCCAATAATCTTGCGAGTTTTATAGGATCTAGCAAAAACTTCTCAATATCCAGAAATAGTTTCTTTTGGATCTCACAAATGTTTGTTGGGAGCTTGTATAAAGTTTCTCAAGATCTCACAGAAGTTTCCCAGGATCCAGCAATAGTTTATGAACTTCTGTTTCAAAGGGTTTTAAGTGTTTTTGCTGAAGTTTCCCAGGGTCTTAAAGTGCTTCTTGTGATCTTTTTAAAGCTTTGCAGATTTCTCTGAGGATCTGACAAAAGTTTCTCAGTATCTAGTTCAAGTTTTCCCTGATCAACCTAAAAAAGAATTTCCCTCCGTGTGCCTGAAGGAGCTCTGTACTGTATTTTCAGGAAAACTGTCTCAATCTAAATGCATAAATTCTGCATTAAAAGATTATTTTCCAATCAGGATTTTCATTTGTTTTCAGTCCTGTAACCTCCAAGATTACAGCACCACTTTAGTGCAATCCAGATGAATGTATTTTTTAGATCTTTCTATAACAGTGAAATCTGAAACAACGCAATTACGCATAAAATTGATTCATTTACAACAACAGTCAACCGAAACATGATGTTGTTATTTTCACTTTTCCTACGTCCTGTACGGTAACTATCTGGGGTTTTAAAATAAGAAAAACACATTTCACAAGACTATCAGATTATGATCTCAGGACATTTCTTCACTTTTTTACCTCCTCCTTGTGTCACATGTAATTTCCTTTCTGGCCCGACCACAGAGCAGAGTCTGGAGTTCAGCCTGACGGAGGATTATTGCCGTAACCACTTCCTGGTGGGTCTGTTGCTGAGAGAAGTGGCCGAGGCTTTGCAACAAGGGCCAGAAGTCAGACAGCTGGCTGTGAGCGTTCTCAAGAACCTTCTCATCAAACACGCCATGGACGACCGCTACATGGCGTTCAAGGTGAGAGAGGGCGGAGAGGAGGAAGAGGAGGAAGAGGAGAGAGTCAGTGTTCAGAATCATTCTCAACAAGCTCACCACATTGCCAATTACTCTGGTCTTCACAGCATTTGCCTTCAAATGTATTTTCTGCCATTTGAAATCCCATCCCTCTGGGGCGCCGGACAGCCTAGCAGTTGTGTCGCGTGTCCCTTGTGTAGAAAATGCATCTCTAGAAACCAATGGGTGACGTCATCGAGACTACGTTCATGCTATACGCAGTCTATGACATAAACATCCTTTTTTTCCCAGATCACGACAGACTTCACTCCTCTTTTTTCAAGAAACAAGTGAGTCTTGACTAGAATTGAAGACGGTTTTGAGAAGGGAGTTTCCCCTTTAAATGAGCATGCTAATATGTAGATTATGCTGCGAAAATTATTTAAGATCATGGTTGAAAGCCATGGAGGTATGACAATGCACACATCGTTTCATCTCTCCAAATACAGCATCGAGGAATCCATACTAAACACGAACACATGTTTATGTTTATGCAACATGTTTGACACAAGTCTCCCTGAGTACCCGAACAAACTGAAACTAAATGGTGCATTCACTATCCCATAAGATATCAACGTCTGTTATGCAAACCAGCCAGTTTATTGCAGCCCCCTCTAAAAGCAGCTGTGGACACATGGCTGTGAGTGTAATGTTTACCAGTGTTATCAGCAGGAGGTTTATTATTCAAAACCTCATGTAGTGTTTTTCTCATGTTTCAGAACCAGCAGGCCAGGATCTGTTTGCTCTACCTGCCACTTTTTGAGCTGCTCTACCAGAACCTGAAGCAGCTGTCTGCCCAGCCACACACCTCTAGCCCCGGGCTCGGCTTAAATGTGAGTCCACCTCAGAGCCACAGCTTTCTGCAACGACAGTGGGATTGAATATGCAAGATCTGAAAGAGAGCCAATTTTTGCTCCAAAAGTTTCAATTGTTGTTGCGAGTATGTTGAAGGTAAGGGTTAAGAGATGTGGGATGAGGGTAAAGGTAGAGGGATAAATGGATGAAGGTAAGGGTCGGGGGATGTGGGATGGAGGGGTAAGAGTTGAGGGATGAAGAGATGGAGGTAAGGGTCAAGAGATGGAGGGATGAACGTAAGTATTAAGAGATGTGGGATGAGGGTCGGGAGGTGAATGGAAGAGGGATGATGCACTTGTGTCAGCAGATGTAGATACGTCATGAGGAAACAAGAGGGGGTTGAGACTCTGGGTGGGTGAGCCGTATCTTCATTGCTGTCTGTATGGACTCCTGTGGTTCCTCTATTTAGACAATGAGAGAAGTGAAGAAACACCAGGGTTTAGGGGGAAGGGATGTGAAATCAGCGTCAGAGGAATAAGAGTGAGTAAGGGGTGCTTAAATACGTATGAAACGGAAATGGGTTGTGTTTGAAGCGTGGTCTATGCTCCTAGAAGCCCAGATTTCACTTTCTCCATCTTGTTTATGTCCAGGGCTCCAGAGACGATCTGATATCAACCAGTTCAGTCGACAGCAGGAGAATCAGCACCGCCATGGAGAGAGACCACAGTGAGTTCAGTCTGAACCAAAAATACTACACAGGGCATCTGGCATATGGCATCTGGCCTCTTCCTGTTAAAAGATCATCCATTACTACCAAAAAAAAAAAAACCCCGAGCACCACAACAACACTTTGGTGCACGCAATTGATCCATTAGCTTCAGTGTCTCTCTCATTAAAAGCTGCAGCTGTGTGCCAGACATCTGCCCTCAACAGAGTGTGCTGCACGTTTAAGTTACATTTTCTCTCAAACAACATGGCACTTAACAGTTTGTGATGATGGAGGCATTTAGTGTGTGCACTGCACCATTTGTTTGGGAGTTGGGTTGAATGATGTCAAGATGAATGCACATCCCTGTTTCCAAAAAAGTTTGGTCGTTCTGTCAAATGAAAAAAAATACAGAATGTGACGATTTGTAAAACATTGAAACCCCATATTCAGTTGAAAATTGTACAAAGACAACATATCAAAAGAGTCGACTGAGAGATGTCGTTAACTTGGAACAGTGGCATCAAACGACTGGAAAAGTTGTGAAATGCTAACAGAAAACCCCTGGAGGAACATCTGTCAGCTGATAAGGTTAACTGTCAACAGGTTAGTGACATACACTGCTATAAAAAGGGCATCCCAGAGAGGCGGAGTCTCACATTCTGAAAGACTGCACCCTCAAATAGTGCACATTTCAAGAATAGTTGTAGATAGAATAAGGTGAGTGCTGCACAGGGTCAACAAATATCACTCTCTGTAGGTCTTTTGATACGCCCCAATACTTAAACTTTTCTTGCCCTTTTTTGCAGAAAAACCACCATCTAGTTTGTTAAGCAATCTGCACTCAGATGTCCTAGTTTACGATACTTTTAGCGCTGTCTGCAGCACATGCAGCAGAGCATCACACCTCGTAATGGTAAATACTTTTCTCTTAAAGTTTTTGTTTAAAGGGGACATATTATGAAAAATCCACTTTGACAGTGTTTTTGAACATTTATTTGGTAACCTGAGTGGTCTGCATAAGTCTGACAACACAGAAAAATGCTCCGTTTCAAATTTTCTCAACTTGTGACATCACAAGTTGGATTGTGATAAAAAAAATACCCTCCCCTCCCCTGGTATCTCCACCTATGGACTCCACCCCCAGCCTAGAGCAAAACTTTTGCGCAGGTCCGCCATTTTTAAACTCGCTACAGAGGAGTGATGTCTACGGGGAAAACTCAGTGGGGGCTCATTGCATTTAAAGAGACACACACACCAAAACGGAGCGTTCTGAGAGAGCTGGTTTATACAGGATCACAAACCTCCTCTGGTGCTTGATTCATGTTATATTTTGACCAAAGCACAGCACAGATGTTTCATTTAGACCACAGGGGACTGTTTGAAAAGGTGGAGAAGGGGGATAATATGTCCTGTTTAAAAAAGGCCGCCATCTGAGTATCTGTTCACAATCATATCTGTGAAGATATTCATTCCAGCTCAGCTCCAGCCATATCAGCAATCAGGATCACCTCAAAGAATCCTGTTTCTGTCAGACTCTTGTTGTTTGATCTCTGTCAGCTTCTGTCATGTCCTTTACAACTTTAAACCGGGCTGAAGGCTTAGTTGTTTCCCTGCTGCAGGGAGAGGATAGTAAGGCTTAGAAGGCCTAGGGCCCGTCCAAATTAAACCATTAGTGTGTCAAAAGGTTGTGTGTATGAACATGTGAATTCATAATTCACATGTTCATGTTCTGGCAGCAGAAGAGAAATTCTCCTGACCTCTCGTCTGCAGTGTTAGTGTTTCTCACAATTCCCAAAATGCATATTCAGCTGCTTCTTCTCCCTGGTGGTCTCATTGGATTACATTCTCAGAACCTCTGATCCACAGAAGGCAGTAAACAACTACCGGTAATTTGCTTTGTAAAATCAGAGTATCTGAACCAGATATCGTTTTATCAATCAGGAAGTTCCAGCTAAATTAACAGCCGTTACTAATATGTATGTGCAACTTGTTTTTTTATTTTTTTTCAACCATTATCATCCTTAATTATGTTCTAGGGAGGATCAGTGTCTCATGATTTGTGGAAATGCTGATTTATTGTTTCATATTTTTCACATTTTTGCCAGTTGTTTCACATCATCTTTTACGATACCAAGCTTTGTCTACATATTTATGTTGGTCTTATTGTCTCTTTTTCTCTACACATCATCTAAGTTTGAGAATCTGCTGCTTTTGTCTTTTTACCTTCCAAATGTTCAGCAGGGCGGTCCATCGTTTTACATTTTTTAAGAAGTCTGTTTTGTTTCTACATTTTCAGCTCATTGTTTTGAAATACCATACGTTACTAAACGTTACGTTACATAACGTTAGGTTAGGTTACATTACGATACGATTAGAGATGCACCAATTGTGAACATCAGGGCTGATGCTGGTACCGATGTTTGCAATAACAATTCAGCCAATTGCCGATTCTGATACGGATAATTATGGGGTCAATAGCAGCAGGCCGTCCCCACACCAAGACGATGCACTTCATTGCCACCTTGGAAAAGTTTGTCCTGTCTCTTGACTTAAGTGTTGATTTACCCGCCTCCAAAGTATAATCAAAGATTAAGAACAATAAGAATTCAAACAACACTCCACATGTAAACAGAGAATTACTTAACGTTAATGTACCTTACCATGCGGCTGCCTGTTGATATAATTAATACTGCTGTGTGTTGGCTCCAGGTCTGCCAGCTCAGAATGGCCATGTGAGGAGAGAGGACTCCAGATGTTCATTATTTATGGACTCGGGAACACCAGACAGCATTGAGGTGAGAAAACTGTATGAATACAGCAGGACACATCATTTCTATCATTAAGAGATATTTGATAATGAGATTATATTAGTTCTGTCAATCACTTTGTATGAGACGTCTACAGCTCTTTTAATGTGCTAAGGCTCATGCCACGTACACACAACGTCTGGAATCCAAATGTGAAGTCTCAACTGTGTAGACATAACAAACTCTCATAATGAAAATATTAACACAACCCCAGCTCTATTTTGCCTTTGAACTGTGTATGTAGTCCTCTGAGTGTGAAGCATCTCCCGTCTCTGAACACAGAGCCCAAGAAAACAGACTGCATTGTAGTTCTCCTCTTTCATTACCTGCCAAAGATTGCCATTCATTTCAAGCTTAAGTTGTTTTGATGTGTGCCTCTTTGCTGAAAGACACCACATGTTTAAAGGTTCATTTCTACTGGAAGAGGCCGGGCTTCGTCTGAACACATGCTGATTCAAGTTCCCTGCTGAGTTTGCATCTTCTGTTTAGTCCAGATGTTGAATATGGACAGACCGGAAGGGTTTCATTTATCATCTGTATAAATAAATACATACTTGTGGTACTTTACAGCACACTGTGTTTGCTAAATGGGAGCTGCTTAAATTTCATTGATGCATCTCGAGGTCACTCCCTGGCCACACTTAGACTCCCATAACTGTAGCCGTTACACAAACCACATTCAGATATACAGTACCTGTTGCAAGAACAGTTCGCTCTGGTAAACCTCCTTTCTTAAGATTCACCCAAGCTGAGAAAGTTGCAGAGAATGCAGATGTATACAGTATCTCATGAAGATGCACAAGTCACATTTGCCTCTAATGCTGAAAGCCGAGGAGAGAGAGGGGCGTCACCTGGGCGCTGCGTTTTATATCAAAAAGATTCTGTTTGGTCACTGTATTAATTATTTAAACATTATCTCGTGCCACATTTTCATCGTCAAGTTAAATTCAAAAGATGTATTATTACGCATTTATTGGAGAGACAGGACAGTTGATAGAATCAGAATTTGTGGAGAGTGCTGGGGTTGACATGCAGGAAACAACCTCAGTCTACGGCTTAGGCTGTTCTTTGTTCGTCCTGTGTGAACATGTACATTTAATTAAAGGGATACTTCACCCGTTGAAACATGAATCTGTATTGATATAGGGTCATATATGTAGTAGAAATGTGAAATAATTTTTGAAGTTAGTGCCTTCTTGACCGAGAAAAGGCAGAAAGTGTCTTTTTGGCTCATGTGGATGAAAGACAACAACTCCCAGAATGCACAGCATCGCAGGCCACTCCCGCTGAGGTAGAGGATTTTATGGTGCATTCACGTGGTGTCGGACACATCGGAAAAACGAGTTTCCGAGTTGTAAAATGCACATGAAACACCTGCTCAAGTCGAAACAACAACTCGGAAACTCCCTAAAAGAATTACTGTAGGTGCCCGACTTACCGACTTGACGTCAGAATCGTCATCAAATATGATTTAATGTTAACATACTTTTTATTCATGCACGTATTGCACATCAACTTTTTGCTCAAATATAACTTTTGACAGTAACATTTCACTGATCTTCGTCGTAGCATCCACTTTTTTGTTCTGTTATTACAACACAAGTCGTGAACACACTGAAGTCGGAAGAACGACTTCCCAACTTGGAAACTTGGACCACCAGAGCAGCACCTGAATGCAGCATTATTTACAGACGAACTAGCGATGTAGTTTCACCCCTGCTTACCAAAACAGCCTCTGATGACACCTTTTTTATCCCGTGTGTATTTTAAATCACACTCTGAAAGGTTTGTTGTGCTTTGTTCCAGCTGCAGAGACGTTGTTCCACCATGAGCAGCAGCCCCATGCCTCCCATTGGCAGACTGGGACAGTATGAGATCAAGGGCCTCCTGCTGTCCTCCCTGCACATCGTCAAGACCTTGTCAGAGGGTCAGTAATGATCTCTACTGTTGATCTAATAACAAAGCTCAGGATCGTCTGTCAACGAGGCGTCTTCCAGCATCATGCATGACTTCTCTTAAACCAACAACAACTATTGATTCAAAGTTCACCGCACCTTAACAAATACAAACTCATTAAAGAGTTTGACTGTCTGTTTGTCCACAGATACGCTCAATGCCTACTGGAACAAAGTCAGCCCTCAAGACATCATGAACTTCCTCAGTTTTCTCGAGTGAGTAGTGTACATTGCTTCACTTCATACTGCATGCAATGTATTGAAAAAGACAAATGATATGTTGTTGATGGCGAGCAGCCCAGCAGGGATAGACAAGATTAAAAAAGAGATATGAAATATAAAAGACAACCAGCAATTTCAAGAAAAGAGAAAGCAACGCACAATATATTATGCAAAAAAGATAAATGAATAATGGTAATTGCACTAAGTGATCATATTGCAGCAGGTTTAAAGTGCAGTAGTTCTACATTATTCAGAATATTCCTTCACACAATGTTTGTGTGTGAGTTTGTTTCCCGTTTGGGGGAAGGAGGAGGAGGGGTCAAGGAGGCTACAGCTCAGGGGGAAAAAGCTGTTCCTCAGTCTGTTAGTCCGGGTTTTAATGATGCCGTACCTCTTCTGAAATGTTAGAGGGGCCAGACTGTGTCCTCGGTGTGTCCTTCATTTCTCCTTTGTAGGCGGCCAGCATACACAACATCACGGTCCCGAAGCACAGCTCCTACAATCCTCTGTGCTTGTTTTTACTTCCCAGGCCAAGTCCTTTTTGTTTTATGCTGTGAAGCGGGCGTACAACACACTGACAGAGGATGCTTTCTATGGTGCTTCTGTAGGGCTTGACCAGCAGCTGTCAGTTTAAAGTTTCCTTAGAAAGAAAATCGTCTGTTCAGCCTTCTTTACCAGGTGGGAGGTGTTGAGAGACCATGTAAGTTCCTTAGTTATGTTGACTCCCAGGAATTGGATGTAATCCACACTATCCACCTCCACACAGTTTATTTGAAGTTGGGGGGTTGTTGTCATCCTCAATCTTCTAAAGCCCACACTGATCTTTAGTTCCAGTCTGTTCAGAACCAGGTAATTTTCTGAACACCACTCAGCCAGATGGTTCCTCTCTGTAGTGTGCCTCCTCGTTGTCTGTAATGATTTCCACTTCAAAGGTGTCATCCGCAAACTTTACTTGAGCTTTTGAGTGAGTCAGGGTGAAGTCATGGGTGAACAGGGCTGGGCCGAGCACACAGCCCTGTGGCACACCTGTGTGCAGAATGAGGCTTGAGGATGTGTGGTCAACTGTTCTCATGTGTTGTGGTCTGCAGGTCAGAAAGTCCATGATCCATGAGCAGAGTGCGGTGGTCGGTTCCTTTGTTACCAGTTTATGTACCAGTTTATGGGGGATTGTATTAAAGTCAATGAAGAGCATCCTGACATATGTGTTTGGATGCTCGAGGTGAGACAAGGCTGTGTGAAGAGTGACAGGGATGTCGGATAGGCATACTGGCGACAGAATTTACATACTGTGCGTCTAAAGCCACAGATTGAACCAAAGGGGTCGCATGAATTGACACAAGCCAAAAGTTTCTCACAGAAGTTATGACTAAAAAAAGTTGATCGAGTATGACATCCATGCCCGCTGTCATTGCTCCTGCCAATATTTATTTATCTTTTCTCTCTTTCTGCAGGATCTGTTTGGTTCAGCTTCGTTACATCGGAAAAAGGATCATAGGCCGGTAAGTCAGGAAAGACCAACAGCTTTTTGTCATGCCTGTCATACCTGCTTGCCAAATACCCGACACTTCAGCCTGCTGTTTGTAGTTTATTATATGATGGTTGATTTCAAAAGAATGAACGCGTGGTTCAGTTTAACAGTTGCATCTGATGGAAGATTTTTTACAGTTTCTTAATCTCCTGATATGTTAACGAGTTAGATTCCCGCTTAGAAATAATCTTTCTGCTGCTCGTTCATGATTTCATTTTCTTCCTCCTCTCTTCTCTTTCTAAGTCTGTCAAACCAGTAAGTGCACTCTCGTTCTCTTCCTCTGGATGTATTATTTATACAGGAGTCAGGATGTGTGCACGTCCAAGCTCTTCTCCTCAGACAGAAAGTCTCAGACGATGCCGGTGATGCGCTGCAACCGGGCCAGCTTCATGCAGACCAAGATGCACCAGTTCAGCACCATGGAAACCTCTCTCACTCTCAATATAGGTAAAGTCACTCACCAGGTCCCACGCAAAACTCTCACAGGTTTATTCTCCAAACAACGGACATTTTATTCTAATAAAAAAAAAAAAAGGTTCATGAATTACTCTTTTTAAAAACCGACTGTTAGGTAAAAATGAAAAGATTAGATTTTACAGAGTTAAGATTAGAATTCAGAGGTCATTTTCACACACTGATGGCAGAGGCTGCTGCGTAAAGTGTCCATCAGTATTAATTAATCCCATTCATACACATTCACAAATCACCGCCAAAGCAGCGGGAGCAACTTGGGGTTAAGTGTCTTGCCCAAGGGCACATTGACATGTTGCTGCAGGAGCTGGGGATCAAACCCCCAACCTTCAGGCTGAGAAACGACCAAGTCTACCACTGAACCACAGCCACCCAGCCAATTTAGCAACTAGGCAATTCAAAGTGCATCACACAAGACATCAAAAGCATCCTGACAAAGGGAAAAAGAAACATTAAAACAAACCATTAACAATCAAAGAGAAGATTAAGAATGAAATATGTTGGATAAAAAACAGATCTATAAGAAATAAAAACAATTTAAATACAAAATGTGTATATTACATCAAATCTGGAATGAAATTGTCCCGGCCAGCTCAAAATCCGCAACAAATGAATGGAGGAGACAAGGAGTTACGATTAACAATACAGTTTATTTACAAGACACCAATTTAACCAAATTATACGGAGCATTGGGGACAGCCTCTCTCCCCGATCTCTTTCTCCCAGTCTCCCACTATGGAGGAAGTTGAGTCACCAGGACCTGGTGTTCTCAATCCAGGATCGCGCACAGCCACACCCACTGGCACCTGAAACAGAGAACAGACGAGACAGCAAACAAGGAACCAGGAACAAGCTGGGTCATCACAAAATCTTGTTATCTGCTCTGTGCGCCTTTCAGTGTTACAGTGCTCTGAAGTCCCCGACCTCAGCAACGGACAACAGCTAGTCTCGCCTATGAGACGTCGATTCTGAAACACAACACACCGGATTTTCTTCCTGAGTATTTAGGCTCACAGTTTGCTCCATTTGTGTCGGGCACAACACTAAACTGCCCCTGATTAGATTAGATTAGATAGATTTATGAATCACCAGCGGGGAAACTCATTTCCCAACTGGTCTTTTCATACACACAACGAACAACATCGACTTTACAATCATAATACACAACAAGTAAATAAATAACAAACACCACTGAAACCATTTGAGACGTCATTTACAGCCATGAGCCCCCCGATTAAAGTGTGTATCTACAAAAAACCATTCTGATTTTATTTTGCTATGTTGTTTCTTTGACTATTACCAAATGATCTATTATTACCAGAAACTTTATTAAGGAAGTTTTTGGGACTTTCCTGGATCAGTAATAATAACAGTGGGGATCTAATTGACTGTAAACAAGTCTCGTTCTATAGACCAGCCCAACAAGAAGTTGTTACAACCAGACACAGTTTAAACACACAACCTGGTGTGCACTTAACAGTTGGGTTGGTAGAGCGCAGGTGAAGAAATGTGTGCCTAACTTGAGTTCTGAGGAATTATCAGCACTAAAATTGTTGATACAGGATGAGCTGCTGTAGTCCCTACAACAATACCTAGATCTTATCTAAACGGCTACCAGCCAAAATGCAGTTCCTGGATTCTCGTTTTGGCCGCATACCTTCTTCTTATTTGGAGGAATATCTAAGATCTGTTTCAGGGATGTATGTGCAGGATCAACTACATGTTTGTTGGCCCAATCTCCATCCTCCATCCTGGAGCAGAGGCACTGAACCCTCACAGACATGTAAGATAGCAGTCGTGCAGTGCTTTAGTATGTGTGTGGCCATTCAAAACCCACAACAGCTTTGTAAGAGCTATGTACTTAAATGTTTGTAGGTCATACACAGAGAGGCAGTCATCGAGGGCAGAAAACCCCAATAAGGGCAAAACCACAAAATCCAAAGTTTCAAACCAGGCAAGCAAACACAAGGAAAACAAGTCTGGAAAGCATGAGAGCACTAAAGAGACAGTGGAAGAGACAGGAAGTGAACACAACCCACATGAAAAGAAAATAATAGACTAACAGAATATCACAATGTGAGACAGTAAGAGCTTGAGATGGTGTAAAAAAAAGTTAGCGACACTATCTCTATGCGCCATCAAGGGGAAGATGAGATTCAGTGGTCGTCTCTCAACTACAAGGTCCCATTTCCTGCATCCACATGTTGAAGTGTCCTTGGGCAAGACACTGAACCTCCAATTGCTCCCGCTGCTCTGCCAGCTTACTTAGCTTTTGTTGTTTAATTAAAGAGATACTTGTACTCTGAAACGTACTTGTTATTCCTTGTAGGTTGCAGTATGAAATGCTGTTTGCCTTTGCTCGACTTTTTTTTTCTCCAATCTGTCCGTCATTGTAACGTAGAGAACTACACACACTGTAGGCTGATTGTTTGTATTTATTTATGTGTGTGCCTGTTGCAGGGGCGGGGCCGTCAGAAGCGGAAATTCACCATCAGGCTCTACTGGAGGGCAACATCTCTACGGAGGTCTGCCTCAGTGTCCTGGATGTCCTCTCTCTTTTCACTCAGTGTTTTAAGGTCAGCACAAACACACACACACACACACACACATATGTAACTGGATGTACGTTCTTCCGTTTTTTTGTGGGCTACAGCCTGCGTCCATGCGTTCTGTATTAGTATGTGTGTGTGTACTTGTATTACAGTTATTATGGACAAATCTTTGTATGTTTTTTTTGGTTGAGGTTGTAAGTATGCATTTGTCCTTTTCATTGATAAAACAACCGTCTCTCTCTGTCCATCTGTGCGTGTGTCAGACCCAGCTGCTGGACAGCGACGGTCACAATCCACTAATGAAGAAGGTGTTTGACGTCTACCTGACCTTCCTTAAAGTCGGCCAATCAGAAGCTGCCCTCAGACACGTCTTCTCCGCGCTCAGGGCGTTCATTAACAAGGTAAGCCTGCAGCCAGAAATATGGAATTATGAGAACTCCATCCTACGTGTCATGGCCACTGTTGTTGTTTCTCTTTCATCTATTCAAAACAAGCTGCAATGTTGCTGAGTCATTAATCATGGTTCAAGAGAGCGGATACATAGCATAAATATTTCTTGTTTCCTGGGTTTGTTGATGCCACTACTCCCCTTGTTTCCATATTTAAACATCGCCCTTTCACTCTCAATCTTCAACATTTTTTCAGATTCCTTCTTTGCCCCCTTGATTTAGAGAAAAGTTGCTGTCTTGAACAAGAAGAAATCACAAACATTGTGCTTTTGCAGGCTTTTAAAAAAACATTATAGACCTATTATTATTGCATATTAGATAAGCCTTTTTTCCCTGCTACTATCTGAGCATTTAGAAGGTCAAGCTCTGACTTGACTCGATCTCTGACTATTAAGGCAACACATGTAGATCCCTAGGGAACGGTGCTCTCTCTTTCTCTCTGATAGCATCGAAAGTATCGCTCTTGGATGCTTGTGCGATGAGTCAGAGCTGAGCAGCAAGCAGGAAACTTTGTTCAGGCAGGATTTTTTTTGTAAGTAAAAGTCAAAGTGAGAGGGACTGGTTTCTGCAGAGTCACACACAGTAAATGTCTCTTTGAGGTTGCGAACATGTCTTTGGCCAAATGCTAAGATTCCTACACTGTGGAGCCCAAGACAGAGTATCAAAAGAGAAAGAAAATAACAATGAGTTCACTCAAGTACTTCATCTACACAAGCAGCACCACTGTTGTTCTAGGGTGATAAACACATATTTGAGTGACTTAGCCTAAGTGACCTGTGGCTTCTTCACCGCATGTCATTCCACTTTCTCTCTCTCCCTGGTTTCTGACTCTATCATCTGTCCTGTCTCTAAATAAAGGCATCAAAAGTAAAAAAAAAAAAAAAAAAAAAAAGTGTATAGAATGAAAGTTCCCATTTGGTAATAGACCTCTTAAATATAACGATAAACAACATTGCAAAGACATAGGGAATGTAAACATGAAGTGTGTGACAGCTATCAAACTAGGTATTACAGTTCTGGTTCTCTCTCTCAACCCTCACTGTGTTTTCCTGCCTCTTAATTCACCGACACGTTGTCCCATCAGTTCCCGTCGGTGCTGTTCAAAGGCCGAGTGACGCTCTGCGAGGCCCTGTGCTGCGAGGTGCTCAAGTGCTGCGTCTCCAAGCTGGGATCTCTGAGGGCCGAGGCGTCGGCGCTGCTCTACCTGCTGATGAGAAACAACTACGAGTACACCAAGAGGAAGACCTTCCTACGCACACATCTGCAGGTACGAAGGAATATGGTTTTGTTTCTGAAGCAGAAGGATGGATAGAAGAAACTCTCTTTATACTTGTTTTAAAAAAGACCCTTACTGTAGATGTTCAGCTTACTAGGTGGTCTGTTACTGTCTCAATGCTTTGATGCTCTGGTGTTCAACCCTGACCTTTAGCTTTGTTACCCACACACACTCATCAACTACTTGATTTGCTTTTATAAGGCTGGGAAAGAATGTAAGGAGGACATTAAGAAGTTTAAAAATAGAAGACCTGCTGAGTTTCCAGCTCTCACCAGACTCTCACTCAACTCACAAGACATTTACTTTCTGTGAATGTGTAATTGTACACTGTATCCCCTTCTCTTTCTTCTCCCTTCACTCTGTTCAGATCATCATCGCTGTGAGCCAGCTGATCTCCGACGTGGCGCTGACCGGCAGCTCGCGCTTCCAGGAGTCTCTCTCCATCATAAACAACTTTGCAAACAGTGACAAGGCCATGAAGGTATCATACAAGAGGCTTGCTCTACTCCAGTATGATTTAAAAGGATAAGGACTCAAAATATAAACTTGTGCAAATAACATAACTCATTTTATATCCAATGCATTTCTGAAAATTGAAATCTTTCCATATAAGCCTACAGAGGATTCAACCCAAACACTCAAACTCTGTTTACCCTCTCTTTAGCCTTGCAAGGGGCTTCCATTTTTAATACTTTCTGGGTTTAATATGAATCTCTATAGTGCAGTTTGTTTGGACTGTATATACATGTCCCAAGACCAGACTGCTCCAAGTCTAAGACAAGACCGAGACATTTAGGGATCAAGACTGGGTCAATAACAAGACCAAGGCAGAGATTGACCGAGACAAGACCAAGACCATAAACATCAATGAAAAATCATCAACTTGTGTGCAGCAGACATGTCTCAGACTCTCACTTAGACCGTAACACCAGGAATGTTGCGGCTGTAACCAGGCGATAAAAATCTAATTATGAATGAACTGAAGTTATTTGTTCCTTTTAGAACGAGGCGTTTTCATTCTTATCACAGTAATGACGTGAAATAGCCTGTCACTGGTGGCCTTGACCCGTCTTGATTTAATGTCCAAAGTCCACCCAGTCTGAGACCGAGACAAGGCCGAGTAAAAATGCTTTAAATTCTGAGACTTTTTAAAAAAGTGGTCTGAAGACCAGTCTTGAGTCCAAGACCGATTTTGAGTACTATAACTCTGGTTTGAGGTGACAATAAATGATGACTGATAAGTTTACACTTGAACCTACAAAGCAGAGTAATGGGACATGATCCTATCAACGATGATAGTAACTCAGATGTCTTGCCAAATTGAAAAGTATGTTTGCTGATTTTGACAGAGTAAGTGTGGCCCTGTGCAGCTTTTTTTTTTAACAAAAAAAAATGCTCTTAAAAGAGAAACAAATCCAGATTTCACTGAGGATATGCTGAGCAATCTGCACAGAAAAAAACTAACATTTCATGGTGAGAATCTGTGTTATGTGCCAGAAGATTTTACCTGCATAAAAGAGATAAATGGGTCGTTGCTGGTGAGTCTTTGAACTTTGGAAGTTCAAAGACTCACCTGGGAGATTCGAATCAATCCTACAACATTTATCGCAGCATTCAAGAGTAGTGTTAGTGTTGAGACTTGTGCACAGAGGTTTGCTTAGAAGCATTGCAAAATAGTCATTGAACTGCTACAACATGGCAATTCTGAGGTCAAAGATATGACTGCTACTAATAGTTTTTAACGCCCCTTTTCTCGCTATCCTTATTTTAAGATACTGTGAAACTGTTGCACACAGTTTGGCTTTTTTTACCGTCTCTCTCAGACAGATGTTGCATTGAAGTGTCTCGCTGCTTCTTCTTAACTTTGCTCATCAAACTGACACTGACAGCATTCAGGTCCTACTGTTTTATTCCCGTGCTGCAATGACGATCAGATAACGTGACATGTGGTGTTCTCAGGATAGATGACTAAACTATGTTTCGTTGCACAGACGACAAGATAAATACAAATTTTATACTACCTTCTAAATGAGACTAATTATTTGTCAAAACCTGCAGCCACACCCAGCGTGTGAAAGGCAAGGCAAGTTTATTTATAGAGCACATTTCAACAACAAGGTAATTCAAAGTGCTTCACACGAGACATCAAAAGCATCAGAGGAAAAAAGAGACATAAAAATAGAACATTTAAAAATCACTAAGACGATTATTAAATCTGAAAATATGTTAAAATAAAAATCACTAAAATGCAATTAATTGAAATAAATCAAGTAAAAATATAGAAAGAGTTCAAAGTTACAGCGCAGAGTTAAAGTTTAAAATAGTATTAAAATTGTTTAATTAAAGGCAGCTGTAGGAGCTGATAGTTTCAGCAGACCTGCAGTTTTCTGGGAGTTTGTTCCAGATATAAGGAGCATAGAAACTGAACGCCTCTTCTCCGTGTTTGGTTTTGACTCTGGGGACAAACAGCAGACCTGTCCCAGACGACTTGAGCGGTCTGGATGGTTCGTAGTTCACCAGGAGGTCACTAATGTATTTTGGCCCTAAACCATTCAGCGTTTTATAAACCAGCAGCAGTATTTCAAAATCTATTCTCTGACAGACTGGCAGCCAGTGTAAAGACCTCAGAACTGGACTGATGTGATCCATTCTCTTGGTTTTGGTGAGGACTCTAGCAGCAGCGTTCTGGATCAGCTGCAGTTGTCTGACTGATGTTTTAGGCAGACCTGTAAAGACACTGTTACAGTAATCAAGTCAACTGAAGATAAAAGCATGGACAAGTTTTTCCAGGTAGTGCTGGGACATAAGTCCTCTAATTCCTGACAGATTCTTCAGGTGATAGTAGGCTGACTTTTTAATTGTCTTAAAGTGGCTTTTAAGATTTAGGTCATTCCACCCAGATTTCTTGCCTGGTCTGTGGTTTTCAATTTAACTGACTGAAGCTGCGTGCAGACTCTTAGTCGCTCCTTCTGTGCCAAAAAACAACAAGCTCGGTTTTGTCTTTGTTTAACTGAAGAAAATGTTTGCACATCCACTCATTGATTTGCTCTATGCATTTACCCAGTGCTTGTATGGGACCCTTGTTGCCTGGCGACATTGTAATATATATTTGTGTGTCGTCTGCGTAGTTATGATAAGTTATTATATTGTTTTTTATAATCTGAGCTAGTGGGAGCATGTAGACGTTAAACGGAAGAGGCCCCAGGATGGAACCTTGGGTAACTCCACAAGTCATTTTTGTTTGCTCAGATTTGAAGTTACCTATAGACACGAAGAAGTCCCTGTTCTTTAAGTAGGATTCAAACCAGTTTAGTGCTGTGCCAGAAACTTCTAACAAGTTTTCCAGTCGGTCGAGTAATATGTTGTGGTCGACTGTGTCGAACGCAGCACTGAGATCAAGTAAAACTGAGACTGAGGTTCTGCCACTGTCTGTGTTTAAACGGATGTCATTAAACACCTTAACTGGAGCTGTCTTAGTGCTGTGGTTTTGTCGAAAACCTGACTGGGAGACATCGAAATAGTTGTTCAATGTCAGGAAGTTATTTAACTGTGAAAAACTGATTTTTTCGATACTTTTACTTAAAAAAGGAAGATTTGAAATAGGCCTGTAATTGTTCATTATTGTCTTGTCTAGATTGTTCTTTTTTAGTAGAGGCTTGATGACTGCTGTTTTCAGGGCCTGTGGGAAGACACCTGAAGAAAGAGACATGTTTACAATTTGTAACAGAAAGGGGCTCATGTTTAATTAAGATCAGCTTTATATTTACATTTTTACTGTAACTGTACACCTGTGGTAAAGATAATTGATCTAAGACAGAATAATCACACTGATCTTGAAAAAAATCCATGTAGGCAGTCTTTTATTTGCCTTGTTCATTTTGTTATGAATTCACAAGTCTGTCTGTGTCCGCTCACCTATAAACTACACAGTCTACGGGATTCCCTTCTGAGGTGAAGGGTCTGACCAAGCGGATCCGCACAGTGCTCATGGCCACAGCCCAGATGAGGGAGCATGAGAAGGACCCCGAGATGCTGCTGGACCTCCAGTACAGCCTGGCCCGGTCCTACGCCAGCACCCCAGAGCTGAGACGAACCTGGCTGGACAGCATGGCGCGAGCACACCTCAAGAACGGAGATCTCTCTGAGGTAAACACAAAGACTTTGAATGATCCGTTTCACTATGAGGCGATCCTTTTGTGTTTTGTATTTCTACAAAAAGTGCACCAACAGGAGTGGCAAGTGCTGCTTTTTACTGACATCCAAGCCAACTTTTACTGACTCACTAGAAACATGATATCTCAGGGCATAAAAAGAGTAATCAATGTTGGCTTTAACATTTTAAAGAATTCAATGCCCCCACATGCTCGTTGGCAACACCAAGAGCAAACACCTGACAGAACATCTAAAATAAACCTGAAAACATTTGATCCTTCAGCACAAGCTTAGGTCTGAGTGAGAACTTTTGTTATGGAGCGCCAGAGCTATAAAGTGTATTTGCTTTGGCAAGGTTTATAATTGATAAGAAACCCACACGTTTGCAAGGAAGCATTAATCCATGATTCACTCCTGTTCCCTCCAGTGCAGAATGTGGAAAAAAATATTAATGCTTAAATGAGTGTAAGTCATGAAAACACCAGATTGATACTGTTACAGTGTCGCCCTCGAGCCTAGGTCACACAGCTTTATAAAATTCTGTCACAACAAAACCAAAATACAGAACAATGACACGTGACGTTACTGTTATGTCAATACAAGTTTTATAATGTTTGTATAATGTTAAACATTTACTGGAGAAGTCAGTTCAAGGTTACTACATTTCTTTTTGTGGGCCCGCTGTAGCTCAGTTGGTAGAGTAGGTCGTCTCTCAACCAGAAGGTTGGGTGTTCGATCCCCAGCTCCTGCAGCCACATGTCCTGATGTGTCTTGGGCAAGACACTTAAGTTGCCCCCGCTGCTTCGTCAGAGGTGTATGAATGGGATTAGTTAATACCGACACTTAACATAGCAGGCTCTGCCATCAGTGTGTGAATGTGTAGGTGTGACCTGCGGTGTAAGAGTGCTTTGAGTAGTCAGAAGACTAGACAAGCACTTTACAATTTCAAGTTCATTTACGATGACCCTGCATCCAATCTTTATTTCTGCTTATAAAAAAATAAAGCTGGGGTCGATAACAGTGTGTACTAATGAGATACTTGGTGGATAAGGATCATATGTCAGTACATCAGTTTTGGGTCCGGTGAGGCTAAACAAAAACAATGGACATAGTTAAACAGTGCCCACAAAGCAAAGCCTGTTTTGTGAAAGGACTGCAAAGTAATGACGAGCAAATATGACCAGTCATATCTGGTCCTCTGCTTCACCTATACAAAGGTGGGTAATGAGAGCGACCACAGTGTGTAGTTTGCCTCAAAGTATTGGCTGCCGACAGCATGAAGATGGAACAAGTCAAGACGTCAAATCCTTTGAAACAAAGAGAAGCAAGTTTGATTGTTTCCGAAAGACACTTCTCAACTGTTGGCCTAACACAGTAACGGTTGCATCAGTGCCATCAAGTGATAAACTAGCGTCTTGTGAAGTAGCTCATAGTCATAGAGTTGCCAAGTGTAAAAAAGGCACCCACTATGTCCTCCCAGGAAAACGTATCTCCCTGTGTGAGGTAAGTTTTCCTGCAGTTTCCTCAATTCATACAAAATAGAATCGAAACTGGACTCTGAAATTATTGCAGGACTAGAGATGTAAATCTTGCTTTGACATTTTACTGAATTATTTATTCCCAGGGAGACGGTCACCTCGCAGAGAGTATGGGCCACATCCTCAAAATGATTGCGCTGCTTTTACAGGCACTAAACCTGTGCAAATGAGAAGCCACAGTGTGCACACAAACTGCACTGCCAAGCAGACAGCATCCTGAGTGTGCCTGTCTCATTTGCATATATGTAAATGAGGGAATTTTCTGTGCAAATTTGCTCCCTTCCTATGCAAATAAACTTGTTGCAAATATCTTCTCATCCACAAAGGCCAGGTCTAATTGCCACAGGCAGTTACAGTGTTACTATTTAACACCACTGAGACCCGTGTATTAAGTGGGCACTATTTCTCCTTCGCTCTCGTTCTCTTTCTTTCTGTCTCTCTCCGCTAACACACATTACACTCAGCTGGTGGTAACGGTGGCGCAGTATTTATGAGAGATGTCACACTCAAACTTTCCAGTAATCAGTCAAACAATTCTGCCTCTGTGTGGCTTAAATCAGTCTGGGTCTGTCAGTGACTCGACACTTCATCCACATCTGTGGAGAGGTTTGGAGCCGTTACGCACGAGGATGGCAGTTCCTTTTTCTTTTCCCTGAGTTTCCTTTGCTTGCTTTGTTCTTTGTTCTAAATAGTGTATAACATTTTAATTTTTTCAAGTCTGGCATCTTAATAACCCGGGAAAAGTTTCCCCTCTGCTCCAACTCATCATCTTTATGTGGTCAAAACAGCTCCATCAGCTTGGAGTGCAGCTCTGCGCAGAGAAGAGGTTCAGATGGCTTTTCTCCACATTCACTCGAAAACGAAAGCAAACTGCAGGATGCATGACAACTTTGTGGGCACGTTAGCGCCGGCATATCATTAGTGTCTATGATTACAGAAATCTTACTTTGTCTCGCTGTCCCTGGCAGATATATCATGACAGTTTCATATCCTTGTGCATTATTCCACAGACAACCGGTGTTGTATCCCTGCTGAAAAAAAGACTAAATCATCTGTTTGTTGTTGTCTCCACAGGCGGCCATGTGCTACGTTCATGTGGCTGCACTCGTTGCAGAATACCTGTACAGGAAAAGTAAGGCCATCCGCCCACCTACACTCACACATACACACAAATACATTCACAGAGGGGATGCTTTGCAACACTATTTGTGGCTTCTTTATGTAGTGTAATTAAAAACTGACAAAATTGGTGCAGATGTTTTGAGGGCATTTTAGCCTCTTTTGGATTGGACAGCTGAAGAGATACAGGAAATGCTGGGAGGGAAGATTTGCCTGCACTGGGGATATAAGCCATGCCAGTTTGTTCCCTGACTGTTGTTAGATACGGCATGCAAACACTCCACAGACTAACACAAGCACAGTGACACCTCGCATAAAAACACAGTGTCACAAAGTCATTTTTATATCATGCAAAATCTTCTGTCAAATAGTCCCCAAAGCAAATATGAACTCGTGTTTATCACAGAGGAATGTCAACGGTCAGAGATAACTTAAGGCGCCACACTTTTGTCTGGCGTTTCTGCCTTGTCTCAGACAAGCTACCGAGCATGCAGAAGGATTTGATACCTCTCTTTAACGCTTCTGTTTCCAAAATGATTCCCTAAAAATCAGTCCCAGCTTTTCTATTTATGTTTCCATTTGGATTCCAACGTTTTATAGAGAATCAGCTCGTTCTGTACGTGAGAGAATAAGGGACTCGTGAACGATGTATTAGAGGTTAAACTAAGAATCCTGAGAATCAACTTCGGATTTCAAAAGAGCTCACCGTGTTAGTATCACTCTCTGTAGTGTTGTAGCATGTTACATCAAACTCTTTCGTGACCAGTGCATTCTGAGAGATAATTCAGGACTGTGACGTCGTACTTCTAACTTGTACAGCACACAGAATAAACAGCCTTTCTTTTTTTGCACTTTTCACTGTAAATATTCACAGTGGGTGATGTATTTGTCAGAAAATACTACGTGGGCATGTACAGGACTAGATCAGCCACCAGCCGAGTCTGTAGCCTCAGACTGTCAGTAGCTGCCGTTAATGGGCCTGCTCTCCACACTCTAACTACCTCGATGTAAGCAAGCACAGTCAACAGATAGTATCTCATACAGTAGGAGCAGCACGGTTTGGCTGTATTTTGTTCTAGAAAAAGCAAATTAAATCCCAACACTGCTAATGTTAGCCAGACTAGTAGTCCGTCACTCTGAATTTTAACTTCCATCAACCAACGAGGACATTTGTCACATAGGAGCATCCCTCATCCTCAGGGAGTTCCTGAGGTTCCTCACAGGACATTTAATATGGCTTTATAGTCATAGATCTAGGATGGAGTATGAGAGCTTCATTTAAAAAAAATCTGAGATATCGAGAAAGAAGTCTTGTGATTCTGATGATTGATTTAAGACTTTATTCTCAAAATGTGAAATTTTTTTCTCTAATGTTGCCCTCATTCTCCTTCTTAGAATTTCAATCTCAGAATCCAGAAAATCCAGAGAAAAAAAAGACAAGAATTCAAGTCACAATTCTTCGAGGCAGATTTTTAAACATTTAAAGAAGCAATAAGTAAGATATGAATTAAATCATAAAATGACCTGCTGTATCATCAGACATTAAGGAAACATGCTATGTTGAAGTGCTGGCTTTTCAGACAACAATGCAGCAGCCAGTATGTCCTCCTTCTAAGTTTAGATTCTGGTCCTGAATGGTCTGTATTTGTTTTGACCAGAGAAAGTAGACCGTTTTAAGGCACCCCCACACAGCCGTTTTTGACGCCCCTCAGGTTGCCATGCAATCGGCAAACCAACAGGTGTTGCAGCAATGGAAGCAGGCAATCGATTGGTTCAGGTAGAACTGATTCTGCCCGACCTAAAAAACCTGTTTATTTTTCTAATACGCTCCATGAGCAGAAACGTGGTAACACCAGGATAAATATTGGAGATGCTTTTGAAAAACGGAGAGAGGTTAGAACGCAGAAAGGTTTAAAGACCGATGCAGAGCTGACTAAACACTGAAGCTTCAGTGTGTGCGACATGGAACACATCGACTCTAGGGAGGAGGGGGCGGGGGGAGACAGCTCACTCTAATGTTTTGAATGGACTGCAGTACCCATTTTAAACACTAGGTGTCACAGTGACATATTGCTCCTTTAATTCAGACTTCTGTGACAATACTCAACATTCATTAAATTCAGCATTTGGGAGAACATTGTTTTCTGTGTGTCCTGTCTTCTAACTAGTCTTTGCTGTTTTTTTTTTTTTTTTAAAGAGTTGTTCCCCAGCGGCCTCGCTGCTTTCAAGAAGATCACATTGAATATCGAAGAGGAAGCGGCCATGAAGGAAGACACGGGGATGCAGGACGTGTACTACACTGAGGTTTGACCTTCTTCACATGATTTGTTTGTTCGCAGAAGACATGGTGAAGTAACAAATGCTGCAACAGTTAGTCAATCCAGTGTCCGAGATCCGACCCCGCAAATAACACGACTGTCATTGAGTTTAACAATTCAACAGTTGATCTGGTTGAAGTGGTTCTGTTAAATAAGGTTCCTGTTGTTGTTTCTCTTTCTGGTCCCTTTTTTAGGAGGTCTTGGTAGAACACCTGGAGGTCTGTGTGGAGGCGCTTTGGAAAGCGGAACGCTATGAGCTCATCACGCACATCGCCAAACTAATCATCCCCATCTATGAGAAGCGTCACGAGTACGAGGTACAGTGGAAACATTCCAGCACTTACTGTAGACAGAGATCCTGTACAAGCATGCAGCTGCTCTTTCCCGTATCTCTTCCAAAGAGATTCATCAAAAGGTCAAGTACTAACACCTTTGTATGGACTTCATGTATACACTTTAGTGTTTAGTTTACCCCATTATTAAACTCGTAAACTGTGTGACACTTGTTGACTTGCACTTCTCATCTTCATCTCTCTTTATATTGTTGATATGCAGATTCAGACAAAGCCATTACAGCAACTTAACTTGCAAAGCATGCAGCATATTATGGTGTCATGTTTCACCTGTTAAAGAATGCAACTAGGATGTTTACATTTGCGGAGCTGCAAATGCACATGTAAACATCCAACGACGTTCTCCCTGCTCTTGTAAACAAAATCCCGGTGGAGGAAATGGTAGCATTAGTCTTTTTTTTTTTCATCCTGTTCAGGGTCTTTCTAAACAATCTGTTGCAATGTCTCTTTCAGAAACTCAGCCGCCTGTACGACACTCTGCACAGGGCCTACAATAAGATCATGGAGGTGATACGGTCTGGCCGCAGGCTGCTGGGGACGTACTTCAGAGTGGCTTTTTATGGACAGGTGAGGTTGACAAGCAGCTTCAAAAAAAAGAGTAACTTATTGAAAGTACAGCTACAATAGAGCTGTGGTCCGGTGTGCACCTGTGGAACACACACTGTGCTGCATGCCAAAGGGTTGGGTTAAACCGATTAGAAATCATAAAGTTGTCGTGATTAATCATTCTCCTCTCAGGCGGTTGGGTTATTTATATCATGGCATCAAAAATATGACTCATCTTTCAACCTCTTCATATTGTAAATATATTTTCCCTGGGAATGAACTGATTCATCAGTGTCAAGGTGCATGACTCATTCAAGAGTCAGGATGTTTATTGTCACTCTGAATGCAGGTGCAAACATGTGAAAAATCATACAGTATGACTCTTTTAAAAATAGTAAAGTCAGCAGTAATTAAAAGGACAATAAAAATATAGAAAACGTAATGTACAACAGTATGAAGGAATATACAGAGGGAAATCTTACACATGGGGTTGTTTTGCATTTGTGTATGTGACTTAATTAATCAAACGTCTTCTGGCCTAGTAGAAGAAGCTGTTCCTCAGTCTGCTGATGTGCTGTTAGAGCAGTGAGAGCAGGCTGTTGTGTGGGTGAGCAGAGTGAACCTCGATGAACCTTGATGAACCTCAGGGACTTTGTGAGGCACAGTGCTGGGCTTCAGCTCTTGCAGACTGAGCGTTCAGCTCTTGCAAACTGGGCATTCAGCTCTTGCAGGCTGGGCGTTCAGCTCTTGCAGGCTGGGCGTTCAGCTCTTGCAGGCTGGGCAGTACACACTCAGTGATGTGCCAGGCTGTGGACACCTTCCTCTAATGTCCATGCTGGTGCAGCTGCAGTTCTAGTGAATAGAACTGAATTTACTTTGTTGTCATTATACAAAGTACAACAAAACTTTGAGTGGTAGCTCTACAAGAACAACAATAGAACAACATAGATAATGAAGAAATGGATTAAAGCTGAAAAGTAGGATATAAACAAGTGAGAGCCAGGCCGCTGCGTCTGCATGCGCCCTTCTGTCCTCATGTCATACACTGACATTGTAAGTAGAAATGCACCAGTCCACTGACTCCAATATTTTGTGTTACTGTTGAGAGAAAATGATTTGAACTTACTTGTGCTGGCTGCACATACAAACAGGAAGCAGCAACAACTGCAAGGTTTTTAAATTAAATACTTTAAACTGAAGTGCAAGAATTTTACTTTTTATCACATGGAAGGAGCTGTTCTATCCATCATGAACGTCGTCATGGAGAAAATTTGTGGGTATTTCTTGCAGTTCAATCTGAATGTCTTTAAAGCGGGACTGTGCGAGCTGAGAATGTTTAAGTGCCCAACAATCTTTCTTTCTTGATCTGCGACGGGGATCGGTCAATATCGGACCCGATACCGATAGATCGGATCTGTCCCATGAATTATCCTGTCAGGAGGCGCTCTATGTTGACCAAGAAACGGACACATTTCTTTAGGCGCCTGAGACTGTACAGTCTTTGTGTAGCATGGCTGAAAACCACAGCGTATGTTTGGCCCATGTCAGGTCCGTGTGAATGTTCTCTCCCAGGTATTTAAAGGTGTCCTCTATCTCCACTGCTGTACCATTGTTGGTAACTAGGGGACGAGGGCCTCCCCTCTTCCTGTGCACAGGGCCTTGGTCTAGGGGACACTCAGGGAGAGCTGGTAGTCCTGCTTGTCGTCCAGATCTCTTGACTTTGACCCTGTTTAGATACAATACAAAGACCTCAGTGACTAAAAAAAGCCTCCATAGTGTTCATTGTTATCTTGTGTTGTGAACTGAGTTGTTTTGAGTTGCGAAGGTTATAATTCCATTACAGTAGAGAGCCACTGCTGCTACGCCTCTTTCCTAATTCAAAGGATGCACTGGTAGAAACGTGTCACAGGGAAGCCACACCCGAGGGCATACCCTGCTTTATCCTGTAATGGTATCTAAATGGGACCAAATTATCTCAAAATAAACATCAGGCATCATTGGGGGAAAAAAAGAACCAGCAATTGAGACCATGCACTTCTTCAAAGGAGGAGCCTTTGGTGATGTGGTGTAAGCTCATTGGTCAAGTCAAAAGAGCATGTGCTCTCTGTCTGATTAAGTCAAATAAAAAAGGCCTCGTCGTTTAAAGTGTGAGATAGAGATAGACATAGTGTCTTCTTTCAATGTTTTGTTCGACTGGAACAAGAAATTCCAGTAACTGTTGAAGTGTACAGCAGGATGATCAGGACGATTCATTAAGTGCAAAGTGTAACAGGATGCAGTCTGCACCAGTTGGATATTGGATTTCACAGCGAATGCCCAACCATCATGTAATGTTAAGCCTGTCTCAAACCGTCTCTTCAGTTTGCTGGGATAAAACAATTCATGGTTTAATAGAGCTGTGGAGACCTTTTCACTGCTGGGTGAATTAGTTGTAAAAGCACAGTCACTTTTCTCACCATGCAAAAGGTCATCTATGTTCAGCTTTTTTTAATATCTCATCGACAAGCTGGCTCAAGACTGGGGATGTTACGGGTGAAACCAAGTAGCAGAAGCGTACATGTTACGACCCGGCTCGTGGGGGGAAAGGGAAGCAACATAAAAAGCAGAAGATGTTAGATAGATGGGTACTTTGTTAATCCTTTGCAGGAAATGTCACCGTCACAGTTTTTAAAAACTACATTAACATTTCTGAATTATAAATAAAAGACATTCTAGAAATGTGATCAACAGTTAGGGCCTGATTTACTAAGATCCCAATTAAAGAGTACAAAATTGCGTGAACACTCCAAAACATTGCGCGTTTGGCTTGTGGGCGTTTTGCGGGTGATCTACTAAGAAACTTTGCGGGAATGATAACGGGTGCAAACCTTGAGGAGGCGGTTGTATTTAGGTCAGGCTTTTGCGTGTTCTACTGGGTAACGTCACGGAGAGTTTGGACGGAAAGCAGAATGACTGCAAGCGCAAAATAGGTATTAGTGGGAGAGGCAAATGAACGTACAGTATTTTCGAGTTATAGCAGATACATCTGAATATAACAAAAAGAACATTTGGCTTATAAGAAAACCTCGGCATTAAACAGGGCCTCTCTTTTCTTCCCTCCATCTTTTGAATGAATTGTCATACATTGCGCAGGAGGTGCGAGCTGTGACCTATGTGGCACCGGCGCTCAGGCGCGCCCCTCGGGCTATTGTTGCGCACCAGACTGCTGGCCAGCGCTGTGTCTGATCGGACATAATTGCCCTGGCAAGAGGTATCGAAGACGGGGGTACAAGCAGTGGTGAGGTCCCCCAATCCAAGTGCCTACAGCGTAGCAGCAGGGGGCTGTAGAGGTTGGAGACGAGCGCGATAGGGAGAGGAGCGCACCGGAGGAGACGAGCTGGAGAGACGCGCAACCCGAGAAAAAGGAAATGCCCAGTTTAAAATGTAATGTTGCAAAAAAGAGGGAAATAGGACATAAATGTCAATGTTGAAGGCTGTGAATGTTCAGTTATATTAGTTTAATCATGGTGTTTCTCTTTATTAACTATTATTGCATCGAAATAAAAAAATAATGCATGTCATTTATTTTTATGTCAATCGAAAACATGTTAACATGTTGGGAGAAAAACGTGATCTTTATACCTTTTATTGTTCCTATGTCTCATCCTAACTGCAGCCTGTTGTGTGTAACACTGGGCTCCTGGATTAGCACCTGCCTTTCAAAGGTGTTACATTTAGACACCGTCACAATCACCGCAATTTTTGCCTGGCTTGGTAAATCACAATGCGTGTACTAACTTAACTTATTTGAATTTTCTCCTCCCAGTATTTTGCACGCTCGGACAGAAACGCCCCATATTGCATATTCATTAAGGCAAACGTGCTAAATGGACAATGCGTGTTGTTTTGCTCATATGAAAGACGCAATCCTCACTGCGTGTCGTTAGTAGATCAGATAGCAAATTTTTTGCTGGTGGTATCAAGTTTGCACACGTTTTAAGACACGCAAACCTTTAGTAAATCAGGCCCTTAGAGTGCAAAAGTGTCCAGGGTGCAAAATCTGTTAAAGTGTATTTATAAATAAATGTGAGTACATGTCGGTAAATTAAAGCTAGGGTAGGTAATTTTCGAAAACTAGCATGATTTTGAAAGTAGCATTCTCTCCGTGCTCCGTCTTCACCCACCCCCTCCCTCTGTGCTCCCTCAAAAGCCACGCCCCTCACTTACATGCACTAGCGCCACTGGTCCAGAAGCGGATTTTAGCTCATGCTTTGAGTGTGGGCTCGTGCATGCATGGGGTAGAAAGCGAGCAGGGAGACAGGGAGGCATGATTGGTTCATTAAACTCGAACCGAGTGCAGACATTGGTCGAAGTTTTTACGAGTTTACAACTGCTACAGATGACAGATTTTCTTCGTTTCTTTTTCAGAGCACATGAATTATTCATTTCTGTCAGGACCTAAAGACAGTTTCAACCAAAATCTTAAAAAGTGTATCTGGAGGAAATTACCTACCCTACCTTTAAGTTTATTTGCATATTGTTGCGTGCGAGCGTGCGTGCGTGCGAGCGTGCGTGCGTGCGAGCGTGCGTGCGTGCGAGCGTGCGAGCGATCCTGAAACTGAACGAATACCTGGTCCAGTCCACACAAAATGAGAGCCTCAGATCTGCAGAACACTTAAAGCAACAGTACAATGAGAATTATCTTGAGATCATTTAACAAACAGAGGGCCCAGACAACGAGCTGCGCCCAGAGGAATGGCTGCTGAAGCTCTTAAAGGAGGTGCTCTCCTCTGGTTGGTTGTTTCAATGCAGCTGCAAATCAGTCAGGCTTCACCAGCAGCAGCACTGGTGAACGGTATCAGGCCTGGAGGATGCAACCACTTTAGCAGGTTAAGTTAGTGTTATGGAGTTTCTGCATCTCACTGCAAGCTGCATTTGCGTCGGTGCATCATGAAGGTTCATGGAACCAACAACAGGAACATGTATAGTGAGAAGCATCAGCAAAGACATGACAAAGATCACAAGGTGCACAAATGATCAAGCAGGGTAGCTGATGATGCACATGGAGTTCATACATTGACAGAAAAGAAGACCATGCACACAACAGTTCCAAATGTTGTTGCATTTTCTTACATTATCACACATCATTATCAGAAGATTTTATGATCATTGCACACGAGTCGAAGGAGTGAATCTGTTTTCTCTTTCAGTTTGTGAGCATGCTTGGTTATCAGTTTTATGATAGGAATCTGCCCTTTTGACCGTGACACGCATTTGCACTTAGTATGTTGTATGCATTGTCTGTGCTTTATTAAGTGTATGTGACTCTCCCTGCAACCACATCTACCTACATGTACAAGTAGTAACCTGTACCTTAACGTGAAAGGACCTGACTGCAGCAGGAAGGAAAGGATATGCAGTATTTATTTTGTTGCGTACATGTTTCTGATGGACTCTTTAATATTTATAACTCAATTAATGTGTGTATTTTGCGCAGGGCTTCTTCGAGGAGGAGGACGGGAAGGAGTACATCTACAAAGAGCCAAAACTCACCGGCCTGTCGGAGATCTCGCAGCGTCTGCTGACGCTCTACGGGGAAAAGTTTGGCCCGGAAAACGTCAGAATAATCCAGGATTCAAATAAGGTGAAGTGGGTCAAGTTGAGAAAGGAGACGTTTTAAAAACAGTACTCTTGATGTGTGGTCTCTGACTTTGATCTTAGGTAAATATATTTGTTGAAATTAAGCCATTTGACGTTTCCCTGCACTTCTGCTTTTTTTGAGAAAATACCATTTGTATCGTGTAAGGTTGGAAAAGTTGAGTTTCTTCCCCACTGCGTCGGCGTTTTAAAGTCTCAGTTGACAGGTTAAAAGAATAAAAGTCAGGGAGTTGATGAGGCAGCATGTGTTAAAGGAGCCATTGTAAACAAAGAGTGTTTTATAATGGTGGTGCTATTAGAAAAGGTTTGGATTCATGTAGCACATCTGTAATGAATCCACTCTGATCTTACCTAACATTTGATATGTTTTGCTTTCCATTTAAAATGTGATTTATTTTCTCTCAGGTTGTCACCAAAGACCTGGACCCAAAGTTCGCCTACGTCCAGGTGACGTTCGTCAAGCCTTACTTTGAGGAGAAAGAGGCGCCCGAGAAGAAGACGGACTTTGAGAAGTGCCACAACATCAACCACTTTGTGTTCGAGACACCTTACACGCTGTCGGGCAAAAAGCACGGCGGGGTAGAGGAGCAGTGCAAAAGGAGGACGGTGCTCAAAAGTATGTGAAAAAAAACACTCGCTCACAAACACCTGGACATGAAAAGCAAACCTGTTCACATTCCAGCAGTTTGATCAGATATGAGGAAGCATATTTTAACATCCATGGAAGGCATAGATTATTTATCATCCATATATTTACTGGTCAATTATCCCATGCTTTTTTTTAATGTGATATCCAATACTTTGGGTCCAATCGTACGCTCATCGCACACCATTTTAGCATGCAGTGCAGGGGTCTTTCCACACAACGCAGTGGTTATTTTCTCGCCCAGCGCCCAGGTTGTTCAAATAGCAAATAAACCTGATCCCCTGATCACAAACCAACATAACTACAGAGCAGAAAAAAAACAACGTAACTCTGCTGCTTGTTTGGCAAGGCATCAGAAAAGTGACAGTCACAGTGGCTGCAAATGAAATGTCAGTCAGTGCATGTGTCACATTAAATAGCTACTGATTGATGAATCTCTTCATTCTTTCCCTTTAGTTTGTTGTATTTGCATGTACAATCCTGTAAGCTTCCTTTTATTATTCCAGCTGCCAACACCTTCCCATACGTGAAGAAGCGTGTGGAAGTGATGGGGGAGAAGCACGTGGAGCTGAAGCCGGTGGACGTAGCCATAGACGAGATGAAGGCGCGGACAGCAGAGCTGACCAAACTGTGCTCCAGCCGGGAGGTGGACATGATCCAGCTGCAGCTGAAACTGCAGGGCTGCGTCTCTGTGCAGGTAAAGGTCTCAGCCCCAAAAGATTCGAGAAAAAGGAAACATTTGACGAGATATCCAACTTATGTATAGAATTAATATTACTGCATACAACTAGATTGAGGTCAGTGGTTGAGTTAGGTGTGAGAGCACATACTGCAGATTGTTATCATTCTAATCTAAGAATGTCTACGAATGATTAACACTTTGAGGCATGTTTTGACGCAGGTGAATGCAGGTCCCATGGCGTATGCCAGAGCATTCCTGGATGACAGTAAATCCAACCAGTCTGGCAACAAGAAAGTGAAAGACCTGAAGGACATCTTCAGGTAACTTTTGTTCCTTATAAGTGGATGGCTAAGCTGCTTGTTGAGTCTGTCGATGTTGTTGTCCCTTCTTATTTGCATCGTCAACAGTTTTAAGTAGATCTGCTTGTTGATTCATAACACAGTATGATGTTATTTTCTTCATAATTGCAGGCGTTTTGTCCAGGCTTGCAGCATGGCTCTGGACATAAATGAGCGCTTGATCAAAGAGGACCAGTTTGAATACCACGAGGGCCTGAAGGCCAACTTCAAAGAAATGGTAAAGGAGCTGTCAGACATCATTCACGAACAGGTAATACAACTTTTTCCAGGGCCCAGCCTAGACAATGAAATATTCTCCTGGACTTAAAATATCTTTGATGTTACCGTACACAACACACGCCCAGACACACTTACAAACCCTTCTTCACAGAGTGTTCAGTTCTTCTTTGGAGGGCAGATGAACTCAGTAGGTTGCTACCTACCTCAGCTTAGTCACCAAGCAAATATTTGTATTATCTTTTCATAACAATTAGCATTGGTTTGCGTGCATGGATGATTAAAACAATGACTTCATTTAAGAGTCAGAATTAGAGGCATAAAAAATAGGACATAGAGCTGCTCCCAGGCTGAAATAGAGAAATGCAAAACATAAGGAAGTAGAAGAAAGAAATACATCACATCATTTGCTTTGTACGCAGATGTACACAGTAGGTATCATAATCCACTTTACCGTGGTCTGCATGAATACTCGATTCTGATTGGCTGAAGGGTCACATGGGTGTCCATTAACTTTTGATATATGGACACCTAGGGAAGTAGTTCCAGTTTAACAGTCTATTTACCGTTCCAAATGAATGCACTGCAAATGGTTTCTAAGATGAGTAACCATAGCAACAGAGACACAGACAAATCCTTTTTGTTGGGGTTAAAGGAATAGAAATAACAAACACATTAAATACTAAAGGTCACATATTCTCCTCCTTTTCAACAAGTTTAAATAATTCTCAGAGGGCCCCAAAACATGTCTGAAGATTCTTGTTAAAAATCTGCTCTGATACTTTATTTTAGCATGACTATAAGCCGCTCTAGATGCAAGATTAAATGCATATGATCTGTGTCAGACCACGCACCTCTGGAAGGGCTCGGGTGGCATGGGCTTTCTTACACCACGATGGAAAGGCAGACTGAGAGGACAGAACAAACACTTACCTGTGGGAGTGACACCCACCTGGGGGAGGGGTTACTGCCCTTTGTGAAAACCTCCAAACGGCCTGTTTGAGCACACATTTTCTGAAAAGTGGAGCAGGCAACAGACGGAGAGGATGGACTTTTCTCATCATTGGGGGGGGGGACACATATTAGTGTTTGAAAAACACAGTAAAGTGTATTTTGCATAATATGTGACCTTTAACCTTATACTACATTGTATAGTCCATATTAAAAGTTATTAGTATTTTTGCTGGAGTCTTGAATAAATGTAAAAGTAATTAGAGGATATATAAATGTGTTTATCATCATTAATGGAGTTTTAAAGTGAAAGCACCTGTGCTCTAGTGTTTGTGTTAATTAGCTACTGAAATAATGTTTTAAGCAATTCAACCTCACTTGTAATTGTATAATAGCCTGGAATTGCTCATGTCAATAAAAAGTAGACACCCAGTAATCAAATTGTTCTTGCTAACCTGTCAATAGCGACATGCCGAATAGTTTCTGTTTGATGTGTCGAGGTAGTGACACGTTTCAGAGATCCATCTTACAGAAGTGAGAGGCTGCTTCTGTAAAGCTTGTTTTTAATGGACAGTATAACTCAATCTTTCAGCCGAAGGATTTCAGACAGCAGAAGTGCCTTTAGTTTTCTATTTTCCAGTTGTTTGTGCTGGCGTGACTGTTTCTTACCTTATCTCTCAGTAGCCTTCAAATGCTGGGGCGCTGTCCAATCAGCCCATGTGCCAAGGCCTCCATCTAAAGCCCTGTTTCCACTTTTTTTGCTTCCCCTTCTGTTGGGGTGCCATGTGTACCGATCTGACCCTAAAGTGTGGAGCTCGACACACTGCAGTCCACTGATTGGTCGAAAGAATCGTCACTTCCTGTGCGACAGCGGTAATATAGGACAAACAGAAAACGCACCATGTTTAAATATCCCATGGATGTTCAGAGAGTAATTTAAAGGCAGTTTGTGTTTTTTTAGCGACTAATGTCAGCGAGTAGAACCGCCCCATAGACGACCTCGGAGGTGTAGACCTCTGCTGGACGTCCTCCATTGTTTACTGTGTCCCGTTTCTCTTCTACGTTGGTTTCATAACCTAGCTGACGCCACTATCGCTATCCGGCTTACATCCCGACTACCAAGTAAGGGTACAGTTGGCTGTGGAAACGCAGGCAAGATCAGAGTTTACCGTACCAAACCAGACCGGTTGATGGAAACAGGGCTGAATAGGTCAAATGTTTACATGTTTTTTCTGACACACTGCTTTTCAGGCAGACCTTTGTGATGTACGACTTGAGCGCATTCATGTCCTTGTAGCTAAGAACACAAGCACATTTCATTAACCTCTGAAGTGCTAAGGTTGTGGGTTTTAGAGAGAGAGCATATCTAAACATCTGCACAAATGAAAACCAAAACTGGCAGCATGGCGAGAGAATGACAAAGGTGACAAAATGTACGTTTTTTTGTAATATGGCAAAGACGATCAGCACAGTAGAAACCCCTTAACGCTGCCTTAGAGTACACTGTAAAATGTGTGTTATTGACATGCTCAATAAGTGTAAGCTGTGTGAAATCAGTTATGTACTAAATATGGCGTCCATTGCCTTATTTCAACTACAGAACATAAAAAGTAAATCTGTTTTGAACAGTTGTTATTATGTTCCCATAATGACCTCGAGGAGCAGCATAGTGACACTTTATGACCCTTTACGTTTAATGACTAGTTTACCGAGCAAATGATAAGAATATGTTGTTAGAGCTGTAAAAAGGAACCCAAGAGAAACACGAGCGATCCACTTTTATGTGCGTGTGCGTGCGTGCTTGTGTGCGTGCGTGTGTGTGCGTGCGTGCGTGTGTGTGCGTGCGTGTGTGGTGAGGTGGTGGTTCATTAATGGCACACAGAGAGCCATTATCACTGACTGCATTAACCCTGCTGGTAATGCTTCATAAATATACTTTAACCCTGAAATTGGATGCTCATAATGTTTGTGGAGTTGAAGTGAGACAGAACGCTCTGCATGGGTTGGACCGCCGTGTGAATGCTGTGCTCAGGAATGATTGAAAACAGAATTTCCCTGAAAGGGGGACCAGGGATATTTCACACATATTTCACACTCCTGCTTTTACAATCAGTTTCTGCAGAATTAAGCAGACATTTGAAATGAAAAGAGTTTCAGCATGTGTGCTGCAGCCTCAACAACATATGGCAGTCCAGGAAGGAGTTCACTATTGAGTACAATTTGTCATGACTATATTGCACCACAACCAAAGGTTTTTCTGCACTGCCAGGTTGATGTTTTTCGTGTGTTTTAATTGACTAACTGCTTTTTTTCCCTCCAATGTGCTTGCCTTTAGCTTTAAGGAAAAACAGGTAACCTGTTTAAAAGTTGTTCTGTCTTTTTGTGCCATTTTGAAACCCATACTTATTTAGTTTGCACCTTATTAAAGGTCCCATATTATCCTCATGTTCACCTTTCATGTTGTCAGTCTGTGGAACCTTTAGAGTAGCTTTGCATGATTTGCAGCTCAAAAAACTCCTTATTTATCTTTTACTGGCGTCCTTAAAAAACCTTCTTTTCAGCCTGTGCCTGAAACGGTTCGTTTTAAGCTGCTGTCTCTTTAAGGCCCTCCCTCCGCGTGTGCCTACTTTGTTATCATGTTGTCCAGCTCTCTGGAAGCCTTCCAGGGGGAAGAAAGCTGCAGGGCTGCCAGGGGAGGGTTGTTCTCCAGTGCTGGGAGGAGAGAGACTATGTAAGAGGTTTCCCCCCGGCTTACGTCGAGGCTTGAAGCCGTCTCGTGAATTTCTCTGTTTCATCTGTGGAACTATCACTTGATTATCAGAACAAGTCGTTTATCGCACTCTGCAGATTCATCCTTTGATTATTCCTACATACCTTTAGTCATGATCTGAAACTTTACGCACGTTAAGTATGGGCATGCAGCATTTTAACACAATATATGAGCTTTATACATTTCCTGGTTTACAGCAGATGTGATCAAAAAGCATGAATTTTGGCCAACACTGGCAGCAAGCTTTTGGAAACGATGCAAATGAGAGATGCTAGTACTCAAATCCTGTTGACACATGTACAGTATTGCCCTACTTAGGGTTCGAATATTTGCATGTCCAGACACGTCCACATAGCATACAAACAAACTTTCTTTCTGGTTGCAGAGCAACTGCTATCTGTTATTTAATGCAAACCAAAATACTAGCAAACAAACATTTCACCCAGGCCTCTGCCAACAGAACGTAGGGTCACCAAGAATGAACGCTAGAATGACGGCTGATGGAAAAAAAATGCTTAATCATACTGGTTACTCACTAAAATATCCCACACAGAAAAATGTACCCAGATGGAACTCAACTGGATTGCAGAGCGATGTTTAAACACTAAGCAATGACTTCATTGCAACAATAACTCAGATGTAACCACAACAGATGTTGCAATATTAGTTTCCTAATTATTGTGGCTCACCATGAGGTCCTCTGACATTGCTTTGTGTAATGTACCGTAATATCTACTCCTTCTTCCTGTTGAGTTGACGTGTTCCAAGAGATGTTGAGGTTTAGTTTACTGTTGCTCAAGCGATCAATGTGTAGCCTCTTAAATCAGGGTGCAAAGTCCTCTCTAAACCATGCATTTAGTTTATTTACTTTGATACTAAAACAATGTTTGTTTGGCCCATTTGTGCCATTAAACATAACTATGTTAGCCGTTGGCCTTGCAGCTTATGCATAACTAAATTTAAACACAAAGTAACAGCAAAAAGTTAGTCAGTTAGTCAAGGGCTGCATGGTGGTGCAGTGGTTAGCGCTGTTGCCTCACAGCGAGGATGTTTCTGGTTCGAATCCCTGTCGGACAGGAGCCTCTCTGTGTGGAGTTTGCATGTCCTCCCCGTGCATTCGTGGGTTCTCTCGGGTACTCCAGCTTCCTCCCACAGTCCAAAAACATGCTTGTTGGGTTAATTGGTGACTCTAAATTGGCCATAGGTGTGACTGTGGCTGGTTGCCTGTTTCTATATGTCGGCCCTGTGATTGACTGGCGAACAGACTGTTACACATGGAACACGCCGCTTCTTTCCAGCTGTTCTATGTATACGTTACAGAAAAAAAAGCAAACATAAAATCTCTACAAGTTAGTGAGTTGTAATATATGTTAATTGAATAACAATGCAAATGTAATTCTTCACACAGAGAGCCCTTTATTTACTGATGTAAACACAGTGTAGAGTTGTGTTTCCTGCTTTGCTGCATGGACCCTTTTCATTTTAAGTTTCTGCAGCAGCTGTTTAATTGAAGAAACTGGTAGCATAAACACAACTGAACATGCTGGAAGTCTTCTGCCTAGATCCCCGAAAAACCCCGCCTATATCTTCGATTTTTTCAGTGATTCACCCAAGATAGTAATCGTTCACAGTTCTGCAAGATCGTCAAGTTGCAACAGACCCTTTTGAACACGCAAAGAAAGAGTTAATGCAAAGTTAAAAGTGGTGTAATCAAAACAGTTTGAATTTTGAGCCATATTTTTTGTTGTAAAGTTATTGTTAGAGACCTGATGTGTTTGATGCATTCTATAAACAACACATGTTTTTGTCTCTTCATTTGCTGTACATTCATATGTTGAAACACATCTCATAGAATGTCTCACCCTGCCTGATCATGCAATGAAGGTTTATGGACAAAAACTCAGCTTACATGAGTTTGTGTGTGTGTGTGTGTGTATGTTTTTGTAAATTGCCACTCAAACTATCTGTGTTTTGTTTTCACCCGCAGATCTACCAGGAGGACATGATGCGTTCACTTTTGCAGAACTCCCTCCACGTTTTTAGTGCAATCAGCGGGACATCCACCAATCTGGGCTGATCTCTGCTGTGCCCCCGCCTTTATACGTATACGTCACACCTGGGCTGGATGATGACAGAAAGATTCTTTTATGTCTTTTCTGCCTGGCGTCCTCCCCCCCTGCAAAAACACCACCCTTCCCTGGTGAACATGCCTTATCCTTCAAAGTCTTTGCTAGTTTTTCTTTGGACTGTGAACATGCCTTATCCTTCAAAGTCTTTGCTAGAGTGTAGATGGATATAATATTCACACCACAGCAGCAGTATTTCTGAGAATGTATCACAGCGACACCAACCCATGCAATGCAGAACATTTCTAGAACATTTCAGGAAAAGCGCTCCCTGAAATTTTCACATTATGTCCCAGCGGGTTCAGACCCTGGCCGATGGGGGGGGGGGGGGGGTCTTGGCGGCAACATGTGTTGTCACCGAGATAGCAAACGAGCATCACAGTCCAAACACTTTGACAGTTTTTCTTCCTCCCTTCCACATCAAAGTTTGAAATTTTGGGTACTGTGACAACCCTAGAACATATTGGATATTGGCAAACAGAATGAAGCAATTACATGACATGCACCTGTCACAGGATATAAACATCTCCCCCTCCCACTCGCCTGAATTCGGTGAATTTTCCTGAATTATCCCTGCTGTGTTCACACATCTGAAATTTTACTAAGGGGCTGGCTGGAAAAAAGTCAGGGTGAAAACTCTTTTTTGCATGTGTGAGTTGGGCTTAAAGGTAAGCAAGTCAGGGGAAGATGTGATGTTGAGTCATGCTAGGTTGCATTGCACTTTTCTTTCTTCCTTCGTGATGAACCACAGCATCGTCTGTTGTCTGTTGAGTGGGTGATACTTGACGAAAGCAATTATTACTCAAGCTGCTCTTGCTCTGAAAAGTTTCCATTCAGATCTATGCAGGGACCTTCACTCCCTTGACTGAAAATATACCACATGTGTCAACCAATAAGAGAAATAAACAGTTTCACATGCCACCAGGTTTCATTTGGGCAGGCTTTCTTGCTTTCTTTCCTGGTCTTAACTGGTTGTTACAAGGCAATCAAAGAGTGCACGAAGCCAAGGGTTACAGTTTATTGGCAGGCAGCCCAGCAGGTGAATAGTTTCTGATCAACAAGTCACGCAGGAACCTTTTGCAAGAGTCAAGGCCAAAGTTACTTCCCTGTTTGTTAAGTGACAAATGTAAAAGCCTTCTAAGGCTGTTAAGACAAGACCGAACTCAGGGTTGTATTAAAGCTGTGTGATAAAGCTGCTCTTAAGAAGGGTTTGTTTAGTTAAAGAGAATGGCTCTATTACTGTGTGAATGTACAAATCTGATAACAGTGTTCCAGAGATAATCAATCTTGTCAAAGTATTATGATGATAAATTCTATTAAAGCTGGGCAACAATCATTGAATCAGTTTTCTCTGTGGGCTCATGTCCAGTCAGAAACGGGACACGGCGATCCCAGCAGCCTGAGAATATTTACTTCAGTACAGTGAGCGAGTGAAGAGTTCCTCTCCTGTGGGTTAAGATCCAGTGCCTTTCTGCTCTGCCTTCTGAAGAGACTCTCAAGTAATAACATCACATGTAGGTCACTAACAGTATTTCACAAGTGCTACACTGTAATAAACAGTCAGATTGAATGATATTTAAGCACGTGTACATAATTTGTCGTCATGCTGTAAAGAGAATTCTGTATCCATGTATGTTTGTATGTACTGTATGTATGTATTTATATTTGAATCATGTTGGACACACTTCAGTCCAAACTGTCCTAGCAGAGAGTTTTTTTTTAAATTGCATTGTATACAGAAGTGCAGCTGCTTGTCAAACTTAATTTGTAAAGCCATTTTTCAATAAAACCTGTAAAAAAAAATCAGATTGGCAGGCGTGTTTTTTTGGACCCTGGAGAGAGAAGTTGATTAAAAAAATGGGAAGGAAATCTGTTTGAGGTCTGTGCTGAACATCTCAGAAAGCCTTAGAGGCGGGTTTTAAAAAACGCTTACTTGCTTTGAGGGAAACCTTTGAGCCCTTTTCCATCGCAGGTCACACCTACCCATTCTCACCCATTCACACACTGATGGCAGAGGTTGCTATGTAAAGTTTCCATCAGTATTAACTAATCCCATACATGCACATTCACACGCCACCACAAATTGAGCATTACCAGTCCAGGGTTCAGTGTCAGCTAAAGACACATTGGACTACAGGAGCTGGGGATCGAAACCCCCAACCTTCCAGTTTAGGGACCACCAAATATACCACTGAACCACAGCTGCCCCAGATATAGCCCTAGACTTTGGGGGGGGGGAATAGGATATTTCCAGTAAGTGTGTTTTGGTAAAAACCCTGTAAATCATCATTAAGTGTATCAGGAAACCATACAGATCAGATCATACAGATGTAGAGTATGTTTCCACTGGCCTAGCACCATTAGTTAGTCCACTCTGTTCTGTTTGTTGCTGCATAAATCCATTATCATAAACATAATCACTTTAATGACTCATTTAGAGCCTGACGACTTCCTGGAGGAATGGATGGCAACTTGTGGTTTGGGATATTGCACTTATACTTGCACGCATGCGCACTCTGTCTTCAAGTATAGAATCAGCTGCTTTTTACTGTTGTTAACTCACAAGTTTTGTTTTGTTTTTTTTAAGTATGTTTTATTTTATTTTTTTTAGGTAGACTGCTGCTTAAAAAAAGAAACTCGTTGAACATTCCCACTTGGCCGCTGTCATTCCCTTGACGGCACATCTTCCTCCCACTCTCACTCTCCGGCTCCTCCCCGCTGTTCACGGTAGTCTCGTAGCGCCCGCCGACAAGGTGTGTTTAATGACTGGTAACCTTCGCTTCGGTTTGCTTCACATTGTTGTCCACAACTTTATTGTATTTTGGGCCGTCTATGATTAACTGTTACAAGAGTTGCTGATTTTTCATCGCTCGGAGGATTTGGAGTTAAGTGGCTTCCAGTTGGAGTAAACTCTCCCACATGAGGACATCATGACTTTTAATATGGAATTGATCGCCTTCTTAACATGCACCGCAATGACACTGGTACTCCACAGCAAAGCAGGTAAATAAACTTTTATTTACACACTTTCGAGCTGTCATTAGACTTTTGACTAGAAGTTTGACGAGCTGCTTTTGTCGACCACTCTCTCACACACACACACACACAAACACGCACACACACACACACACACACACACACACACACACACACACACACACACGAGCATTTGTGCCACTCTTGAATGACGTACTTTGAACTCTTCTGACGGGATATCACACCTAATGGAAACACCTTTGACATGTAGAGGCAGATCCAAAATGATGCCCCAATTTAGTAACATATTTTTATCAATCAATCTTTATTTGTAGGCTATAGCGCCAATTCATAACAAGTGTTATCTTAAGACGCTTTACAAAAAGCAGGTAAATGACCTTACTGCTATATTACATAGACCCGGCTTAATCCATCATGAGCACTTTCGCAAAGCAGCAGAAGTTACATTGGTAAGAAAAAACTTCCTTTTAAGAGGTTGTTACATTTCCTGACTTTAAAAAGCTTTTTTTTAATGTTTTTTATGCTAAAAATGATCTTTGCATTTCGATAACAGTTAAACACATAAAATGCTCCACCAACAACAAAAAAAGTCATTTGGTATCGGTGACTGTCACAGGTCTGTAATAACACATGGCAGTGCGTGTGCGTGTTTTGGCTCTTGAAAGTCGGTCTATCTGCGGTTACTGAACAGTGCACAGCAGTGTAAGACACGCGTACCACTATACACAATAAGTTTATACGCAAACTACCTAGGCCTAATTATTATATTTTTATTATATAGGCCAGTAAACCTGTTCGGGGAGTGTTTAAAAAAGATGAAGTACCTTCCTTTGAGTGGCACAGCTTTATCTCCTATCAAATAATTACTACCATTGTAGAGAACCTGTGCAAGAAATACAGAAACTTTGTTTAGGTTGTGACCACAGTAACGTCTTTGTTTACATGCAGCTAAAAGCCGAACATTAATTCTCTTGTTTTTTTAACCTCATGAAATATTCATGCCCTTGTTTAACCTCCTAAAAGCTCTCTATTTCAGACCGCATGATTTACACTGAAAAGGTAGCTAGGATGAATTCCTCTTTTCTTTCCCTTGCTGACAGATTGCCCTCCTCCACCAACAAAGCTGACACATAGGTGGCTCGACCCATTTACTGTGAACGTGTCCTGGGAGAAGCCCAGTGGTCTGCAGGATGGCAGCGAGGTCATGTACAAATACAGCTTCGTGAAGAACGGAGAAGATAAAGTAAGAAAAGTGATAATCTTTGTTGCTCATGGTGGGGGGGTCCCAAAGTTTCATCCACATAATTGGAGAACAACATCCAACTCAATTACGGCTTGTTGGATGTACAAAAAAATTACAATATACTGCCAACCAAAAACCAGATGGCACTATTTAAAAAAAAAAAAAAGTTTTTTTTGTGTGGAGCCCGACCAATTAATCGGCCAGCCGATAATATCGGCCGATATTAGCTTGTTAAGTGACTATCAGTATCGGCTAATTTAGCGCAGATATGGCTAGATTTATTGACCACTCAAATAGTGCTTCATCTGAGTTTCATTGTATTAAACTAGTAGTTCTCTTTCACCAGCAGAGTTTGCATTGTGACTGCCTAGAGTAGGGGTGGCCAACCCGCGGCTCTCGAGCCGCATGCGGCTTTTTGCCCGGTCTAATGCGGCTCCTCAGTTCATATCGAATTTTGTGTGTTCTTTTTTTGTGTTTAACATTGCCCATGCGCGTCAGTAATTCACACATAGCCTACTCTGTGCGCGCCGCGGTCCATCAGTGCCCCGCACTACGCTGTACTTAGCTGCCACTCTAGTCAATCATTGTGTTCACACAGCGCACGCTGCGGTCCGTCTCCGGAGCGTGCCACTGCGTCCTGCTCCGTTTCAAATATGCTGCAAATCTATTTTCGACGGAGTACGCTGCAGGCACGCGTCAAGCTGGACAGAATATGACGACCCGGACAGGAAGTCAGACAAGGAAACGCACAGAACATCCGGTCAATTTCAAAATAAAACACAATATACGGAATCGCAATGATTTTCACGCATTTTGTTCGTGTGGAGTGGACGCTATTGTAAATTGTATGTTTTTGTTTGTGGACTTGATTGAACTGAGAGTTTGTGTGTGTTAGACAGTGCACACAATATTCATTGTTGACAATGCCTGTGGTCTTAGTTAGTTTTAAGTCCTTTTTTGGTCAAAATGTTGGTGTGTGACATTTACAGTAAATGTGGCTGAGCAGAGGTATGTATCTGTGTGAGGGTGTGTTTGTGTCTGTCTGTGTGAGGGTGTGTGTGTGTGTGTGTGTGTGCCTGTCTGTCTGTGTGTGGGTGTGTGTGTGTGTGTGTGTGTGTGTGTGTGTGTGTGTGTGTGTGTGTGTGTGAGGGTGTGTCTGTGTGAGGGTGTGTGTGTGAGTGTCAAGGCTATTGTTAATTTTTGATTTGAAATCTGTGTGTGAGAGAAATAGAGATGAACGTGGAGGAGAACGAGAGTGCGGGAGAGACAGAGAAAGGCAGAGAGCAAAAGAGAGGGGAAGGGACAGGGGGATGTTCGTGTGTGCCTGTGTGTATGATGTGGCTCTTCGAAGTAACACAGCAAAAAATGTGGCTCTTAGTCTGTGACTGGTTGGCCACCCCTGGCCTAGAGGGTCAAGCAGCTACTTTCCAGTAGAGCGACCATCTTGTCTTGGTTATACTGTATTTCTTTTCCACAAGTGATTGATAACTACATTTGAGTGATAAACGCAATAAATGTGTAAATCTGTATCTATCTATCTCTACTGATTTCAGAGATCTAAGAAAGAAATCCACAGATATATCAGTAATTTTTTTCTCCCCAATATCAATATCGGTATCAACCCCAAAAATCCCATATCGGGCGGCTTAACTACAGTGGGACTAAAGGAACAAAAGAGACTGTGTTTAATGCAATGACAAGTTAAACTCTGGCTTTAAAAGGATAGTTATTGTTTTTTTAAGTTGGGTTTTATGAGGTACTTGTTAATACTAAGTATGTAAGACAGAGATTTAGATGTAGGTCAGCTCAGCTCCTATATTGATAAAACAGAAACAGAGTGCAGGATCAGAAACTATGCTATCCATTGTAGCAGACAGGTACGTTTGCTCCACCTAATTCCGCTAGTTTTAAGAAAACCTGAGCTGAAATACAACGTCGGGGTAAATGTAAGCTATAATGAAAAAAATTAACAGTTCTTTACTTTTCTGCTAGCTAGCCCCTTTGTTTAAGCATGTGGGGGTTTGACCTTTGCCCTGGCTGTTTGGAGAGTTCTGTTACGCTGAGAGCTGCCTCAAGCTCTCTGTCCAGTATCATCCTGTGGAAGAACATCTGACATCGTAACACGAGCTACTCTGCTTTCATCCGATGTTTCCGTGAAGTACTGTGTCATTGACTGCCTCTCATATTAGTCATGCAGCACTTAACCAGGAAGGAAGGTTTTTGAAAATCTAATTAAAGGTCAAATAGTTTTTCTGTTTATTTGTGTAATAAACACAGTGTGATTTATGAAACGAAACCTGATCAGAGGGGGCCTTCTTGAAGCTTGTTTTGTCTTGAAAACAAAGCTCTGTGAGCATGTATGGACAGTGAATTCTTTATTGTATTTCTTAAAGTTATTCAACTATTTTTTTCAACACATGAATAGTTTCTACAGGAAACACAGAGGACAAATCATAGAGTTCCCAAGTTTCACTGAGTGACACAGACAAAGAGGTGATTAAACCAGTCCCTTCTGCATGAAGCATAAACACACTACTGAGACGTAAGAAGGTTTGATAAAGCAATGTAACAACGACTCTTTTATTCTCTTTGCTAAACTCTAGCTTCCTTTTGTTGCCTGTCTTACACTGACAAGTTAACGCCACTCTGTGTAGTCATTTTGGACGTACTTGTTACATTGGACCTCCATCCTGAGTTTATGATTAGAGGCAGACGACAGAGAGTTTAAAATATGGGTCAGCTATTGATGCCCTCTTTATTGTTGTTCTTCTTTTTCCCCAGACTTTGGGTTGTACAAAGCTGAGGAATTTCACAGAAACTTGCCTCACAGAAGAGACGGATTCTGATAGTTTGACGTGCCACGTTTGGACGGAAGGCAGTCCGGACTGTAACGGCTTCAATGAGAGCGTGCGGGTCAACATAACGTTCAAATACCTCAAAACCAGAGGTAAGAGTGAGCTCAACTAAAATACCAGGAGTCTTTTTTTTTTGGTTATTAGTGCTACTTGTATGCATGTGACACCTTTGTTGTTACACTGTGTAGCTGAAGTGGTGAAAGACTTCAAATGTGTCATCGACGACAATGAGCTGGACTGCTCCTGGATCCCTGTGGATCCATCTCTGAAGCTGAAGCTCTCCTACAGGTGAGTGTTACAGCAACAGGCAAAACAAGCGGCATACTGCATGTCTTCAAATATGTCTGGAAAGGTTTTTATGATGGTTGAAAAGACTTAGTACACAGAGGCATTCCGAGTCTTTATGATTATACCAATCCCATTTTGCAAGACTTCATCTCCCTTTTTCTTTTGAGGCCGAAGAGTAAAGGTCATTTTTTTCTATAGTGGTTCATGGTGTTCCTAAAGAGTTGAATGGTTGGGTGTTTCCTCTGAAGACAGTATGTTGTTATCGCTTTTACTTTACAACCATGAGAACCTTTGAATGGTACGTGCCCCTTTTACTGCGACCTTTATGAAAAATTCTAAGGTACAAACAGGAGGAAAAGAAATCAAGAGTCGCTATCATTAAAAGCCACACTCCTTTCCAGAAAGGCTTTTTTATTTGTTTGTACAAACTTTATGAATCCCTGAGGGTAAATTCTGGTTTTATACTCCGTTATTTAGAAGCATTCTTCTGATACACGTAGGCCCGACATATAGACAAGACCCCGTGGCGATTCTAGAGTCTGTTAGGGCCCGAGGCAAAAATCAATTCTGGTGCCCTCCAACCAGCATTCAGCAGGGTAACCAGAGTGAGTGCTGTCAGATGGGGTCCCCTTAGGGAGGTTTCCTACCGTCATTGCAACATTTGCACTTTTTCGGCCGCTGCTTTGGGGCACTCTAATGGTCTGGGGCCCCGAGCAGTTGCCTGCCTTGCCTGTTGACAAGCAGCGCCTCTGACAAGACAAAAAAAAACATGTACATGTTCTGCAGAAACCACAAACTCCAACATCCACACTCCCTCTGGCAAATAGATGAGTTGTAAAACGTAACCTAAAAGGAAGTTTGGTCAAATAATCTTTGCCCTGACCCTGATATAGTCTTTTAGAAGCCCTCCTGCCTAACTGTTCCCTTCCCTGAGAGATGATAGTTTATTTTTACGATGATATACTTTGAGTTATTCCACTTAAAACTGACCTGACTGCTGTTAAATTCCTAAAAGAACCCATACTGTTATACTGGAAAGCATGTCACAAAAGTGTCATATATATCGCCATTTAGAGGGATCAAATTGTGTCCCATAAAAAAAAAAATCCCTCAGTCAGGGGGGTCTGTATTCTGATTGAAGTGTAATAGGCCTAAAGATTACTAATGTTTGCTTAGCAGTTTGTTGTTTGCTTTGGCATGATAAGTACTTGGTAAACGATGCGGAAAGGTCATGCTTTAAAGGTCACATATTCTCCTCCTTTTCAACAAGCTCTCCAAAACATGTGTGTGAAGTTTCTTGTTCTAAATCCACTCTGATCCTGTATTTGATCATGCCTATAAACCCCTCTATTTCAGCCCTGCTCAGAACAGGCTGTTTCTGTGTCTGTATCTTTAAATGTAAATGAGCTGTGTTCAACAACACCCCTCTGGAAGGGCTTGGGCTTTCTTGCACCATAAACAGCAAAAAAGGAGCACATTTAACAGTAAATAATATGTCAGGTGCACGACCGCAACAAGACTGAAAAAGAGACAGAAAAGTCAGCACACTAAATGTCCTCCAAGTTTCCTTTATCTGGGTAAGAGCAGCGTGCAAAACAACAACGCACAAGGCATCATTCATCAGTGTTGCAGACAGCGAGCGGAAATGGCCCTTATATACAGGAAAAGTTTCAAACAGGGTTATTTTTACACACTCAACAGGAGCTGTTCTGTTGAACAGAAAGTAGACCAACACATTAATAAATGCATTCATACAATACATAGATAGAAAAATACAAAAACAATATAGATATCTTTATACACGCTAATACATGAAGAGAATTTGGACATACTCATTCATATGATCATCATATAATTCTTATGATATAGGATATGTTAGTGTTTTTTTAAAGGTTTTTAAGGTACATAAAGAAATAAGACGACTCTTTAAGATATACTGTAGAATCAGTGGTCTGTCTTTCGGCTCCATATACAGGGGGAATCTCCACACATATACATGAAGAAAAAGACAAAAGTTCAGGAGAAATATTATTAATGAGGAGCATATTTGTATTTCAAAAATGCCTGCCCAAACTACCTTTCTTGTACAGCCAGAGCCGCCACATAAAGATCATAAATAAAGCTCCGCCTAGTGGCCAAAAGACCAAGCCAGCACCTCTATACACAAGCACTAAAATGTCCCTATAGACATTACATAAAGAACCGTCGTACAACAAGACTTATACATGACTCACAAAGTACCATTACAATCAGTGCAGTGAATATGACAGCTCGTTGTCACAAGAAATAGACAAACTATTATACTTTCTTGCACCATGCATAATTACAGTGACAAGTCGAACTCAGAGGGCAGAACAAACACCTAGCTGTGTGAGTGTCACCCACCTGAGGGGAGGGGTTACTGCCCTTTGTGATGTCATGAAGGGAAAATCTCCAAACGGCCTGTTTGAGCACACATTTTCTGAGGGGTTCGTAGACAGACTGGAGGCACATATTAGTGTTAGAGAAACATGGTGAAGTGTAGGGTCCTCTTGTTTGATTTCCTTTTTACAACATTCACACTGTTCAGCTCCTCAGACGGCACGTAGAAAGTCAGGAAAGACAGGGATATAATCCAAAATACAAAGGTCTAAAAGCCTGAGCACTCACCTTCGCAGTATAATACTGTAATTACTCACTGACTAGAAATCCTGATTTTGTTCTATTGTTGTTGAGCATAAAATGATATTATGTGTACTACACATAATATGTGTGATATGATGATTGAGCCTGATATGATAGCCTGCAGGTATGAGATTTAAAAGCTTAATTCAGGGCTGCAGATGTTTAAAATGTAGGTATGATTATCAATCTTCGGCTATTTTAGCAGCAGATAATCTTTGGGCTTTGTGGACATCTAGTGGTGATTGATGGAATTGCACCACCTGTATTTGAGGACAAAGCTGCTATTACCCTTATTTATACTTGTTTTATTTCCCCTTCTGTCCTCACAGGATTTGTGGACATTTTGTGGAAGTTTTTAAAGGTTTAAAAGATTGCCACGAGTTTTACAGAGATGGAACGAGGACTAGTTGTCGCGTGAAACTGGATGCTACAAAGGGTGACATCTGCATCTTTGTGGAGACTGACGCTGGAATGAGCACCTTTAAAGCTAAGCTTGGTAGGTATTACCACTTGCCGTTAATTATTAAGTAGCTCAACGCAAAATTGAAAATAACTGGCAAACTATTTTTCTCTTTCAGAAGTAAATATTGCATCTTGTATTTGAATGTCTTTCAGTACAAATAAACAAATGCTGCTTTCTTCTTCCTCAGAGGTCCTTTCACCAGAGCTGAGCGTCAGAGAGGAAGGAAACTATCTCAAGCTGAGCTGGAAACCTCCAGAGGTCGGGAAAGATTGCACATGGCTTTACGAAGTCTGTTACAACCGTTGCAATTACCCCAAAGTAAGTTGTCAAGCAGAATTGTTTACCCTAAAATTGTCCTTCTGCTTTCATGTAAAGAGATATTACATTTGATACTGAGAGCTTCATTTTCAAAGAATGGATCACAGATGCTGGTAGCACTTATGTTGCCCTCCAGCATAAACACACCCTTTAAATTATAGCAGCTTAGCACAATTTGCTCTTGTTTATATCTGATTGTTGCTCACGTGGCACATACAGCTGCCTGAGTGTTACTTAAAGAAAGCATGTTATTTTCAAAGCACACATATTTATAGTTTGCTGATGTTGGAGGTAGCAGCTCTTTTCTAAAGGTCACCGGTGAAGTACAGACTCCACAGGTTAGATACAAGTTTCACTATCTGTATCGCAGCTTCTTCCCTGGAGTGAGCCTGTAACAGCGGCTCATCCAGATAAATAACTCTCAACTCTGTCCTGAATTACGGCTCCACACTTTCTCGACACATTTGGAAAAAGTGTGCATCTATGTGTCTGCGACGGGCCTCAGACAGTCCTATACTAGTTTATCTCAGTCTGTAATTACTGAGAATAGAATGTTTGGGTCCTGTGATTGTGAATTGGATGGTTTTTGCAATAAGGGTAATTTGCAATGAAAGGTGCACATTTTTGCCTGATGCACCTTGACGCCAAACAATGGTCTCTGAGTGCAACTGCACTTTCGTAAAAACACAGCGTATTGAGATAGCCAGCTCTGCGTAGGACTTGCAGCCTACTTTTTCGCCAAGCCCTGCCAACATCGACTCTAGTGCGGCTCATCCATCATCGTCCTCTGTTGTGTGTGTATGTTTACAAGCAACTTAAATCTTTGAAAACTGAAGTTTCTCACTGACCAACCTGACTAAATGGTTTTATGTCCTTTCTACTTTTTAGGTGTGCCTGAACAAATCTGTTGATTTCGGTCAAGATCCCTCGTTAGAGGTGCCCTACGATAACAGCTGCCTTTACGAGTTCCAATCCAAAGTCAGGACTGACTACTGCAAGAAAATATCCAGCGACTTCAGTAAAGTTGTGACTTACGGTAAATGCTGCAACATTTCTACCCTGACTGATTTCTCAGACTGTGTTTATGAAAAAGACAAAGGTAATTCAAAGTCATTGAGATACAATAACATAGGGCAAGGCTTTTAATAGTGACATGACTCTTGAAGTCAAGTCGTTTATTTATGAAGCACATTTAAAAACAGCTGCAGCTGACTAAAGAGCTGTACTGTAAAATGAATAAAGAGAAGTAAAACCAAACAGCAGAGCAATTAATATTTGTGATCAATTTTTTATTTAGAAATGTACAAAGAAATGTCATCATATATTACACGTTTTTTCCCCTTTTTCTTCCCCCCACCCGCCTAGAGCACATACATTTACAAAAGTAGATTAGTGCAAACATCAGGATCAATCAAAGTTCAAAACCTTCCCCCCACCCTCATCCTCCCCATGGCGACCCCACATACATCCCCACCCCGGATCTCTCAAGGAAAACATAGAAAATAAAAACACAGTTAAGGTCAAGCACACCGCACACTGTCCTTAACTAGATTTTAGGCTTTGAGGGTCTTAAGGCTGGCCCCATGCATTCGGTCCACAGACCATTCCATCTGGACAATTTCAACAAGAGAGTTGGCCCAATGTCGCCAGGTCAAGGAATGTGGCGGTTGCCATCTCAAGGCCAACATTTGTTTTGCTGCAGTGAGAGCAGCCCATAAAATGTGCCTCTGCTGCAAAGACAAGTTTAAGTCCGAGTCATCATTAAGAAGAAGCAAAGTCGGTGAAAGCGGGATCTTAGCTTTAAGCATGTCACTTAGAGATAAAGTTATTTGCTTCCCGAATGTGGCTACATCGGGGCATTCCCAGTACATTATGCATAAACGACCCCAGGACTCTGAGCGAACATAAGTCACAGTTGGGAGATGGAATGATCTTCATAGAGTAGCGTCTCCTAGGGGTGAGGTACATCTATGAATGAATTTGTACAGCAGAGCAATTAATGAGACGAAACAGATAAAACAGAAAAGACAGAATCGTCTCATAAAACACTAACAAAACTAAGTTTTAATTAAAGAGGACATATTATCCCCCTTCTCCATCTTTTCAAACAGTCCCCTGTGGTCTAAATGAAACATCTGTGCTGTGGTCAAAATATAACATGAATCAAGCACCAGAGGAGGTTTGTGACCCTGTATAAACCAGCTCTCTCAGAACGCTCCGTTTTGTTGTGTGTGTCTCTTTAAATGTAATGACCCCCACTGAGTTTTCCCGGAAGACATCACTCCTTCGCTAGCAAGAATAAAAATGGCGGACCTGCACAAAAGTTTTGCTCTAGGCTGTGGGTGGAGTCCATGGGTGGAGATACCAGGGGAGGGGAGGGTATTTTTTTTTACCAGAATCCCACTGTGACATCACAAGGAGAGCAAATTTGAAACAGAGCATTTTTCTCTGTGTTGTAAGACTTATGCAGACCACAAACAAAGGAGAGGATTTGTTTTGGTTTTAATGCTGATGCTTAAGTGCGACATCTACTGGATCAAAAAGTCGCACATTCTTCCTTCAAATATAACCAAAAAACAATTTGTCAAAGAATCTCTTTATTTGAACACGTCAAATGATAGTCATCTTCATTGAAGTCCTCACATAAAAAAAACATTACACATTTCTCCGGTCAGTGACTCTGCACATGTTACTGCTGTTGACTGAGAGACACTTGTAATTAGACTAAATGTCCCACACCTGAGCACACACAGTAGCTGGAGCTTTATCTACTTAAGAACATGGTGGGGAGTTGTTTGAGAACACACTTGACAAAGGTTCAGAGGGACTGAAACGTTGTGATTTTTCTAATAAATTGATACTTTTCAAGTAATAGTTTGTCGCCCTACGCAACTACTTTATGAGATAGTTGGATGTCCGAACACCTCCTTAAAAAAGTCCTACTAGGACCTAACATGAATTCTGATGCTCAACAAACTCTTGTTAATTTGTGTCAGATATCAAGAAATAGGAGAATTTGCTGTCATCATTTTGAAACTGCCACATTGCAGCCATGTTTTATTTCATTGCTCACTCACTTTCATGAATGCTACTTTTGTACAATTCTGATAATGATCTCCTGAAACAGACAGATTTACTCTGAGACAGAGAAAATACAGCCATTAACTGATCCTTTTGTTTTTTTAGCTTCAGTGTCCATCATCTGACTGTAACAAAATAATGAAATGGTCTTAAAACTGATGAAAATGCTTTTGTCTTACTCCAGGTACTAACAAGCCTCCTGACAGGACGCTGACTGTGGTTGCCATTGTCCTCCCCATCATTCTGTCTGTCTGCGTACTCCTGTCCTGCTACTGCTTCAGGAGGTACGTTTAAATATTACTCAACCTACCTGCCACAGACGGGGAGCTTCACTAAGAACCATTTGTGGCTGCTAAGTGCTGAATGAATTGCACATCAGTTCCACCCGCTATCTGCTCTGTCAAAAGGTCCAATTCACCCAGCATATTGCACTACCGATATTCAAGTTCGTCAACACCCTGTTCCATGCGGTTTGCTCTTGTTTTGCACCTGAGCTGTCTGCACCTCAACACTTTGCTACATGGAGCTGCGCTGTCATGCTGACTCAATGTAATCCATGTACAGATGATGAGCTTCCCCGTCGTGCAAACAGCCCAGACACTTCATGTGTGTAATGTGTCTTAGCCTTAGACAGCCCCGGGAGGATTTAACCCCTGATTATGGTACAGATAGTAGTTTCAATGTAATATTTTCAAACCTTATTTACGGATAATTTATTTTCAGGTCATACAGAGGTGGATGTTTTGTAATGATCACTTGGAAGTTCCACCGCCTCTCAGCGGACAGTTATTCATAACTGTGGGGTCACAGTATCAGCACCGTCATTTGGGAATTGCAGTTTTTTTTATGATTTGCATATGAAGGGTACAATGTTGACCCATATCTTTGCACTAAGGCTCATTTAAATACATGCAAACAGCACTTGTGCACAGAGCTGTTATTTGATCTGCAGCGCAGTTTTTGGTGGCATTTTACCTTTTGCCTGTGCTTTGTGAAATGTCTTCTTTTTTTAAAGATTTTTTTGGGGGGATTTTTATGCCTTTATTAGAGAGACAGAACAGTGGATGGAGCCTAGAAATCAGAAGGGAGAGAGAGAGAGTGGGGAACGACATGCGGTAAAGGAGCTACAGGTCCGATTTAAAATCTGGGCTGTCTGCTTTGAGGACTGAATCCTCTGTACTTGGAGTGCGTGAACCAACCACTAGGTGTCCCGTGCCCCTAGATGTGTCTTTTTGTATTATTTGCACTGGATTAGTAGGCACAAAAGCTGTGCATCCTCTTGTGAATCAGGCCCAGACATTATTTTTTATATATAGTAGAGTACACTTTAAGGGAGAAAGTGGCTTCACATCAAATTTTGCAATCTATTTCGAAAGTTGATGTTGTAAAGGACACCAGAGTTGTGAAACGATATCTGCAACAATGCAAGATTATTTCAACAGCTAACCTTGTTTAAAAGTTAGAGTGGGAGGAGAATAAATAGCTTACCTGTTGCTGTGTCACCCTGAGGCTCAGGTATGTGGGTGTACTTCTTGGTTGAGCTACAGCCAATAAAAATGTGTCAGAGGAGATGAGTGTTCCTTTACAGGTTTATGAACTTCTTCAAGATGTGATCGATGACACACAAAAAGACTCCGCTTTCAAATGTCCCAATGAAAGATAAATCAGTTCAAATGTGTGAAAAGCATCTTTAAACTATTCTCATTATAAGTATTAAAAAAAAGTTTAGCTCCTGGACAAAAGATGTCTCCGACTTCACCGTCCATTCAGAGTTCATGTGCATTGGAGGTGTCAGGTTTCCCACACACTGCATGTGTGACAGTTACATTCCTGAATGTGATTGGCTAACACAGTGGTTATGACAAGAAAAATGTATGCATGCACCAACACAGTTATGCTCAGGTTTGAAAGAAGAGATTGCTTCAATCAAAAGTTTCACAACATTATTGGAAGGATTCTTAAAGGCGTGGACCTTTTTTTTGTTAATGGTGGCTTCAGTAGAAATATTCGCTATAGCTTGTAAACACGACATTCAAACCGGGCCCCTCCTCTTGGGTTCACCGCCACCAGAAGTGCACGCCTATGCTTTAGCGTGCACATTAAGTGCCTCTAGCTACACTGCAAGCTACCTGAGAATTTAACCTTTGTTGTTATTGATAAGCCGATAATTTTAGTAAGCTAGCACGAGCTAACCGCTGGTGTTTGGCACCTGCCTGTCTGACAAAAAACATTCCAAGTCCACGTCTGCGGGTGAAAACCAACCCACGGTTCACCCTCGTTTTTGAACGAGCTTTATCCGCTTGGTGTTTCACCTCACTATGATTACATTTACCCGTAACATTCATCGGTTTGAGTTGCGTCCAATCGCTGAATTGTAATCACTCCTAAACTCTGTCATTGTCTGGAGGAAATACACCAGCCCCCTGCCCAGAAGTGTCCCTAGTCAACCAAAACAGAAGAGGGACACTGTTCCCACCACACGTGTACAGTATGGAGGCCCATAAGTGATGATTGAGAGGAATTACATTTGTATAAGTCTATATGTTATTTTTTAGGAAAAAGCTACTGACTCTACCTTTGGAGTCTGATCATTTCTTTTCAGCAGAAACAGCAGCCCAGTTCAAAGCCGTCAAACTCTATATCTATAAAAAAATAATTTTTCATGTTATTGTGTTTTTGTGGATCCAACCTATCCCCTTTTGAAACGCAAAAGTCACATATAATAATGCAGCAAAGTGATTGATTGAGGTGACTTTAGACCAGCAACACCTGAGTTCTTTCCTTGAAATGTGTATGAATGGATTAGTTCATTAGTTCATATTGATGGACACTTTACACAGCAGCCTCTGCCATCAGTGTGTGAATGTGTAGGTGTGACCTGCGGTGCAAAAGTGCTTTGAGTAGTCAGAAGAGTCAAGTCCATTTACTATTTTTGAAATACTTGAAAGAGTCTGGTGGCTTTATGTGAGCATTGTCAGTACAGTGTCTTGCTTTAGTTTTAATGTCTATCTCTAAAGGAATACTTTCGAAGATGTGGTGGTTGCAGTATCTCAGTCTGTAGGGACTTGGGTTGGGAACCGGAGGGTCGCCGGCTCAAGTCCCGTTCAGGACCAAAATATGGAAGTTGGTCTGGTAGAGGTGCCAGGTCACTTCTCGAGTACTCCCGAGGTGCCCCTGAGCAAGGCACCAAACCCCCAACAGCTCTGGTTTGCTCCCTGTGTAGCAGTGCATGTCCACAGGTCCTGTTTGTGCATGTTTGTGTATTTTGGGCCTATGTGTGTGAGAAGCAGGTCTCTACACTCTGTTTGAGTGTAGACCAGGGCTTAATAAAGTATGTAAAAAAAAAAAGTCTTAAACACTTGGAGTAACAATCTGAACCTTGTGACAGTTTGCTGAAGCATTTTTAAAGCTTTATGTACCTAAGTAGGCGCTCAGGTTTAGTGTACAATTCAGTGGAATAGGATGCACTACTACAAATGTGACTTCATTTGTCCTTTACTTAAGTCGCTCAGAATCAATGGTACTATTCTTAAACAAAGATATGGGCCCTTTTTCAGAAACAGCTTCTATTCTACATGTATTTTGTTTTTAAGGAAGACTTTGTGCCTGTTGTTTCTTTCTGTCTTTGACATTCTTCTTGTTGTGTGCTCTTTTACAGACACAGCGCCATCATCTGCCCAAACATACCAGATCCATCGGCAATCTTCAAGGAAATGATGATGAACGGAAACAAAGAACTAAAGGTAAACTTTAGGGGAAAAGAACAACAACTCTCTCCCCCCCCCTCCCCTCTGCATCCACAAACACTCACCACACTTCTCTCTCTGTTTTTCAGACTCCAGGGAGTCTGTACACGCCGGTGCCAGAACCCATTGAACCCTGCAGAATTACCCCAATAACTGAAAACAGCGTCCTCCAGCAAAACGTATGACTTGTTCTTGTGCATAGTGATGTCTGCAGTGCAGCTGGACTTCCTACTCTGGGTGACTTCGTGAGGAGCATTAACAGTGAAACTTAATATCAAGCTGATAAACTCAGTTATACTGACCTCTTCTGTTTAAAAGCTTCATAGATGCACAAGGCAGTGTCTGAGCAAGAAGTTAGAAAGTAGGAGAATTTAGGAAATAGGGTTGTCGTGATACCGAAGGTGAATTCTTAAACTTTGACACGGTTCTAGTAAAAGTCAAACGGTATCGATCCCCATTTCGTTACTACGGCAACAGAAATAGAAGTCCTAGGCACACAATATTGGTTAACTTATCATTTGTTATTACCAAAAATTGCAAGTTAACTCCTTCACATTCTTAATTGCACAAATATGTGATTGCAGAAATGTGACAGCCTTAGAAGAAACACTCTCCTACTCGTTGTGAAATCTGATTGAGGTGGAGCTCATTTGGAACTTTTTTTTTTGTATGAAATGACAGACTTTACTTGTATATAATGCAGAGTAATTTAATTTATCACAAAGCATAATGTTTTACAAGCTCTTCGTACGTTTTGAATGCAAAAAAATGTATTGACTAACCAAAGAAAAGAAAAAATGGCTGTGAAGTAAATGTCCTGAGTTAGACTTCAACACTGGACCTCCAATCCACTTGTTCTATACAGTTCTGTATCACTGCAGCTAGGTGCTAACTTCACCTGCCAGATGTTGGCAAGACAAGACATTAAGCTGCTGTTTAAGTCACTCTCTGGTATATGAACATACAAGTTCATATTTGTAGACATGCGCGGGGCTGCTGAGGCTTTTTAAGGACAGGATATGCACTGTATCCCTGGAGCTACATAAAAGGTCACCCAGCCATGGACCCGGAAATATAAACAGGAAGTAAAGGTTTGCCCTGCTGCCTGCTTTGTACTGATATCCTTACGCTGGACACGGAGAAGGACGAGAATGATTGTGGACTCTTTGATAGAGTGCAGGACTGTAAATGGATCCTGAGAAAGTTGTGTCCACTGTGAACTGAGAGGACGGCTGGTTCATCCCTCAATGACTATATGAATCGACAAGAGAGTAATAAAAAATGGAGTCGGCTTCTATGGAGGCAAGCAAATCAGCTCATGGCAACTGGACAATAGAAAGGAAGCCATGACCAAAAATGTTGAACACATTAACTTCTTTCTTTTGTCTTCCCTAAAGACTGAACAGGAAGGATTTGCATGCATTGAAAACAATCAATTTAAGGAGGAGCTACGGCAATGGGGAAATCTTGAATGACTGTTTTATCTTGGGTAAAAAAAACAACTTCCACTGCTTTTCCTCTGTAAAAATTTCAGACTGTACAAAAGAAGTGGAGGTCGCCTCTGGTTTCTTGTTTTGAATGTTATGACGATGCAGAAATGTGTCAAACTTGCATTCTTTCTAATGGCCAGCAGGGGGCAACTCCAATGAATGCATAAAGAAGTGTAACTGCACATTATCATATTTAAAAAAGAAAAGATCTTTCTTCTAAATTGATTTATTACCTCAGTAAATGTTTTCCTGTTGATGTATGGTCTGAAGTGCTACTTTCAAGTCTTCTACAATAAAGAATGACGTTCATTGTGTGGATTCTGGTCCTATTTAGAGTAATATATATATAAAGATGATTGCATGTCCACCCTGATGTCAAAATACGGTTCAGTTAGCCAAAATAATGGAACTGATGCATTACACTTAGGGCTCCAAAAACAGTTGGTGAGGTCATGAAGGTTATGCCAGTCTCTTTTCGACAGCCTATAATTAACCTATAACTACCCCAACTGAAAAGTATGCACTATGCTGTCAATCAGTATATGAACTATACTGGCAGACACTGATACAGCTACACGCCAAATGTTTTGTTCGTATTTTCGAGGGAATAACGTTTCCTGCACGACTTGATCTGATATGACTCAGTCTTCAAAGTCTCCATAGTGACGCTCAGGACCTTCGTACACACACACTCAACGACAGAGTTATGTAGAAGTCATTCAGCTGTGAAAACTTGACTCCAAGTCTGAACATTTCGTGTGATCTTCTGCCTTCTTCCCCTGCACTAACACACCCAGATCCACAATGCCATGTCACCATTATTAGTCACACGCTTCCTTCCTCAAACCATGAAGGGAAGTGCTGTGAGCGATTATGATTGCATCGTTTTTCGTCCCAGCCATCTATGTCATCATAGTTTAAGAAGAAATGAGAATTGACGTGTCACAGCCTAAAGGTTGGGCAGGTGAGACTGGAAGGCGTGAGAGATGCTATCTTAACATCTCTTCTTACGTAGAATTGATTTCATACCGTTGCTGTGAGTGTAATTCCCAGGCAGTGCATTGGTTATGCACATTATTTATATCAGCATGAATGTTCTGAGAAGTTGCTGCATGCTAGTCAAGAAGATAAATAGACAATGTATTAAAAAAAACTAAACAAGCTAACCGTCTTTGCACTCCTCATGAATTGTTGCATATTGTCATGTGTATTTTTTGGTTTTGATCCCTGTTTGACTTTAGTGGGCGCTTTTTGGATGAAACTCATCTGAGTGTTATTTTTGGTTTGAATGTGATGTGTTTTTTAAACTATATACAGAATATATATCTTTTTATAAATCAGCATTGTTGAAATTATTTATTTTCTATAAATGCCCTACTTTATATACCAATGTAGGTTCAGTTCACCTAAAACATTTCTCCCTTGTGGTGTTGCTTTACTTCAATTTACTTCAGTGAGAAGTATTTTAAATCTTGCAAAGCTATGTTTTCAAATAGCTCCCCCAACTCTACTTTTATTAATCAAAGATCCTGTTAAGTGAGTCTTTCTAAGCACCATTTAAATGGACCTAAAACTGGTCCTGGATTGATACTCTTGTAATCTCTACACATTTCACTAACAGGTACTCACAAGTAAGTCACCGTGCATACCGTACTACGCCAAGGTTTAGGCTTGAAAATGACAGCCCCTTTAAGTTTTAAGTGTCTAATTTATTTATATATTTATCTCCAACAAGTTTCCCAGGCAATTTGTGTCTGCGCGCGCGTGTGCTCGTGAGCGCGCGACATCTCCCTACCCAGTAAAGAAAGCTCTCCGCCCAATTCCAGCCTCCAGACGAGTTTACGACCAACCTAGTAGAAGTTGGAGGCGTTTGCTTTCGTGTGCTTTCTTCATTTCACTCTTGTTTTACACCGTGGCAACAAGAACAGAAACCAACCGGGAGCGGCAGGACTGCAAGGACGACGTTTTACCCTCTCTTCAACAGTTATGGAAACTTTGAACACAATTACTCGCATTTTAAAAAGTTACTTGGTCGTTATTTGCTGCCTTTTCTTTGGAGTCGAATCCCTAACAGGTAAGAAAAAGCGTCGTAACTATTACATTTGCCTTTTTTTGTTTTTTAAGCTGCTCACTGTCAAATGTCGGGTTTTGTCATGAACTGTGGGCATAAAGTCTTTCCAAGTAGAAACTTTAGCGTTTCCCAGCAATGACGTCACGTATGGGGTATCATCGATGAGCAAGACCCAGCTGGCACTGAGGGCATTTGTTTGTTTCGGGAGAATACATAGAATACTTTTTAATCTTAAAAAAATACGGTATAAAATAAAATACTAGGCTATCTAAGAATACTAGGCTATAGGCTATATAGGCATATCTTATACGAGTGTGACTATCTGTGACTTATTGAACACTGTCCTTTTTTCTAAATTAACATTGAATTAACCAGGTTGTATGTGAGGTAAGAGGTAAATGGACATGGTAAAGGTAAAATGTAGGCCTACAGATCCTTTCAGGCAGCATCCACACATTTTTTAGAAAACTAAGCAAATAGATGGAGCGACACACTGGGTGAAAGGGGCTTTCATTCATGCTGGCAGTGTGACTGGAGGCTAAAAATGAAGGACATAAGTGGTACAATGTGCAAAACCAACAGGACAGAGGCAATCATCTTGAGATAAAGCTCATATGAACAGGTTGGTGGTTAGATATTAATGTGATGGCTAGGGCTGCATCAATTACATCTTCACTGTAATGCAACATGAGCATTCGCTATAAACACCTTGCCAAAGTCTGAATTTATTTGCAATTTCCGAGTTATTTTTTTAATGAAGCAACATGCACTCTCAAATTAATTTTTGAACTTCATGTCATTATCTCAGTTTTGAATAATGTTATCATACTTTGCATATTTTCCTCATATCGTGCAGGCCGAAACCAATGTTGACATTTATGTTTCAATTCCAGGAAAACCCAAATTCAAATTTGACTGTGGACACTGGACAGACCAAAGGGAGAGCTAAAAGTTACTTTAAATAACTGCCAACATCAACAACATTATCTGTTTTTAAAAAATGTATCATGCAGAGGGGAAACTTTATCTTTGTTTGCTAGAAACTCCCTGTAAACAGAGCAGATGTTTGCCCGTTTATTTGGCAGCTTGAATAAAGAAAAATTGGCAGTTCAGAAGAGCCACTCGTCCAGATCCACAAATAGTCCCACAGAGAAGCTGTAAACAGAGTCAGCAGCACTCCATCATTTGACTCACGGACAGATAAGAGACTTATTAAAGGCACACTTTATGGTTTATCATTACCTTCTTGTGTTTCTTTTCTTCACCTCAGGTAAAATCTTACCACCACAAAATGTGTCCCTAGCGTGGTCCAGCGATTTTTACCCTCAGTTGTCCTGGAGACCACCGCCACATTCAATGGAAAACTGCAGCTATAAAGTATTTACAAAAAGCAACGAAAAGTACAGTGAGGCGAATGTGAGTATGCATATTTACTTCCCATTTTAGTAAGACATACTGTATATCTAATCAATGGGTTTGTTTGCTCTCCATTAAAGGTTTTGTACGTCCAAATCCACAATGTCCTTTAAATGGTATCCACGGATTCATGTAGCACCTGTACAAAAGTATCACACAGATAATTAGGTGTTCCAAAAAAGGTTTAAAATACTCCTGAAAACACATATAACATAGTCAATTTACTGCTTTAAGAAAAGCACATTACAATTTACACATAGTAGCAAATATACTCTGATGGGGACTTTTCCTGGATAACTAACTGATTTCATTGTGTGCATCATCTTGAACTTAAACAAACATGATTAAAGTTGTTTCAATACCAACATCTGATACCCATACCAGTATCCATGTAGGTATCCATGTGTAAACCAGTTCAAACCCCCCCCCCCCCCCCTGCAAACAATGCTGGGTATTGTAAACTTTCCATTGACAGATTCTACATAAATTATAGGCACACAAATAAATGAATAAAAACTATGTTTTTCTATCAGCTTTGGTGTCTGTTTGCTGGTTAAACCAAAGGCTTAAACACGCTTGGCATATGTCGTGTATGACGGCACACTGTGTTGCAGCCGTGGCATAAATCAAACAACAATGGATTCAGAGAAAGCGGGTATACATGATGCGGGGAAAGGCAGAGTTGCAGTGCAAAGTTTAAAACAATGATCTGCATCATCATCATCATCATCATTTATTTTATTCAAATCCTCGGAAAACACTTTGAGGGAGAACCCTCATTTGCAATGGTGCCGAGGTACAAGATACAGATAAAACAAGAGAACAGCAAGAAATAAAACAGGAAGTGCAGCCAGTTAAAAAAGGCAGGAAAATACAATTGAAAAAATACACATGGGACGGAACTCATTCTATCCGGATTGGGACAGGACAGGATTTAAAAACAAATTCTGGGAGTGGGATGGGAAGGGAGTTTATTTTTGTGGGAGTGGGATGGGATAGGAGTGAAAAATTGCTCTCGTGTCAGGCGCAACAAGAGACTGATGAACTACACAGCACAACCAATATGATGCAGCATGTAAAACACAGACAAGCTTCAGACACCGAAAACATTTCAATAACATTCTTTGGAAACTGGTTTGTAACCGCCTCTTGCCCAAACAAGTGCAAGGGCAATAGGGATGACAACGTTCATAGGTGTTTGAAGGAGTTGTGTTGATAATTTTCATGTTAGAGCTAGTTGTTGTTATGACCAGTGTTGTCACAGATTACTTGAAAAAGTAATCCTATTACTGATTACTGATTACTCCTCAAAAAAGTAATCCAGTTACTTTACTGATTACTTTATCATCAAATAACTAAGTTACTTTAAAAGTAACTTATTAGTTACTTTTTACCGTTTTCCTCCCTTCGCTGCCTCAACATTACGCCGAATTTCCACCAGATCAGTGTGCATTGCGTGTCCGCTCCGGTGCGTGACGGCTCCGTGCACCCCCGTCCTTCAATACCCACCGGCTGCGTGCTCCGTCCGCAGCACGCAGAGCACAGCCGGGGTGCAGAGACAAAGGAATTCCCGCGGTATTTTAAAGATTAACTCGTGACAGCACGAGATAATACGATGTACATGGTATTAAACTCTATATAAACCTTATAAACACATAAACAAACACACATACAGTCGTTTTTCTGAACCGTTAAAAAGGAGTCTTTTATTCTGAAAATAAACCGGATGTTTTAATGTTGTATCGGTGTCTGACTTCCCGTCCCGCTTGTTATTTTCTGTGCTGAATTGATGCGTCGTGCTCCGGCATCCGGCAAAAATAGAAGCCTTGCGTATCAGCTCCGGAGGGCTCCGGACTGCCGGAGCTGAGACGGAGCTGAGATGCAGCGCAGCGGACCCAGAGGAAGCATACACATTGAATAAAGTGAAACGTATCAGCTCCGCTCATTCTCTTCGAAAATGACAACAAAATTCTGCACTCTACATACATTATGAGGCAATAACAAAATAGTAACGCACAGCCACTTAGGAAACTAACTTTAATCAGATTACTGGTTTGGAAAAATGAACGCGTTAGATTGCTCGTTACTGAAAGAAAGTAATCAGATTAAAATAACGCGTTAATTTGTAACGCGTTAGTGACAACACTGGTTATGACACACCTTTTTATAAGGTGACACAAAGTCAGTTGTGTAGAAAATCCTGGGTTAATTGTTAAAGCGTTCTGTGCTTTCCATATGTGTTTACCTGAATTTATTTGATTTGTTTTAAATGTCTTTATCAGTTTGAAATAAAAAAAAAATCAAAAAGGTCTTTTAGTGTGATACTATCAGTGTCATGATATTCATAAACTGACTTAAATTTAATTTCTTTTAAAAAATTGAAAATTGTGGGGCGTCGGTAGCCTACTGTAGTTGTTAGTGCTCGCGCCCCATTTATTGAGGCTGCGGTCCTCCAAGCGGGCGGCCTGGGTTTGGGTTCCGACCATGTCATTTCCTAATCTCTCTCTCCCTGAATACCAACTCTATCCTCTGTCCTGTCTCTACTATAAAGGCATAAAAAGCTCAAAAATAAATTTAAAAATGTGTAGAAAGTCTTGATAAAATCTTGATCAGCATTGTGATGCAGCACAAGTTCTACCTTCAAAACTTTTATTTTGGTAAATGTATAATACAGTGTAATCAGCTGAATGTACTTGATTTACCAAAGTGTACAATTACATGTTGTCCCCCACTTTTTACAAAGCTGTATTATTATGTGTATTATGTGGTTGTTTAATTGATGTGAATACCTCATTGGTGTTGCAGACTACTGTCTACAAACTTTCATGGAGCGGCTTCATATGGATGGAAGGAGGAAATCTGGAGTTGTCTGTGAGCACTGTCTGTGGTGGAAATGAAAGTGATCCGGTTTCAATCAACCCCAATTACCCAGGTAGCTTTTCCTGCACACCAATAGTCTGTACATGAATCCATTGTGTGTGTTTGTTTTTTTAAAAGCTTTATAAGCCATTTATGGAGCATTTTGTTTGTGTATTTGTTCGTCTTTAAAATGTGTGATTGTTTCTCTGTTCTTCTCAGAGCTGGTAGAACATTTGCAGTGCTTCATCCAGTCCTCCAAACTCACTTACTGCACTTGGCTCAATCCCAATAAAACGCAAGATCTCAGTTTTTTTTATCGGTACGTGTATTTATTTATTCATTTAATATTTTGTGCTTCTAGAGCTTTTCAGAGCTGTAGAACAAAAGTTGCCTCAGAGTAATAAATAAACTCACTGTTATGCAAGATACCTGAGAAAGCTGTAACGCAATACTTCCTGAAACCGTTTACAGTTAACTTTGGCTTTGTCACGTAACACACATGTTAGGTGAATGAGCCTGGGTTACATCACGGACAAATTCCTCCTGATCTGATGAGTTGCTCAGTGTCAGTCTTGGATTTTGAATTGTTTTCTGACTTTGTGGAGGAGTAGCACAGAGAATCACTCCCATGATTCCCCGCCAGCCTCAACGTCATCTTTTGTAATTGTTTTGATTGAGAGCCCCCTGGCAGCGGATTTTACATACTGTGCGTTTAAAACTGTAGGTCTGAAACTATTATCAGTGTAATTTAAATAAATGTCAATCTATTTCTATACTCACACGGTTACAGCAGCAGTAATTTCTTTAATTTATGTTGGCGTCTCCATGCTCTGGACACTACGCTGACAGACACAGCAAACCTTCTTGCCACAGATCGCATTGATGTGCCATCCTGAATGAGCTGCACTACCTGAGCCACTTGTGTGGGTTGTAGACTCCGTCTCATGCTACCACTAGAGTGAAAGCACCGCCAGCATTCAGAAGTGACCAAAACATCAGCCAGAAAGCATAGGAACTGAGAAGTGGTCTGTGGTCACCACCTGCAGAACCACTCCTTTATTGGGGGTGTCTTGCTAATTGCCTATAATTTCCACCTGTTGTCTATTCCATTTGCACAACAGCATGTGAAATTGATTGTCAATCAGTGTTGCTTCCTAAGTGGACAGTTTGATTTCACAGAAGTGTGATTGACTTGGAGTTACATTGTGTTGTGTTCCCTTTATTTTTTTGAGCAGTTTATTTACAACTCTTGGTCTTAATAAAAACAATAGGGATAAGTTGTGAAAAAAAGAATCATCCCCCAGGTTGTAACCATGTTTACTTCTGCTGTAAAAATTGGCATTTTAACATGGGACCTGATGGAGATTCCATTGTATTTGCTGCAAGCCTCAAGTGGACACTTGAGGAACTGCAGTATGTTGCACTTCCACGTTGGCTTCTTTTTATAACACGGGAAGTTGCTTTATTGACAAAAAAAAATGGTTGTAGTTGCTTGTTGTAAGTCTTTATGCCACGCTAAGCAAACCTTTGACTGACTGAGCTCCTCATGATGTAGACAAGAAAGTTGTTTAGCCTTCTTGTTCAGCTCTGCCAAAGAGGCAAATTCCCATACCCATCAAATACTCCTTGAACTTTGGAACTGTATTTTTGAAGTTAAAGTTTTTTAGTTGTTGCAAAATTTGACCGATTGGAATATATATATTTTTTTTTTTACTTTTTATGTTACAATACATTCTCAGTCATTGTGATTTTGGCGTAGTGTGCATTAGAGTGAATAACGTTTCTCTCTAATCTTTCCAAGGTTAGGATCAGAAGACATCAACAAATGCTCAGCATACAAATACTCTGGAGGCATCAGAACTGGTTGTGATCTGCGTGCGAAAGCCGACCAAGATATGTTCATCGTGTTCAATGGAACCCTTGACAACAAGCCAGTCAGAAACACCTTCCGGAAAAGGCTTCGAGATCTTGGTATATAGGCAACATTTTGTAGAAATATGTCCAGCTTCCTCTTTCAATCTCTGAATTATAGGAGAAGTTGCTCTCTGAACTTTCTCGGAAATGTGTTGTGCAGTTCTGATGTGGAGACTGTTGGAGTCTGTGTGACTGTATGTTCTTGTGTAATGTGGGATATGACACAATTTCAAACGTCTAACTTTAAGCAACACACAAAGCAGCCATTTGAGGAGATATAAAATGTGTCTGCATTTTTATTTACAGTATTATTCAATGTTCTAAGACTGGTTTGTAGTAACTCTGTCTCTAATATGTCTTTCTCTGTGCAGTGAAACCTCTTGCCCTCAACTGGACGGTCGATAAAGTTGAGAATGAGTTCATTATTAGCTGGATTCCTCCTGACGTCTTACCACTTACTAAATGGCAGTTTAAAATCCATTACACTGAGTGTGATAAACCAAAGGTAAGACACGAGTACAACATTTGAATATTTGCTTATGAAAATAAGAGCACGATAGTTGTGAACAATGGGTATTAGGATTTAAATCTTAGAAGCATCTGAGATCCAAAATAGTAAATATTGTGTATGTGTGACAAAAAGGTTTTATTGTATTTATTTGTTGATTTTGTCCTATACATGTGAAGGTTGTTTTTCAACAAAAATCTCATCCTACTTTCTTTTAACAGTCAAATACATCACAAGACAGTCTGTTTTAGCAGCATAGCTAAACATTTTGTCTGACACCTACCCCCCGGCAGCAGTTGAGGCATTAAAAAATTACTAAATAGTTTAGTTTAGTTTAAGTTATTTGTTAATTGTTTCGTGGACAGTCCCCTTTAATTATAATTACAGCAGGCCTAAGCAAAAGGAAGAGAGACATACAACATGTCGCACACAATTTGAGCAAAGACATCAAAGCAGTTCATGCAATAAAGACAATACAGGGGAGACGAGGGAAAAGAATAATCACAGAGGCCACATTGAAGGCACAAACAACACATAACATGGAGGCAGGCAGCAGAGATGGAGCGGCGTCAGCAATGACTGTCAAATCGAACATACATATCACCTCTGACAGAGAATAATGTGTGCAGTTATAGTTGTCGGACAGCCATGTTTTAAGGTGTGTTGTAAAGGTGGAGTATCTATGTTTATCTGTGATAGTGGTGGGCAGTAATTCCAGTTTTGTATTGCTCTAACAGAAAATGATAGCTGACCAAATGTGCGCATCCTAAATGGAATTAGAAGCTCCACTTGTGTGGTGCTTCTAGTGATCTGACTGCTGGTGTTACGTTGGGTTATGAATGAGTTCAAATCAGGAGCGGTGTTATGCAGAATTTTGTAGACCAGGCAGATGTTTTTGTATTTGATCTTCCCAGCTCTGCAGTTTACGGTTATTTATTATCATTGTAGGAGCCAAAATGCTTGTTTCTGTGAATTTGTATTTGAGTGTAATTCCGACAATGACCACTGGGTGGAGTCTTGACTTAAGCTGTGCATAAAGCCAAGGCTCCAGGTAATTTGATTCAGGTGTGTTTGGAAGCATATAGTTTTTTGACCGTGTTGGCGTGTCGGGTTGACTTGATGTAACAGTTTATGCTTTATGATGTATTGGAAAGATTGAGACATTTATGTGCATTATTGAACCCCGATCATGCACTCAAATAAACAGATTGAAGACTCTATTGGAAAAGAGTATCAGACATTTGTTTGTTTCAACGCCAGGAGCACGCGTCCGGAAATAGTTCCATATCTCACATCTCAGTGGTGACTGCTTTGGACAATATAGGGTTTGTTTTAAAATAGTCACCACAATAATACAATGATGTATTATAGATGACACTTTGAGGGTTTTCTTGTAGAGAGTTGCTAATTGCTTTAATGACATGCTGTAAGTTTGTCCCCAGCATGTCTAGAATAGAATAGAAGTAATCAATCCTGTGGGTGATGGTCTCTTTTGCTTCTGTAGGTCAAAAAGAGACATCAGTATTTATTTTAGTTTGTTCGATAACTAGCAAAAATAATAATCTTCATACTTGCTTTAAAGCAACAAATATGTAAGAATCTGGTTTGGTGCTCTTTGGCACCCACAGAAGATCTCTGAGTGCAACTGCACCGTCGTACGACACATATAGGATGCAAAGCAAGCAGAGAGAATCACTCTCATGATTCACCGCCAGCCTTGACACCCTCTTTTGTTATTGTTTTGACTGAGAGCCCCCCGGTGGCAGAGTTTACATACTTCATCAGCCTTCCTCATCCAAGTCTTAGCCATTGTGTCAAACAGTACCAAGACAGGCTAACTGGCTTCTTTTCAGAACTAAAAGCTGGTGTGTAAACTAGTGCTGTAAAACCAGCTCACTGGAGATGTCCTCGCCCACTGCCAAAGTTACATAGTGCGGTAATCGGGCCGCGCTCTAGTCATGGGAAAGACGCTATTCTCCCTGTTGAAAGTTATTTTGCTTTTAAATCAACCTCTGAAAGTAATATTTTAAAGTGGAAAAGTTACATGTTGTTGCTTTAACATTGACTTTTAAACGATTACATTCTTAAATGTTTTTAAACCATGATAATATCTTTCTGTGGTTTGTATTCCACACTAAGTCGCTTAAAGGTTTTTTGACATTCCTGTTGTCATGTTAACAAAGTGTTACTGGAATTACCTTGAAGTTTAAAGAAGGGTTGATCACATTTATTAAAGCTCCTGTGAGGAGTTTTTAGCTGGTTAAAAAACAGACTGAAAGTCATAATGATGCCTCTGTATGACCTGAAAAAAAAACAAGACCATCAGTGGCAAGACTGATTATGTCTACGAGGTGATCCTTGTAAGTTGCCGCAGGGTAGGTGTCAGACAAAAATAGAACTACACACTGCAGAAACCTCCCTTTTTAAACTTCTACACAGCAAATACGTATACCTGATGTATGATAACTTTTACTCTGAAAATAGCTGGATAAGGACAAAAACTTCTTCCACATGTACTCGACAAAATCAACAAACCCTGTTTTGTCCAAAGGGGGCGCCAAAATCAACACAAAATGAAAGTTCCTCCCAGGAGCTTTAAAATAAGCTGGTTTTCAGAGTAAGATTCGGTGCTGTAAATGCAGTGTTGTCAATTTAAACATTTTGTTAACAGTCGTAGTTTCAGTTTGTTTCAGCAGAATTCAGGCATTTTGTATTATTTATTAGGAGATTAATGTTTACTCATCTTGTTTTCTGACAGTCTCAATCAACAGATGGAGTTACTTCTTTTAAGCTGCTGAGGCTACCTCACTGTCAGTACAAGATTTCTATTCAAGCAAAGGAAGATAAAAACGAGTCACCATGGAGTGAAGAGAAGATTTTCAGTATGATCATTATATTTCTGTCTATTTTTAGAGAATCTGAGATCGTTTTGTTTTTTCTCTGAACCTTTACATTCCCTCAAATGTCAATCTGTGATAATCAGATTATTTATTTATTTTTTCTGTTCAGATGCAGACACGGATTCGAATGCATCCATATATGCTTTAATTATCATCCCATTGATGTTTGCTGGTCTGGCAGCCCTCACCTTTGTGTGTTGTAGGAAGTATGTCGAGTCTTCACCTATCTGCTGATTGTACTTGTCTTCTTATACGCCTCTGATCTTTAACTTTCTCTTAACAGGAATAAGGAAAATATTTTCCCCAAAATACCAGAACCTCGAGACCTCTTCAGTGAGAACAACAACAACAAGGTGAATTATATATTTTTAAAATCCTGGGTTTGCTCTGATTGTCATTTCTCTTTAAATCATAAGGGAAGTTTATTTTTTTCACCATGTTTCCCAGACTTAGCTGAGAGGGTGGCTTCCACTTGAGAATCTGCCTGGTTGATATGAGTCTGGAACCATTAAGACATTAAGTTTAGTATAATTCATAACATCTTAAAGCTCCTGTTAGATCTCAGCAGCTACCGAAAAGAACTGGAATTAATAATGATGCCCCTATGTGACCTATGAAAGCAAACAAGACCATAGGGCTCAACAGTGTGGTTCCGAAAGTAAAAATCCTATTCATCTTCTCCATAGTGGATTCGATTATTAGCCATTATGTCATAACCATCACAGGTAGACTAACCATGAGCTACCCGTGTGTGAAACGATGGTTTATGCTCCTGTAGGAGACACAGGTTTGTATGTATGATATCAATCTAATTTTAAGAAAAACAAGCTTTATTCGCGATATCTGCAAAAATAAATAACTACCCACAATCTGAGGGTCACAGCGACAACTCTGATTGGTTAAGCTCGCTCTTACCGTGGCAATGTGTCCCTCCCCTCGTCTCTTGATAGTTTCGCTAGCAGGCTAGCTAGTTAGGTAGCTAACACGAAATGTACTAATAACCTTCTTGATGCAGTGAATGTAATTTATATATTCAAAAACACAAACTACAACGCAGTACAACACTTCAGCATAAACACTTTAACAACAACTAAAGTTACATTGAAGAAGAAGCGATATCATTCACAATGGATTATGGGATGGGTAGTTCCTCGACTCCTCAAATCAAATGTATTACAGTCACGAGTGTAGGGGTAAATGGTTTTCTTGGTTCCAGGCTTCAGACTCTTAATATAAGAATTTTTGGAAATGTCAATGGTTGATTTGAATAGGAAAAATACTTCCTGAACTAGATCCGCCTAAAAAAGGTGGTGGACACTGAAGATTGATTTATTCTATGTATTGATTTTATATGACCTTACTGCAGGATAGGTGTCAGATGGGGTGATTAATAACAATCTGCCAAAAAGCCTTTTTAAGACATTTTGAGTTTCACTTTAGACATTAAATTAAGATGAGATTTTGTATCAGAAAACTCCGATACATTCACATGAACTTGCATGATTGCAGTCAAACAGAGTGCGGTCTGTGCTGTCGCAGCGGAGCGTGCGCCATCTTCTGGAGGTTCAACTTTTCTGCAGCGATAAATGTTCACGCTTTGTCCACAGGGGGGGCGCCAAAATCAATAAAACCTGAAAGTTCCTCACAGGAGCTTTAAATCAAAAAGACACATTTGATGTGGGAGCCTCTACACTTTTCTTTTATTTACTAATGTAACAAACAATGATTGTTGATTGATGAACTGCACTGGGGCATTTAGCACTTTTTGGAAAAGCCAGGATAACCTGTTTCCCCTTGTTTACATTCTTTGTGCTTAGATAAGCTAACCACTCTCTGGCAGCCAACTGGTTAACTTGAGTACAGACATTATAGGTATAGATTTACTTATCCAAGATTGGGCAGAAAAGAGAGTAAGTAAAAATATCTAAAGTCCATGCAACACTGATAAAGTAAATAAGAGAAAAAGTATAAGTATAGAATTATGGGGTTTTTAAGTGTCACTTTGTTTACGATCTTCTTTTCTTCTCCTTCTTCACAGAACATTGTTCACAACCTGTACATCCCTGCAGAGGAAGAAGACAACTGCAAAATCACTTTGGTGATGGAGCCCCAAACAGACAAACTCTGCTCCTAGCAAACCTCTGCGGTGAAGACATCTTTTAAACTGCAACACCTCAACAGCTCTCTTTCATCTAGGACTGGCTCTCCAAGAAATTGGGAGATTGAGTTGTGAAATGTGTCGATGTAGATGAACTTAAACAGTGGTAGCTACTGAACTCCTGCACAGGGTTACGTACAGACTAATACAGCTAAAAGATCAAACTTTACAAAGCTTTCTTGTTGTCATCTGGGTGGAGTAGAAGAGACACGAGTTACACTGAATAGTTTTTCATCTGGATATCAGATTCGGAAAAAATCCCAGAGGATCAGGAAAACATAGCAACAGTAGTGAAAGCTGTACATCAATTTCCAAGAAATAGTTGATATTTATTCCCCTGTTATTTGAATGCAATCAATCTTCTAATTTACTTTGAGGTGTGGGTGTGGGTGTGGGGGGGTTGCACAATAATTCCCCTTTTACAGATTACAAGAAAAAGCCTGAAGGGTTAGGTCTTTGCTGAAACCCCAACATGTTTTCTGTCCTCTATTGAAAACACTCAATCAAGTTACTTTACATAACATTTATTTTCACATTCCCTGAAGGCAATAAATAACCCCATCATGCACCATGGTGCTGGAGGCCCTTCTTTTGCTGGAAGAAGAAAAAACCTGGGATACATGCAGTTGTTGCAGCACCAGTGGAAGCAGTTCAGTTATGGAGAGTAGCTTGAGCACTGTATAATATATGCATCCATTTGCCTCTTAAGGTGCTATTATATATGTATATTTGGAAAACGTACCTATTTTTACGACCTGCTTTCACCGACAATCTGTGAAGCTTTTTTCATGGATTAGAAATGTAAAGATTTTATCAACATTTGTCGATGAAATACGATGTTTCATATATTTTGTTTAACTGTACATTAAGCAGCCCTTTTTATATCAGTTTCTTCTAGGCCAAACTGTTCAGCTCATGACCCCCAAAATAAGAGTGCCACTGTCTCAGGACCCCTACTTTGGGAACCACAGCTCAAGGCTTACCTGCTTTCCTTTTTTTTGTTTTTTTATTGACCAGCGTGCATTCTCTCTGACAAATTCACCAGTTGGATAAAAAAGTAGATAGAATAAACTGCATGCAAGAAGTGAAAATAATACAAGATTAAACAACAACAAGAAGAATGCTACCTACTGATATCTGATTGAATAGATTACAACAGTTAAAAGCACAGTATCAACCAGATGAGCACAGATTTGGGCTGAGGAGGTTGTTGGCATACTCCTGCCATCATTAACAGCAACATTGCACCATTCCTCTGAAGTGTTGCTCATGTAAACCCCATTGTACTTAACTTTACTTTGTGATTGAATGTGGAATGACTTTTTACATCCTTGTAATGTTATCCCAAGTGCTTCATCTAGAGCACTGGTTTGTTCTTCTGAGCAGATAGTTTGAGAAGAAGCCTCAGAGTACAGGCCGATAGTTATACACTGAACTTTGCTGATATGCTTCAACTTGCTAGTTATGCTGCCTGGTGTGCGGGTCACTTAACCAAAACTAGCTTAAAACTAAGATTTAATACTATTACTTAAAAAAAATCCTCATACTTTCTCAGAAAAATGTTTTTGACTTAGAAGACAATTGAACACGTCATGTCAGGCTGTCTGTCATCTGTTGACCACGCCTTCTTTAGACACGCCCAGCAGAGCCTACAGATAGCTGCAAAGTTAGCGAACATGCTACATTTTGAGAGTAGCCATTATAAACACCACAATTTTAGACTTATTGAAATACTTTCACATAAAATAGTTTCCTTCGCAATATTTAAAGCTCACTGAAACTACTGCTTTCAGTGAAGGCGTTTTGTTAGCTAAATAATCTATTCATGCTATCACATCTACGCACTTTATTGAACGTGAAGAAGTCCAACTGTGTGTTTGCTCTAAAGTATCTTAGACTGTGGACTCTGTGGAGATTTGTTTCATTTAAATTTGAATCAAAGAGCACACTCGTGAAAAATTACTGGTATATGTTTTGGTTCTTTGAAATAGTTTCTTGGAATTGTTAATTTTATGTAATTTTTTGCTAATGGTGTTTTGAAATAAATATGAAGGTTTTTTTATATTTCAATAACTTATCAGCTTCTAATCATTTCATATCAGGCATTCAGTGTTACTGACTTAAATGAACAGTTTGGCATTTTACATTGGGTGCTGGTTTCTTTTCTTCAGGCAGCTGCTTAGCTTAGCTTTAAGACTGGAAACAGGGAGGGAGAAGCTAGCTAGCTAGCTAATTCATTGAAAGTAAGACAGAGTGCATTACTTTCTGATGCACCTGTCTTATGAAATGCTCATTGACACGTAATGAAAAATACTAGCAGCCTTTCCATAAAGACAGACCTAATAGTTGGTTTTAACAAAAGTCCTTCTACTGACAGCCAATCACAGTTCAGGATTTTTGGGGTGGCCATTCAGATTTCTGTGGGGGGCCCATTCCACCCCTGGCACCTATCTGGACACGCCCTTGCCTATATCTCATTAGTTAAATCCATACAAAACGTCAATGTAAAAGAGTTGGCCGTTTCTATTGCCTGCACTTCTCTTTACCTCTGAAGTTTACTTCCCCTTTAGATAGCTAGGCCGTTTTTGTAAACATGTCAGACTTCCCTATCCCCCACATAGTAGGCTATTCAGTTTTTGTCCATGGGTAAAACACAAGTCTGCAATTACATTGTTTTTAAAGAGTTTATCTCAGAGTGGAGTCACAAGTGTCATACAATGTTAGGAGCTGATAAAAGATAACGTTCCCTGTGGTAAGTGCATTTAACAGCTACTTTTTCAAAAAGATTCAGATTTCCACAATGTATTTTTTTTCAATCCACCTCTATATTCATAGTTGTTGCAAAACATACATATTCCATTTGTGTTGTACATTATCTTGGTGTTACTGTTGAAAGCAACCTTAAGGTGGTCAAAAAAGACAAAAAAAAAGACCAGGCTGTGTAATAATGGGTGGTTATCACTTACTGTATCACATGAGAATTTCACAATATTGATATGAATTTAGTCAGACGTTTTGCAACATCCACGTTTGTAAAAACCTGACGGTAGTGAGTGTCCATTTCCTTGATCTGCTGTTGAACTGATTGCATCTGACAATCTGACATCAACTTAACGCAACTTTATTTACACAACACAGTTGATCCAAAGTGGTGAACAGCGCAGATAGAGGTAAAACAGAGCCTAAGAAAGTAAACAGACAAGAACAACAACAATCAAAATAAGAACAGTGGAACAATTATGTACAGTGTAACACAAAACTTAAAGAGCGATGGATCCCTGTGCTTCACGGGTTATTGAAAATTGAAGGCAATTGGATGGAAATGGGTTTTACGGTGAGTCTTAAAAAGCCCAACAGGGGGTGTAAGAAGAGGTAGAGAGTTCCACAGTTTTGGTCTGATCCCCATAACACCTTGGCCCTTTCCGAATTACCACAGTTCAGTATGCAGTGCGTACTATTCAGTAGGGAGTTTCAGTAGACTGAACCCTCGTGGTCATTCAGTAGGCATTTTTTGTGTCCACCTCAGTATACTGAACATTTCAGTATGGATACTAACTTCCGGGTTTTATGCAGTATGGATCGGATGCATGCTATCAGGAAATGAATTGTATTTTACCACCCACAATGCTGTGCGAAATTAACCATAAAACGTCACTTCACCTGCGCCTCCAAATCAAAACAAACGAGCATGGATTAATTTAATCAATTCTTAATCAAGAGTTAAAGTCCTCTTCTAAAATCGCTCCTTTTAATTAAGAACAGAAAATGTAACAAATGTGTATATGATTATTAAACCTTTCCCCCTCTATTTAAATAACGATTTCCATATTTATGTCTGCGTCTTTATTGGTTTATCTTACTTTATATTCTGTATATTACTTTCTTTCCTGTATGTTATTTTATTATTTAATCTGTTTTTTACTTGATTTACATTGTGATTTTGTTTTTGTTTACTGACTGTATATGTGCATTACTCTTCTTGAATAAAGCTAAAAAAAAAAAAAAAAACGAGGATGGAGGCGGCCGGTTCAGGTAACGCAAATGACGACAAATGACCACTTCCATCCTGAATGAATCAAATGAAGTAGGCACAAATATCTGCTTACTGTGCTGCCTACTGAATAGTAGGTACTAACAGTATACAGCATGGATAGTAGGTACTGTCTACTGTCTACTGCCTACTGACAGATTGTGTAGGCACTTTGCAATTCGGATGCACCCCTTGTCCTGGATTTAGCCATGGACAGAAGGACCCTTTCCGAATAGCCACAGTTCAGTATGCAGTGCGTACTATTCAGTAGGGAGTTTCAGTAGACTGAACTCTCGTGGTCATTCAGTAGGCATTTTTTGTGTCCACCTCAGTATACTGAACATTTCAGTATGGACACTAACTTCCGGGTTTTATGCAGTATGGATCGGATGCATGCTATCAGGAAATGAATTGTATTTTACCACCCACAATGCTGTGCGAAATTAACCGTAAAACGTCACTTCACGTGCGCCTCCAAATCAAAACAAACGAGCATGGATTAATTAAATCAATTTTTAATCTAGAATTAGAGTCCCTTCTAAAATCACGCCTTTTAATTAAGAACAGAAAATGTAACAAATGTGTGCATGATTATTAAACCTTTCCCCCTCTATTTAAATAACGATTTCCATATTTATGTCTGCGTCTTTATTGGTTTATCTTACTTTATATTCTGTATATTACTTTCTTTTCTGTTGTACTGTATGTTATTTTATTATTTAATCGGTTTTTAACTTTATTTACATTGTGATTTTGTTTTTGTTTACTGACTGTATATGTGCATTACTCTTCTTGAATAAAGCTAAACAAAACAAAAAAACGAGGATGGAGGCGGCCGGTTCGGGTAACGCAAATGACGCCACTTCCATACTGAATGAATCAAATGAAGTAGGCACAAATATCTGCTTACTGTGCTGTCTACTGAATAGTAGGTACTAACAGTATACAGCACGGATAGTAGGTACTGTCTGCTGTCTACTGACTACTGACAGATTGAGTAGGCACTTTGCAATTCGGATGCACCCAAGGTTTTGGTCAGATGACCTTAGACCTCTAACCGGCTGATATGGGGACAGGAGTTCTGAAAGGTAAGCGGGGGCAAGTCCATTTTAAACCTTGAACACAGTCAAAATCTTAAAATCAATTTTCAACTTGACAGGTAGCCAGTGTAAGGAGGCAAGAACTGGAGTGATGCGATCTCTTCTTTTTGATTGTGTTAAAACTCTGGCTGCTGTCATGTATTCAGATAAAGTGTCCTGATGGTAATATAAAAAATGGAGAGTAGGTGTTGTGTGCAGACCCTGTAGAGCACCTTTGAGCCAATAACCCAGAAGTCTTGAGAAAAAAAACAAAAGGGAAAAGGTTCCTCCATACATTTTTACCTGCCCCCACATTTCCTACACTTCCTGCAGCCAGCAGAGTAATCAGGCTGAGTGAGGCCACCTGTGCCTCATTGGACACACAGTGGAGCCTTCCCTTTGTGTAGTGTTTCTTGTTTTACCTAAATAGGTTGAATAAAACAGCTTTCAGGCTTATCATGGTGAGTTTGTATTCTGCTTTAGCTTCCCACCACTTGAAATATTGTCATGCTGTGTTGCTGTTGAATGATTTACTGTTGTTTCAGATTGTGTCCTTTTGCTTTCCTTTACTCCTGGAATGGTTTGCTCCAATTAGGGTGGGGCCAAGAGAAAGATTAAAGTACACTCGGCCACAGTCTGGGGGGAAATGTTGTTTGTGGCAGCTTGCTGAGAGGCTGTGTTTTCGTTCAGTTTATTGAGTCTAGTTGTCTTTTTATTAATTTACCCGGGACTGTTGCTTTTTGCTCTTTTGCTGTTTTTTTGGTCAGTAAAGCCACCACTTTTATTTTTGCAAAGATTTCCACCTCCTGAGCAATTCTTCTTTCTACATCTTTTCACTCTCCACCAGTGCCAAACAGCCACATCATAATCCCATTTTTCATTAGGATTTACAAACACTAATGTTACAAAGGGATTATTCCCTGCAAAGGACTCACTTTCAGTAAAAAACATGCAGAGTACAAGTTACATGGAAATGAGGAAGTGTTGAAATTGAAACGAGAACTAGCTTCAAAAAGCAAACAAGGTAAAAAAAAAAAAAAAAAAAAGCGGGGGACGACTTACTTTGTCAGAGCTTTTATAAAGATACAAAGGTACAGATAGGCCTCTCTAAAATGTAATAATGATCATGACAGTTTTCAACCTCAGCTTGTTTCCTGTCCTGTTTTATTGTCAATATGGATTAGTTTAAGTCTGTGAGTTAAGTCTATAGCCTATCAAGTTAATTTCCTTTTTCATTTCATACCTTTGTGTTTTCTCCAAAAGACATTGAGGTTTCCCTCATTTCCAATGCTGTCTAGATTACAAGCACATTAAAAACACAAACAAACAACACATAATCAATTACAAAAACAAACACGCTTATTTTAAGACGGCTTTTTTATGTTCGTCTATATGTAGCCTTTATTTAAGGCTATCTGTCCCTATCAAATAAAAAACATACATTAAAAAATATTGACTTTATGCTTTGTGAGACTAAAAAGATTAGCCGACATGAGGCTTTGACAGTTTATAGCCTAGATATTTTTTTCCTGGTGAGATGAAAGAAATGGTTTTAGACCTCACTGTGACATCTTAGCTTCAAACTCAACACAGCCAGCAGCACAGAACAAAAACCTGCTTCTTTGTTCTGAAGTGTCCTTGACAAAAGAGAGTTCAAAGACAGCGAGACTGCATCAAATGTGTCACAGTGTCACGCTGTGGTGGAAGACGTGTGCACTGTAATCTGATGCAATCTCGGTGTAACACGGCTATTTCCATATTACAGCAGGAGGCGCTCCATTGAGAGGACTGAATGCTAAATGTGCAGGACGTCGACTATGTAGGAAACCCCCCCTGAAAACGTCTAATTTAAACTGAATAAAATACACGATTTGACTCTGTAGGCTATTTAATAGAGATATCAAGCACCGTCTGTTTTATTATTATTTGTTAGCGATATTTTTATCTGATTCTGTTCATTGATGAATAGAAATAGGCTATTTTTGCTCCGCCTATTATTTCAAGACGGCGATATTTGATTAAAGAAATTCATATTTTAGCTAAATACAATATTGAAACCTCACATGCTTGGCTTTTCTTTTAAAAACGCCGACAAAAAAACCCTGAAAAATACTGCAGAATGAAAAAATAGGCTACTGGTCCGACGGGCACCATTTTGGCTCAGAGGATGATGCTTAAGAAAAACGTTAAGCGAGCAAAAAATAAAACAAGCTTCCTGGTTTAGCCCTTTCAAAATAAAAGCACTATTAACGATCACATACCGCAGCGCTATGTAAAGGCACGCTGCCTTTTATTTCTTTACACTCATGCCATCCACTTCCCTTTGTGTGCGGGTTCAATTGACGCAGCTCCCACTTTAGAGTGTGGCAACAGCGCCCTCTGGTGGTCGGCCTCAGGTACTACAAACATGTCCGCCATGACTGGTCCTGATGCTGCGAGGATGCAGAGAGCAGTGATATAGGAGGATATGAAGTATCTAAACCGTGCCAGACCCGGGTAATCCTGGCGCAGTCTCTGTGGCGCAATGGAATAGCGCGCTGGACTTCTAATCCAGAGGCTCCGGGTTCGAGTCCCGGCAGAGATGAGTCACTCTGTGGGCCACACGGTAGACCTGCGGTCATTTTTAACTGATTGTGAAGATGGGGATGATGTTTTAGCTGCAGACTATCCCGGCTTGATATTTGATCCCAATAGTTGATGCAATAACGAGAGATGCTCCATCACTGCACTTCTACATCCTTTAAATGATTTTCTATACTAATACTAAAATAAATTTATCATGAAAAATCGGGATTAGAGATGGTCCAGATATAATTAAAATGACTCGTTTAAGACTGTTCATTTGTTTATTTATTTTTCACTTTCTGGGATCGAAAATGCAATCTCCATATATCTAAACATTTCACAAGCTATAATTGTTTTAGCCTCAATCCTGTGGTCTCTTACAATGAATTTTATTTTCTGAGTGCTGCTTTTTTTTAACTGAATTTCTCGTGAAAAAGGAAGTTGACATAACAAGAGTAACATTGACACAGATATTCATAGATGTATGTTTTTGATCATGGTATCTTCTGCAAACATACATTTGTTGGTTCTTGTCTAGTGTGGTCTATAAGAAAAACGATACAATTATATTAAAAAAATCATATTTATCATGTACTGTATGCATAAAACAACATTTAAAATAGTAAAATCGTGTCACTAAATTAAATGTTTTTCAGAAAAGGGTAAAATAGTTAACTGTGTTGATATATGACCACCTATAGCTCACGTTATTGACTATTTACAGCCGTAAATGTTTTTCTTCCAACCAAATAAGCAAATACCAAACATATATCCTGTAAAAAATAAAAGTATGTCAGGTTAGAATTATTAACATTATTGATTATTCGCTTGCATCTTAATCCCGCCAATGCCAGCACCAGTAAAATGTGCGCGTGTATTTTGCGTGCGTGCACAGGTATTTTGGGAAACCTGCTCCAGTTGTTCTTTGAGCTCACGCAGGGTCGTTCCGGGTCACGAACGCAAGAGGGCGCTCCAGCATCAGTGTGTGTTACTTTCCCCACTTCTGAAACGAGAGGAAACGGCTCACTGTGCGAACTTACTGAGCTGTGACAGCGATAGTATCATGGGGGAAGCATCACCAACATCTGCAGCCTACATTATGTGACAGGAAAGAGTGCCTGGCAGTTTTATTCATGAGTGCATAATGCCTCTAAGTAGGTAAAATTATTCTACAAGTGTCTGAATTTTACTGTCATGTCTTCCTGTTACACTGAGCCTGGGCTACAATATAATGACTTCATAGTTTTACTGTATTATCTTGACAAAATAGCACCCTCATTTTACCTAAGAGTTGGCCAGACTGTTATCCAATGTAGGCCTTAAATATCAGCCTGATAAAGTTCGTATCTTCAGTCTACTCAAATGAATGCATCGATGTGTGTTGGTTCAATAACTACTTGAACTTTGCAGTAAGGATGATACTGGAGTAGAGGCAAATTAAGGTAGGCCTACCTAAAATGACTCTGTGACCTGAAAGCACAAAACAAAAAGCAAAAACAAACACGGCAGCAAAAGTGTCAAAATGATTATGCTTCTCTAAGCTGGTTTATTATTTATTTATTTATTTAATATGAACTGTAGTTTTTTGTGTGCATGTGTGCCGATGTTGGCCTTAGCAAGATCCAGAGAGAGAGAGAGAAAAGGGGGCAGTGCTGTGGTGCTGCTGACGTGAGAGAGAGAGAGAGAGAGAGAGAGAGAGAGAGAGAGAGAGAAATGCCCGGTTAATGACAATGATGTCAAGTTAGAAAGATTACAGCGTGGACAAAACCGGAAGAGAGCGTGGTAACGATCAACGACTTAATTTTAAAAATTATTATTATTTTTAATACAGTTAGGTTGTGAAAAATGAATCTTGAAATGGTAATAAAAAAGCCTACTACGTTTACCTTTTTTTTATTTATTTTTATTCATGACTAATCGGTTACGATATAACACTTTTTATTGTAGGGGACATTTGTCATTTGTTTGAAGAAGTCTACTAAAAATGAATATTTGACATAATTTTAATGTATCATAATTGATTCTCATAAAGGTGAGTGTTAAAGAATTACTAGCCTAAATAAATAATAAAACATGAAAGTAAGCTATTAATCTTTTTTACATACATTATTAATCCCAAGGGGAAATTCTCTCCCCCAACCCCCTGTTTATAAAAAATCTCTGCAAAACGGCAATTAATAAAGATTGTATTTCACTATTACACCTCCTCAAAAATTAACCCAAAAACCAGAGAGGCTGTTATTTCGGAGGAAGTAGCCTATGCTACTTTTTCGTTTTGTTTTTTTAAAGTAACAGTTTTTGTGAAATCATTATAGGCATCATATCAATGTGTTTATTGATTATATAAAACTATATTTTGTATAGGCTATTGATTGAATTTCTGAAAAGAAGTTTCCATTTTTTATTTTTTGCCAACTTCTTCGATTTTATTTTGAAGAAATAGACCGGATGTGTCAAGTGTCGTCATTGCAACCTTAACGCTTCTGTGTAGAGTAGAAAACGGACAGTCGCTGGAGAGCAAAGAAGAGGAGAGAGGTGAAAAAAGCAGTGAAATGGTGTAAAACCTGAGCGACCCTAACCCGAGTCAGGGGGAAAACGAGGAGGAACACCGCAGGCGGATTATTGTCTTTGTATAATTATCATAAAAGTCAGTAAACTCCCGCTTTTTGATGCTGTCCTCACGGAGGTTTGAGCCAATAACGGACTTATTGGTCGGCTGAACCATGCAGAGGCTGCTGCTCCTGAGTTTGGTGTTGAGTTTTCAAACTGGTAAGACTGCATTTCTCTCAGTGTAGCCCACATATACACAGTGAATAGGATTAAAATGTAATTTTGCTTGAAACTACAAAGGCTTCAAAACACACGGAGCCCTCTGTGCGTTGGCATGCCTTCAGAAGCGCATGTGTGTGTCGGAGAGGAATAAAAGAACACCGTTTAACATGATTTCATACCATTTCATAGCATTCCCTCATGAACCGCAGTAATGGATCACCTTAGGCGTGTGTGCGCGCGTGTGCATGCACGTGCAGCTACGTGTGTGAGATACAGAGAGAGTGCGCGTGTGTGACTGCGTGTTCGCACCGCAGCAATTGATAACCACACTTTTTATTATCATTGTCGCGCGCCTCTGTAGCCTAGTAATTCGTGCGTTTGGTTGGGCGCGTGCGTGCGCCTAACTTGACCATGACTGGTGAATGCGCGCGCCCATCGGCCAAAATGAAATGACCTTTTGCTTATGACAAACCCACGGTGCCGTTATTCAGACGGGCCGTGGTGAGGCGCTGAGGACGTGACGAGAATGACAGTGATTGACCAGCGCTGCTCTACATGCCAGCAGCACTACCACGCTGCTATCGCGTCTGAATAGCTTGTAAGTCAATGACACCACTGCTACCATCCCCATGTAGTGATCCTGTAGTGAAAGATAGCTCATAAACCTCTCCCCCCTCTCTGTCTCACCCTTCCCTTACACGCACACCACCCTTCTGCAGCTCCCATCCCGCTGTACTACCTGTTTGTCCGACACAAAGCCCTGTTTCACCCTTTCTGTTGCATTCCTGTGTGCATTTCATCAGCACAACGAGGCTTGTGCAGCAGCAATAGAAGCAGCGCCCATGCATCTGTTTCCCCTGTGTACCTGTGGGGTGCCAGGTAGGCTATTGGCTTAGGATATTCACAGCTGTAGCTGAGTTGCTGGGAGACAGGAGGCTGAAAGAGGAGGATGAGGGAGGAGGATGGTTGTAATTTCTATAAGCTACCTGTTTGATTGAAGCATATCTGAGTTTCGTTAACACGCAGTCACCGCAAACATCCCATTTTTCATTCCTATTGTCTACCTTGGCTGACTGGGAGCGTGCACGGCTGGCTGCTGGCTGGACCAGTAGACCACTTCATCATAGGTAGGGGGCGTGTTCGGGGAAGGGAAGGTATGGAAAGGGATGATGTCACCGTGTCTGCCAGGCTTTGTGTCGCTCAGCCGAGCTTGCTGCGTTTCGCATCCACCCATAGTGTGTTGCTGAGGATTCAGGCTAAGCACACAGCTATCTACACACAGCATGGAGCAGATTTGCTTTTCATCAGGTGCTCAATGAGTCCACATACGACACCGTGTAAAAATTGTCGAAACTTAAAAACACCCATGCTCACTCCATCAAGACCCCTTGTTACTGTCACAAGCTGTTGTCCTGTTTGTCCACTCATAAACCATCAAGTCCACATGACTACCTCAGTGACACACACCTACAGATGTGCGTAAACACACATACATACACAGCCTGAGTGGAACCATGTGTCCTATTGTCTGATGCAGCGCTGTTACCACGGTAAAATCCATTGTTACTTCATGTTGGACTCTCACACAAACACAGATATTTACTCTCGAAGGGTTTCCTGAAGACAAGATTAGCAGGCTCTTAATGCGGCTGCATTTGTTCAGTAAGATTAAAATGATGTAATGGATGTAAGATCTCAAATGTGGCACTGTAGGTTTTACACTGAACATGCAAAGAGTAGTAAACATTATCCAGAGAGCTGAGATGAATCCTGCCTCAAAAGAGATAACACTCATTTTGGGATTTTTTCTAAAGAGCACCCAGACTCTTATCTTTTCATTCGACAAGTAAAACAGTATTTTATGGGCTGCAATTTGCACACATGTAATTGCCTACTAGTGCTAATGATTGGATGGTTATTAGTGCAGCAGCTAATTAAGGCTTCCAATCTGAATGTTTTTAATTTATTCATGTTCAATGATACAGATGCAACCAGGACTAACTACGGTCTCTCTGGGGAAACAGATTTAGTATCCTGGCCTTGTATCTACATACCAACCTGGTAATAAGTCCCAAGCAAGCGCCACTATTAACGCAGCTGTTAAATGTTACTGCATAATCAATCATTGCAAACACACTCCTTCCACTTCCTAATGAGCTGGGGAGCCTTGAGGTCGGACTTGCAGCACAGCACCTATAGCCTAGACTCAACTGCTGACTCGGACAAAGGCTCCGATGCAGGTGTACCATTTGTCAGCCTCTGTCCTTTTGTGCGGACCGAGGCCACGAGCTGCTGCTGCTGCTGCTGCTGCCTTGTACTGTACGCTCAGGCTCTGAATCACACAGCCGAGACGTGAATCATAGACCTCAGACGGATTCCTGTGTTGAGCTCAGCAAAGGGAAAATTCAGATGTTGCAAGAGTCAGATGCATTCGAGGGGCTTTTAGACCCAGAAAAAAAGAGATCCTCAAGGGGTCTTAGATCAAGAAAGTAGTGGATCTACTATTATGTGTTTAATGACTCAGATATGAGCTGAAACAAAGGAATGAGAATGAGAGGGGACTCATAAAGATCCAGCGCCGTACTAAAACACTGGTGAAACTGCTGATTTGTTCGAAGTAATGTGTGATATTTATACCCAAACAAATTCCAATCTCTCTGCTCTTCACCCCTGATTCATAAACTGTAACTCTAAATATATTTAGTTGATGATTTCCACGGAAGAAATCCTCTACATGTTACATGGTATTTGTTTTATCTTCTTACAAGAAATAAAAGAACACCTGTGTAGTTAGCCCGAGCTAATCTCATGTAGACGGAACCTCCATCTCATTAAGCCTGTGCAGACACTGAGAAATTCGTCCTCTAAAATTGGTTACAAAAGAATGGGGACACAAATTGGGCTGTAGTAATGACTAAAACTGCACTTGGGAAAACGTTCTTCGGTTTTCAGATAATGGCTATTAAAGTTTAAGCATTTGGCAGCACTAGCTACGAGGCTGAAGAAGAAAACGTGACAACAATCAGAACCCACTTGCCTTGATCCTCCATTGAGGATCTTGAGGGTTAACCCTTATGGAACTATTTATAGCTCCATGAACCTTCCTGAAAGCCATGGCTTCAAGGCTAACCAACTATGCTGTGGTGGTGCAAATAGTGAACCCTTTGCGGCTACCAGTATAGATCTGGAGTGACATATGTAGCGAGGCAGAAGTCTGCTTTTAATTTTGATCCAAGCGAGCGAGATCTGGCTCTGGAGCATCCTACCGATGGGTTAATGTGAGAATTCAGGTCATGCATTTTTTTTTACGGGAACTGAATGAAGCCTGTTTACCGAAAAAAAGTTGATCTAATTGACGTAAGCCACTGAAAGCAATCACTGAACCAGTTGTAAAGCTTAATCTGGGAATGGAGCCCATAATGTTATTGTACATCCACGCCTCTTGTCCCCCATTGGGTTCCCTTCAATCAACAAATTCTTAGCATTTCTGTCTTGGCGGGTGTTTGTCAAAGTGTGACATGTTGATTGCTTTTCCAAGTTGATATGTTTGTTTAAGGGCATTCCTGTGGACATGAGCGTCCCGTAGATCTTTTCAAGTGGTGCTTGCAGGTAGAGAAAGAGTTAATTTGGAATATTTTATAGAATTTAGTCACACTGATTGTTGTCAAACTTGTGGTCATAGGTAAGAAAAGTGTGCAAAATTCCTTTCAGCATCCCAAGCAGCTACACAAACATTTCCCAAACGAAGCCCCATGATTAAAAGGCCTTGTAGTCTGATTGTGTTTGACAGGCCGGGGGCATCCAAGTTATAAAAAGAAGAAGGCAAAAAAAAACAACATCCCCTTAAAATTGTTTCTTTATGCAGAGTCCCCCGAGCAAGAGAGGAACACTTTATCACATCTGACTGAATCTATTGGCCTTGTTTTCCCAAACTGCATGGCCACATTCTGCAGCGAGGACCAATTTTGGGTGATGGAGAAGGAGGGGGCGCGTTGGGGTCGGTTACAGCAAAAGTTGTTTTGGGGAGAAGGAGGGTGGACAAAGAGGGGTAGTCTTGTGTGGGCAGGTGGGTGAAGCCCAATCGAGAGTGATTAGACTTTTTTGGGGGGTTTGTTTAGAGGTGGTGAGATGGAGGGTGGGGGGCAGTATTGTAGTGCAGGAAAGGAGGGTGTGCTGGGTGAAAAGAAAAAGCAAGCCACAAGAGAGGAGCGAGGGACGTGGATGAAGAAGGAGGAGGAGTGGTTGGGAGGCCAGTGGCGGAGAGAAAGGGACTATTACTCAGGCTTGACTGCTCCCTCAGTGGGGACGGTGAAGCTGCTCATTCAGACAGAATATGTTCGAGGCCAGTTCAAAGGCTACATTGCGCTGGAATCGGGACTGATTGAACCTCAAACGGAGGGAGGTGCCAGCCAAGCTCTTCCCCCGCCCTGTTCCTTACGAGGTTAATTGGCATTAATCAGTGTTAATGTTTACTTTCTTTTGAACGCATTTGGGTCCCTTTCCCAACATGGGACCTTTTTCAGCATACCAAAAATGTATTCCTTCTCTCACTTTTCTGTCCCTTCCACTTTTTTTTATTTGACTTTTATCTTTGCCCCTCCCATGATTAGTCCATGCTAAGGTTAGTAGGCTAACCCTAACCCAGTGATGCTGTCCGCTATTTCTTTTAGCATATTTGTTTCCCTCTCCAACGTACAGTAAGCCTTTTTTCTGCTTACCAAAGTTTACTCCTTTCCTCTCACTGTCCCTTTCCAAAACATCTTTTTCAATTTTTCCCATTTTTGTTAGGGTTAGGGTAACCTCACCATAACTCCCTAGGTTTTTTGGCATTAATCTGTTTCGCTGTTTCCCATCTTTTTAGCTTATTTAGATCCCTCTCCCAACATGAGCCTTTTTTCTACTTACCAGAGTTAATTCCTTTCCTCTTGCTGTCCTTGTTGGACTTTAAAACAAATCTGTCCGTTTGTTCTTTGCTCCTCCCCTGACCAGTCCCTGCTGAGGTTAATTCGCATTAATTGGTGTTGCTACTGACTATCTTTTGGCTTATTCACGTTCCTCTCCAAACTTTTTTTCTCTTACCAAAGATCATTCCATTCCTCTTCCTCACCCTTGTTGGACCTTTTTTTCAGATCTGACTTCTTTAAATCGCCCTTTACCCTGCTCAGTTTCTACTCAGATTAACTGGCATCAACCAGAGTTGGTGTTAACTTTCTCTTTGGTCCCTCTTCCTTCATGCGCCCTTTTTATTCCTACCAAAGTTTATACCAGTCCCTTTTTTTACCCGTCACATTTTTGTTTCAGTCTGACCCTTCTCCCCCCTCTTCTGCCCAGTCGCTATCGGGGTTAATTGGCATTAGTCTGCATTGCTGTTAACTTTTTCTTTGGCATATTTGGGTCCCTCTCTCAGCTGTCTTCTTACCAAGTTTGTTCCTTTGCTCTTTCTCTTCATTCTTCAATCTGACTCATCCCCCACTCTCGTGCCCCTTCCCTGCTGAGGTTAATATGCATTAATCAGAGTTGCTATTAGCTTTCCTTTTTGCGCATTTGGGCCCCTTTCTCAACATGAGGCTTTTTTAAAACCAAAGTCCATTCCTTTCCTCTGTCTGTCCCCTCCTGGACCTCTTTATTTTTTCAATAGGACTTGTTTTTTTTCCCTTGCCCACCCCCATGCCCCTTTCCTGTCGAGGTTAATTGGCGTTATAAGTGTTGCTGTTAACTTTTGTTTTGGCACATTTGGGTCCCTCTCCCAACATGAGTCTTTTTGCTTACCAAAGTTCATTCCTTTCCCCTCTCTGTCCCCTCCTGGACTTCTTTTTTCTCAATCTGACTCTTTTTTTTTCTTCCACAGCCCCCCTCCCCAACCCCCAACTCCACCACCACATCCATTACTTCTCCTTCTCTTTCCATCTACCCCTTTCTCTCTCTTGCTCTCTAATAAGTTCCAGATGTGGTTCCTGCATTCCTCTGGTCGGTGGAGAGAGAAAGAGACGAGGGGAGGAGAGGGGGTGGTATGAGTTTGGGGGGGAGGGGACAGGAGGAGAAGCACATGAATTAAAACAGGGAGCGCATGATGAGGAAGAGGAGTCTATGTACTGTAACACACACACACACACACCAGTGTGCGCTGGAAAACACGCACAAGCAGAGGGAGGGAGAATGGATGCGTTTGTGTGTGCATGAGTGTGTGTGTTAAAGGGGATGGGGGAGGGGGGATGTCGGTCCTGTAACCTCAAAAGTTTTGGGACATTCTCCTCCTCCTCCTCTTCCCTCCCTCCCCCTCCCTCCGCAGGAATGTGGCTGACGCTGATGATGTCACTTCATTTCTCTGCTCTCCCAGCTTCTGCTCCTCTACAGGGACAGGACCAAGTGAGAGAGAGGGAGGGAGAGGGGGAGAGAGGGGGAGATATTCGACTTGCTCCATCCATCTTCCCTTTACGATAACAACATTAGGGTCAGCCGTCCAACTAAATCCGTTACCACAGTACCGCAATGCTCGCCGTCCCCTCGCCATGTAGCGTTACAGCCTGCAGGCTAAATTGTTGCCGACTACAAATAATGAGTGAGCCATCTCTTAGTAGTAATAGTCATCAATGGCCTTGGAGTCCAGTCATTAAAACCATTTTGTGCAGATGCAAAGACTGCTATGCCGGCTTAATATGATACCCTTGAGGCCATGCTTACCTTAACTTAGCTTTCCCATATTTTTAGTTCCTGATTGGCCTTAACCTAGTTTACATCATAGCAAGTCATGTCCACTCTTGTGGTTTCAGACAGTTTCAGACTTCTGTGCTGTTACACAGGCATCAGTGAAGTACGACCAAAGCTCTGGTTAGGAATTAGAGTCGGTTGAAAAGCCCAAAAGAGATGAAACACTATCTGAATTGACATACGTGTAAAAAAAAAAAAAAAAAAAGAGCTTAATATTCACCTTTTCATGAACTGATCAAGAGAAAGCTGTACCATTTAAACAATGTAACGTGATCACTGCGTTCTCTTTGCGCATTCCCACCATCTTGACATTTATTGGTTAGGAGGATCATTGTATGAAACCGTCTTTGATTGACGGTGTTGCCTGATTAAGAGGAATACAATAATAGCAACTACCGCCCCTTGACTGACAATACGAATCCATCTTCAGGGAGCTAATGAAACACATGTCAAAGAGATAGAGCTGGATGGTTTGGTGTTGAAAGGTGGGCCTTGAGGAAGATGAATGCCTAATGTATTCATCACTTTTGACTTTTTCACACAATTCTTCTAATTAAATTCATTGTCACTTGTAAACTTGAGTGTATAACATCACATCCAATGTAAACAGTTGTTAAGAAATCTTCAGTTGGAATGATTTCGATCAGATTGACCCACAGCTACTGATACTGGATTAAATAACGTGGGGAAATGATCTGGAACACCAAGTTGGGGAAATCATTTTTTATGGACCTGTCCATGGGAATTGGGTGTATTAACATGTTTGGACCGGAATGGGCCTTCCGCAAAGTTTACATGTAGGAAGCTTGCTATTGTTCAGATACATACCACTGTGCCATAGCTTAAAAAAATCCCACTTAACTGTAACCTAGGGACACAGTCAAAACCCAGTACAATAGCAGCACAACCACTGAGTAGCAGGTCCACCAACTTAACTTGACGTACTTTTTATCACATGACGCCAAGAGTAATTAATTGAAATCATGGAAATCCTTGCTTTAGAAACAATTTTGGTACATATTTATGTGCATGATGCAATGCTCCTCATCCATTAGGCAATCTCTGCTGTTCTTTCTCTTCTGCTATCGAAATGCTTTCAAATTTAAAAGTCTACAAAGCTCATCTCTGATTTATAAAAACCCTGCTCACTTTGCTTTCTAGTCATTTAGCATTTTTTGCTATCAAACAAAGAAGCCTCCTCTCAAAGGCGACAGTATGCAGTGGTTGTGATATTGGTGAGGGGCTCTCTGTATGAGTATTGCTCCACTGTTGGAGGTCAAGGCCCCTGGCTTTTATTGGATGGTATGTGACAGATGACATTGCAAGAAGCTACAGTACATACCAATAAAATTAGATTACACTGGATTGAATTAAAGCAGACCTTGGAGGAGGTGATTTATCGATGGGACACTGCTTGTAAAATAGTTCTGCTGGATTCCATTACCATGCTGTACTGTAACGGGAGGTGATTTGGTGGACCATCTGAAAGCTGTCACAGATGATGGTGCCCATGTTTACAGCTTTTTCACGTGGACTGTGGCGGCAGAGTCGCTTTAAGAATGGGTCGCTGCCCAAAATCAATGGGGAACCACTGCCGTGAATTATTGATTCATTATCATATCGATTGTGCCAGTGGGATTCTGTGGCGACCCCTGCGCTACAAACTACGGAGCACACGGCTACAGAGAAGCAGCTTGATATGCATGTATCCCCCCGTTTGAGCTTATCCAGAGGACGGCTATTGTTAGTTCTGGTCACCCTTGGTTACAGCAGAGGATTCTTTGTCAGCCGCTCGGCATGTTGGCCGCACAAAGACTCGTGGATTACTTGCGACGGGCCGGCTTTCCAGCGCCTGAGCATATTCATACGCCCGTAATGTGTCAGATGCCTCGTCCATGAATTATCATATTACCCAACACTGATCCTGGGGTTGCTATGGCCACAGTGTCTGTCATTGTGTCAGTGGTCCTCACTGGCTGTAGCCATGGTTACAATGTCTGTAACAGAGGTTTGGTACAAATAAAGCTCTTCAGATGTGAAATTCTTGTATGAGCGGAGCCCCAGAGAACCAGGGGGTTGCACACATACGGATACTTGAGCACACACTCTGCCCGCACAAACATACACGTTTAAAGAAAATGCACACCTTTAGCAGAGCATATGCACTCTCATTCACACTGAATATTATAAATGGGCAGACAAAGCACAGGAATCATTCTCCTCCCGCCATTTCCAAATAAACTTGTTTCCACAGCAACCATTTTGATAGTAATGGAGTTTGAGAGGGAGGACTGAAAGAGAAGCAGACATGCTTGAAGGTGGAGAGGTAGCACAAGAAGGGAATAATGTGGCAGGTGAAGGTAAGAAGACGAAGGAGGAGGAGGAGGAGGAGTGACCATTTTTAAGTAGATGCTTGACAGACAAAAGGAAGTGAATAGGGAATGAGAAGGGGGCAAGGCCACAAAGGAGACGAAGAAAGAGAGAGGTCGCTGACTGCTAGTAAGAGGGAGGACGGCAAGGTAAGATGACAGAGGAAGGGAGCGAGGAGGCAGACAATGCAGCAAACAAAGGAAGGAGTCTCTGCGTCTTTCTCTCTCCTCCGTCTGCCCCGATCTTCCCTCAGCTCCGTCCCCACCTCCAGGAGTCACCTTTGTGTTTGAGTGACACGGTGTCAGCACGCTCAGTGGGTCGCCTCCTTTCACTCCCTGCCTCTCTCCATCTATGTCTCTCGCTTGTTCTTATAGCCCCATCACCATGGTAACAGGTTATTATGGCGATCGTACAGGCGGCCATGTTGTTGAGAGGAGGCAGGCACAGGTGGTAGAGTTCCCAGAGGCGGATAAATAGAGGGAGAAATGGCGTGCACTCGAGTTATGCTCAGATACTCTTTTAAGAAGAAATGAATGACTGCTTTATTTATTTGGCTTAAAAACATTGATTGACACCAGATTTGATTAATGTATCCCTCTAGTACTTCAATTTAAAATAGCTCGAAATGGCCATTAAATTACAATCATCTAAATCAAAAGGAGGATCAGCTTAGCCTGCAGTTAGCTCTTCTGGATTTACAAATTCAATCAACCTGGAAACTCGTCCTGCTCCTGAAGTCATTGATGTGACCACATTTAGCCTTCAGGAATGTAAAAATAACTTAAAAAACATTCCAGTTTTGGCACTAATTCCAAAAGGCAATATTCCTTGTTGTTCCTAGGTGTTTACATGGCTAGGGGAAATGAAAATTCTACAAATAATCCTGTTTACATGCTACTGCACATCCTCAGATTAACCCCATCCTTTGTTTCAACACACAGCGCTGACCACCAACAGGCATTACGCTCTCAAATTACACGCATATTCTGAAGAATATGTAAATATAAATATGTCTTATTTCTTTCATTCTAAAATTCTGATTAATATCGGCAAATTCTACATGACCCAATCCAAAAATCCGACACTTTTTAACGACATTTTCTTGACATCCAAATGGAATATGCTGTTTACATGCACTTCTTTATTGTCGCCCGTATCTGTGTTCTGCTCACATTAATCGACAGACTTTTTATTATGGTTATTGTTGTGCACTTATTAACTCATACTCGTATTATATAGAACCCTGTCAAGTAGCCTTCTGACTTATTTGTCATATTTACAGTAACGTTAATAACATAAACTGTCCCTAAGGGAAAAAGGAGAATAAAGACCTTTAAGAGATCTGGAGCATTGTCATGTTCATAATAGAGGAGGAAAATAGGCTTGCGATTTCTGGCAGAGCAGTCAGTGCTTGAAAACATTTTTAGATGAGAAAACTGAATCATATCTTGACATCTAATCAAAAATCCCTAAAACCTTGTTGTCCCTAGTTTTGATAAAAAGTCGGGTTGGTTAGTCAGCCCAAGAACGTTGCAACTGGTGTCTTTATCTTCCCTTAATTGTGTGTTTTGTAGACTGACAAGATATATCAGCACTGGAGCTAATTGTTACTTGCAGGCTTAAATATATTTCATACATTACAGTTGATACACTTTGCATTTATATTCATAAAAACGTATACAGAAGTCTACATGGCATGCATACATAGTGCTTGTGCACATTTAAAATGCCCAGAAATGTACTTCATTAAAACCTCATATTTCCTGAAAGCTTAAACAAAAATCGTTTTTCAAAATTTGAATAACTCCTCCTGTAGTGAAGTCCAAATCAGAGCAGCCAGTGCATCCACAGACTGACTGATGGATTGACATCTGGACTTATGCACGCTCGCATACAGCGGAACAGGGAGGGCCAGTCAGTGCCGCATGACTCCTATGGCTGCAACTTTGTCCTGAAACAATGATGTCATCCTCCTCCATCACACTTCACAGCCCCGTGTCTGTGGACCTCGCCGTCTCTTTGTTCTCCTATTCCTGCATCTCATTTTCAGGCAGCCGCTCCACAACACCAACACGTCGGCCACACGCAGCGGCGATATGGAATTAGACTGATAACAGAATCAATTTGGAGCGGATTGACTAACAGTGAGGAGAGTGTGGAGGGGGAAGTGAAAGAGAGAAATAATGAGGCACCAATGCAGCCGCCTGATTATTAATTGGATAGGTGGAGGGAGGATGAGGTCATTGAAATTTTTTTTTTCAGGAAAATGGGTGTACTGAGCATAAGGGAGGGTTTCATCAGACACACAGATGCACATACGCGTGTGCGCTCGTACAGAAAACTTTTTTTGGGCAGTTACTTTACACGTCAGCTGTTGCTATGGTGACGCAAGTCTGTGATCCAGCCGAGGCTCAGGATTGGCTGGAGATGAGCAAGGGAGAGGCAGGCAGGGGGACTTTGTTGGAGGGGTGCAGAGGGGTACAGGGAGACGGCCAGACACAAAGATAATTAGATCGATGCATAACAATCCATACAAATGTTGTTTTATTAAATAGCATCTAATTCAATGCAACCAGTGAACTCTGTACTGCATGGCATCACTCCTAACTTCATCTCCTGTCCCGTTCACAGAGCGGAGGCATGCATGTGTCCAAATGCTGTAAAGAAAGCTTTGACATTCACCACCTTACAGCAGGGTGTGTGGCAAATTAAAAAAAATGCAGGGCATATGAGCAGCTAAAAATAGCTCCAAACATCTTTGCATGCTTATACCCTTTAAGTCATTTTCAGCCACAAATTGCCGGTTCATTACCTTACTATTAAAGCACCATCGCATGGTGCGAGAGGTGCTCTCGGGCTAAATTGCTGTGGCGGTTCACACTATGGTGGCCGTGCTTTTGGTGAGTCACCCGACCAAGCTGTGCGTGCTCGCCTCTGGCTTTGTGTCTGCTTTGACAAGCCAAGGTTGGTGTCACTGTGTCTGCAGGGGCTGTTGTCCTAGGATTCCAGATTAATCCTAATCCCTTTCCAAACTTTGACTAGGGCTGTGCTTAATCCCAGACTAAACTGAGGCCTGCGCCCATTGGAGATAGAGATACTCCACTGGCTTGACAGTTTAGTCCCAATGATGGTTGAATCCCTGTTTGGGAAACCGCCTCTATGTGTCGATTATATGTTTGGGGTTAAGGGTGGTTGTGTTTGTGTGTATGTTGACAGGAAGTGGTTGGCCCATGTGGTGAAGGTTAGGTCAGCTGGGCTGCCTGTTGTTTGAGGATGTGTGTGTATCCATGTACATGTGGTCACAGCTTTATGTGACCGTGGTCTTTGTGTGGACGGGGTGCTCCAAGTCTCCTGGTGGTATCTTGGGGATCGGTGACTCAAGGAAATCAGGACACACTCTAAATTTGTCACTGCAGCATAACCCACATAATGAAAGAATACAAGCTCCCTTGCATACACTCTCCTGTCTTGCTTTTGCTCTGACTGCTCTCTGCGTGTAGATGTTCTTCTATAAACACACACGTGCACACACACAAGCAGAAACACTCATGTTGACAAGTGTTAACTGGGTAATATGGAAATCAGAAGGCGATGAGCACATGTTTAAATGAGTCAGTGTTGTCAGTCCTCAGCCTTTGCATGGGTGTTTTCTCTGCAGATTGTGTAGCCTCCACTGAGGAGTATTCAGTTTGGATTATGTTTATGGTTTACTGAGGCAGTTGAGGGAATACCTCCAGCTTGCAAATCTGAAGTGGTGGAGAAAAGGATTTGCTTGCCCTCAGGCTACTGTCAAGGTTGCGGGGTACTTTAAACCCAGCTAAACTCTTTTTACACCCATGTATGTCTGAGAAAAGGCTTTTCATGCTTTTTTAAGACGGCATAAATCCACACTGTACATTCCAGTAATTAGTATTTGACTGACAAATTAAGTTGCAGGAAATTAAAGTAAATCTCTCTGCCGTCTGGAATTATCTTTTGTTTATAAATGCCTTCTCCACCAGAATTACCACAACATCACACACGTCCTGAATCTTCACACAAGATTTCTCTTAAGCCTTAACACTGTAAGCATGCGAGATGGTGAGTTACAGCATTCTTTTGAATTTATCAGGAGTGAATGGAATATGAATAAACGTAGTACAATTGTAAGAGGGTGGGAATCGCAGGGTAACTCACGATATGTGATACATGGCCCAATATAACGATAATATCACGATACAGCGATTCTGATGTAATGCAGGTCAATCATAAAATGATACATCATGATATCTGATTAACTGAGGTATATAAAACGCCCCTTCTAAGGTAAAGTGCCAGATTAATGTAGTAATTCACTGCAATTTGGTGTCAAGTTCCCCTCATATCACGCTTCATCCTTGAACTTGTTTTCGCTGTTGTCCGACATCACCCCACTCTCCTCTTCTTCTTGTATTCCACTGTCACCTTCTCCTTTGGCCGTTTCACTTCTGTGAATGTTTCCCTCATTCATGACATAAGCACCACCATGAGGAGCCATGGAGTCGTGACACAGTGGATCAAATTGGAGGGAAATCTGGGGCGCCAGTGGCCGAGTGGTAAGGGCAGGCGCTCCATGTACACAGGCTCTAGTCCTCGGAGCGGGCAGCCCGGGTTAAAAAATCTGACCTGTTGCTCCTTAACCGCATGTCGTTGCCCACTCTCTCCGTCCCGATTTAGACAAGAAGCCTAAAAATAAAAATCCCCCCCCCATAATTGGAGGGAAATCTGTTTATAGCACCAATATTTTTAAAGCATCGATATTGGGAACCAGTGATTCAATGAATGTATTACACACATTTAGGATGACCACCCCTACTAAAGATAATGCTTTAGTTATCACTTTTGAATGTTGAAAGACGTTCATGACTACTTGAGTGTGAGAAGGGTTGCTCAATGCTCATACTAACAAACTTTTTATAATCCCCAATTTTCTTTAGCCTGCAACTCTGCTGTTGTGCTTCACTGCCATCAGCTTTTTTTTTGCAGTTGTTGACTGCAGTTTCAGAAAAAAACTCAGATGAACCCACTGTACAGTTCTTGCCTAGCACTAAATACAAGAAATGCTGGAAGAGATAGCAAGAAGCTGGTTGAGTTAAGAGAAAAAACTACAACCCTCAGGAGATAGTGGAAATAAAGCCAAAGCGAGAGTAAAAAGAAGAGGAGGTGTTTGTTTTTTGAGTTAGTTTGCAGTAAGAAAAACAACCAATTAATTCTATTGAAACTCAGTATTATTTAACTGTGTGAATATGTAAATCTTCAATCATTTGTATGTTTCTGCTGCTCCCCTAGTGGCCAAAAAAATCAATAACTGTAGGCACTATTCTTAAAAGAGTGATCTGTTCTTCTGATTTTAAGGCAAATTTGCAACAATTCTGAAACTTTTTTTCCCCATCAATTTCTGAGCAAATCATCATTTTAATATATTTGAGATTAAGATTGTAGGTTGAACAAAGACATATTCTAAGATGTCATCTTGGGCCAGGAGAACTTTGGTTCTGCCTACTGACTTTGTTTGATGTCAGAAAAAAACAAATTTTGGTGAGATGAATAAAGGCCAAGTAAACAATCGCACTAAAAAGTTGAGTCCTGAAGGAATTAAAACACAGCTCTCTTGATAGTCCCTGACAACTTGTTTTGAAAAGTGTTTTTCTGTGATATTAAATATTTATGACTAAATGAGCAACAAGGAAATGTCAAGTACGGAGACAAAAACATCCTTATATGTCATTTATTAAAGATTTAATACCCGAAAACGGAGTTAATTTGGTCCTCTTGACATTGCTCAAACATTATTCAACATGTGAAAAAAGCACTGAAGTAAAGGAAATGTTTCATTTTTCATGGTCACAAAACAAAGATAAAGTTTTGCAGAAAGTTTTGTTTTAAACATAGAACGTAATGACAATAATGAGAGGAGGATTGAGGAAAAGTGGTGATTTGACCTTGAAGCCTTAATCAACTAAGACGCTCATTAAAGTCTAGATAGTTGTTAAATATCAATCAATCTTTATTTTTATTCCACCAAATCACAAATAATGTTGTCTCAACACACTTTACAGAAGAGCAGGTAAAAGACTTAGTCTAGCAAAGTTGCAGTGGCAAGAAAAAACTTCCTTTAAGAGGCAGAAACCTCGAGCAGAACCAGACTCATGATGAACATCCGTCTGTCGAAACTGTGTTGGGCTTGGAAAGTGGGATAGAGGGAGGTGCAGATAGAAAGAGAAGCATAGAGACAAACAGAGCAAACACAACCAATTGCTACCACATACTGTATGTGTTAGTGATACAGAAAATGCAGTAATGATTTCCTTTAAGATAGTATTTAGTGGCCATTCAAAGAATCACTTAATTAAGGCAGTCTGCACTGACTCAAACTTCCCGACTGCTGAAGCATGCATTCTTGTGGTGCAATTTCTTCATGTTTAGAGTTGGAGGCTTTGCTCATCATGTTACTTCCTAACTATTCCTGGCTTATTGTTGTTTCTACGTTGTTTGCTTTTTTTATCTTTACTCGTTAATCCAGTTCATTTGGGTGTTCCTCAGGGAGCAAATTAAGGGCCACATTTTTTTTTCCCGGTTCACTGCGAAATTATTTTAAGGTATGCATGCTGCAAAGCTCCATCTGCATCTGATTCCCTTTTGTATCCTTAATGCACATCTCCTTTATCTTCCGCATATTAATGCACTGCACTGTCAGAAGCCATTGTTATGATTGGTTAGGAAATATTTTTGCATGACTGGTTCCCTTTTGTATTATCAGGCATATTGTATCTATGCACATCATACCAAATCGGACATGATAGGGGCAGAGTGCATGTTTTCTGAGTATATGAAAGGGCAAGGAAATGTGAGAGATAGGGTCCGAGGGGTCATCATGGGGGGCCAAGTGCGGCTGGGTACAGAGGCATATGGCAGTTGTTAAAAAGAAAAGTGAGAGAGATTTGAACCTTTGGAGAAACGCCAGCGGGCTAGGAGGGAGAAGTGTGAGGGAATAAGAGAGAGTGTATAAGGGAAAAGTGATAAAAAAAAGTGGAGAGGACAAGTGAGAGAAGGAGAGATGTAAATGGTATGAGGTGAAGAAAAAGGGAGTGAGGAAAAAAAAGTGAGAGAAGAGAGAGAGACGGGTGAACGAAGGGATGAGAGAGAGAGAGAGAGAGAGAAAATGCTGGAGGGCTGATATTTAATGTGATAAATGAGTTGTGACAGTCCGCCTCTAACCCCCTTCCAACCAGCGAGGAGGAGGAACACAGAAATAGAAAGCATTATGGGTAAAAGGACATATACAGCATTATGTATGTATATTAGGGATGTAACGATTCACTCACCTCCCGATACGATACGATTCACGATACTGGGTTCACGATACGATTCTTTCACGATTTATTTTACAAAATGAGACTGAAGAAAAATTATAACTAAAAAAGATTCCTTTAATTTTTTCATGAAAGCACTAATGCACCTCGTAATCTCTTTGGCTCTTACACTCGTTTGGGTGAGCGGGGCTACAAACCTGTTTGTTAGTATAGTTTGGCTTCACAGCTGCCATAGTAACGCCTGCTTGTTACAACCAACCGCCTCTGCTCTACAGCTGCTGACACTCATCACATGCAGGGTCCCAAATTAACTTTTTTACTTTTTGAATGAAAGAATTCACTGGTCAAACACATTTTTTAACGGCAGAAATAACAAATTGTGTTTTTGTGTCACATACACATCTGTTACAGTACATTTAATTGAGAAGGCATTATGTTCTGTTGAATCAATCACAGATTTAAGTCACAGATTCAATCATTTTATCAGATCAGGGAATTGAGAAATTAAAAAATATATTTGCTGGCCTTTATTTTTTAAATAGGTATACCCAGACCCCCCCTGCTCCCCTCTGAACCCCCCCTGCATTACAACATTACAGACTAAAAACTAAAATCCATCAGAGAATAATACATTATTATTCCACAAAACAAGTGTTCTCTTGATTTAGCTTTGACATTATTAGACACTTATACAATATAATCAGCCTGCTCATTATTAGACGTGTGTGTATCTCTGACTGCTCCTGCTGCGCGTGCATTTAGCTTGCACTATATCTGCAGTGTTTATAACGCAGCGCTGTTTCACAGAGTCTGAGTGGAGACGTTCACAGACTGAGACTACAGCAGGTGAGAGGACGTTGCTATCGTTATGTTAGCTGCAGACGACTGAACGGAGAAAAGTCGAACCGACCGTTTGACCGGATCACATGTTCCCGACTCGGTCCGTACGGATCACGGATCAACTGTAGGCTACGTGCTGATGCACTTTAAGTTAAAAGGGGCGCGCGCGCGCTGTGTGTGTGTATATGTGTGCGCGCGTTTGCGCTGAAATTGGTGTGTCTCAGGCAGCGTGCTCCGCGATGCTCTCAGTCATGACAGCAGAGAGAGGAGCAGGGAAAGCCGGCTGCAGCTAAATAAAACGTGCTTAATACTCATAGCATAGTTTTTATGACTTTCTGGTCAAATATTTACCCGCCCTGTGGCAGATCACCCTCTGAAATGTACTCAACAAACGGAAAATCTACCCGCATTTGGCGCTTGGCGGGTGTGGATTTCGGACCCTGTTACTGCGATTCATTTTTCAGAGAATCGATGTGAACCTTGACAGCTTTGAATCGATTTTTAACTGCCTCACGATTAATCTTTACATCCCTAATGTATATAGAAAGAAGGAGGAGCACACGTACTGTAGAGCGGGAGAGGTAGAGAGAAATCAGTGCAGGCAAAAGGACATTCATAGACAGCATTATGGATGTACAAAGTGAAGGAGGCGAGTGGGGATGCATACATATTACAGAGAGGAAAGCAGAGAGAGAAGCAAGGCAATTTAGGTAAAGGACATACAACATTATGGGGGGGGGGGGGTAGGTAATAGGGGAAGGGGGTATACAATGCAGCATTGGGTTAATGATCTACAGTACAAGATTCTTGGGAATAAATGGGCGAGGGGGAGAAAAAAATGAAAGCGAGAGACGAGAGACAACATCGGGAGACTGAAAATCTAAATCCTCCACTGTGATGGCCTCTCCTCCATTGTGCGGGTGTCATGTCTTCAAGCGACGGCTAATTACAACTTGTCATCATACAGTGTGGAACAATAGCAGAGCATGCTTTATAGTTTTCGCCTTATTTTTTGAGAGTAAGTCGGTGGGCCAGCGTCGGTCTATCTTCTGTGGAAGTGGACTACAGACTTCGAGGGAAAGAGTCTAGTAGACAATGACAGCCACTGTAGTTTTGGGAGTGGAAGCCTGGGAGATGACTCATAGGGAGGAATGAAGAAACAGAGAGACGAGAGAGAGACGGGAGGGAGAGCTGTAGAGTTTTGAAGAAATAAAAAGTCAAGAGTGAGCAAAAAAAAAGGGGTGTGAGATACCCCTATAGCTGAAGTTTTTATTGTTTGATCTCTTCTCTACTGAGTCAGCGTTTACCATCTCTTTGTCTTCGATCTTTTTTCTTCCCTAACTCTGTTCTGATTTCCTCGTCTTTGACACCTCCGTCTTTCCATGCTGTTTTAACTCCTCTCCGGCGCTCTGTTAATGGCCGCAAGCCAACGTGTGATCAAAGATGGCAATCGTGGCATTCCACTTCAGCTGGGGGAATGCAGTTTCCAATCAATTAAGTATAAAACCACAGACACAAAAATATGTGATATCTGTGGTTGGGGGAATTTTACAGTGGCTTGCCTGCCTGAAGTGTGTAAACAGAGAAAAATAAAAAAGTCCCTAACTTATGTTCCTCTCTTCCTCCCAATCCCTTCTCTCAATCTGTTTCTCCAGTGTGGACAGCAAGGTTCTCTCAGGAGCCGGCAGACCAGTCGGTGGTGCGGGGCCAGAGGGTGATCCTGTCCTGTGTTGTCTTCAACTACTCAGGCATTGTTCAGTGGACCAAGGATGGCCTGGCTCTGGGAATCGGAGAGGACCTCCGGGGTGAGACATCATACAACCTCCTCGGGCTTCCTGTGCTCTGTGCAGCATGTGACTAAGATGGGTTGATTCAAAGCTGACTCTGATACTTTTGGATCGGAGCTGCTGATAGGCAAAATATTATGCAGCATTGTTAAGAGTTATGAAAGTGGAAAAATTGTCAAAGTCATTTTAGAGTTCTTTCTGGTTCTCTTACACCACCATGCACTCACTTAACGTGGCACACCACACTTCAGAGGGAAGCATGTTAAATGTTTAAAGCCTGTTTTATGCTTACTGTGGCATCTGCAACATTTGCAGTGCAGAGGCTCAGAACTCTTTGGTGCCACAAATAACATTTCTCAACTTAGTTTAGAATTTCATATATCACCTGAAAGGAGGTCTTGGTAACTTAGGCCAACCCCTAACTACAAAATCACTCGTACCACTGTTGTTGCATGCATGCTATCTATTCCGTAGTTGCTAATAAGACCTGTGTTTTCAAATTAACAGTCCATGCATCCTAGTGTGTCTTTCTGAAATGACTGTTAAAGTTGTATCACACTTTGCAGATGCATATAGAGTCGGTCATCTTTTAACCGGAAGGTCATGGGTTCGATTCCCCAGCTCCTGCAGCCACATGTCCGATGTGTCCTTGGGCACGACACTTAACCCCAAGTTGCCAGAGCTGCTTCATTGGTGGCGTATGAATGTGTGTGAATGGGATTATTTACTTCTGATGATCACTTTACAAGTCCATTTAGCATTTACTATGATCAGTGATAAACGAGTGAATGAATAAAAAAGTAACGAAACAATAAAAGGAAAAGCATTTGGTGGTGATTGGAATAAGTGTGCTGGGAACTACTTTAAAACTACAAAAGTAAAACTTGGCCAAAAGTAGGGATGGTCACTATTAACGTTAAATATCTGGAATCAGTCTATTTTGGTAAGGATACTTCCTCAAACACCATTTTCCCTATGTCATGGTCATGCTAGGACTCATAATTGAGCTGGCTGACTTTAACTAGAAGCAGCAAATTGAACGATACATGCTTGTTTAGTTTGACATTAAGCTGTAGACTAGATTTAAGTAGATATCTTCGTTGTTGAGTGAAGAAGTCCCCATGAAATGAAAACTAAGTTTACCCGTTTTAATCCAGCTTTCCTCAATTGAATGTTCATTAATCTGCCATTATATTTCAATTAAGCATTATCTGAGTAGTTTTACATAAAAATAACTATTTTCTCTTCCTGTAAAAACATTTCAAATGTCTTATGACTCGTCCTGCCCTCACAGGCGTTTACTAATTTTTCGACCAATTAAAAAGTAACTATCCAATCAAATTCATCCCAACGTTATGTCCCTCCGTCTATCTTGCGACTGGTTTTATCCCGTTTCAGTTAAAAATATGTCACAGCACGGCAGTGTGATACTAGTAATGCTAAATACACTAATACTACCAATGCAGCTCTCCAATCAAACCATGATGTGACAAACTGTGAATTGATTTCAGTTGATGTTAACTTTAGCCACCTTCTGCATAAATCATCCAGTGTTTCATGGGAAACTCTGCACTCCCCGAGGCACATTAAACTGACACCCTTCAACTTGGCTTAGCAGCATCACGTTATTGAATCTGTCATATGAGCAGTGGGTGACACTGACTGGCTAATATCACGTTTTATTGAGAGCCCAATTCATCAGTTCTGTTGTGCAGCTCCTCGCACTTTTAGCTCACTTGTGTTGCATTTTTTTGTCCCGAGTGAAGACACTTCCAGTTAGATTTATTAAGTCTCCCGCGTGCCTGTTTGTCAAAAACAACAATTTGAGACGCTGTTGTCTGACTTTGACAAAACTGGGGGGAATGATGCATCTTATTGCTGTGTTGCAGAATTTTCAGAATTGCACTGATTAGGCCAGAGGGGGGGAGGCTGTGCAATTACTGGTCAAAACGATTGTGCATATTTTTAACTGATTGGTCCAGAGGGGGGATGCATCATTCGTGACATGCTGTTGCTTTGTTTTTCTTCTTATTGCTGTTGTTTTCCACATTTTTATGCTCCATATTTTTTCAAGTACCCCCCCCCTCTTTAGTTTTCCTACCTTTCATACTTAATTTCCTTTTTGTTCTTTTCTCTACTGCTCTTTCCTGTCATACACTGCACGCTATGAGCTTATTTTTGTAGTCCTGTGGCCTCAGTAATGACTCTCTACTCATCTGCTCGTCCCCTCTCCTCTCCTCACCTCTCCTCCACTGTCTGTCATGCTATTCCACTGCGACCTCCCCATCCAAACTCCCTTGTTTCTCTCTCTACCTCTTTGCTCTCCTTCTCTCAGCTGCCTCTGTTATGCAGAGCCCTCTCTCCTAGTCTCCATTTAACTTCCCTACCTTGTCGCTCCTTCGCTCTCCTTACATTCACCTTGCTTGACACACTCTCCGCTCACACTCTCCTCTTTCTCTCAACCCTTCTTCCTCTCCTCTTTTATGTCCTCTTCTGTCCCTTCTCAGTTCTTTCTGTCTCTCCTTCTCTCCATTCTTTTAATCAAATTGTTACTGTAATGGTCCAGTGCTTCAAGCCAAAGCTTTTAAATAAAAACATGTGAATGAACACTGGCCGCTTCATGCACACATACACTCAGTGTGTGTGTTTGTGTATGAGGCTCTGTCCCTCTGTGTCCCCCCCTCCCTTATTCTCTGGGCTTTTCATACGCTCTCCTCGCTCTCGACATTTCACATGCAAATGCACGTATAATGCACACACACTCTTGCACACATGCATGCAGAAGCAAGGACACGCAAGGTTAGGCAGGCAGCACTGCTCAGTTTGGAGGCTGCACATGGAAGCAGCTCAGAGAATTTCACATGCGATCTACGTCTGGGCAGCAAACATGAATTCTGCACCATGGACTGGACTCGATTTGAGTCCTCTAAAACGTTGCTGTCATAATGCATTCGTCCTTTTCCCCTGCTGGTGAGAGAGAGAGAGGGAGAGAGAGCATGGATGCCACCTAATGGTGAGAATGTACGGCAGTGACACAGCTGGGCCGTGTGTCGGATGGGGGAAGGGGAGTGGATTGGAGAGGCTGTGTGTATGTATATGTGATTGTGTGTGAATGTGTTTGTTTAGTCATGCGTTTGTGTTTGTGCATATCTAGCGCATTAGGGGCCACACATGTCTCTGGGGTCATTTAAGCTGAGAAAGAAAAAGTCTTCATTTCACTTCATGCATGACATAGATCTGATGTTTGCTCATAGCAGGACGCACTACAAGCTGTGCGGTGTTTTTTTCGCATTCTGACACAAACCACAAGGGTATGTGAGGAACACGAAACATGGGATGAACTCGCTGCTTGTAGTTAAAGTTCAGATATTAAAGTTGTAGTGACATAAATTCCCCTTCAGTAAGCAGCTAGCACAAAAAGGGACGAAAAGAAGATCAGGAAATGTAAAATAACCTGATCAGCATGTTTAGTTAAAAGATTTGAAACTAGCTACACTATAGAAGCTCTAACCAAGGTTCAAACATTTAAATATTGTGTATAAAAAGTCAGTCACCATAAAATCAAAAATCATGGCACCAGTTTTTGTATTTTCTGAGCCAAGGAATTTAGCTTTGCTTGTATTAGTAGCCTTTTATGGAGCACAATAAAATGTATTGTTGGCTGATTTTTTTCAGGCCGATGTTGGTCTCTCAAAATATACTAAGATCAGAGTATATGATTTCCTATTCTATGCCACAATAACAATAATTTTTCCAGACCACATAACAGAGAAAAGAATGCTTGACGTAACTGTGTAAATAGTTTGTGTACTATCTGCAGAACAAAACTTCACTTAATCATTCGTGCACTACTCTGCATTTAAACAATGAGTGAAAACTGAAGCAGTGTTTTTGAGAAGCAATATAGTAAAAAAAGATCTGGACGAATAATCACATTTTCTCCATTATTGCGATATGATCATTCCCATTAAAATCATCCCAAAAGTCTTAATTTGTCCCAAGAAATAAGAAAAATATCATCAACTAAAGAAGTAATCCTTTCTCACTCTGGACGCATGCGTTTACATGTTTTATGGATTAGGGCCTGACTGATGTGGGTTTTTTGGTGCTGATATCGATATTGGGGAGGGAAAAAAATCTGATACCGATATATCGGCTGATATCTTTCTTAGATCTATTTTCGTTCTGCAGAGATAGATATACACATTTATTGAGTTGATCCCTGAAATGCAGTTATCCAAAACTTGTGGAAAGTATATATAACGTAGACAAGATGGTCACTCAACTGGAAAGTAGCTGTGCATGTACGTGCATCACTGCTTGACACTCTGGAGAGTGATGATGCTTGTTGTAATCCATATAGCGCCCTCTGCTGGTGACAGTCAGAGAGATAACCGCTAGTGTTATATAGCAATACTCAAATGAAATGCTATTTGATTGTTGAATAAATCTGGCAGTATTAGCGCATGTCTGCGATAAAATTAGCCGATACTGATAGCCACATGATATGCTAATATCGGCCGATATTATCGGCTGGCCGATTAATCGGTCAGGCTCTGACGTGGATATACGGACACAGATGAATTGGTGCTTATTTAGTGGTGAAAAATGACTCTCAGTTTATTTTGGATTCAGAATGAACATTTTGCTTACACAGATATTGTTTAAAACATAGATTAATACAGAAACTGTGAGATTACCACATATCAGATTTACTAAATCAGGATCTACTGTGTCTTTGTGTGTTCCAGCCTGGCCCAGGTACCGTGTGCTCCGCGTTCAGGAGTTGGGCCAGTATAACCTGGAGATCCTGTCGGCTGATCTGTCTGATGACTCTCTGTACGAGTGCCAGGCCCCTGACGCTGCCCTGAGGTCAAGAAGGGCCAAACTCACCGTCCTCAGTACGTTTGAATTCAGGTGACACTGTGCGTATTTATAAAAAGCAAGTGAGATGTTTCTAACGCCGTCCTATCTTGCTTCAGTCCCCCCAGATGAACCGGTGATCGATGGGGGTCCGGAGGTGTTGCTGAATGCGGGGGAGTCGTACAACCTGAGCTGTGTGTCTCGAGGGGCGAAACCTCCTTCCGTGATCGAGTGGCTTAAAGATGGTTTGCCTGTCGAGGGCGCTGCCAGCATCACTGTAGGTCCAAAAATAGAAAGACCCACTAAACACACATTCGTAACGTGGTTATCCAGTTTCCTTCTCACTGTGCTTAATCCTCACTCAATGCTTCCTTCCTTCATCGTTGTCAGGAGGTGCTTCCAGACAGGAAGAGGGTGACCACACGCAGCTACCTGCCCATCCAGCCCGTCGACACCGACACTGGGAGGAACTTCAGCTGTGTGGCCACAAACCTGGCTGTTCCCAGTGGCAAAAGCACAACCGTCACCCTCAACGTACACCGTGAGTAGTAAAAAAAAAAAAATAATAACGCCAAAACTCAAGAAGTATCACTTAAAGGTGCTGTATTTTAAAATCATAAAATATATTGCATTTCTATTGAAAGAATTCCAATTTTGACACAATATATGATGATATTTTCTTGTTAACTGCCACATAAAAAACGTTTTCTAAATCCCAGTCCAATAAAAAGCCTCATATTTTGAAATATAGAACATCTGCCAGAAGCTGAACATTTTATAGCCATTTCAAGTAATGCACAGAAGCCATTTTACCTCCAGCTGTCCAGATTGCAGCATAATATTAAATGAAGCAAGGCTGTTTTTACGAGACTCTCTCTCTCTCTCTTCCAGATCAACCAACAGTGACCTTGTCCATTGAGCCTCGTTCTGTCCTAGAGGGGGACAGAGTCACCTTCACCTGCCAGGCTTCCGCCAACCCTCCTATTATGGGCTACAGGTCTGAATCCACAAGCGAGCACACTCTCATTTATACAGGGCTTCTTAAAGTAGCAGTTACCTGGTCAAACTGTGGAACACAAATTCAGTATTTTTCCCCCCGTTTTTCACATTATGCTTTAAAGCAATGTTATTCTTTTACACTGTAGGATATGATACGATGCAATGTGAAATTTGTCTTGGACTCAAGTGCTGCAAACATTTGGCTGCCTCCACAAAAGCATTTAAAAATATATAAAAAACTACCATATCCACCGTAAATGGCCAATAAAGAACTAAACATGTAGTCCATTGAGAAAATGTTTAGAAAAAAAGACATTTTAAACATCTGTAGTTTCGATTAGAGCCCAACCAATATGGGATTTCTGAGACCGTAAGCTATTTCAGAGGGGGGAAGTTAATTGGTTATCAATATGACGACCCACATTTAACATTTTTGGCTTGGAATGAAATATACATTTTCTCTGTCGATTGTTCACCAATTACTTTAATTTAATAACATGAAATATTGGATACTAATTTAACTGCAATATCACAGTTAGCTTAGCGTTGGTGCTCTTTTGCATGGGCTGCAGGCGGAGTCAAGAATATTTTTTATCTATGCAGTTGCACAAGCTACTTCTTAAATCAAATTAATCCATTAGTTTCAGGTTTTTATGTTTTTGTATGAGGGCAAATATATAAATTGAGAACACATTGGACAAAGGTTCAGAGGGACTGAAACGTTGTGATTTTTTCTGATAAATTGGAGATGCCTAGCAAGAGTAGTGTGCAGGTTTTTTCTTTTCAGAGTGATGGTTTAATGCCCAAAGCACCTACCTCATGAGATAGTTGGATATGCGAACACCTCCTTTAAAACAGGCAAATATCATATCTGTTATGGGCCTTTATTTGCCTGTCCATGTATCACTCTATCACAGCCCTAATTTAAAATGTTGTCAGATATGTTTTCTCAGGCTTTTGCATATTTTACTTAGTTTTTAACATGGTGTGTTTTAATCCCAGGTGGGCTAAGGGAGGCGTGGTGCTGCAGGGTGCCAGGGAGAGTGTATTTACCACCAAAGCCGACCACTCCTTCTTCACAGAGCCTGTCTCCTGTCTGGTCTTCAACGCTGTGGGAAAGACCAACGTCAGCATCCTGGTGGACGTTCACTGTGAGTCACACGCCGCTCATCTCACCTTGTTCCGTCACTTGTGGCCCACTTCACTCACTTCAGTCTAGAGTCAGAGGGATGAAACACACAGTTGTTGTGTTTCTTTTTCCTCCGAGCGGCTTCTCCCCTTTAGTCCTACTGCATTATTACTCAGGCACAACAAAGACCATCTCTTTGTGTGTTTTCTGTGTCTCCAGTCGGTCCGATTCTGTTGGTGGAGCCGCAGCCAAAAACCGTCGATGTTGACTCTGATGTCACTCTCAACTGTAAATGGGCTGGAAACCCTCCTCTCACACTCACCTGGTTCAAAAAGGGTTCAAACATGGTAAGAGAATCAAAACGTACGCTTCTCACATTCCTTTTCTGTTCTAGTATTCACACTTTTTTTTTTTTACAGTTCACACTTCTTCACTGTTTACGAAAGCAGCCTGTCATTCATGGGCTTCCTCTTGTCTGTACACAAAGATGCCTTTCTTCCATTCCTCCCCATCAGGCCCTCTTTCTATCAATTTCACTTATTATGAAGGAAACATAGGGAGAGAGTGAGTAAAAAGGAAAGACAAAATGTATTCAACTTCTGTGTCTTTACATTAACAAGGCGGCTAAAGCCATCAGCAGGTTAGCTTAGCCTTAGCACAAAGGGAAAAGCCAGCATGGCTTTGTACAAAGGTAGGAATCTAATAATCTGCTAATATCAAATATTTTAAGGTTCAGCAATCATCTTATATTTTATTTGTTCAATCCAAAAAAAGATGATGAGCAGATTTTTATTTTTTAAAGGCCATTTGTGTTAATTAGCTTTAGCTGCTAGTTGACTCGGATTAGCTCTTTTTTATCTTTATGCTGTGCTAAGCTAACTGGAATTAGCCTCACATTTACTGCAAAGACATGAGAGCTGTATCAATCTTTTCTATGGCCAAAAGGATGACCAATTGATTTTTGATTTCAATTCAAGTTGAGTTTGTCCTTCTGTTCACAAAATGTAAAAGTCAAAGTTTCAAACAAAGACTTTCCATAGTTTAGACACGTGCTGTTGTAAAGTGGCTAAGCTGCCCTAATACATGTAGGCACACACAAGTGTGATTTGTCAAGTAGACTCTGATACAGAGTCTTGTGTGTAAAAAAAAAGTGTGATTGAAGACTTCTGGACGTCATCAAAGGAAATTAATGAAAGAAAAAAACAACAACCTGGCTAGGATACTTAAAACACTGATTGTGGGAGCTTGTCTATGTTCCCTCAGCCCTATGTTTCCTCAACCATATGTTTCCTTAACTATTTGTTCCCTCAGCCCTTTGTTCCCTCAGCCCTATGTTCCCTCAGCCCTATCTTCACTCAGCCCTATGTTCCTTAAGCCCTATGTTCCCTCAACTATTTGTTCCCTCAGATTATTACTTGCCTCTTAGGGCCAGACTTGGTCACAGTACCCGAGCACGGTACGTTTGTGTTTACACTGATTAAATGAACTGGACTTTGGGGTGAAGCGACTCGGATCCAGGCCCGGGTCCCTAGTGTGAAACCACCCTTAGACATGTTGAATAGGTCTTGTAACTTTAGACATTTAGAGTAGGTGTATGTAAATATTAGTATTGTTGCTTTCAACACAGATTAAAAGTGTTTTTTTTGTCAATCCCAAGATTTAACACAAGACAGTTGCAGCATAGTAAATGTAATCAGCCTCATTACAAGTCTGCCTTAGCCAACCCTGGCCTGACTTGGCCTACACCTACTTCTATACTGTATACTCAGCCTTTTTCAGGTATATATCTCTCTCTAGGTGGTTACATATTTAGACATAATTTTCCCACAGCTAATTTCCCCATCTATGACGTTGCTAAGCAACTGAAAAACCTCTGTGATGGGTTAAAAGCAAGTTTGCATTGTAAGCCAGTTAGGGTCATAATAATAGAAAGCATGCCAAACGTGAAAATATACAAGATGATTAATTACAACAATAAGGTATACAGGTGGAGGTATAACACTACATGAGTCTCTCTTCTACGTCTGCACATGTGGGCTTCTATTTTATTTATCCCCGTCCTGCGGTTTAGCCGATTTGCCTTGTTTATATTTGTGTCCGTTCTGTTAACTCCCCCACAGGTTCTGAGTAACAGCAACCAGCTGTATCTGAAGTCGGTGAGCCAAGCGGATGCCGGCCAGTATGTATGTAAGGCCATCGTCCCACGGATTGGAGTAGGAGAGACTGAGGTCACACTCACTGTTAACGGTCAGAAAACATCCACACAATTTAATATAACACTGCCTGTAGATGAAAATCTAGTACTTTCTAAAAGGTCAGCTTGTCAGTAATTGAAAAAAAAAACCTTTGTATGTCCAAAGTGGTGGCCAGTTATTTTAAAAACGTACAAATGTGCTTGAACAGGCTGAGTAAGGTCAATGTCTTTAAAGAGAAGGAAAAATGCCAGGCTTGAATCATGTTTTTGCAGCATCTTAAGAGTCATTTCTTTTGCTTCTATCACACAAATGCTCAATTGTTCTCTCTTTTTTTAACCCATACAGGTCCACCCATCATCTCCAGTGACCCGGTCCAGTATGCAGTGAGAGGGGAGAGAGGCGAGGTTAAATGCTACATAGCCAGTACACCTCCTCCAGATAAGATTGTAAGTAAAAAGATAGATCAGAAAATGGCTCAATGAGAAGGTCCAAATCTAAACCCAGCATCAATTATACAGACAGAACAAGGAAAAGGTCTGGCCACAAAGAGCTCTAGTCTGACAGCGATTTGTATTCTACTGTACCTTTCTGTTTCCTAAATGGCTCCACTCCTGCCCGGTAATGCTTTTAGGCAATGTCCCTTTTTTTCCCCCTTTTTTTGAGTGGGGACTCACCCTTTAACTCTCCCAGAATTCTCCTCCATCCCCATCACATAAACAAACCAACACTAACACTAAGCCGGTCTGCTTTTAGCTCCTGCGTCAGAATTCATCCTGAATGCTCTCTCCACTCTCCTGTATCACAGAGCGGCAGTAGTAGTAGTTCCTCGGCTTCCCGGCCTCTGTGACTGATCCGTCCTGACTCGCGGTGCGCGCTCTTAATGCAAGTGGCGTAGGTTGGGACAGAAAAAGATTTATAAAATATAAAGGACTGGAGAGGAGCAGTTGTCCCTGTAAACGCAACAGCCAGGAGATTATCCTTCTCTGGAATAAGTGGGCAGATTATGGGAACATGTGGGCTTATGCATAATTAACTCGCTCTGGTACAGTACTTCTATGCTGAATAATACAGTTGCTTTTAGTGGCTTTAGAGTCGGAGAATGTGTAAGATTCTCACCGGCTATGTCACCCCCACAAAACCTCAACCCCTGTCTGCGAAAACATACAAACTGTTGCTGTTCTTGGCAAGTAGTGCAATGTGTGTGTTTGGATGTGAGTGTGTTCTGGCTGTAAATCTGGATGTGTCAGATCTTTCTGCACTTTGTATCTGAGTTGGACAGATGAGGCCAGTAATGGCTCTCCCCTAAATAAGATATATGTATGAACCAGTCACTCCTTTATGATAGACGAGATAAAAATCTGTTATCAAATAGTTTACTGATTAAAATGTTAGGTCATATTTTCATTTCTTGTCCTTTTTTTCTTTCCTAAATGTTTTATTGTGCTTTTTCTGTTAGGTACAGAAGATAACAGCCTATCAAACCACATTAATACAGCTGGTTAGCTTAGCTTAGCATGAGAACTGGAAACAGTGGGAAACAGCAAGTCTAGATTATCTTAAATTTGTGTAATACAAAAAAAACCTGTAAAGACATTACATCACATTAAAGACCCGTAAAAAAATAAAATCTATGCTTTATATTTTTTCGGTTGTGTTCTACTTTTAGCTATTATTTATGCTAAATTTCTAAAACAGTATTCACGCCTGAAAATCAGTCAGAAAATGAGGCAGGAAGTGACAAACTGTTAAAGGCACAGTATGTAGATTCCGCCACCAGGGGGCTCTGCAATAACAAAAGATGACGTTGAGGCTGGCGGGGAATAGTGGGAGTTCTCTCTGCTGGAGCAGGAGAGCAGGGAGACAGAGGGAGGGGCTAAGTTGAATGAAGAAATTTGAATGAATTTGTGAGAGAATAAACACAGTCTTCCTGCTTGGACTCACGCTGAGCGCCATTTTACCGAAGCTAAATTAAATGTGTTCACCTAACTGGCTGCTGGCTTTACAAAAGATATTCCCTTAAGTTTAACACCGGGGAAAGCGTTAAGAATGAAGCTGATTTAATCATATTCATCTTGTGAAAGTTTTGTGGTCACAGATGAACTAAGTCGAAGTTTTTACTTTGAAACAAACTTTTTTGAGAATACAAACCCCGTCATGTTTAATTCAGTACTTCACGGTATGTAGAGGAAACCATCGACGGCTAATTTGATCATGAAGTACATTACCTGAGTCAGCTGACCTCATGCTCACCTACAGTAATAGACTCTTCTGTAAGGGTTTGAGTAGCAACATGTGGTGTCATCTGATCAGTGTTAACGCTTTTTCTGATGGGCTTCACCCTGACAAGAGAGGGCATGCCTGGAAAAAACAGGAAAATGGTTAAAAGCAGCCATGTAAAATATACCTGACTAATGTGTTCATGTGTGTTTAAGTACATTAATGGATGCATATGACCTTAGTGTGGAGGATTGTATCATCGTAATAGCACAGCATTATATACGGGTAAATTTAACTCTGTTTGATGCAGTGATGGCTTGTTATAGCTACAACAAAATCATGAAAACATGTCAAGTTTCAAGTGTCGAGTTGGGAATAATTGATTCATCTGATATGTTCTGATTTATTGAACAACATACCTGATAAAAAAAGATCCCTCTCTACTTGTCTCATGTCTTAATCTGATATGGCCTCCTGTGCGCTGCAGGTGTGGGCGTGGAAGGAGAACGTGTGGGAGAAGGAGAAAGGGACCCTGCTGGAGAGATACACGGTGGAGCAGAGCAAAACATCAGCAGAGGGCGGCGGCGTCCTCTCCACCCTCACCATCAACAACGTGATGGAGTCCGACTTCATGTCCACCTACAACTGCACGGCCTGGAACGCGTTCGGCCCGGGGACCATGATCATCTCACTGGAGGAGACTGGTGTGTGTTTTTTAATTACCTTATTATTTTTCAATTTTTATAAGATGGGGGCAACACAGCATGAAGTGGTTTTTGCAAGATAATTTACAATAGAGGACTCCCAATGAGCTATCATACAACTGTCTTATTTCAAACTCTTAAAGGAAGAATGTGCCGCTTTCTGATCCAGTAGATGTCGCCCTTGAGCACCAGCAACCAAAACAAACTGCTGTTTGGCGACACCTCAGCCATAGTGAAGCCTTTGCTCTCTGTAAAATAACAACCTGTGAACAGATAAAGAATATACGAGTAGCTTTCAGGGATATAGCGATATTAGAAAAAGTCCATCAGGACATGTTTGCTATCCACTGAACTGTGGGTAAAAACGTTCCCTGATGACGGAAAGCAGAAAGCAAAAAGAAAAGAAAAACCAAGAAGGAGAAAAAAAAAGCCAAAACCAAATGAGGTTAAAGAAACAAGGGGTTGGATGTCGGAGAAATTGACAAAACAGAAGAAGACGTGTGAAGTAAACTCTCAACGTAACACGATATACGTCCACAGCCTTCGACAGAGACGGGTCAGAAAGGGAGTAGAGAAGCTGCTCCTTCACAGCGAAAGGAGCCATTTGTCCTCAGGTGTTGAAGTCACTTATGAGGTTAAATTGGACTTGTCTCATTTCACAAATGATGGAAATGTTCCGTTCATTATGAAGTACATCAGCTCGGTAAGCTAAACTAAAGACTTTAAGAAGGCTCTGTAGTTTATCTTTGATACGGACGGAGTTCTAACTGTTGAAGCTCATGAACTGTTTTTGAGCAGAAGTTTAAAATCACTCCTTCTCAGTAAGTGTAGCCCTGTATTAATCCCCACACATTACAGTAAGCTTGTTTTCACAAAGGAAATAAACCCTTATAAGGTAATGCACCTGCTTTCTCTACATTATCCCTTTCTTTTTTAACAAGAAACGTCATTATTTAGAGTGGGACAACAAATATCAATCCGGCAATATATGGTTGTCCTGATTCTGTTGATACAATTATCAAATCACTGGTGCCAAATAGGGATATTTTCATAAATCAAATAGACCCACTAAACAGATGTCTGGTGCTGCTTATGACACAAATGAGGGAAACATGAACAGAAGTAAAATAACCAGAGAAGACACAGACAGCAGGATCATGTTGGACAGCGGTGTAAAGAAGTTTAAAGATGAAGCAGGATAAGATAAGATGGGATGAGCTTTATTGTCCCACTGGGAAATGTTCCATTTAAAGGAAGAATGTGCAACATTTTACTCATAAATACAGCAGAAATCAAGTATATCCTGTGTAAATGTCTCTCTGAGTCATGTCTACAATGAGTGAGACGCACGAGTCCCGCTGGTTGTGTTGTTGTCTGAGCCGTATTTACGTCATGTTTACACGGACAGGACGGCTGAATCTTCTTATTGGGTATAAAAGTACGAGTGAGAAGAATAACATACTGTACTCACTGCTTATTTGAATGTCACGTAAGCGTTTTAAGATCACGGTCACTCCGTGTAAATTCACATGCAATGTAAAGCTACAAGCTAACTAAGGAGCGCTAACATATAGCCTGCTAACACAACAGTGCAACTCAAGACAGGGACAATTTTGTCCACCACTTGCGCTTAATGGTGCCTTATTATGGATTGTGCCAATTGATAAGGGGATGATGAGGGGTTGCAGGTGAGTCACTGAAGAAGAGAGGAGGATTCAGTGTGGCGGAGGTGTCGCTAAAATAGCAGTTTGTTTTGGTTTCATGCTGGTGCTGAAGGGCGACATCTACTGGATCAAAAAGTGGCACATTCGTCCTTTAAATAAATATCAGTAAAACATGTCCAATTAAATATTCATTATAATCCGTATATGGTAAATTACAAAAAACATAAACATGCAACTCACACACACCTGCACACTCGTACACACACACCTTACAGCTTAGGTGGTGTTGAGGGCTTCAATGGACATGGGGACAAAAGAGTTTTTCAATCGGTTGGTCCTGCCCAGGGGGGTACCCTGTAGGGTCTGCATGAGGGGAGGAGCTGGTACTCAGGGTGAAGAACGAGATGTGTCTGAGATAATAAATCAAAAAGCACACCACTCATTCCCTTGCGGTATTCATAATGCATCCATCATCACAGCTACAGAAACGAAAATCCAAAACCATCACACAACAAACTACAACTACAACATCTCACAGGTGTCCGTGTCGACGCAGGGTAGCTCCACCTTTTTGGAACATAAGAGGTGAAATTTACACCAAATAGCGCTAAATAGATATACATATCATCCACTTGACCTTTTTAGGAGTTTTCTATGTTCTTCAGTTAACCAGAGATCCTGATTTATCGTTATATGGTTGTCCTGCAATAAATGGATTACCACAGAATTGCTGTATCCTGTTGTTATTGTTATCACGGGCAATACATCGCGTGTCGTATCGGACCTGGAACTCCATATATAGCAAACACCGGAATCATGTTTGTAAAAATAGAATAAACGCATATTTTTTCTGCGACTCTTATGCAATTTAGGTTTAAAGATATGTTTTTATATTGTATATCTTTGATTATGCAGCTGTGTATTTGGCATTCCTAACGCAACTCTCTCTGTGCCTCTCTCTCTCTTTCTCTCTCTCACCCACTTCAGAGGAAGTCCCAGTGGGGATAATAGCTGGTGGGACAGTGGGCTCCACCATCCTCCTATTCATCTTCCTGCTTGTCCTGGTTCTTATCTTCTACAGGCAGCGCAAAGGCAGTGAGTCATACTCTCCATGTGCTTAACACATACATAATAAAACAAAGAGCATGTCTGCATGTACAGTACAAATGTTTAAATCCTCCTCACTAAAGCAGAGAAAAATCAAACACCTACAACTTCCCCTCCGACATATGGATGTAGGTCCCCTCTGAACTTCCTCCTCCGGCTCGTGAAAACACACCACGCGTGTCCAGCTGTATTCAACCTGGCCTTGTTTTGCTTCCAGGTCGGCGTGGGGTCACTCTGGGTAAGCCTGACATCAAGGTAGAGACGATAAACAAGGAGACCCACAGCTTAGAGGAGGACTCCGGCAGCGTGTCCACGGCTTCGCGCATGGTCAAGGCCATGTACTCGGTGAGCAGCAGCAGGATATGTGTTCTTGGGCAGATCGCTGTTTACACAGCCTGTAGTCGTAGAAGAAAACCTCAGATTAACTCAGTAACCTCTCCCCACGCTGCACTGTACATTTTCAATGAAAACAAACCATGTTTCCCCTTGTAAGTGCTCCTTTTAACTCGTTTAACACCGTTCTCTCTTCTCCTGTCATACTCTGTTGCCTCCTTCCCTCTTCTGTTTTTTGTTACGGCACCTTTTTCTCCTCTTTTTTGTTTTTTGTTTTGTTGTTTGATGGTTTAGTTTCTCCCCTCTGTGTCCTTCTCTCCTTCCAATCAGCCCTTTAAAGATGACATAGAGCTCAAGTCTGACCTGCGCAGCGACACCCTGGACACCCGCCAGGAGTATGACCTGAAGGTGAGCTCACACAGATGCAAGAGATACATTTCTATCAAACCAGGGAGCAGATCGTCCTCACAATCTAAGCAAACAAACGTTTTCCATGCTAAGATACTTAGAGTTCTTAGAGGTACAGAAAACATGAAGAAAAACACTGATATAGTCAGGTCTTGTGCAATCCATTTTGAGCCAGGTTTCATTTTAAGAATACCTCATATCCTAAACATGACTGATATGGTGACTCCTCTCTCATGGAAATGATGTCACCCAGGACAACACTGAGAATGTTAAAACCATAGTACATCATTATGATTGAGAGGTTTTCTTTACAGTAAATGAAGCATCATCCAGTTACGTGTCAGTAATTTCACAACACCCACTGAGTCATTATTGACATCTGATGTGTTCTTAGAGGTGACATCACTTTTAGAAACTACACCAAAAAGGTCACTTTGAGCCCTCTAGAGGTTGCACATGTGCACCTGAAGTGTCCATAAGAGGACAAAGAGGAGGGTTTCTGAAAAGCAGCCTCACTCGGGGTTTCACATGTTGCATTGATAAAAAGGCAAATATTCTCATTATGGCGCTGTTTTCACAAATTACACTCCTGGAAATATCTAGAACTGTTCTGGATATTCTCCTGACCTGGTTGTTCACATATGCTCCTCAGAACTACATACTGAAGAACAGAAAACGTAATTCAGCAGTTTAATTACACACGCGGAGATCGTAGTGGTCTCGTGCATACACTCTATGCACCGTGCAGCAGTCACAGTATATAAACGCCACTCCCCCCTCCCATTGGCTGGAGGTGAATTTGAAAATATACTAGAAGGCTGGCAGGAGAAACTCCAGGTGAAGTCGGAGCAGATGATTCGGCTGTTTTCATTCACACATACAGCTCCTCCGATATATACCAGGAGTTTTTCAGGAGATTTCTTCAAGTGTGAAAGCCTTATAGCAGACTCTTGGTCTTCTACCTCTCCATCGTTCTTTTGACACCATGTTTTGCCTCAGGAGACCCCCCGCCCCTCTCCTGTCTGACAGCGATAGTCCTCGCTGTGAGGTGAATGTGTTAATAACCAGATCAGGAGAATTTCAGGAGCAATTTTTTCAGGAGTGCATGTTTGAAAACAGATACATTTTCTTGTGTGTTCATCGATTGCCTCACAAAAATGTAAGACTGTCAAAAGAATGTTTGAAAGCTGATTTATTTTATTTTTTTACTGGTGGTAAAAGTCGACCTAAAAGGTTTCAGTAGTTCCCTCTCCTTTGACTTTCAAACCTTTTATCTTTTCTCCTTTAGCACAGTGTTTCAGAGCAAAACCTACAGCGCTGATGTTTGTTTAACTGTTGCTAGACAGCCAGTATGACATATTACTTCTGACTAACAAATATGACTACGGTCCAGTACAACTATTCCCCCTCTGCATCAGTACAAACTCCTCTCTCAGTGCAGCTGTCTCAGGCCTGGAGAATTTTGAGACCTCTATCTGTCCTCTACTGTTAGGTGTGTGTTGATGCATTCCTGGCATCAGCTGCTTTTTGGGGGAAAGCAGTTCAGTTCAACGTCAATGTGTTCTACTTATGCACTGATTTGATGTTGGAGGCTTATAATGAGTGTTACTGTTGCACAAGAGAAGAAAAGAGAAGGATATTAAAAACAAAAACGATGATTGAATTTCTTTAAATCTGCTGCTCCTCTGCTCTCCTCTGCCCTTAAGTCTCCGTCCAACTGTTAGGCAACTTGCTTCCCTGATTACTGACAAAGTTGGCTTACTCATCATGGGGATTGTTAAAGACAAAGCAAGAAACAAACAACTCAAAGTAGTGAGAACTTTTAAACAGATAAAGGGTGTTTGGGCGTACTCTGCCCATTCAGCCGGCATGAATGATTTATACATTTTGACACCGGGGGGGCAGGGTTTAGCTGGTGAATGTATTTTCACGCGTGAAGCTGCCAAAATGTTCTGCTGAAACTCCCCCCCATGAATATTTTGTGAGGGCAAACACACCACCCCTCTAGCTGGAGTGCTGCCTTGGATCACTTTGAAGAAACACAGACATGAATCCACCCCAGGAGGTGGTTAGATCACCCCGACAACAGCCTCAGCCAGACTCTCTCTCTCTCTCTCTCTCTCTCTCTCTCTCTCTCTCTCTCTCTCTCTCTCTCTCTCTCTCTCTCTCTCTCTCCCAGCTGCCTGAAGCACTAAAGCGGTGATACAGAGTTAGGAGTAGGGTTGGGGGAGAAGTCGGGTATGTTAGAGACAATGAGAAGGCAGAACCGTGTCAGAAATGATAGTAGAGTATTCAGCAGGGGGTGCAGTGAACAGGAAGACCATCCTTCATCAGCATCCTGCTGGAGAGGCCCAGAGTGAAATAGAGATTTTTAAATTGACGAAAGCTTTGAGCAAAACAAATGTCCAAATCAGGATTTCAGATTTTCTTTTTGTTCACTTGGTCAGAGAAGAGAAAGCTCAAACAAATTAAACATTGTTATATTTGAAGTAATTTTTCTAGAACACAATGTGCACATTTTCTACATGAAAGCATGCAACACAAAAGAACCGACACACAGGAAATAAAAACACACATTGGCAACAATAGATCAGACAATCAACATCAATTAATTAAAATCAAACCAAATGTAAAAACAATAACAGAAACGCTGACGAAGGCTATAACATGACTCCAAATGAAAAGTCAGATCAAATAAATAAAGGTTTTAAGATTACTTAGTTTAAAATCACCCAGAGAGCTTGGACTTTTAATGTCCGAAGGGACTGAGTACCAGAGTTTAGGAGCGTCAGAACAGAAAGCTTCTCCCCGCTGCTTGTGTAGGTCACATGAGGGACATTTAAAAGGGAAGCATAGAGGATCTAAGAGGTCTCAGTTGGTGAAATGATCTGGCTCATCACAGATATTAGATTTATTTTTGGAGATAAATTTGGATAGGACAGTGGATAGAGTAGGAAATCAGGAGAGAGAGTTGGGAATGAAATGTGGGAAAGGAGCCGCAGATCGCAACCACAGTCTCCACGCACGTGTGGCTGCTTGACCCGACCGCTAGGCCATCGTGCCCCGCAGAAGCAACATGTTTTCTGTTGTTCTACACGTTTTAAACACACAGAGAAAGAGATGCTCTCTGGTTTCACGTCACTCCTGTTAATGATTGTTGTGCAACTTCCTATATTTAATTTGGGTTAATGTATTCCATTTTTAGTTTGTAGGTTAATTTAGTCTTGTAAATATTTTAAACATACAAATATATTCCCTGTCCCCGCCGCTGTCTCGGCCACAGAGAAGCTGTCATTCTGTGGGAAACGCTGATTAATCTAAAACGCTACTTGGCTTGTTTGGCAGAGGCGTAAAACTGCGATGTGGTAATTCCAGTTGAGGACTTGTTTTCTTCATACATCAATTTGCATACATTTCTGAAAAAGGACTCTGATCCCAAGCAGCTGAGTCACAAAGAAGAGTGCAAAGTGCCCTCACAGCACAATCTTAATGAATCTGGGCCTGGATGCTGAGCAGCTGTATACACACGGTTCACCCTGACCTTCTGATGCACAGACAGTTTCTCTTTGGGGATCAGGGACGAGCATCACATTATTAATATTATTATAGAGACCTTTTGACCTTTAAAATCTACTTTGGCGATACACAATGATTTTGACTACTACCCTCCTTAACTTCCAAACTTTTGAGGGAATTCCCTGAAAATGGATTCCAGTGGCTAAGAGCTCCACGAATTAGGCATCAATTGCGCCCGCTATTTGCTAAACGCGTTTAACGCAACTAATGTTTAAGCGCAGAAAAAACACAAAAAGTTGTTCTGCCCTTTACAGTATGCTCCTATTTTGCGTCAGATCTTGGAGTCGAGCCGACAGCATCTGCTCTCTTTGCCTCAGGGAGCTGCACTCTGCGCTTCTATCCTGACGGAGCTCAACTCTGTCCACATGAAGATGATGAGCTGGATTGAGGGGGGGAACCTTTTTCAAGTTTTTTGTGCCGTCGAGTCCTTACACATGTGATACAAGTTTCACCGTTTATAACAAAGCTTCCTTCCTATAATAAGCCAGAAAAAAAGCAACTCAACCAGATAACATTCCTATACCCATCCTGCGTAATGATCCAGACCGTCTCCACATGCTGATAGAGTGTGTGTGTATGTGCCAGGGTGAGACTCTGGTAGCCCTGGACTGATTTCAAAGTAATGTTTAAATATATAAAGACTGCAGACCGGTTACCGCCAATTGACGGTAAAATTGAAATGTTCATCCTAACTGCGAGTTTGTGAATCGCACCTCTGTTGCAATGAGGCTCTTTCGCATAAAATGGGGCGATTTAACCCAAAATTGAAATGCATGCAAATAGCTCTGGCACATAGAGACGCTATTTGCTCAGTGGCGCAGTTTGGGATGCATTAACCCTTTGTGTGGAATTATTCGCTGTCATTTTCTTTCATTTGCACAGATTTAGCAGGTGCATAAGCCATGCAACCCTTTTGTAGACCAGACCCTTTATGGTAACTTTGTGTGTTTGTATTTTTTGTTTCTCTCTACAGGATCCCACGAATGGCTACTACAACGTGCGAGCCTCCACCCACGATGAAGGCCGCCCTGCCTCACGATCCACCATGCACTACTCAGACTACCGCTCCCCTACAGGAACACCAGGGGGAGCAGCATCTATCAGCAGCAGTGCCGGAGGTTCAGGAGCCACAGCCAGCGGTGGAGCCCCCGTTCCCCCTGGCCCCCTCACTTCCCCTGGCCGCCCACAGGCCTGCTACGACCCCAGACCCCCCTCCAGACTCTCCCACATCAGCTACGCCCAGTTCAACACTTTCACTCGTGGGGGGCAAAGCCAGCAACCCCCGACTAACCCCGCCCCTGTGGCTGGCGAATTCCCAGGGGACTGCAGCCTATTGGACTCCACTTCCCAGCTAGCCTACGACAACTACGGATACCCCTCCCATTACCAGACGTACCGCATGGGTTTCGCCCCATCCAGCCTGGCCCCACTTGAGGCCGGCCCATCCTATGAAATGTATGGGGTGGGGTCAGGTGTTGGGGCACCAGGGGTCAGCGTTAGTCCTGGGGGTCCTCCTCCCCCGGGATCAGAGACTGGACTTGGGAAGTACGGCAGCTCCACTCGCTTCTCCTACACCTCGCAACACTCTGACTACTCCCACAGCCGACACACACAGAGGATGCAGACTCACGTGTGAGACAGAGAGACGCAGAAACACCTCACAGTCTTAGCAGAGCATGAGGACGCATCTTATAAATAGTGTCACACCTTAAAAAACACACACACACACACACACGATCATAGAGGTACACGCACACATTTTCACACACTAACACGCCCTACAGAACCCCAAAAAAAACATCACACATGCACAGAGTCAGAAGACCATGCCCGTGAGACAGGGAGGGTGTGAGAAACACAGAGAGAAAAGCGGAAAGAAGGAGTTTTAGCAAGACAGGGAAGGGAAATTCCACACAATTTTGAATTCCCAAACTCCCAACGTGTTCGTATTTCCGAGCTCTGAAAGAGCGGACAGCGCAAGTCACAATCAAGACTGGGGAAGAGAGCGAGAACCAGAGACGAGACGAGAGATCACAGATCTTTGGAGCCCTATAGCTTTTGCTATGAACTGACTTTGTAAATGATGAGAGAGAACGTCTTAAGGCAAACCTGACTGACTGTCGAATATGGTACACCCCGATTGGGAGAAACCTCAACCAGTGGAAGTCATTCCTGGCCGCCATTATTTTTTACTTTTATTGCTGGTTGTCTTATCCATGATCATAGAGCACATATAAATGTAGTCTCCCATACTGCCCTTGGGTGCATTGGTACATTCCATCATGCCTGTTAGGCGGCGTACGGATGGGGAGAGTGAGTGAGTTGGGAAGGGGTTTGTCATCATTTTGCACTTCATCTACAGTATTCATGCATAGACGTCCCTTATCTATATCTGTGTATTGTCTTCTTTTTATTTGCACACTTGACTAGAGCTTTGTATTCTATTTTTTAACATTACAGAATTATTTTTGTCAATGTAAAACATGTAAATGTGTATGTATGGACCAAACGTTTGAACATGAGTGCACATAACTTGGGAGTTTGCCTGGGTGATTCCATTGAGACAGGGTGAAGAGTTGTGCCAACAGAAAGATCCTAAATTCAGGATTTTATTTCCCATGAGAAGGGTATATCAGTGTATAAAAGAAAACCTAGTGCCAAGTGTTCATGTTGTTCTTCACCTTAGACCATGTATATGCAGTAGAAGCTCCTTCTATTGGTGACTGTTGCTTTACAAACCAGGCTTCGGGGCCTTGAGTCATTCCCAGACATTTCCGTAGGCTGGAGCCCTTTTTTTTGTCCGAGCTCTTAACTACACGCCTGGTGCAGACAGAGAGAAAAACACAGATGTTGGGTTTAGAACTGAGTGGCCTTATAGAGGAACATGTCGTACATTTCCATTTTGAATCATTCCTCATTGTCTGTCTGCCAAAACGGCCAGAGGAGAATGTGTAAGGAGAGGTTCAATGAAGGCTTGTCCACAATATTGACATGTAGTAGTGTATGACTGTGACTGTGTGGGTGTGCGAGAGTGTGTGAGAGAGAGAGAGAGGGAGTGTGTGGGCGTAGGCGCGCACATCAATTTGTACAGTGTGTTTGTATAGATGTGTGAATGACTGCGCGTGTATGGAAGGCATACTGTAAACACGCAGCGCCCGACTCACCTGCGTGTGATGAAAGTATGCATCTGGATGAGTATGCAGTGTGTGTGTGAGCATGTCTGTGTCAAAGTGTGCGGGTGTGAGTTTCAGTATATGTCCATATCATTTCTCTCACAATCCTGTTACAGTACTTTTATACCTCTGGTAGGACTGTATCCTGTATTATTGTGTCTTTGAATTTAGGAAAATCCAATGTTTATCTTATTGTACTGTTCTTCGTAGCAGAGAAAACTGTTCAAAAGATGTACAACGAACGTTATCAAACTCTCATTTTTTAATTTCATTATCTTCAATATTTTTTAAAAATGGTATGTAATTATTTTTCCACAGTATTACATAAATAAAAGCACTGTTTTTTATAAGAAATCTGACTTTGTCCTCTTTTGGGTGGATGTGATGACTTCACAAAATACTCAATGTAATGGAAGGTAGATTCAAGCTCAATGTAAACGTGATGTCTAAAAATAATTATAATGATAATAATAATAACTTTCTCTTGTTTTTCTCCAGCTGGTAATTATTTGAATTGTTGTTGTTAACCTGCTTAAATTTATCGATGCAAAGAAGTTCCACATAGGGTTACGTAAATCTTAAATGTCATGGTTTGAGTAAGGGATGCGCAGTAAATGTTATCGTTACAATAAGAGCTTTCAAAATAAATCGCAAATGTCAGATTTTTTTTCTAAACAAGCCCCGCCTCCAGGCGGGCGACCCGGGTTCAAGTCCAACCTGTGGCTCCTTTGCCGCATGTCATTCCCCACTCTCTCTCTCTCTCTCTCCCTGATTTCCAACTCCATCAACTGTCCCATCTCAAAAAAGATAAAGGCATAAAAAGCCCAAAAATAAACTTTGAAAAAAGAAAGGTAGCTATCGGCTACCATCAGACTAATTGTTTAGCATATTTAGTGGTGAAAAAAAAGCTTGACTTTTGCATTTGTTTGGAATTACTTCCTGTATTTTTTCATATTGCAGTATATATCGTAGAAAGAAAATATAACACAATGTCATTTGTTCCCAAATATTGTTCAGCCCTAGTTTGAGTTATATTCATGATTTTCTCATTCATGTGTTCAGTTTTGGGTGTTATACAGTTTTCTAACTCCCCTGTCCATTTCAGACCCAGCCACTCCCACCTGTCTGCCTCTCTGCCTTTTAGATTCTCCTCACCTGCTCCTTCACCTCACACACTTGTTACCCATTGCTTGATAAGCTCCCAGTATGTTTAACCAGTTCCTTTTCACAATCCCTCTGCCAGGTTGTCTCAGTGTGTTGCCTTAGCTTTCTGACGTTCTTATAGTCTTCTTTTTGACCTTGCCTTAACATTTTTGGATCTTGTCTCAGCCTGACCCCCTTAACTCGGTTTGCCAGCCTGGATTTGTATCCTTGAATTTACCTTTTGTGAGTAGCCTAAAGATTGCTGTTCCTGGAATAAGTCTTGTGCTTGGTTTATTTTGCCAATGAACGGTGACATTAATTATGGGGACGAATCTTATGAATAAGAATCGATGCATAAAAACAAGATGTTCCCATGTTCAAGTAGCAATAGGCCTATTATTTACAATGGTAGTCCATAGCTCGGTAAAATAAAACAGCAGAATTACAAGAGGCAATGAATAGAGAATTTATGTAATAAAACAAAGGTAATATCATTTTAACTTAGGCTACTTAAAAATGCATTTTACTATACTGCATTAACAAGTACGCTGTTGTTATGTGTGGATATGAATCATATCGACAGGTGGCAGCACACCCCGTACACTCCTAAAGTTTTAACAGCAAAAGAAGAAACTACAATACGTCATTGGCCAGAGGTTGTCTAACAGCCAAGATGGCGGCCACGATGTTGAGGTCGCTCTCCAAACTAGGACGTCCTTCAACAAAACTAATATTAAATAATAATTTACTGAGCCCTGGCTGCACTGTTCTGCAAAACAGGTAAGACAACAAAGAGGCCAAACATGTCGCTTTTGTGGTGCTCGACGCCCTGTAGCTTTTAGCTCCTTACAAACAAGCACTCAGAAAGGCTAATGCTAGCATGAGTGCTAAAAAAAAGCCGACTGGTTGTCTTCTTGTTCAAGTCAATATGTAATTTGTTCTCAATGGAAGAGGGGCTGTGCACATATATAACTATCGCTGCAATGTCCTCTTTAAAGCTCACATTTCCAGATAGATTATCTGTCCTGCTGCAGCTGCTAATGTCAGTCCTTAAGCTGGAACAGCTAGCATTCAGATTAGCCACCGTGTGTCAGTATTTACCACCACACAGTTTATTTGCATCCTCTGTACACTGTGTGAGGTCAAATTATGGTCCACATTAAAACAGAATACTAGAGGTTTATATAAAGATTTGGGTGAGGTGATTATATCCTAAAACCTCGGCTTGTTGTTAAGTAATGTGGACGAGTAAGCAGTGTGTGTTTACAACCATGCTAGCTAAACTACGATGATACTCCATGTTAATGATGAAGGTTTGTTTATAAATCACCTTTCATGCAAACAAAATAAACTTATTAACAGCGACAAGAAAAAGCTTAAAAGAATGACAAAAACTTGGTTCAAACAATTGCACACGAACAAAAACACGTGTAATTAAAACAATAAAAAAGGTAAAGCGTTCACAAAAGAAACAAAAAAACAAACATGAAAAATATAAACTTTATTGATGTATTTAGTTGTTACAACAGCTGAAAAACAGCATGAATAGCAAAAAGTTAAAAAACAGCAACAAACATGTTTACATTCATTAAATAAAGGAAGAAAAACTACAATAGAAATAAAATAATACCAGGCTTAAACACTATGTACACTTTAACTTGTGGAAAGACAGATCAGATATTATTAAAAACACACACAGTGTGTAGCATTAATGATATTGATGATTATTATACAGAGTCACATGGTGCTGTTAAACAGTCTGACTGCAGATGGAATAAAGGACCTGCGGTAGCGCTCAGTCTTGCAGGGCGGATGTCTCTGAAGGAGCTGCTCAGAGTCACCACAGTAACCTAAATATAAATACTTAATAAGAAGCTATATGTAACTTTCAAAAATACTGTTTGTAGTGATACCGCATGGCCGTCAGGCGAACTGCCTAACGGCCTAATGATTTATATATAGCTACAAGTTACATATTTATGTAACTTTTTACATGTATAAATCGTTTTTTATCGCTCATTAATAAGCGAACGTTTAACTGATGTGAAAAAGTAGATGTTCACTGTCTATCTGTGTTGCCTGTATACAACTTGCCCGGGTCCGATTTCTCCGCGGAAAGCTCCAGGCAGTGTCATTTTATTTGCGTTCTCAACGTCCTCCTCACTCCGCTCCGCTTACAGAAATCAACAGTACAAACTCATCACACACTCCTGCTCTCAAGCAGTGCCTGCCGAGACTGTCGTTTGTAGGATGGAGAATGAGACACACAGACTCCTTCACAGACTCTCACATGTGTATGACCACTTACCTCCTCTGTAAACATTATGCCGGTAAATATCCAGTGTTTCAGGGGCGATGTTGATGCTCATTTGTGTACATACGAGCAACAGGTTACTGGTGCAGTTCACCTGATGGCCATGCGGTATCGCTACAAACGCAGTATTTTTGAAAGTTACATATAGCCCCTTTAAAGACGAATAAAACATCAATATAAAACATTATAATGAAATAGTAAAACCCTACATAAAAGAGAACTGAATAGCTTTGTGTTTAGTTACTTTTTTTAAAGTTACTAATATTTCCAGCTCCTCTCAGGTCTTTTTCAAACTGTTATCAGTAATTATCAGTGGGTCATTAAAAGTGACCTCTAAGTAGACTTTGTATGACTAGATTCTGTAGGTTATAACAGGGTTTTACAAAGTGGGGTCCTAACCCCCTGAGGGGGTCGTAAGGGGGTGCCAGCAGGGGTCATGGAAACTTGGAGGGAAGAGGGAGGCAAATGAACAAAAATAAAATGGACTTGTAACATTACAATTATTATTGCACAAAACATTTGAACATGTCTTTTTAGACGTCACTGATCACTGTATATTAAAATGTGTGTTCTTTTCTATGACAATCTTCTGATTTAATAAAATAACACAACACACGACGGATTGAATGTAATGAATGAAAAACAAGAGAAACAAACATAAGAAAATATGTTTACTGTTACTATGCTGATTTCTTTATTTATAAAACACTATTTACAGAAAAAGACATTGCATGAAGTAAAATAAGGAAACATATTAAGAATCTGTGTGTTTAATTTTTGATAATCGCCATCGTAACGTACAGAGAATTCAACAAATTTAGCAAGAGGGGCTCCCCACCAGAGAGCACAGCAAAGTTAGGTAACCCCTGTGTTATAGCAGCTGATATTAATAAACAGATTTAGTCTTTTTACCATGACCTACATCATAAGTTTGCAGGTTTCTCTCATCATTTGGTTCTGATTATAAGTTGGTAAACAAAGTACAGCGTGGTATCCAAACAGCAGCCTCAATCAATCAGATTAAAGTCTCTCTGGCAGCGTGCAGGTAGCTAAGAAGTGTCACCTACCTAACACTGCAATGTTTGTGTTGGCACAAAGCTGAGTGCCTGTCAAAACAGCCTCTCTCTATGTTAAGAGTTTTTGTAATGTCTTTTACAGGCAGAAACAATGGCAGCCAGACGTGGAGTGGACAGAGCAGTTTGCTGGAGCAGTGATGTACCCCACTGCCGTTAATGAGAAGTGGAACCCACCCCCATGGAATGGTACTTTCAACACACAGCATTAAGCCGTTTTAACAAATGTACTGCTGAACATTTCTAGAGAACTTCAGGCTCCTCTTGATCTGGTTGTTCACACATACACCTTCACAGCAGGAGAATACTTTGTTGTCGGGTAATATATGTATGGGAGGGGGGACAGGGGGTGTTTATGTAACAATTGCTATGTGTCCTGCATGTTTGTATACTGCTACTGGATGCCTTGAATTTCCCTCGGGATCAATAAAGTATCTATCTATCTATCTATCTATCTATCTATCTATCTATCTATCTATCTATCTATCTATCTATCTATCTATCTATCTATCTATCTATCTATCTATCTATCTATCTATCTATCTATCTATCTATCTATCTATCTATCTATCTATCTATCTATCTATCTATCTATCTATCTATCTATCTATCTATCCCTGGTGGGCAGGGGGGTCTCCTGGGGCAAGACATGACGCAAGAAAAAAAGCTAACATGGCAGACGAAGCAACAGAGATCACAACGGTCACGTGCATTCAATCCATGGTCGTGCACTGTTGGCAGGGAATACTCGCTCATTGTTTATTCTCCTGATTATATCCTGCCGCGTTCTCATATCAGCTCACTCGGACTCTATGCAGAAGAAGTGCTAGGGGGCTGGCAGGAGAAACTCTGGTTAAAGTCTGCGCAAAAATGTCATTCACACATGCAGCTCAACCCCGAACACCTCAGGAGTTTTTCAGCAGTTTTGTGCGAGTGTGAACAAGGCTTAATATGTTTCAAGTGAAATCAGATCAAATATTCTGGGTTCTGATTCTGAAAGCTGACATTAAAAAAAGATATTCATCACATACAACATATCCGGGTCGTTGTTCCTGGTACAATCATGACAGTGGAGAGAGCTGACTTATGTAATATAACATCACTGGAACCTGTCTAACTGCATGTCCCTGATCCTCTCCAGGGACGGTTTAAGACTCCCAACCTGCCAACATTTTCTTTAACACTTGACCAGAGTTTGTCCAACAGGTGACTCTTTTTACCCAATAAAAAAATATCTCAGGAGTTAGGTTTACTAGCTTTCCATGATCAGATCGATGAGACACAACAGTTAAACATCGGCTAATGACAATGGTGCATGCCACATTATTTACTGATGGGCCGATATCAGCTGATACCGATGTTCAAGCGAGGAATTTGACTCGGTGTTTTGGTGTAAAACAATTACCACAGGACTAAAGCAAAAGTAGTTAAAAAGCAATTAAAATATGTATAATGGAATATAAAAATCACAAAAGGTGTAACGGAGGAGCTGTGCATGTGTGTGTTTTATTTACAGTACAAATATCTTCCAGTATAAATCTCCTCACAGTGTGCCTGTAAACAGAAATGATCCGCATGCATTAATGTAACACAAACAAATCTGTTTCAGCCTTCACGTTACTTTAATGTACTCTGATTGAGCTGGATGAGGGTCTGTGTGATGTTGGGGGGGGGGGGGCAGGGACGTTATTAATGAGGCCGGCAGCAGACGAGAAGAAACTGTTCCAGAGGAGAGGGTCTAGAACAGTCTTTGTGTGTTATGAGGATAGAAAATCATATTGCAGCTATTTTGACATTCATCTTAATTATGATATTCAAGATTAGTGAGAATGATCATTTTTGCATATTTGTAGCGAGGACATCCCTGCAGCTCTGCATCAGTTCATCATAACGCTGTTTTATCACTCAGGTTTCTTCTATCAAAAGCAAAAGCCAACCTCTCTTGGATCAGGCTGTTGCAAATGGCCATAATCAACATTTGGTTCTAATTTTACAAATAGTGAATCCCTACATTAACCCCACACAGGATTCCACATGTCTAAAAATCTACTTTCAAGGATCTCTGTGGCTGAAAAAAGTGTTCACAATCCTTCACTGTTTACTTCAAAGTGACTCACTTGTAAATATTGTTTTCGTTTGACATGGACACTAACTTGATGAGTTTTAATTTGTAAAAATCAGCATGTCTTCCTTCTTTCTGTTCGCGTGTAGATTTAAAAATGACGTCCTTAAGCAATCCCCAATCATTTCATCCTCTATGATTTCTGTTACCTTCTCTTCCCTGTCCTGAGTTATTTTGTTTTCTTCCCGCAGACAGAGATCCTAACGCAGAGAAGGATGTGTCCAACCTGACCATAAACTTTGGTCCCCAGCACCCAGCAGCTCACGGCGTGCTGCGTCTCGTGTTGGAGCTCAGCGGAGAGTCCGTCAAGAAATGTGACCCCCATATTGGACTGCTCCACCGTGGCACAGAGAAACTCATTGAGTACAAGACCTACCTGCAGGTACTGAACCACTTAAACCATCTCTCAAATGTTGCTGTGTTGTGGGCCTGACCACGGAGCGAAACCAGCACCCTGTTTCTGTTTTTTCTACCTCATATTATTTATATTGTGGATAGAAAAGAAGGATGTGAAATCAGGAAGTGTGGAATTGGTGGTGCTCCTTTTGGTTTTAAGCAGGCTAACAAACAGCAGTTTTGTTTTTGTAAAGAACAACACAGCAGATTGCAACACACAAAGTATTGCAAAATACTGACTCGCATACTGTGAAGCTCCATGAGCTCACGGTGATCAAAATAGATTGTGCAAGAGCAAAGAAACACCTCACCCGATCTCTCAGAAAACACAATTACATTCTTTGACGGCAACAGATTTGATCAATGAAGACGAGCTTCACGATGTAGCACCTGTTGCATTATTCTTGAAAGTCCCTTACCCAGAAAGCTTCAGTTCCTCTTGTTTCAATGTCACAGGCTCTGCCCTATTTTGACCGTCTGGACTATGTTTCCATGATGTGCAATGAGGAGGCTTACTCTCTGGCTGTGGAGAAGCTGCTCAACATCCAAGCTCCGCCCCGGGCCCAGTGGATCAGAGGTACAGAGGAGAGGATGTCTGCATGTCCTGCAAAGGCCATTAATAAAAAATACAAAATAAAAGAAGGCCATACAATGCTTATAATATAATCATACAGGTCTTATTTGTCCTACTCTAACAGAATTCTGTCTGGTTACATTTTATTGTTTTAAATTTGGAACAAACTTTAGTTTGACAGAAAGAAGTGCATCAGAAATACGCACACTGCCTTTATTGCTACGTGTTATTGCCAGCAGTCCCCAGTGTGTGTAATCATCACGACATAAACTGATTTATTCTGTCAGCCACTTTAAGGGTCACATGACATTAAAGTAACGCATACTCAGAAATCCCGAAAGCCAAGACGGGGCCATGGTGTTAGACGTTTTAGCTTTAAATGTGCTCTGTGTTTGTTTGTAGTTCTGTACGGAGAGCTGACTCGCATCCTGAACCACATCATGGCCATCACCACGCACGCCCTCGACATCGGAGCCATGACCCCGTTCTTCTGGATGTTCGAGGAGAGAGAGAAGGTCAGGGGTCCAGCTGTGGGATGTGAAGCGCCCTCCTTTGTTTTGTAGTCAGGGTGTTGTTGTTGTTTATTTTAGTTTATGAGGGGAAGATTCTGCTTTCAGACTTGCCTGTTGCCACTGTTTTTGTTATACTCATTAGTCTGCTGAATACTCTGATTAGGACACAAGTGGTCACTCAGTACAGACGTGGTAACTTGTTTTTTAAGGGACAGTAAGCTCAAATCAATGCAGTCTAATGAATCAGCCCTGCAACAGATGCTGTGATCTTTAAGGATATCAACAACATTTGTTGTTAGCTTTTTTGAGATGTGTTGACTCTGACTCAATTTAGTGCTGATAAATGAGGATTAATCATACTAAGATATATTTCTAAATCCTTTTATTGAAGTGAAATTAAAATCTAAAACAGAAACATTTCTGAGAGAAGAGCAAATGAGGCGTTGAATCCTTTTTAAAAATCATACTCAGCTTCATGGATGTAGGATTTATTTCATGGCTGTTATATTGGAGTCGAGTTTTCACGATACCAGAATTTCAGATTTCAAGACAATACTAGTAAAAATGGGGTTACAGTGATTGACTGGCGACCGGTCCAGGGTGTACCTGCCTCTCGACCAATGACAGCTTGGATCGGCTTCAGCCCGCCGCAACCAGGAACAGGAAAAGTGGTATAGACAATGGATAGTAAACTAGTAAAAATCTAACCTGATACATACTTCGACACCATGGCATAAAAAAGAAAAGTTGTAGGCACCCAACCATTTCTTGTTTTTAATGATAAAAACATTCAAGAACTCCTGATTACACAAATACATTTACCACCCATTTGTAATGTTGAGACAGTGTCACCTCCTGTCGTCCGTCTGTAACAGACATCTTCAGTATATACCAATCTGTACAGTTGAATCGACCACTCTACAAAGGCCCAACATTAATCCATCAGGAGCACTGAGCAACATTTAGCAAAGTTACAGTGGCGAGAAAAAAAGTCCTTGTAAGAGGCAAAAACCTTGAGCAGAACCAGACTCATGATAAACAGCCTTCTGCTGAAAGTGTGCTGGGCTTGTAAAGTGGGTTAGAGGGAGATCCAGGAAGAAGAATAGAGAAATTCAGAGCAACACCCTGGCAGCTTGGGGCTAAAATCTGACTGAAGATCTGTAGTTTAAGAAAAAGCTTCTGAACCTTTCGATGCCATTGTTCATTGAAATAACAGAAATTGTTACATTTTAATACACGTGGTATTTGACGACCTTCTATTGGAGTGCACCAGTTCTACCGAGCAGAACTTGCTTCTTATATATACATCAGCTTAAACTATGTAATGGAGTTTAGAGGCCAACACACAGGAAACAGTCAAAAACCAGAGTGCTGCATGAGTGTTGAAAAATGTGCTTTAAATAGTTGAAAAAAATGGTGCTCTTCAGTTGGCGGCTCCAACTTAGAAGCTGTTGAAGAGGTCTGAGGTCCTCAGAGGGGTATGCATAAAAAGCCTTTTGTTCATCAGGGCTACAGGTTCATAAAAACATGTTTCAGACATACTGGCCTTCATCAGGGCAGGAACAGAAAACAGTGTTTGTGAGAGAGTCAGTTCTACTTATAAAATAAAATGAGAGAGGTTACCTTCGGAGTCTGTAGTGTATGAACACAGAGCATTTACTGTAACGTGCGTTTGCTTTTTAATGTCGACTACTTGATGTCTTGTAACCGTCTGTCTCGTGTTTCCTTGCAGATGTTTGAGTTTTATGAGCGAGTGTCAGGAGCCAGAATGCACGCCGCATACGTCAGACCCGGTGGCGTTCATCAGGTGGGAGATTTCAGAAGAAGAAAAAAAACGGCTCTTCTTGTGTCGGGAAGTTTTGAAATAATGGTAAATAAAATGTAGCATTGCTAATGATCTTATATCTGTTCCAGGATATGCCCCTTGGTCTTATGGACGACATCTATGAGTGGTGCAAGAATTTCTCCATCAGAATCGATGAAGTAGAAGAGGTGAATGCCTGTTTTTTTAATCCTCACAAACCCGTGATGAGCATGCAGTTAGCAAGGAGAACAGTTTGTGAATATTGGATTATGTTGGATTTTTCTTGCAGATGTTGACCAACAATCGCATCTGGAAGAATCGTACCGTGGACATCGGGGTGGTCACTGCAGAAGAGGCTCTCAACTATGGCTTCAGGTAACACCCTATGAAAGTACAAGTGACGCCACTCCCCACACATATTCAACACTGCTCTGACCCATCCACTTTCATTATTATTACTATTTTTAAACCTTCTTGCGCAGATAGAAAATAAAGGTTTAAATATCTGAAATGTGTTTGGACTGTGGTGTTTCTCATTCTTCTTCTCGTCTTTCCACCAGCGGCGTGATGCTGCGAGGGTCTGGCATCAAGTGGGACCTGAGGAAGTCTCAGCCGTACGACAAGTATGACGAAGTGGACTTCGATGTCCCCATCGGAAGCAAAGGAGACTGCTACGACAGGTAAAAGAGGAGCACATGCCTCTATGGTCTTTTTCGTTTTCTTGACCCGGCTTCTCTCAGACGACGGTTATACCAAATGTTGCAACACGCGAAGCTGTTGATTTAGAAACCTCTCTGGAGAGGAGAAGCGATGGTAGCAGACGAGGACACACATTTGTCATGTTTGATGATATGTGTGAAGATTCATATCATGTGTGGGTTTTTCATGTAGTGACTTCCTTAATCACTTACTTGAACACAGCAGTTTTTCACATGAGAGAGACATCTTGTTTATTTGAATCTTTTAGTTTGCTTCTTGAAGTGGGACGGAGTCGATGAGTTTCTGATATCGAAGAGAAGTTTTAGTGAACAGAATGGATATTTGCAGTGATTGAAGTCAAATTAAAGGATTCTTTTATTTTATTACTTCTGCTTATTTACACATCGAGCACATGAAGACGTTTTGTATAATTGAATGAATTATTTTGTTTCAGGAAAGTACTCGAGAATTATTCTGATATCGTTGGTGTTATTATTTCAAATATTACAGTGTGTCTTCATGTTTTTTATTTTGAGACTTTTGTCACAGTTCTGTTTATATCTGAGCAGGTGAGATAGGATGAGAGGGCACGGGGAAGGTGAATGTTTGAGCTGGAGAACTTTATTTTAGAAAAGCAAACATAGTTGTGTTTAAACTTTGAATGGATCAATGTGTCGAATGGAAAAGATATAATGTCATGAAAATCATAGTTGTTGTGCGTATACTGTACAGCTCACTCATTCTAACTTGACAGTTTAATTTGCAATCAGCAATCAAGGAGAGAGAATGCAAATCCACAAAGTTACGGCTCAATAGTCGAAACAGTTATCTCTCAATCCAAAGGTCGGCGGTTTCGATCCTCAGCTGCAGCCACATATCGAAGTGTTCTTGGCTAAGATACTGAACCCCAAAGTGTTACTGATGGCAAAGCCAGCGGTGTGTGAATTATTAGTACAGATTATTTAGTACTGATGGGCTTTACATAGCAGCCTCTGCCATCAGATTTTTAGGGCGCACTCACACTTTCAACTGGTACCATGCCCGAGCACGTTTGACCCCCAAAGTCCAGTTCGTTTGACTACTGTGAGTGCTCCGTTCCTTGCTTCAGCACGGTACACTTCCTTGGCCCTGGCACGGATGGAAGAGGTGTGCTTCGATATCACTGTACAGTTGCTCATGCAGGAGCACAAGCACGGATACACAACATGAGTATGAAGTATAATAGATCTCTTCCTTCCATTATCGAGAAATCCCGGAGTGTTATGGCTGTATCTGACCAAAATGAGTCAGTAAATGCAGATTTGTTTTTCTTGTTTTTTGAGTCCGCCTGTCTTGTAATCTTAGCACGCTTCATGATCACGGAAAGCCATGCATTTGTTGTATTACGACCTTATGTACAAGAGGTAACCGTGCTCAGGCCCGGTTAGTCCTGGAGCAGTGTGAGTGCAGGCCAGCGGGGGAATGGGAATTGGGGGGCAATCGTGTTTAAGCAAAGTACAGAGCAACTTTGCCTAGTGTGAGTGCGCCCTTAGTGTTGTGTGAATGGGTGAATTTAACATGCAGTATAGAAGCGCTTTGAGGGGTCAGAAGACCAGACAAGGGTCATATAAGTTCAGTCCTGTTACCAGTGAGCTTCACAAAGATGACTGTGTATGTGTTAGGGTTGCAAATTCTAAGCATTTGACTTACTCGACGATTGGTAAAATTAACGATCAATTACTCGATTAATCGTTGTTTAAAAACATGAACGTTTTGCTTAAACAAACAATACCAAATGCGTTTTTTTCTTCCTCAATCAAAGCTTTATTTGCTCAGCAACATAATTTCTAACAGAATTGCATAATGAAACATTGATATGTCTGCCCTCTACATATTTAAAATGTTAAGGCCGACTTTATAACGTTAATTGAATAGCGCACGCTAAAAAAAAATCCTCGCTATGCAACCACATTATAACTGTAGCTGTCTTTTTTTCCCACAGCAACACATTCTCTGACAACATAGCATGCGTAAAACATTACGTTTTGGCTATACAACATATATAGTTTATAAAATAAACTGAATAGGCTACCAAATTCCACTTTTAGAGCTTGCGGCGTCCAGCTTGTTAAATAAACACAGTGTTTCCCACACATAGACTATACCTTGGCCGCCTAAGTGGCCTATATTTTTCCGACCTGTTATCATTACATTTTTCATTTATTCATAAAATCGCTGCATGCTCAAGAGAGAGCGGGGGACAGAGAGCGGGGGAGAGAGTGCAGACGCACGCTCTGACCTCACGGCTCCGCAGGACCACTGAGTTCCGTTCTTCGGGCCGCTCTGACCGCAATCAGTATGAAACGACTTGAGGGTGGCAGGGAGAGAGGGAGCGATAAGCTCCACTGTCTGTACATCCCTCTTGTAACCGCTGTTGCTCTGTGCGTTTAGTGTTTTTCTAAACGTTTAGCGTTTAAATGTTATCCACCTCCGTATCTATGCGTTTAGCGGCGGGAACTGTTGCATACTGCTCCCCCAAAAGAAAAGCCAATGCTGAGAGCTGATGCACGGCTGCAGCTCCCGGCGCGAGTAACGGTGTGACTCTGTCGTGCCCAGCACCGTTAGCCTGTGGGTTCAGGATGGCCACCTGCAACGCTTTTCCCAACTCAACCAGCTTTGATTGTGCGTTTGTTAAAACTCAGATGTTTGTGTAGATGGTCCAGCATCGCTGCAACACTGATAAAAGGAGGTTGAAATGAGACACGTTCTTGATATTTCAAATCAGTAAATCGAGTAAATTTTTCTAGGTCGAGCAAATTCTTAACATCCCTAGTATGTGTTTATTTGTGTGTTTGGTGCAGGTATCTGTGCAGGGTGGAGGAGATGAGACAGTCCCTGAGGATCATGCACCAGGCGCTCAACAAGATGCCAGAAGGAGAGATTAAGGTGGATGACGCCAAGGTGGCCCCACCCAAGAGGTCTGAGATGAAGGTACGTTCCGACACTTGAACCCCATTTCCACCAAGCGGTCTGGTCCAGTTCAGTTCGGTATGGTACCCATTTGTTGGCGTTTCCTACGTCAAAAGTTGGGAATGGTACCAAATTACGGGATCCGTACCTTCTTACTTTTTTGGTACCCTTCTGTTTGGGTGCCAAGGGTACAGATCCGACCCTAAAGGGTCCCTTTTGTTTACTGTGTCCCGTTCTTCTTCTTTGTTGAACTTAATTAATAGCGGGCTGCACTGTGTTGGGCTGCTATGATGTCACACTATTTCGTAGCCGTCTATCTCCATCTGGTTGGATGCGGAAACGTAAGCAAGATCAGGGTTCACCGTACAGAACTGAACCAAACTGTACTGAACCAAATCAGAGCGCTTGGTGGAAACGGGGCTTTGGACTCTTGTCAGATGGTTTTCAGACGCCTGCAGGCTGTTTTGATCTCAAAACGTTGAACTCTGTTTCATCGGCCGGATTTTCCTCTGCGCTGTGTCACTTTTGGCTTTTTAATTAAATTTCAGCGGTGTCACTAATTTGTCTTCAGACTTCCATCTTGAAAGAATTAGGCCAGTGAGGCTGACTTTAATTTGGCTTCCCCCGAGGCTTCAGATCACCTCTAGTTCACCTCAGAGAGCGAAATTAAAGTGTGTTACATTTAAAGTCCACTGTCATAGATAAAAACTTTCTAAGTTTTGTACGAGTTCGAGAGATGCGAGGGCGCTGCTTTTTCTGGTCTGTATAGAGAACAAAAGTGATGACGTATTTTTGTAGGCCAACCCGGAAGTAGCATCGCCATGGGGTCTAATGAGAATTCGCCTATGGGATTTTTGCATTGGATTTTGGGTGATTGCAGAAAATAAGCTCTGTGGCAAACACACGTTTCTGATGCGTAGGCGTTTTGTTCAGCAGGATAATCTTCACAAATGAACACCACTTTCATGAAGTTTGAAGTGTTAGTGCAGCCGAGAGAAGTAAAAAGCTAACGTAATGCTACAAGCGAACTACACCACGGTCGGTTGATTTTGACGTCACTACCGTTATTCTTCATCGATCTAATCAGCGGTTTTGACAAGCTAGCGAAACCAAAACTTAATAAGTTGTTTATTAACCTAATATTTGCAAGAGCACTGAAAAACAAGACTAGATGCTGTAAGGCGGACTAGTGAGAGAGTTCACGGCGTGATGACGTTTAATGTCCCCAACAACTACTGTAGTCTCATTTAGCCACTTGTTAGCAACCGCCGTTTTTAGTACGCGTAAAAACTTTAAAATTCACAAGTTGGGGTCTTATCTAACGTAGTTTATCTCGTCTAACAGAACGCCAACATCTCTTAAGCTTGTGTTAACCACAGACCTTATTTCAGGCGTCTAACCACAAACCCATTGACTTTTAGAGGATAGAACCCATGGCGCTAAAATGCTAACTCACTTCCGGGTTTTAGGACTCATTCCTGTGGCACTCTATTGCATCAACAGGAAGTTTGACCAGCAACATCCCTCCTTATTTTTAGTTCAGTCCTCCACCAGCTACTGACCCTGACACCGAAGACTGAAGAGAGATTTGTTAAAAAAATAACGTGTTCATGAACTTAACAAAAAGAGTAGAGGGGTATCAGTTGTGTTATTTAAGCTGTATTCTGCTGTTTCTGAAAGTCTGTTTAATCTGCATGGAGGACTTGAAACAGGTTTCTTTGAGCGGCTGAGGATGTAAAACTGTGAAACTCAAGAAACGATCAGATCTGTCACTTTGCCAGCAAGATGAGGCCTTAAGATAGATGTGCTTATCGCAAGTTTTGGACCTCGCATATATGAACTTGTGCTTTTATCGACCAACCTATATGACTTGTAACAGTAGATCTGCTGATCATGACAAACACACACACACACACACACACTGCACAACAGTTCACTCTGTTTTCATGGAGTTATAAAACTGTAAGGTTTTCTTCTGTGTAAGGCAGAGAAAAAATTGCAGCATGACATGATTATTTGAAACTACACGTCTGTGAATACTGAAATGGATATAATGTGCTGACTCGACTCAATAGCCCCTTAAGCCTGATTTATACATCTGCGCTGAATCCACGCAACATCATACAAACATTGGCATAGCCCCGTACCCCGGGAGAAGCCTACGTACGCGGCCTGACGTGTAGCTCCTCAAAAATGTCACTATGCATTGAAATTACTCTTGTGATTAGACAGCTGGGTAGCATTGCATTTCCTGCTTTTACAACATTTCCGGTATCACAGCTGTTTTCAAAAAAAGAAGGAAGAAGACTAAAAGGCTATTATCAGCTCACACTCCCAACATTATACGCTCAGTTTCAGTCGTCATAGTTTCCTGTAGAGAAACAAACAGAGAATGAGGCAGAACTAGAAAAGTCATCTCACTGCCAACTGCTGTTTGTTAGGCGGGGCATTGAAGAGCTATGCAGACACAGACCAGGCACAAGAAGTAGGGAATGGCTGTAGTGCTCACAACGGCCACTGTGGCGTAGCTACGGCGTAGATTCTACGCATAAGTATAAATCAGGCTTGATTTACACGTTGCCAGTTCATAAGGGGGAATTTTACACCAGTTAGGCCTTTTGTGCAATGTTTATGCACAGTACAGGAATAGTGGGTTGAAATCATCCAACCCTGATCTGGCATATGAGGTTATATAAGAGGCGTAACGTGGGGGAGACTGTGTCAATGTATAACTTCAAAGCCTGCAGGGTGGAACAACGCTGTGTGTGTGGAGCTCCCGAGGTTTATTTACATACATTTAATTTTGCACGTCTTGTGCTTGTGCAACACTGTACCGTGAGTTAAATAAACACTGGGACACCAGTGAGATGCAAAGTAGAAGTAATGGCAGCGTAGCTTTGTTGCAGAATCACGAGGTAAAAAAGGTAAATATATCAGTTTATTCAATGTGTTGCGTTTGCTCTTCGTCCTAGACTTCCATGGAGTCTCTGATCCACCACTTCAAACTGTACACAGAGGGCTACCAGGTCCCCCCAGGGTCAACCTACACAGCTGTGGAGGCACCCAAGGTGAGACTTCACATTTTGTGTTTTAATATTTTGACAATTTTCAAAGTAAATAATCTGAGAATGTCCTCATCGACTCGCCGTGGTTTACCATTCAAGTTTTATCCTAACAAACAACAACCCTACTTTTGTAAGCACTCTGTTGATCCTTAGTATACATGAGGTTCTTCCGGTCCTAATTAATTAAGAAGCCTTTGTAGGCCTTCAGGGACTTGTTGTGATGTAATATGCTTACTGGTATGTGTGTGTGTTTGTGTGTGTTTGTGTCCCTTGCAGGGAGAGTTTGGTGTTTATTTGATATCTGACGGCTCCAGCAGACCCTATCGCTGCAAGATCAAAGCTCCTGGATTCGCTCACTTGGTACGCACACAGAAACTTCACAAAACACTGTGAAATATTAAACACAGCAGGCATCAATTATTCAGCATGTTTAACGGCTTGTCCTTAAGGCTACTTTTACTTCATTAAGTATGTTTATCAAGCACTATAGAACCATTTTTAACAGCGTACATAACTCCCCCCCTCTCACTTCCCTCCTTCCTCTGCATCTCTTGGCTCATGGCTAAATGAGTGTTGAACACAGTCAGTTGAATTTCGTCTGTGAGGCTAAAAATGTCTTTATAGTCGCACAAACAAACTATTAGAGTCGTAAGTGCATTGACTAGAGGCTTAAATCTTTGGAGTTATGAATATTCACTTTTACATGGAGCTCATCTGAACACTGGGAGCTGTTGTTAAGAAATGCTTTCTTCTTTCTAGGCTGGTCTGGATAAAATGGCCAGAGGACACATGCTCGCTGACGTGGTCGCCATTATTGGTAAGAATTGATTATCGGTCAAGAACGCAGCTTCAGGAGTGAAGTCATTCTGATACTTAAACGTGAAATAGGTCTGATGCCACATGAACTGTGTGCTCAGTGTGTCAGTCTATTCTCACATCACATATCTTAACGTTTTTGGACTGGAAAATATATCTGTCAATTGAGGTAGTTAAAGGTACAGTATGTAGAATTGCATGCTAATGTTTACATTAAAATATCTAACTTAAATTAAAAATGGACTAAACCCATGACAGACAGGAAATGTTGATCGTTGTCAAGGAAACACCAGATGTTACGTCAGAGACCGCTGCATAAGCTAGTGCTAGCTGCTACTGGAAGCTGCCGTTCTGTCGCTGTATGTGCTGCTGTGATAAAAAACGTCATGTAAATTATACTCGGATACATCGTTAGTACACATATTGTCTTTCTCAGGTCGGTTTCGCCCGTTCGTATTGATTCAACACGGAGTTTGTTCGTTTTAACTCCCATGATACCCCGCGAGCCTCGACGTCATCTTTTGTTATTGTTTTGATTGAGCGCCCCCTAGCGGCGGATTTTACAGACTGTACGTTTAAAGGCTTAATGTGCAACTTTTTGATCCAGTAGATGTCGCCCTTGAACACCAGCATGAAACCAAACGACTCGAGCTGCATTGTTGTGCTAGCAGGCTAATGTTAGCGCTCTTTAGTTAGCTCATAGCTTCACACTGCATGTAAATTTACACGAAATGACTGTGATCTAAAAACACTAACGAGCAGTGAGTACAGTTTGTTATTCTTCTTTTCTGTAGTCCCTCACTTAGACAGCTTTTATACGCGAGGGGAGGAGCCGGCCGGCCGTCCCGTTCATGTAAACACGATGTAGATACGACTCAGACAGCATCACAGACAGCGGGACTCGGGCGTCACACTCATTGTAGACAGTCATGTCTCAGAGATATTTACAGAGGATAAACTGGATTTCTGGTTTATTTATGTGTAAAATGTTGCACATTCAGCCTTTAATCACTAAGATGACAAGTAACAACAGTGAAGTGCTACCAGAGAAGAAAAGACTGGTTTAAAGGGAAACATTTGACAGTTTTCTCATCAGTTTCTTATGCCTGTATTGTGAATTTTAAAGGAGCAATAAGTAAGAGATCTACTGAATACTACATGATCAGACATTAAGGAAACATACTATGTTGAAGTGCTGGCTTCTCTGACAACAATGCAGCAGCCAGTTTGTCCTTGTTTAAAACGTTTCACTCACGATTCAAGTCGAGCATCGTGACATCAAACCTGACACTTTTTTTTTCATTTCCTTTGGCCTTGTTATGTTCCTCTCATACCTTTTGACAAACCCCAAATTTTAAATACTATAAATAAAAGTGATTCTTAGAAAGGATTAATGAGAAGGACTTGAACAATAGATCTTTTTCTCATAATTCTTGCATCGTATTTCTTGACTGAGGATGGATATTGTTGATCAGTGGAACAGTAGGTGTATGTAGGGGGGGCCTCTGCTGGGTCATGTTGGACTGATAGGGCCAAATGTGGACCCTGTCCCAGACCAGCCCTGGCAGTAGGTGAGTAGCAGGATAAATATGTTCTAAAAAGAAACACACAATACAAAATTCAACTATTCAAATATTGGTCAAAATAGTTGTGATTATCGGGTCATCTGTTTGCAGGAAAAAACATCAAAAATCTTTAGTGTTCAAAATGCAGATATCAGCTTTTGTATGAAGCACTTCTGAGTCTCTTCTTCCTCCTACAGGTACACAGGACATCGTGTTTGGCGAGGTCGACCGTTAACGTGATGCTGCGAACCTGTTTGTTCCCCGATGAAGACGATTCAACCTCCTCGTCATACATCTATTAGTCTCTTCCTGTTCACGGTTCGCTCGTAGTGTTGCTTTTGACAGAAGAATCAGTGATGTACAATGTCCAAATAAACCTAATAAATATTTTATGACCGAACAGAGAGTTTGTGTTTTCACCATCCCGCTGGAATAAGATCATTTAAAAGACACTTGTTGATTTTTCAAAAGTTTCATTTCCTCGCTTCACTTATGTGAAAAACTGCAGAGAGAAAAAAAAGTATTAAACATGAGAGCAGAGAGCAAACCCTTGGCCTTCTGGGTCCTTCCTCTGGTTTTGGTTTTGAAAGGGGGGGGGAGTGGTCTGATGAGATCTCAGACAAATGGACTAAAAGCTCAGACCACAACTTCCCCTCTAGGCTATGAGGTATGCAACAGTATTTATCAGAACTCAAGAGGAAAGACAAAAACACCCAGAAGTCGTCGTGTTTGCCGTTCGCTGGCCTCTGAAGGAGCCCAGTTGTCCGTATTGATCCTTTGCTGCCATGGCTGTGTGGGGCAGGAGCCCGCTGCTGCTCGCCGTTCCTCTGTGGATGAGCTTTGGGGGAGTAGGTGAGTTGGAACATCGAATTAGGATTTAACATTGACGTTTTTTTTTCTTAATGCTCTTCGTTGCTGAGGCTGTTAGGTGTCTAAAAACCTCAAAGTTTGGTCACTATTTAATATCTAATGAGAAAATGTTAGATATAGTCTGACGGAACAGAGTCATTAGAAACATTGTGAAGATTTTTTATATGACTAATATATTTTCTCTGCCAAAAAAAAAAGCTAGAGAGAATTAAAAAGAAAGAAAAACTGTGAGTGGATGTCAGAGTCTTAAGTGTGTCTTCAGAGCGCTAAGGTTTCTGGCCTTGTTACTCAGGCAGCAGAAATGCACTCACACTTTCCAGTTCCTGCGTCAGAGAAGCTGACCCTGTTAGTTTTTTTTGTTGCTCTGCGGCGAGGGGCACAAAGGCTGGTGTATACGCCACTTTTTTTTGTTTTAACTACCGCTCTTGTTGAGCCAGTTTTCACACGCACACACACACACACACACACACACGCACCCTGCCCTACACAAACGAGAAGTTCAGTTGATCAGACTTTGTTCAGGTTCCTCATATTTTAGTGAAGCCTTTTCTGTATTTATTACATGTTTCAAATATGGAATTAATCTGCATCGAAATACTACATGATATAGATCAAAACTGCAGAAAATGAATGTGGTATCTGTTTTGTTATCCGCTGAATAATCGTGAAAAAGCCTTTAGTGAGAGAGAAGTAAACTAGAGGACGTTTTTGTTTTAATGTATCTATCGGTCAGTGGACAGAGGTAGAAAACAGAGAAAGAGAGAGAGAGAGAGAGAGAGTGGGGAATGACATGCAGGAAAGGAGCAACAGGTCAGATTTGAACCCAGGTCACCCGCTTGGAGGAGCTCAGCCTCCGTATATGGGGCGCGCACTAACCACTAGGCGCCCCAACAAGAGGAAGTTTTAATGCATTTCTCAGCACGACAATAGATCGAAACATTGAGCGTAAAATGTCAGTTTAAATATAAGAGGGCTTTATCAGGCGAAGAAATCAAACTTCATTAAACGCTTGACATTTGATTTACATTCATTAAGGTAATTTATCAGGAAAAATATACAAATTATTCATGGATTTCAGATTCTCAAATGAGACAATTTGTCTTCTACATTATAAGAAACAACAACATAGAGGGGAGGATTTTGGATTTATTGATTGATGACTAAAGTTATTTTAAACATGATAAATAAAAAGAAAAACAACTGAAACAGAAATGTAATAACCATCAGCCAGCATATTCAACATTTAAGCAAACACTACAAGTTTATTACCCTTAAACATGAATACACAGACACTAACATGCATATCTACGTCTGAGTACATTTATATATGTATGTTTGTGTATTCATGTTTAAGTGTAATTAAAATGTATAAAAAAGAACTACAAGTTTAAAAAAAGAGGATTTTAAAATAAATTATATTTACACTTAATTAACCTGCACCTCAGATACAACACAAGAAAAACTACAAGTTTTTAGCAAAGAGAAAATAAAGCAACTTAGAGAAATGTAGCTGAAAGCTTGACGAGTAATTTTCAGTTTTTTGTCTGATGGATTACAGATTCATTGATCAGTGAGACATGAATACAAGTTCAATCAGTAATTATTTAAATCAGTTATAACGGGATGCAGTCAAACATTTTTTTCTTTTTTTCTGTGTATTTAAGACGATTCCTGAGCTCCACGTGAGATATTTCACTTTAAATTTCACGCCACATTGACCTTGGCCCACTAACAGTGTCGCTGACTTAGGTTTCTGTGAAATTCACAAAGAACTCGTTCATTAATGTGACACTGTTAATATTTGCAGGAACATCCTTCTGCTGTGACCTCGTTCACCTGCTCAGTCTGACCCTTAAAATGTGTAAATGTAGAACTGAACAGAGAAAGAGAAGTCTCTTTACAGCACCTACACCTTGTTTGAAAAAAAAGGTTCCTTATTTTGCTCAGACATTTCAGCTCCATGTTGCATGTTGAGTTGTGAATTTGGTCACGTAATCACATATTAGTCATTTTTTAATGTCAGGCTTTATGTTATTTTTGGTGTCTTAGTTTACACACGGTCTTTTTTTTTGTTTCCTTTGCGGAAACAAACAGAGATGTTGAAGTAGATATCGCACCACATCTCTCAGATGCGAAACACGCACAGCTCAGTTTGAAAGCAAATGAAATATTTCCCCTCAGCTGCGTGACTTCAGAGGAAATCTGTCCATCCATCCATAACCCCACGAGCCACAAGTGTCCAAGCATGATCAGTCAAAATCACAAAAGTGTGATGGAAACAAAGTGGATGTTTTCACATCCTGTTTTGTTTTCCTCTCAGCCTCAGAATGGGGTAGTACCATCAGGAGTGATCTCCTCAGTGGGAGACGATCATTGCATCACACATGTCACAAAGATTAAAAAAAAAGAGATTAATTTCCGTAAATGTTAAAGAAAGCAGGAAGTACGGTAACGTGACTGTGTTCAGAGGATTTCATCATGGAGAAGTTGTCAGTCATGGTTCTTGTTTCTAAATGTAAGGGGAAAACACGTCAGAGTTATAGATGTGAGTTTAGTTTGAATTATTGCACGAGTTCAACTTAAGTTTATAAAATGAATCAAGTCATTAAAGTCCAAATGTAAGTTCTGTTCTCTGAAGTTTCTGCTGTTTAATATGCTCAAGATGAAAAGCTCAGCCTAATCAATCACATTACATTTATATAAAAAATACCAATTAGACATAAATGTGATATGAAAATGTCCCATAAAGCCCAAATGTGCCTGAAAATGGGCCTGACTAATGAAAGCTAAAAACCTAGAAACAAAAGAATAATTAATAACTCGCCGTATATCTGACTGTATGGAGTCGTGAGTTTAATCAAAAGCAGTGGATACAGATGTGAAAATAATTCAAAGTGTTCTGTTATTTGGTTATGTTGAGCCAGCCGTTTTGCTTTGAGAGACTTTTAAATTAGACTTTTTATTTAACCATTGAGATTAAAAATCTCCTTTTTCCGTGAGTGTCCGGGTCGAGACCGGCAGCATGCAGCACAATTTACAGAGTTTCACACAAACAACGAGAAGAAGTCACTGAAAACGTTTCTGTAGGTCAAAAGCATAAATCCCAGAAAGGGAAGACGTTCTCATGCTATCATGCAAAACTGCTGCAAAAGTTTTCTTTCAAACACCTTTAGGGTCAGGGGTGCCGGTTGCCTAGTGGTTAGTGCGCGCTCCAAATGTACGGAGGCTGTAGTCCTCCAAGCAGGCAGCCCGGGTTCAACTCCAAATACAATCTCACGCCCTTTCCCGCATGTCATTCCTCTCTCTCTCTCTCTCCCCAGTTTCTCACTCTATCCACTGGCCTATCGATATATAAAACATTCAGATGTGTTACTCATACAGATTTGTGTTGAAAAAGGTTTACTTGTAATTTTAACAAGATAGTCCCCGTGCAAAAGGTTAAAGAAACATGAAGGCCTTTTGAATGTGAGATGTGTGTGTAAGAAGAAGACAGGCCTGCACACTTGCTCAAGTGTGCGAGCCTGTCTTCTTCTTCCTCATTTTGCTGTTTTTGCACGACCCTGCTCGTACGTGACGTGCGTATAACTACCTCCTTTTTCTAAGATGTGCGTTTAAGACATTCAGACAAAAAAAAAAAGCCTTATGTATCTACATCTCCATATAGTTGTGTTTTCTGTTGAATACTGTAGTTGTTTAAAGTACAACAACATAGTTTGCTCTACTTTTAATTTACTCATGTCATAGCTGCTGCTGCTGCTGCTGCCGTTTTTTTTTTTTTCACAATCTGAAATGTTGAAACCACAATTACTGAAATAGCAACAAACCAGCCATCGTCCCATGAGCTTCTACTTCTGGATAAAATGCATGCTTTATATAAGGAGGAGTAGCTCCGAGACAAGTTGTTCACAATTATTTATCACACTGCAATGAATTATTTTTATGCAACCCCTAAAAAGTTGTTCAGATTTTTGTATTGAATATGTAGATGCTAGTGTTTGCTCCTGACTGCCTTCTCTCGTGTTTCAGCCGCTGGTCTTGCAGCTCCAGAGGTCTGTTACATCCTGGATGGGATCCTGTTCTTGTACGGCATCATCCTGACAGCGCTGTACTGCAAAATCAAGGTTTGCACGCCCCGTTTTGACCTTTACAAAAATATGTTTACATAAAAAATTCAGCAGGAACAGACTCATTTTCAGAAGAACCAAATGTTATTTAAAATCTTATCTTATCTTATCTTATCTTAATCTGGCATGTTTTATTGCATGAAATGAAAACAGGGTGTTATCTGCAAAATAAAGCATGCTGCACAATCATGAAGATAGAAAACATTTCATTAACACAGTGGTTCTCATCTGGTGGGTCGGGAACCAAAAGTGGGTCGCTCAGCCGTGTTCAGTGTCGCTGAAGTGTGCCTGAAGACAAAATGGTGTCAAACACACGGTGAAGCACATTATTTGTTTTAAAATTTATTTTTGGGCTTTTGTCTTTATTTGATAGGACAGTAGATAGTACAGGAAATCAAGAGAGCGAGTGGGGAATGAAATGTGGGTAAGAGGACGTAGGTCAGACTTGAACCTGTGTCTAACGCTTGGAGGACCAAAGCCTCCTTGCATGATGCACACACCGCTAGGCCATCTGGGCCCCCTTGAAGCACTTTTTAAACATGTTTGCTTCGTTTCATTTCTCTGTTTCTGTCAAATGTTTTACACCGTCTGAGGTCCAAACTAGACACATTTTCATAAAAAAAAAAAATCAGATTGGTTGAAAAATGTGTGCCGCCATTTTTCATGAAGGAGTTGTTGTCGGTCCTGAGGCTTTCCAAGTTGAGAACCACTGATCTGAAAGACTTTTTCCAAATTTAGCAAGACTCCCACGGTCCCTGTACATTTATATTATATGTAATTTATTGTACGAAAGGCTAGAAGAACGTCTCCATGGATAAACTGTAGGACTGAGTGGACATAAATGTAACAAACAGACACATATTCATAGGGAGCAATAGATACTTAGTGTTGCATTCTTGTGCAAATTTACCTTTAAATCATTTTTTACAGATCACTTTCAGCATAAATCTTACTTAATGACTCTAGTTGTATTTTAAATTCACCTACTTTTTTCTATTTATTTTCAAAACAACGGTAAAATATGCTGTTTTAAATCATTTAAAATGTTTTATTTGGTTATGGAAGGCATCTCTCGACCCCTCTCTCCTTGTCTCACGACCCCCCAGGGGGCCCCGACCCCCACTTTGTGAACCACTGCTATAGGTGACTAAAATGAAGGTATCAACAGGAAAGAAAAACATGTTTTTGTAAAGTGATGTTGGCAATCACTATTTTCGGATGTTTATCATTTGATCTCACGATAAAGCTTCGATGAGCGTTCAGCTTGTGACCAGTGTTTTCTCACATCAGTAAAGAGAACTGAAAAGATAACGACAGATAACAGACTGAAGTGACCACTAACTGAAGACTTCCTTCTTACAGGTCAACCAGACTAGGGAGGCTATGGCTGAGAACGCAAAGAGCAAGAAGGTAAGAATAATTATACACACTGTTTATACATGACTGAAATAGACTCGGCGACATGGCGTGAGGTTTAAACTCAAGTACAACATTTCAGAGCCACAATAGAGCGTCTTTCTAGTTCAAAAGTGAGCCATAGAAAACATGCAGAATTAGATGGACGCACAGCAATTCTTAACATCCACACAAGCTAGCTGTACTTGTCTTGGTCTGATTAATGCAGGCATACTGTACTTTCTTGAGTATACAAGAGAATTCAGACTTGCCAGATGTTTAGAAAGCTACAGAGGCCCTAAGCAGAAATACATCCATACATTTTATTTGATTCCATCTTCCTGTGACAATGAGTGAATTTCGGTTGTTTTCAGGAGATCTTGACTTATATATATCTCATCATCTCTGGATAACCACGCCTGTGTTCTTGTGATGACAACAAACTTCTCGAGAGCTCAAGAAAAAAACTGAAATTAAATAGTTTTTTGGGAAAAGAAGGGATGTTCTCCCGAGATAACAAGATGAATGATTTAAGGATGTCCTGAAAACAACCCACATTCACGCATTATCCCGGGGAAATGGAATAAAATTAATTTCTGGATGTATGTCCTCTTAGTCCAGAGATATAGTTGCTTTAAACTACATGTACACATGGGCAAGCCTCATGTCCCCTGCGTCTGTTTGGCGTGTTGGCTGAGCATGTTCTCAAAAAGTAACTTGACACAGACGCAGGATGCAGTATATGAACAGTATAGGGGCAGTGTAGAGGTAGAGGGGAAGTGACAGACTCATGCAACAACTCCACAATTATCCACATCTGTGAGATGTGTCATTGACACTTCACAGCTACAAACATACCTGACAAACTAGCTCACAACAAATGAGCTTCAGTTTGAGAGTCGACAATCAACAAGTGACCTTGTAAACTGGGGACAGTGGAGATTCTAGGGTCTGTTGGGGCCCTAGGCCAAATTAATCGGGGGCCCCTCCAAACAGCGCCCATTATTATTTTCCTCTTTTCTTTTTTCACTCACAGACGGATAACTCCTATTCATTTAACCTTCATTGACACATTTTGGTTTTCACAGCAATAATGCATGTGACGCTTCGCACGGCATAGAGAGTGAGTGCTATTAGATGGGGCCCCCCTTAGGGAGGCTTCCTACTGCCATTGCCAAATTTACACATTTTGAGGCAATGCTGAGGTTTAAAGTTTGTCAGCCGTTTGGGGACCTCCTACTGGCCTGGGGCCCCAAGCAGTTGCCTGCCTTGCCTGTTGACCAGTAGCGCCTCTGACTGGTGACGGTCAGCCGAATGTGGCTGCGTTTGTATTTGTTTAGTTTTTCATTACAAACACATCTGCTGAGTATATTTTGACATTATAACACGTGTAGAGCTAAGTCAAGTATGTGAACAATATCATTCCTTGTTGCAGCAGCTTGTATAAGGCTGGCTACACACTACGACGTTAGGCCCAATTTACTGAATCTTATTGACTTTGATGGATTTTCTTTTGAGTGAAAGACTTTACATTGTGACTTTAATCACAGCTTTCTTGTTCTGTCATGCATGCTGCTTATGGTATGAACTTTCTTATATTCAAAACTCACTTACCAGGCATGCAAATATAGAGGTCCTGTTTCATTACAAGAGCGCTTAACCAGCTATTATACAACATTGCCTTATTTAAACTTTTATTTCCTATGAGCAGCCACAGACTGCACACAGCCGTGCCCACTGTGATACACTTAAATACACTCTCTACTTTGTCTCATATACTGTACGTAGCTTCCCCCTTCACACACAGAGTCTCCACGTTTAACCTTCTATCTAACCCTGTTATTTTCTATTCCTGACAGATTCCTGAAGAGAGCATCTACACGGTGAGTTCTGAATCTATAAATGATGTAGAGGAGATGAAGGATTTCATCTTGAATTATTTTAAACGTAGTTGTATTTATCTTATTTCTCTGTTTTCCTCGTCAGGGTTTGACTCCTCACGCCCAGGACACGTATGAAACTATCGGCATGAAGAAGTGACGGGATGCGTTAAGGTCCAAGACATGCGCTTTCCTGAAACACCTTTTTCTATATTTAAATATTGCATATTATACATAATATATCTATAACCAGCTTACATGTGTAAAAGAATGTGAGGTTGTTAGCATCAGAGTCGATTTCCTTTTGCTTTTGTAAAAGTTTGTGGAGAGTTAAGAAGGGTGAAAGAGAAAGGGGGGATGAGGTGGGCACATATTTAATTTTATACAAAACTTTAGAGACATATTGCATTATAATACTTAAATAAAACAGATGTTATATCTCATGTGTGTATCTGAAATACTTTCTGGCTCTGACCTGCTTCATTGTGTATTCGTAACTTCCCTTTTTAGGCAATCTGAAAGTACTAAAAGTGTGATTTCAGTTGTAAAGCCCAACCTCCTCCATAACACCTTAGGGATACTGAGCAGTGTTTCCTACACACCACAGGGTGGCAGTGAAGGTGTCTTTGGTGAAGTTATTACCTGTGAAACACATCCACACTGTAGTCTCTCCCACCAGTACAGGAGCCTCAAATAAATCCATAAATGACACAAACTGCTGTGAGGTTTTGTTTTTCCACAAGAGGTGACACGCTGTCGCACGCACAAACACAGAAAACAACTCTTCTTAAAAAGCACCTATGATTTAATTGTTGAGGGTTAATTAGGGCAATCCTGCCTCCAAGATAGGTATGATTATATAGGGAGTGGTTAACCTCGAGTCCTCGAAGGTAAACAACATGACATGAAATAATAATAACAATTATCTGAAAGTGGTTCTGCTGCTTAATGATGGTTCACTGCACATAATCAGATCTCACTGATAAAAAGTGTGTTTAACATGTAACCACTGGAAGAAGGAAACAACATGCAGACTGATGAGTGATTTAAAGCTCTTGTCAGGAGTTTGTTCACTGGTTATGAAACAGACTGAAACTAATGTTGAGGTTTCTATACAACCTACAAGAGCAAACAAAACTATCAGCGTCAAGACTGATTATTTCTATGTAGTTATTTTTAATGCACAAAATCTCTGCTGCGGGGTAGCTGTGATAACTAAAGGCCCTGACACACCAAGGAGATCATCGGGTGAGCGATTGTCGCTCTAGTTTTTGTGGTGTGTCCATCTCTGTCGCTACCCGTTGGCCCCCGTCTGCCTTTTTTCGGCCGATTCGACATGTTGAATCGGCGGCGGCGCGTTTGGTGAGAGGAATCCCTCTGATTGGCTATTTAGCTAAGCGAATAAGTGCACAAGGAGAATAATGGAAGTGACAAAAGCAAGTAAACGGTGTGAAAATGGTCTTCTTGTATCATAACAACAGTTTATATAGCCACATTCTTCTCCGTCCTCTTCCGGTTTCCCCTTTTTGGACTGACGATTACAGACTACCGCCGCCTGCTGGCATGGTGAGTTATTTCCTCTCACGCATGCGCAGAAAGTACGTGGTGCTTGGCTGTCAGCTGTAGTATTTGCAGAGTGTTCAAGTACAACTTTTTGGAAAAGACAAAAGGCGACGTGAGGGGACGCCACAGTTGGCCTTCGTCGCCACTAGTTCTTTGCCGTCTGGTTGGTGTGTCAGGGTCTTAAAAGAACACTGCTAAAACAGCCTTTCATACATTTTACACATCAACGATTCTCGATAAGTGATCATTTGAATGTTAAAAGAAAGCCAGATGACCTATGTTGTCATTAAACTCCACTTTCACATGTCCAGGACAAGTTTTGCAAAAAAAAGGGGTACCACTTTGTCCACAGGACGACCCAAAATTAACTCAAACCATTAGTGCCTCTTTGGAGCTCAAAGAGGTGGTTGAGATTCCATTTGATATAAAACATTTCATTGCTCCATTAAAGTTCCTGTGAGGAACTTTTGATTAGTGGTGATTATGGCGCCCCCTGTGGACAAAGCGGTATTGCTTAATCTTGTCATGTAAATGTGAATGTAGTGTTTTTTTGTTTTTTTTACAAGAACTCTCATACTGCATTACTTTAATTGTCACTTGAATAACTCAGTCAGTGTGAATCTTTACTGTGACATATAACTAAAGCTGTTTCACAAGCAGAAACATTGAAATCTAAGTGTCTAGCTCGTATTTGTACTGGCATTATCCCCTCAAAATTAAAGGATTAATTTGTTTTCCAAAATGGGAGGAGGCACCACATTATTTTGGCATTAACTTGGTGTGGCTGCGTTTTATAATATGCACTTCAAACTGGCTCTCCATGCGTGCTTTTCACCTGCCTCTCCTCTGAGCAGAGCAAGTAAAGACGCGAAAATAACTGTCATGTTGCATTCACCAAACCGGAAAGGTGACTTTTGACGTAAGCGTGTGCGTATCCGCGCGTGTAGGTAAGTGTGCGAGTGTATGTGTGTGCGTGCGCGCGCGAGAAGGCGAGAAAGCGACGGAGAGGTGTAGCACGGAGAGGTGTAGCACAAACAGGTGTATCCAAAGCAGGTAGAGCTGCGCCTTCGTTTTGTAAAGGGCATACATGATGGCGCGCGCTTGACGAACCAACACCAACTAAACTGAAGGGATTTCCGCTTTTAACGGACTGATTTTACACAACTACAACTTTAAAAGAGACTTGATTTAAAAGATAAAGACGCGATTAAGGATGACCCGGCAGCAGAAGGCATGAATCCGCCTGTTTGCTTCTTAAGCACACCTGTCATTACGGATACTAACTACCTGGACAGATGAACGTTATTCCAGCGCTGATATCGTCCCAGTTTGCGCACATTTCAAAGTAACTAAGGAAGAGGATGACATCTTTGTTGAACACACTCTCTCTGTGTCTCTGTGTCCTCCGGATCTGTGGTAAGAAGGCTTCAGACTCTTTCCAAAGTCCTGTCATTTTGAAGTCTACAGTATGTCTGACTTGTCTTTTCTATGGAATGCCCTCAGGACCAAAATGTGCCTGCAGTGGTCAAAAACGACTAGCCTATGTGGTGGCCTTATAGTTGTCTAATTAATGTGTTTACCAGTTTACATAGTTCTTTTACGGACCTTCATGCCTGTTTAATGAGTCTGCTCATAATGACATTGCAGCCTGACCGTCTTTGTACAAATGTTTGGTAAACATTACAAAAAGGTATTGAAGCTCACGCAAGTAACTTTTGGTTTGTGTTGATTATAGCGCCCCCTGTGGACAAAAACATACCTCTTAAACTTTCTGACCTTGTGCTGTAAATTTGTAAGTCATTTTTTGTGAAGAAAAAAAACAACCTGTTGTTTTTTCAGAATCAAATGCATCAGTCGGAAGGAATCTTTACTTTGGAAAATGTAAAAGTTGTTTTCGGCAGTGTTCTTATAATGGTTTAATTTGACGCCTGCCCTGTGGCAGTATTCACAGGCATTAAAAATAACTATATAGAAATAGTCAATGTCTACGCTGGTGGTGTTGCTCGCTCTTTTAATTTGTAAAGATGCAGTATTATTAATTTCAGTCATTTTCATAATCAGTCAAAAACTCATCATAGAAGCTTTAAAATGCAGCAGCCTTTAGTGTTTCTGAAAGCCTGCTTACAGTATCAAATGCATAATCAATAAGCCGAGTTCTGCTCATTCTTGGCAGGTGAACAGCTTTTCTGAGGATTTGCCTTAGCAGGAATAGTGCTGTTAAAGAAAACACTCGCAGCGCTGTCTTATATTTCAGGAAAAACAGGTTGCTGTTAATGTTGTTTTTGAATCCCCCTCCTGTTGCTGTTAGAGGACTAGTGTGGACCCTTCTAGTGTGTCAGTGTTGTGTGTTGCTTCAAAAGCGTTCCTCTGGCAGCTCTAGAATATTACACAATCCATTTTAATGCATTAACCACCTAAATAGGTGAAGTTAATGGATGCATATGACAAAAAGCAAACACTACAGCTACATAAAGACAGGCATTGATAAAGATAAAGAAGAGCATGGTATGTACGCTTTTTCATTCCCATACAAAAAGGCAGGAGAGCCTAAATAAAATGCCAGTAATGCAGAACAGGCAGATTCCTCAGAAGGCTTAAAACCTCAGGGTGACAAACACACACTCACACACACATATTCATGGAAAAACACACCTGTCTGCAGCGTACACTCATCTCTGCTGATGGTAAATGCATGAATCACATCCCAAGCACTGACGTATCTCAACAGATTCTCCCACAGCAGGTATTGAAGCAACACCTGTAATATTGACACACACGAGACTCCATCCCCCCCGCCTGAATTTCTCTAGAGGTTTTCAGGAAACAACTTTGGGTAGATAGCTATGAATTTGGTATTTACTGTATATCAATTTCAGGAAGAAAAGTACAAACTTTGTCAATAGCTGAATTTCTTATCTAGCGTCATCATCAGGTCAAAAATACTTTGGTTAATATGACCAAATACCTGCGAAACTCACTAAATTTCCATCAACTCGGCTGTACCCAGTGTTGACTTCTAATTAGCAAGGGTTAACATGCTAATATAGTTAGCTAAGAAAGGGACTAAGGCAAACATTAAACCTGCTTGACAGCTTGCTGGAATTAGCATTTAGCTCAAACCCTCATGTGCTTCTAAGTAGGAAGAATTCGGAAAGTATTGGGACTGTATAATTGTACTTCCTGAAAACTGTCAATCAAAACAATTGGTGCTGAGAGCTTGACCTCTAAGCACAAACTGCAAAAAAAAAAAAACAGTCAAAAATATCCTATTTCACTTATTATTAGCCCGATTCATCTGGCAAGTCCAGATCTTAAAGATATAAAATGCAAAGCCATACGCATGCTAATATAAAAAATTGAATGGTGTATAAAAAAGACCAGATGTGTCACCTTATGGTCAGCCATGTTGTGAATTGATAGATAAGTGTTTGGGAGAAATCCATTTGGTCAAATTCATTTCCCATGCCAGCTGTTTTTCCTCTAAGTAAACACGATCGTTCTCAGAGTAAATCAATCATCAGCATCACCTGATGCCAAGAGCAACACTATAAAAAAACAGTGTTGAGGAATCACATTGTCCAGGTTTTGAGGTGGCAAACATTACACTGATAGCTATGCACTAACAGGAATGTCAAATATCTTTATTGAATTTGGCAACGTGTTGGAAGAAATATCTGCATATCAAAACTACGGAAGCCCAATGAGTACATGCATCCATACATTTTAATTTACTCCATTTTCAGAATCAGAATTAGAAATAGTTTATTAATCAAAAGGGGGAAATCGGGAACAATTAAATCAGTTGTGTTCTTTTCTCAGAATCTCAACTCATCTTGTTTACCAGTGATAACAATGCAGTTTTTCCTTGGTAACAATTTAATTGCGGTAGTTTTCTTGAGAAATTAACTTGCAGGAAAACCAGCGTTGTAATCTTGAGGTAAGAAAGTCACACGGCCAACTGGTGTTTTTACAGATCCAGGTGCACGTGGTTGTTATCAAAACGTTGTTGTCTGAATCCAGACCTTTTTTTGAAAACGATTCTGTTATCAGTGAATTTTTGTTGTGTAAACCAGGTCCAAGTCAAGATCTTGAGATAACTGGAAATTACTCGTTATCATAGGAAAACTGAGTAAAAAAATGATTGATTTGTGTCCACTTTGGGCTTCCATACAAAACAGACTGTTAACTCTATTTTCTTGTAAACCATTCAGTGAAGGCGGGGTGCATCAACATCTTTGTGACTGTGTACTTACCCTGCAGTTAGTGTGTGTGTGTGTGTGTGTGTGTGTGTGTGTGTGTGTGTGTGTGTGTGTGTGTGTGTGTGTGTGTGTGTGTGTGTGTGTGTGTGTGTGTGTGTGTGTGTGTGTGTGTGTGTGTGTGTGTGTGTGTGTGTGTGTGTGTGTGTGTGTGTGTGTGTGTGTGTGTGTGTGTGTGTGTGTGTGTGTGTGTGTGTGTGTGTGTGTGTGTGTGTGTGTGTGTGTATTTTATGAGATTGCTGGAGGACACCAGTGACACATTGTAGTCCGTCTACATCAAACAGATCAGCACATTTCATCAGTGAACAGACAGCTCGAAGGAGAGAATAGTTTGAAAATATGTGGTTTGCATTAAGACAGTGTGAGACACACAATACACATTGCGTGTAGACTGTACTTGTATGTCCCGGATGTTTTCGGGCCTCGTTCAACGAGGCCTCGTTTTGAGGCCTCGTTGAACGTCTCGAACTGTCCAGACATGAAAGTAAACCTCTGTATGTTTCCTTTGAAAGTTTATCTCGAGCAACTAGTTAAGTGACATATCTTCATTTGTTTTCAGCTCCAGTGATAGACAGCCAGTTTACTCTCTCCTCCCTCTTTTCTGTCTTCACTCTGTGTGGACTCCTTAAACCCCGTCTGTGCTCCTCGTGCCTTAAGATTCAAAACTTGAATTATTGTTAGTGCATAAGCTTTTAGATGTTACATATTCTGTTGTCTTTAAACCTTCTTGATCCACTGGCAGGACCCCATGCAAGAGAAGCTAATAAATCATAGGTCTACCACTGAAACTAAGGTCAAGATACAAACAATAAGAAATACTATATATTTAAAGAATAGTTAGACTGTTTGTGAAGTACGTCTTTTAGCTTTCCCTCTGAGAGTTACATGAGACGAATGAGACTTATGTTGCTTGTTAAATTTGAAACCGCACACAGAGTAGTTGGTTAGCTTGTTAGCATAAAGACGGGGGAAACAAAAGGGAACAGCTAGCCTGGCTCCCTTTGCCAAGCTAATAAACGGTTTGCTACATAGCTTTCAGAAAGCTACATTTACACTTTGAGTATGGTATGGATTAAACAGCGGGTAAGATAAATGAGAGACTGTTAGTAGTCCTTGTAGGTGAATTTTGTAAACTTCAGAGGCTACACGCTGTTTAACTGTTTAAGCTACATTAACTGCAAGCTAGATGCTTCATTTTTACCCTATAGACACAGACCGGTGTCAACCTCTCATCTAAAACTTGGTTAGAAATGATAAAAGAAAAGATCTGATTCACATTAAAGACAATTCAAGTTTGTTCTCTCAAAGGTGAGGCTAGGACAATGATGTTTTTGAGTTGTTTTCCACTCAATAGCAAGCCCTAGTACAAATACAAGTAGCTTAAAGCTAAAGTCTTGGACTTGGAAGGTAAGCAAAGATTAATTTGCAAGGCTAGACCACATTCTTTGATGGCAAGTGCAGAGGTCTAGCTTCTTCCTTGCTCTCGCTTTAAGCTAGCAAATGGACAAGAGCACGTTTCTTTGGCAAAAATGACAAACATTTGAGCTCTTGACCTGCTCCTTTTTAAGTACTGTAAGTAACTTCAGGTCAAGATCGAAGGTCAAAGTTAACTAATACCAGCAGCTGTTGAGCTGGTAATGGTTTTAAAAGGGTCACAGATTAAAGGCAGGGTTGGTAATTTTCTCCAGACACACTTTTTAAGATTTTGGTTGAAATTGTCTTTAAGTCCTGACACAAATTAATAACTCATGTGCTCTGAAAAAGGAATGAAGAAAATCCATCATCTGTAGCATTTGTAAGCCTGTAAAAACTTTGACCAATGTCTGCCAAGAGGTACCAATCTGATGAACCAATCACGCCTCCCTGTCTCCCTGCTCGTTCACTATCACTTGTGTGCACGAGCCCACACTCAAAGCATGAGCTGAGGTCCGCTTCTGGATTAATGGCGCTTGTGCATGTAAGTGAGGGGCGCGGCTTTTGATGGAGCACAGAGGGGATGCTACTTTCAAAATCATGCTAGTTTTTGAAATTACCAACCCTGCCTTTAAATTAAGTTCAAGTGCAATATAGACATTTGCATGATTGGTGGAATGAACATGATTGTTGAATGTGTGGTGTAGTAACTCTTTCCCTTTATGTATCTAAGTGGTCTTCTCCTCTTTTACTTCCAGTGATACAGGGGGGCTTTGTGGATCTCCCTTCAGAAGATCCCGTTCGCTCCTTAGCTGAAGAAGACACCTACCTGCCCTGTCGCTACAAACCAACTAATGGTGATGTGGTGGTGCAGGTAACCTGGTATAAAGAGAGCCCTGATTTAAACAAGGAGCAGATCATCACTGCACATCACACAAATGGACAGACAGGTTGGTTGGCAGCATGGCAGTTGTTGTAGCGGCTGTTTTGCTCAAGTCATGGTCACTTTAAATCTTCTTTCACACGCAGAAAACGTTTCTTTACACATGAATAACTTTCTCGTTCCCTCCAGTGAGAAATGTCTTTAGCGTAGCACTCATACCAGACTTTTTTGTGGAATTATTAGTTCCTTGAGGCCATTTTGTCCTTTAAAGGCAAGTGTTCACAACCATCTACAAATGTTTAATGAACTGTGGTTTGTAAGAGACACTGACAATTACCACAGAAAATATTCAAGGACGCAACAACTCAGGCTTGTGCACAGTTTATTTTTGGTTTCTTCATCTTTTGCTAACCTCTTTATTATGTCTCTGTAGCGTTTGGGTCGTGGTCTCGATATGTGCGCTTCAAAAGCAGCGACCCCACCGTGGACTCGTCTCTGGTCATCATGAACACAGAGGTCTCTCATGAGGGGAAATACATCTGCCACATCAGCACCTTCCCATCGGGCAACTTTGACACAGAGATGTCCCTCATCGTGTGGAGTGAGTCCCTTAATTATAGTTCTGCTGTACAATATATAAAATGCATAGCTATGACAAGTGTTTTAATGCAGCAACAGGAGCTCTACAAGGTGAAGTGTTTCCACTCGTGCAGAGAGGATGGATATGACTGTCAACAGGCTGTTTGTTTATCAAGGTTACTAAATGACTAATATTGAGCTTAAATAGAATAATACCAACATACTTTTTTTACCTTATCTGTCTGTAATTCTACTACACAGTAAATGAACCATTTTTGACATTCCTTATAAGGTCATGACAACTAGTACAGGAAACCATGGTTTATATTATCAAGGCATTCATGATAGGAAACCCCTTATAGCCCTTAATGCCTACCTTGCACAAGACTTTCAAGAATATGAAAAGGCTTGAGCCGTTTTCACTTATGCACTCCTGAAAATATCTAGATAAATTCAGGAGGACTGCTTCGGATATTCTCCTGACCTAGCTGTTCACATTATGCTCCTTACAGCGGGAGACTATCCCAGTCAGACGGGAGGGGGGGCGGGGGGTCTCCTGAGGTAAGACCTGACATGGAAGTAGCGGACGTAGCAACAGAGTCCGATATACGACGCTATAATGAGAATATTTGCCTTTATATCAATCCTACGCGTAGTCCAACGGAATGACAACATCAACAATAGAGCGGAGAACAACATACTGGAGAACAGAAAACATAATGCAGCCTTTTAATCACGTGCATGTAGATCGTAGTGGCCGCGTGTATACAGTCTATGCACCGTGCAGCAGTCACAGGATAGAAATGTCACTCCCCCCTCCTATTGGCTTAAGGTGAATTCTCCAGAGAATATCCTGCGGCATTGTCACAGCAGCCTATTCGTACTTGCTGCGGGAAAAATACTAGGGGTCTGGCAGGAGAAACTCCGGGTGAAGTCCGAGCGAAAAATGCAGCTGTTTCTGTTCCCATATACAGCTCCTCCTGGAAATATCCTGAGTTTTTCAGGAGATTTCTGCAAGTGTGAAAGCGCTATTGGAAACATGTTGAAGGCTAAAGTGTGATACTATCTCACAAGTGTCACATTCAGTGTTAAAACAGTGACAGCAATCCATGTATGTGTAAATTGGGTTTGTGTTTCCTTGGAATCTCCTCAATTTTTACTATCATATACATGTAGTGCTTTCACACTTGCACAAAACTCTGGACACTCAGACTTTCTCCTGAGTTTCTCCTGCCAGCCCCCCTAGTATTTTTTCCCCCCATGAAGTCGGAGTTAGCTGATGTGAGAACGCAGCAAGATATAATCAGGAGTATTCACCTCAAGCGAGTGGGATGGAGGTTTGACATTTATTCCCTGTGATTGGTGCATGACCATAGATTGTATGCACGCGACCGTGAACGTAATGCAACAGCAGCATTGTGTTTTCTGTTCACCACTCTTTTTTTGATATTCTGATTCTGAGGAACTACAGATAGCGTTGATATGAGTCATTTTAGTGCCCCCGCCCCCCCCCCCTCCTGTCCAACTGAGATAGTCTCCTGCTGTGCGGTGCATGTGTAATCAGGAGGAGGAGGATTTCAGTGGCAGTCCTCCTAAAATTCTAACAAATGGCTTTCATACTTTTTGCTGCTTCCTATTTGGTGCTGGAGTGAGTTCCCTGATGGTTGTTGACAATCTTCTTCACTTTATTGAACTTTAGAAATTGCATTGGCCAAGACTAAAAAACGTATTGAAACTTGTATTGAACAGGTTTTACTTTAAGAGAATGTCGCAATAAGAGAAAGATTGACTTAAGACAACTCAGACTGAAAGATGACAGGTGAGATTGTGATGGTTTAGCTGTCCTAGACCCAAAAGCAAAAGTCAGAGAGGATTAAAGGTTCAAATGGTTTATTACAGGCTCTGATTGTAAGCAGGAAAAAACAGTCTCTGTAATGCTGTTGAGGTTGAGGGAAAAGGATAATGCGAGTAGTTGCAACGCCGAATTGAAGTGGGTGTAAAGAATGGTGGTGATGCTGGCGGCGTTCAGGAGCACTGGGACAAAGCAGAGCGAGACACTGGGAAAAAATACAAAACAACATGCAGTTAGAATCAAACGACAATACACAAAAGCACAACAAAAATCTAATTACATATCTTAAAGGGCCGATATACCACTAAGTAGCGAAGACAATCTTGCAGCTTGTGGAGTATAAGAGCTGCAAGTCAATGAGCCAAAAGATCTGAAGCTGTGAGTGAAGGCCCCAGCTCTCAGGTACGCACCACACCTCTGAAACCAAACAACCAGGAAGAACAGAACCACAAGCAAACAACATAAAAGCCCTAACCTAAGAATGCTAGAAATGAAGAAAAACACACAGGTCTCTAAAAATAAACCAAGAAAAATAACACAATAAACTAAGAGTCCAAACCGTGATGTGAAAGCAGTGTGTCTGTTTGTATTTTTGTGCATATTCAATGCAGAATCTGGGTTTGAGTAAGTTGAAAAGACTGTTTTTAATACTCTGTAAACTTTGTATGTTTGTCTGATGAAACCTTGTAACAATCCCTTCTCCAGCCCTTCCCATCTCCTCCCTGGACCCTGTGATTCTGGTGGAGGGTCAGTCCTACCGACAGGCTGCTACATGTCGCTCTGTAGCCACCCCGCCCCCCCACATCTCCTGGGACACAGACCTGAACGGCCAGTCCACCAATCGCACCTCCGACAAAGGATCGGTCTCCTCGCAGTACTCCCTGCACCCCCTCAGGAGCATGAACGGCAAGAAGCTGGACTGTCTGGTGTGGCATCCGACTTTACCGAGTCCCCGCAGGATAAAAAACAACCTGGTGATTCACTGTGAGTATAATACCGAATAACATTACATTTTTGTTTTAGAGGCAGCTTGCACTTCATTCCACTTCACTTAGAACCACTGTCCTCATTTATTGTAGCAAAATCTTTGTGAAAAACAGGATGGCTGCCATCTTTACCTAGTAATTGTATTGTTGCTCCAGAGACAAAAGTAAATAAGGTACAATGATGACATTTGTAGTTTGACTTGCATGCAAAGTTGACACATTTTAGTCGTAGTAGAAAAAACAAAGCTTCAAAGCATGAAGTCAAATGGTAAATGGACTTGAGCTTGTATTGCGCTCTTCTAGTCTTCTAACCACTCAAAACGCTTTTTACACCGCAGGTCACACCTACACATCCACACCCATTCACACACTGAAGGCACAGGTTGCTATGTAAAGTGCCCATCAGTATCAAATAATATGATTCATACACATTCATACGCTGTCAACGAAACAGCGGGAACAACTTGTGGTTAAGTGTCTTGCCCAAGGAAACATCAGACATGTGGTTCCAGGAGCTGGGGATCAAACCCCCGACCTTCCTGTTGAGAGACGACCCACTCTACCAACTGATGCACAGCCGCCCCGTCATCACTTCACTTAAAAAGAAACTTTATGTGGCGCTGGATGACCTTGTGGTTATGTTGCATAACCTATGTATGGAGGCTGCAGTCCTCATTGTAGTGGGTCCAGCGTCCGCCCTCCCCTACTCTCTCCCTCCAACATTTGCTGTCTCTCTTCAGCTGTCTTATCTAATAAAGACAGAAAGTCCTACAAATATTTTTCAAAAGTAGAAACTTTATAAGCACTCTTTCTATCTTTTACACAAATCCTTCCTTCCTCGTGCGGCTGATTACTCACTTTGAATTGTAGTTCCTGCGTTTCTTCACAGTGTTAAAATGTATTGGATATCTTCTTCTTTATGACATTAAAACCTAATACATACATTTTCTATGATTATTGACAGGGTCAAATGCTGTGAACTTCATTATAGTTTTTTTGTTTAATGTTGCATCTGTAGTTTTCCTTCATAACGGCTTTTATCTAAAACCTGGAAATGCAGCATTTTCCCCTCGCTTGATCCTGCTCTCACATTAATAGTTTAACTCTAACTCATCAGCCTTGTATGAACAAAGCTGGTAAATAATTGTTCTCTTTCGTGTTCCTCACAGTCCCTCCACATGCAGAGGTGTCTGGCTACGATGGAGACTGGTCTGTGGGAATGCAGAACGCTGCCCTGAGGTGTGTGAGTGGAGGAAACCCCAAACCACACAGTTTCACCTGGATCAGGTACAGCAGACCCCGCCTCCCTCCCTCCCTCCCTCCCTCCCTCCCTCTCTCTCTGTCTGTCTGGTACTCCTGTGACTAACTGTCTAATGCGTCTGGACCATGTTACTTTTCTCGTAACTTTTAGAGTAATTAACACAATTATTTGTCTATGATTTCACCAGATAAGAATGCTAACGGGGAGTTCAGTGAGGTTACACTCCGGTCAAACACTAGAGCCAAAGTAACACTTTATTATCACTCTTGCACTGACGCTAAAAAATTAGTTTTAAATGAAAATTGCTAATTGTTTTCATTATTTTTCTACTTGTGGTCTATTCTTATATATTTCTGTTGTTTAGACTTTAAAGCAGCATTGGCATGCACTGTGGATCGTCTGCATCCGTTTGAGTAAACTTACTCATCATTTATCTTTACCTGAATTTAAGAGAAGTTTGCCAGATTGATATGGGCGCCAGTGGATCAGTGGTACAGTCAAGTGTCTTGCCCAAGCAGCAACCTCCGGTGTTAACATTTTTTAGCCAATGCAGAAGTGCTAAATCCTGCAGTCTGCCGAGTGTCCGCTTGAGGCTGGCTCCAGGAACACTGGAAGTCACGTATACTACATAAAAAAAACCCTGTTTTTATAGTAGAAATTTAAATTTTTTGTCAGGAAGCTTAAAGCCCGCCTCATCTTCAGCTCTCAGCCTGTAGTTAGGTTGACTTTAAGTTAGGCTCAGACAGCATTTCTAGCATGGAGGCTGCCGCCGATGAGCCTCCAGAGCCCCCTGCAGTAACAGAGGGGTGGCGTAATATTTACAGTCTATGGTCTTGCCCAAGGACACCACACTGCTTCGTCTGTGAGGTATACATGTGTACAGTATGTATGTGAATGAATGTATCCCATGTATGTATGTATGTATAGCTAATACACCTGCGTGACCTGCGACCTGCGGTGTAAAAGCACTTTGAGTAGTCAGAAGACTTTACAAGCTCAAGTCCATTTACCATATTATGTATTTTTCAAATTCCTTGCACCAAAGAATCCCCAGAATTGAAAACCTAAAATGAGTCCCTTGAGACTTTAAATCCCGAGTTGAATGAGGTCTAACTTACTCATCGTATCCTCTTTGTTTCTGAACAATGTTAGCTTACAAGCATAGCACTGTATTTAAGTTGTGTTTAGGTTGAAAGTGAGTCAGGAAACTTGACCTACTTTATTGTTAACTCACACAATGAATACAATGCATTGTCTCTCTAACATCGTAGTGATGCTAAACATAATGAACCCTCTGCCAAACTCATCCTTTGTCGTCTCCCTGATTTGTTAGGTATTTAACATCTACACAGGAAACATATTTATATACAAAAGACACAATGAAATGTAACTGGAGAACATCTCAGTTGTAACTGTTTAGAGATTTTAAATCAGAGAAGTTAACTTAAAGATTGACTAATAGTAGGGCTCAGGAGCCTTTCTAATCAGTGTCCTTATTGTTTTTCATTATACATCTGCAAAGAATTAAGACATCCTGCTTTGATAAGGAAAAAGGTTGCTTTCTGTGTGTGTAATGAAAAGATTGATAAATATGTTAAATATGAAGCTGGCAGCTAGGGCTCCGCTTGGACTCCCGTAGTTCACATCCTCCCCCTTCCTTTACTTCCAACAGAGTCGCTGGGTGGCCCCAGGTATGTGTAATGGAATTTCTGTCTCTCTGCCTCCCAACCACAAGAATTTTGGTGAAGTTGCTCTGCCAAAATCTGCTCTTCAGTACCTTGAAACTGCAAACTGCACTTTTAAAGACAAGTTTACAGCTTGCACTTTGACCCCTTAAGAGAAATTCAGGTTACTTTTTTCATCCACGAAAGGAAATTCAGTTTCCTTTTGTCACATGTTATTGATACAATGAAAGCAAAACTTATTTTGAATCTTTTTTTGTTATTTATACTTTTTTTAGAGGAAAAATAATCAATTAAAATTCTGAGATTTTAATTTTAGGTCGTATCGCCCAGCCCTTCAGGCAGCCATTTAATTGAGCTTTAGATAAGGCTTGTAAATGTGATGATGTCAAAGACAGACGAGAGACATTTTAGTGAGACACTTAACAGCAACATAAGTTTCGTTTAGAATAAAAAACCCTCACAGGGCTCTAAGAAGTTTTTAACCGTTTCAAGTAGAAAAACTCGCCTCATACGAGTCGATGTTCGATTTATTGTCACTCGATCACTCATAAACTTGTTATTGAACTTTCTATCATGCAGTGTAGATGGTGCTCCACCCTTCTCACATGTCTTAACCAAACATGTCCTGACATTGTCACATCCTCATTCTGCTGCCTCAGTGTTCTCTTGACAGCGTCGAATGTTTTGTGTGTCATTTAAAATGTGGCACATCGCTGCCCTGCTCTAATCCCGGACGGGGGTTTGACTCAGATGCCTGACTTCTTCTGCTTGAGTCACCTGCTGTTGTCTCTGTCAGCCATTTCCTTTGGTGCACTACCATGCTCTCAGGGTGTGGCGGAGAGTTTGATGAAAAAACAAAACAAAACACGTGATCCATGGAAAGTGACTGGAAGAGGAACGGCTTCCAAACAAAATTATGAGAAGCGACAGTTAGGCCCAGAGGGAGAAATTCCTCACACTTAAACGTATCATTTAAATGTAAAGAAATGTAAGTTAGAAGTTTGGTGAAGTTTCTTCTGATTTTTGCCAAATGATAATGTACGTATTACATGCTGTTAGTCACAGGACCACACCTTAGGAAATCAGTATTTGTGAGTAAGGCCCACCAACAGACACACACTACGCACACACACACACACACACACACGCACACACACACACACACACACACACACACACACAAACATACGCAAGAGTCAGCACTCCAAATCTCCAGTTACAATCAACCTCTTCTTACTCACGCACGCTTTTCACACCAACACACACACATCTGTAGCAGCAGCAGCGGGAGAACCTGTTGGCTGTGTCAATAAAAGGCGGCAGGTGAAGTAATAGCTGGTGTCACAGTGTCGTGTTGCGGCTTGTGCGCCGAGCAGACAGATGAGACAGTTTCACACGCAGGAGGGAGGAAGAGGGGGATGATGAGAAGAGAAAGGGAAAGGGATGAGCCACACTGATAAGGAGGGGGCTGAACAGGTGGGAGCAGGGAGGCAGAGGGGCAGAGGGGTGAGACACGGGGCAACAAGAGGAGGAGAAAGAGGAAGCTCGATGTGTGGATTTGTGCGAGATTGTTATCGGAGGTGTGACTGCTGTGTATGTAAAAACACACAGTTCCTCTTTCCTGCTAGTGGTGAAAAAAGTGCACTGTATGCAATGTATGGAGGGTCAGTGCCACCAATGTGTAACAATGCAGCTTTGAACTCATATAATAATGTTAACACACCAGGTATTTCTAATATGCTTGTGTTTACAGCAATTGGCAGGCATCAGATCTGTTACAACTGATTAAATTCAAATGCAGTCAAAACAACAACACTGAGGCAACACCCCGGACTGTGTTGCTCATTGAAAACACGGACTTATTTTCTCTGAGTCACACTGCCACGAACTGCGCCGTGTCTCCAAACAACTTCAGATGTTATTGGAATATCTGTTTGGAGTCGACATACATGCATATTCTGCCACTCTTTCACAAACTAAAGAAACTGTCCTCTTAGATGTTAATGAAATGTTTTCAAATCTTTTCTTAACATCTCATGGTGATGGTGTTTTCATGTGTACAGTTAGTGTGACATGAAAAGCAGGAAATGGTTGGTCAGCGTCGGCAGTCACTAGAAACATGCCTGAACAAAGAAACTGCACCTACTACAGAAACTTGAAAACATTCAAATGAACTAAAAACATTGTTTGCGACAATAACTTTTTCAAGATGTTTTTATACACTGTATATCCAGATCTATATGTTCTTTCCTGTGCCGATCACTAAAAATAAAACACTCACCACTAAAGCCAATCAGAATCGAGCTGCAGCTATGGGTGACACTGATGTGTCAAGTTCCTCTACTTCCGAAACCAATTACTCACCTCCTCTTCTAATGAAAAAAAGAAAGAAAAAGACCACGAGTCTCAGCAGATGGTTGTTCAACATGAGGATGGTTCTGCTCAAGGTTTTTTTTTTTGCTCAGCTTGGATGTTTCATTTGAGTATTTTCATGTTATGTAAGAGGAATTCAAGAAATGTTGCAAGAAGGGGTCCCTGCCAGAGACGAATACTAAATGGGGGTAGCACAGCAAAGTTTGGGAACCCCTGCAGTAAAGTACAACTATCTCAGATTGACACCTGTGAGAGGGACAGATAATTTATATTCTACAATTGTTAATTCTGTGTCTATTGTTTGATCAGGTGGCTTTGCAAAAAATCGTGTCCAGAAAATTATTCTATTGCATGAATTAAATTGTAACTAAAGAAAAATGCATTGCATCATTTTTCAAAAGTTTACAACAAACAAGATATAAAAATGAAGTTGCACTTTCTCATTTGCAAAAAGAGCGCCTTGCTTCACTAACAGAGACATCATGTAAACACCACACCCAGCCACCCTGTCATCTTTTATCATCCCTTTAAAGTTTCTCTAAATGTTTTACATCAAACTAAGCATGTAGTCGATGTTTGCCAAAGAAAAAAAGATGTAACGTGACTTTGTTTTTTTCTCTGTTTGCAGAACTGGTGGAGAGTTACCAGAAGGTGTGATCCCCCACCCTAATGGAACACTAGTCTTTGGTCGACCGCTGAGCTCTTCGGACGGAGGCACCTATCAGTGTGTGGCAGAGAACAAAGTTGGCGTAGGGAAGGCGGAGATGGAGATTGGTGTGATAGGTATATGTCATTAACGTCACATACTAAACCCTGTCATAGTTATAACAAATAGATCCATCTAATCCTGCCAATTTGCCCACTGACGCTCTGCTTTGCAGAGTCGCCCGAGGCAAGGATATCGTCTGAAGACATGCTGATGATGATCATAGGGGGCGCGGCCGGCGGGCTGCTGATCCTGATGCTACTTGTCGTCATCACCGTGACCTGCCACCACAAACGCAAGAACAAGAAACTGAAGAGGGAGCTGACTGAGAGGAAGTAAGCCCAGATAACATGATGTGTAATTTAGATGAGATAAGATGTGATGAAATGTTAATGATCTCCGCAGGGAAGAGGGAGCCAAAGAGAATAACTAAGAATGAAGCAAATCGGGGCTGTTTATTAGATTAAAACCGACAGTTACAAGTGTAGAGTGTGTAAAATAGAATTAGGGCAGCAAGTGTAAAAAACAGTTACGACATGATCGTGTTTGGGATGTGCAAGCAGAGAATCAAAACAAGAATGAAAAGGACGTAAAAAACAAAAGGAACGTCATTTATACTTTAAATCCTCATGAAATACACAAAGGATCTCTGTCTTCTTCCATCATTTACAGATTTCTCTGTTTCTTTCCGTCTCTTGTTTCTTACAGGGAGGAAATAAGCACTCTCTCCAGGCAAGCCTCTTTCAGGAGGATGAACTCCGTCAGCACAGATGTCAGAGGAGCAGTACGATCACTAAATTATTATTTTCACACTCGCCTACTGCAGCACCATATTATGTTTCCTCTCATGCCTGCACAGCACGACCCAGGGTGCCAGAATTTGACACCCTTTATCAGAGTCATGCTGGTCCCATATGTTTTGCACCATCAGGATTCTTATTTATACACTAAACTGTGATGAATACGTAATACTGTGCTCTATAAATGTCAGTTAGTCAGATGCTCATACCTCAATGGGAAATAGCTCAGTGGGTTTGGACGTCAAAATAAGATGCAAAGACAAAGTAAAGTTTGAGGATGTCCTTATTTTTAGTCCCAAATCTAATCTATCTCCATGTTTGATCCCATTGCAGACAGAAGAAAACATCCCACTGAGGGTGGAGGGAACCATGAGGACCAGCCTGTCATCCCTCGGGGTCAGTTCTACATATCTATCTCTCTATATCTGCATGCAAAGCCAGGGCCGGGGAACTGAGACACTGTCCAGATGTCAGATGACTAAGTTCTGAGATTCAACATTTCATGTCTGAATGTAGTGCATCTCAGATATTAACCTTTGTACTACTTCTGTGTTCTTTTATTTTGTGATTTATTTTACTCTACAGTATGTTATTTTTTCATTTATTTAAATATGCTTATTCTTTTCTGGGGATCCTTAATTGTGCTTGACAAGATCAATAACACACTTACTGTCTCTTAAATAAGAAGCAGGAACTTGTAGCAAGTTGGATTAGCTAAGTATAAAGACTGCAAATGGGGGAAACAATTAGAATACTGCTCTCATATCTGTCCGTTCAATATGAAGCTACAGCTCAGCATGAAGACTGTAAACAGGCTGACAGCTCACCTGTCGCTGTCCGAAGTGAACTAAATACAACTTTCTACGCCCCTCAAGACTACTTATTCATAAACTTGTGTCTTTATATTTCATCAGCACAAAAGTTAAAATAAACAAATTCTGGTTTTCGATAAGGTCTCATTGTCATGAAAAGTAAAATAGATAACTTGGTTTATTTATTAATTGTAAAAGAGCATAAATGCCTCACCGTGTCTTTAGCCTAAATTAGGCTAACTGTCTGTTGGCAGTAGCTCTGCAATAAGCAAATAGACATTAGAGTTTTATTTTGTTTTTTCAATTCTGACACAGAATGAAATTTGGAAAATGTAACTTGTCCAAGAGGTGTTATGGTAATTAGAAAGACAAGCTAAGAGTAAACAGCCAGCTAAGAAAAGCTTTGAAGAAGCTAGCTCTAAGCTAGCTTGTGATTTCCCCTTAAATTCTGTCTTTACGCTAAGCTAACTGTCTGTTGGCAGTATTTAGCATATAGACACAAGAGTCGTTGTTTATTTAATCTATTCAAAATACAGAGTTAAAATCAGGATGTTCTGTTCTTACAAACTCTCAAGAGATAAAAAATACTCAAGTGTAGCTTGCTGTTTCCCTCAGTCTTTATGCTAAGGGCTAACCGCTCCTGCTGTCAGCAGCATTATTTTTAAATATACAGTTAAAAACGTATTTCCAAAAGTAATTTATTGGCAATAAAGTAAATGACAGTGATCATGACTTGGCTTGCTTGATATAAAAAGTGCTGCTGTGTCACTTCAGTCACTTCTGTTGAAAATGAGGGCAAAAAATGACATTGCTATCAGTGCCTCTGATCTGTGTATTAATACTGATCAGTATCTTTTCCTGCGCTGACAGGAGCAAGCTTACTGCCGTGACAGCCGATCTACTATCTCTGGTGGGCGTGGTGGAGGAGGAGGGGGAGCGTTTGACTACCTGGGCCGACCAGTCCTGCACAACAACTCTCGACGGGGGAGGGAACGTATTCTGGACAGAGACGAGGAGAACCGACTCAGAGTGGAAACATATGTGAGAAACAGCTCAATATCTTTGGTAAGGGTGTCTTAGTGCATCTGTGTATCTGGGCAAGTCAAAGCCTGACTTATTAACCTCTGCATAGTTTCTTGATGATGATGCAATTAACAAGTGTGTCTGCTCTGTGTGTTTGCAGCAGGAAACCCGTTTCCACCCTCCTCTCACGCCATCACCCTACCCAATTGTACAGTCCACCGAGATTGTCAGACAGCTAAACGGCAGCGTCATTATCCCACTCGAAGGGGGTTCAAGACCAGGAAGTGTCACCAGGACTCACCCACAACCCCCTCCAAACTGCACCTACCCACCTGTGACAGATGATGAGGATGAAGTGGATGAAGGTCTGGGCGGTCCTGCCAGTCAAGAGCATCCTGATGATCAAGACAGCGAGACAAACAGCTCCCACGTGTCAGACGCTCACAGTACTCGCTATCAGCAGACTAACGGCACGATCAGACCCAAATCTCGACTGACCCCAAATGGGGTGAACCCCCATGCCTCCTTGATCCACAAGGCCCAGATAGTTTAGCATGACGCTTTAAAATAACATTCAAAACTACAAGAGTGGCCAGATCTCGGCTTGGAGGTGGTTTAATGGGGATTCACTGGCAAGTGTGGTCAAAACCCATGAGAACCAGTTATAAATATCCCCAATGATGCATCTTCTTTATTGTGTGGGAACATGGTGCAATAGAACTTCAAAACTTCAAGGAAAAAATGTACTCCAAGGCATCTACAGGACTCTTCTGTATTTCTGCCTACTGTTGATGAGATGTGGTGTTAATCCACCTGCACTACAGACATAAAAAAAAGACTGTTGCAGTGTTCTTCCTCAGCTTTCGCAACACAGATAGCTCTTACAAGCTATACCTAACAGGTGACTGCAGTTCACATACCTCTCGTGGGGGATGTCGAAAGCACTCAATGACAGCAAATCAGGAAATGCAGGAATAATAGTTGAGGATGTGTGAGCTCTTAATACATCAGAAAAGTGCATTGCAACATCTCAATAATAAGGGTGGATTTTTTTTGCTCTGTTGTTGTTCAATTAACCAGTAACTGTGCTGGTGTTAACTTCTTTTACTTGCACAACGCAGCTTGGGATCTGATCCAAAGCATGGGCTGGTTCCTCACTAGCCACACCTGAAACATGCATACCTCTTTGTATTGTCTTACTGTCTTCATGCCTTTGCCTAAAGCACTGAGACAGTTGGGATTAGATAGAGACACCACACCGCCGAAACGTGACTAAGGAGTCCTTTAAATGTAGTAAATCCGTACAAAAGTGCAAATAATTCCCATTAAAAACATTCAAAATATTTGTGTAATACATAAATGTAATTATCAATTATACAGTCAACTGACATGCCACAAATTCAGCCTATTGTCCAGTTCCTTTATGGACTCCATCCTCACAAAGATAACATTAATGTTAACTCAAATATACACATATTGTGGAAATATAGCCAATATATATATTGCTGCTTTTTTTAACCAAAAGAGTTGAGTTGCTGTACATAAATCTTTTACATGACACACAAAATACAATGGAGTGCATTGTAAACCTTCACACATGCATACAAAAGCTGCCAAGTATTTGTACAATACATTTATATTTTGAATGTTTTAAGTGTATCGGATAATGTGTTATTGTTTCGCTTGACATGGCTACTTTATCAAATACATGTGGACTCTTACACCAGGATAGGTCAGTGGATAGAGTAGGAAACCGGGCAAAAGAGGGGGGAACTACATGGTGGAAAGGAGCCAAAGGATGGACCAGGAACCAGGCCGCCAGCACATGGGCGCAACCCAACAGCTAGGCCATCCAGTGCTCCATTGGACTCTTACTACAGAGAAAGCCGCCAATGCCATGGACACACCGCCATCTGAGATTTGTCAAGATTCTCCTGCCAGCTGTATTTTTTATAAATTCCCGAGACCGGTAAAGACTTTCCAAGAGGAATTTGACGAGATGTTACTTTTTTTTTTTTTTTTACATTTGGGCAAACCATGTTTGTTTTTATCTGTGGACCACTGATTTTACGTCTTTGTTTATACTTTATGTGTGCTGGATTGAGTAGAAAACAGGGGAGAGTAAGAGAGAGGGAAGCGACATGATGGAAAGGAGCCAATTGTCGGCCCAGAACATGGGCCGCCCATACATTGGCGCAAACCAACTACTAGGCCATCAAGTGCCCCATTGGACTCTTCCACCAGAGACCATGAGACAAAAAAGCAACCACTGCCATGGACACACTATCTGTGATTTGTCATGTTTCTCCTGCCAGCTGTATTTTTTATAAATTCCCAAGACCCGTTAAGGACTTTCCAAGAGGAATCTGACGAGATGTTACATATTTGTTTTTTTTATTTGGGAAAAACCAAGTTTGTTTGTTTGTTTTTATTTGTGGACCACTGATTTTACATATTTGTTCATACCTAATGTGTACTGAGTATTGGTGGGTTGTGTTACAACCCTGAATGGGGAATCAATGTGCCAAAGGGAGAATATAAAACCTTTTGCTTGTTTGGCAAATATGAAGTATTATTTTGTTTTTGAGTTACCTTCTGTAACTTCTATTTTCCAATGTAAATGTAAAAAGACATCTGAGTTACAACTGTTGATTTAAAACTATGCTTTTGACAGAGGATAGAGTGCAAAATATGATCTGCCAACGTCAAACAGGTAAGCTCAGCAGTAGATGGGTATTATGTGTGGATGTAGTTTGTATTTGTTGTAGACTGTGCCCCCTGATGTATACTGCTGGATAGTGCAGGGACCTGAATGAGCCTACAAACTGTCAAACTATGATCCACTGTGACTATGATCTTCCTCCTTCACGCGTCTGGATTTTTGTTTACTTTGAGGGCTATGTGGGCTGTCATCTTGTGTTGATTGGTTGAAATAAATGTGCATGTTTTTCCTTAATGTACGCTGTTCACCACATTGCCAGAGCTAACATGAGCTTTGGTGGATAAAATTGGATAATTTAACCTGAAACCTTTTTTGGTTTGTTAGAAAACTTTTAAATACAATTTTTGCAGGCGTTACAGATGTGAACTGTCCTGGGAAGCTTCAGACAAAACTGCAAAGGGGAAAATTGATCTATGGGCTCCATTAAAGAACTGTTTCTGCATTATCTGTATATCCTAGTAGGCTGTAGTAGCAACAACAGTTACACTTTTATGGAGCGTTCCAGAGCCATAGCTTTGGAAAATTTAGGCAAAAGATATATTATAAAGCACTGATTCCCAAAGTGTGCCCTGTGGCCTCTGGGGTGGTGGTGGCTGAGGTTTATGACAGGCAAAAAAAATGCACACTGTTTTGCACTGCCAGCAAAGCATGGCAACTTTTGTGAGAGGACTTCCAGGAAAACGAAAGCTGACAATGATTCTACACCAGACGTCATGCACAGCTACTAAAACAAAGACGAGAAAACATGACAGGTCTCGCCCTTCGGCTTCACCTGTACAGTAATGAAGAGAGCAACACTCCTTCCCTTTGCCACATCCTACCTGAGTGAATTTTTCTGCAGTTGCCTCAATCAACACAAAATACAGATCAAAGCTGGTCCTTGAAAATGAACCAAGAGTGGCAGTGTAATAGCTGCACCCTAAACTTGAGAAGATCTGTAAAACAAAACAAGCGCACACTAGTCATTTAAATTATTGCAGGACTGGAGGTATACATCTTAAAAGAAGATTTTCATCTTTTTTTTTAGGGAGTCATTCAATTTCAGAGAGTCAGGTTTACATTTAGTGCAGTCAGTATTTGAGATTAACTCTAAAAATACAGTAAACTGTTATCAAAGGGCACGACTGACGGTGTGATTAGTGTAAATTGGTATATTTTTCTTACGTGTCGATGTGCATGGTGAGAGTTGAGGGGGCTTGAAAATATATTCATCTGTCAAAGGGGGGCCTGGCAGAAAAAAGTTTGGGAACCTCTGAGATAGGCAATGGTCAGCCTCAAGTAGCTGGATGGTGATAAAGTTATTCCAGACGCAGAGAAGGTGGTGAAAGTAACAGCAGGAGAAGGCGATGGAATTCACAGAAATGGTTTGCCTCATGGTGATGAAATTTAGACATGATGGCTTTGGTTTACGTGAATATCTGTAAGGCTGAATATGCAGGGGATGTATTAAGCTACTTTGAATTAACATGTCATCCTGCAATCAAATTAATTTCGGTAATAAAAGGCAAATATTGAATACTCTTTCTGTCTGAACTCACCTGAAGGATTTTCCCATGGGCCTATGTCAGTCCAATTTAGGATGGGCCTACCAAGTTGTCACAATGTATAAAATGTGTAAAGAGTTTTAAAAGAGTGTTTTAAGAGATTGGTGAATAGCACCAGAGGCGTAGCTTGTCAGCAGGCAAGGCAGGCAGCTGCTTGGGGCCCAACCTGATACCACAGCAGGGACTCAAAATGTGCACAAGCCCCATCTGACAGCACTCCCTCTCCATGCTCTGGGAAGCATCGCTTGCATTTACAAACCAAAGTTTGTCGTGGAAGTCATTGAAGGAAAAAGAAGAGGAATGATGTGTGGGAGTAAAACCAGCGTCGGGACCCTGGCAGACTGATCAATGCTTGTTGGAGGGGCCCCCTATGAAGTTTTGCTTAGGCCCCAGACAGACTCGAGAATCGCCCCTGAATAGCACTGTTTCATTACAGGGTCCTTAATATGTAATTCTGTCATTGTTGTTCTTACAAAGTCATTTTAAGGCTACATAATTTAGTACAAAAACTAATTTGACTCCGCCCGGAAGTGAGTAATGAATGAGGTCAGGCAGAAGGAGGAAACAGATTTCGACAGCTAAGATGGCGGAGGAGCAGCAGGAATCATCACAGGGAGAGATGGAGGGTGAGAGAAACCGTCACAACACATAAATAAAAGAAAACAGCGCGGGTACTTCTCTCAATAACATAAAGCCCACACCTGTACGCGTGTCCTCTCGCTGACTCAGCTGTTGTCCTCTCCGGTGTGAAGGTTGTTGACATGCAGCGATGAGGCCACAGCTTGTTGGCTAACGCTAGCTAGCTAGCCTGTCGTTGCTACACAAAGAAAAAACGCTTGTTTAGTTACTTTCAGAGCAACAGTGAATGACAGCCCAAGGACTTTTAATGTAAGGATGTGTCGAAAGTAGTAGTTTATTTTTTTAAACATGGGACTTCCCCTTTTTAATGCTTTAACGATGTTATTCGTCGTGACCAGATTTTGTTTTGTTTTCGCTCAGGTCGAGGTGGCTAAGTTTAGCAGACTGACGTTAGCTGCTGTGTGGATTAACTTGTTTCTATAACATCTGACTGTGAGTCCAGAGGGTCCGTAGTCACGTAAGGTCACGGAAGATGTTGAAAATAGAAAAAGAAACAGTAGATGTCCTATTCGATGCTTTATTGTTGTGGCTAAAAATGTATGTAAACCCCTCTGATTCCTGTGTTATTTACGTGGATGCGATGGATTCAACCCCTATAACAACTGGACTATCACATTTTAATGCGTAGAGGAAAAAGATTAAAAACAAATATGGCAATACAGGACTAAAAAGTAAATCAAATCACCTGTGAAGCACATTTTGTGGAAGCTGCATCATTTCGGTTCTCGTTTTCCCACCTGGTGTTCACCTATAGCTTCTGGCGCTTTCTACACTAAGTTAGCAATAATACGATCACAGAGAGGTGTTGTTTGGAAACATGTTTCCAATTATTTAAGTTCTGGCTCTCTGTGATGGAGAATGCAGGGGTGTGAGCAGAGGGGTGTCTAGGGTGGCATGGCCCCCCTTGAAACCTACTGGTCCTCCAAAAATGCTAAACAATAGTCCTTTTCAGACTGCTTTTTTGTTTATTTTTACAAAAGTGTCATCACGCTTTGTACATTCAAATTGATTCCGCAATGGCGTAATGTTCACATATGCACTCCGATAATATCTAGATAAATTCAAGAGGACTGCTCTGGATATTCTCCTGACCTGGCTGTTCACATATGCTCCTCACAGCTGGAGACTATCCCGGTCAGACGGGAGATCTCCTGAGGTACAAACAATGCGGAAGTAGCGTACGAAGCAACAGAGTCCGCTATACTGACAATAATTGCCTTTATATCAATGCTATGTGTACTCCAACAACATCAACAAAGGAGGGGAGAACAACATACTGGCGAACAGAAAACTTAATGCCGCCGTTTAATTACGTGCATGGAGATCGTGTGCAGACACTATGCACCGTGCAGCAGTCACAGTATAGAAACGTCACTCCCCCTCCTATTGGCTCAACGTGAATTATCCGGAGAATATCCTGCTGCGTTCTCACATCAGGTCACTCAGACTTGCTGCGGAAAAAATACAAGGGGTCTGGCAGGAGAAATTCCAGATGAAGTCATTCTGCAACAAATGTGACATGTACATCCATTTCAATTATTAGTCATCGAGTGTCAGCATGAATGTCCTTTTTCTAGTAATAAAAGAACAGAAAAAATAAAATTAATAAAAACACAACATGAACATGTAGAGAGTGAGGTATGGTTATTGCTACACACACAGCATATTATCTAAACAAGTCAAAGTCTGGCCTGCGTGGTGTCATATAGTCCATCCATTTCTTCCAACATGGAACAAACAAGTCATTCTTGTAATTCACATCTGCATTTCATTTCTCCATTCTGCATATGTCCATTGTGATGTCCATTCACATGTCAATGTTGGGCTCTCCTGTGAAAGCCATTTTCTGGTGAGGGCCTTTTTACCTGCCACTAACAGAATACTAAACAAATATTTGTCTCTCTTTGTCCATCCTTCAGGCATGAGTCCAAAAAATAAGACTTTACTTTCCAGAGGCAAGTGACTCCCAAACATTTCTTCTATTGCTTTATGTATTCCCTTCTAATGGGTTTTAATAACCCGACAGTTCCAAAACACATGATAATGATTTGCATTTATATTTCCACATTTTCTCCAACAAGCTGGGGAGTTACCTTTTATAGTGGGATTTTTGGTAAAGTGTAATAAAATATCTAATCAGGCTTTTCCAGCCAAACTCCTTCCAACTCTGTGAGCTGCTACATTTCCATCGATTTTCCCAGATTGTTACCCACTCTTCCTCCATCAAATCTATTCCTCCTTCCATTTCCCATTTTGTTTTAATATATAGGGCTGAATGTGCTTTCTTGTTTGTAAGCCCTTTATATAGACCTGAGATAATACCTCTGTCTTTGTTTGAACCACAAGACCTTTTAAACAGATCTAACAGCTGTGTGCCTGATTCTGATATATATTTTAACTTGTCACTGACGAAATGTCTCAGCTGCAAGTGACGATAGAAATCCTGTGCCTCTAGAGCATATTTCTCTTTTAGAGTAGTGTGTTTTAATATCAGCATTTTCAGTAAACACATCACAAATGTCTGCATACGTACATATCAGAGTACAATGGCCTGAAGTTCCACTTAAGGATGCGTTTTTGAACCTGACCATTTTCCAACTCTGATATATTTCATGAACATTGATCCTAACCTGATGTTAATGATTCATTCTAGTTGCCATATAATCTGCTGGCCTCTGTCATATTTCTTTTATTAGGAGGGTTACATGTTGACCTGACTATCTAGCGCTGCCATCATGGTGGCCAATCGTGTATTTACTCCTGGAGCTTAATTCATTATTTCCCCCGTTTCTCACAGGAGTGAACTGCCTCGCGTATGACGAGGCCATAATTGCTCAGCAAGACAGAATTCAGCAGGAGGTAAGAAATCAATTTTTATTTGTAAGGGCAGTTATCTTGTACTTTTATCAGTTCTTCTGTTTTGCCTCTGCAGAGCAGAATCAAGTCGTTTTTATTTTGGTGATCTTTTCTACAATTTTAGAACATCCAGAAAATGTAGATGTGTAAAATAAGCAGAACTCTTCATGTGCTGCAGCCGACAGCACGGTTGTTGTTGTTTTTATAATCTGCTGGTCTGTTTTATCAGAATGTGAAATAGAAGACATGATCAGCACGTTTAAGCGCCTCAGTAAACATAAAAACATCGGCCTTGAAAATTGTCTTCACAGCAAAATTCATCATATGCATAACTCCTTTTGCTAGTCGACCTCTTTTGAGACCTTTTCAACCCAAAAACATTATATAAGGTCAACAACGAGTTAAGTTTCTTTTGGTGCATGGACTAATTTGAACTCTATTATGTGTGGGTCTCCAGATAGCCAACAGTAACCCTTTAGTGTCGGACAGACAGGACCTGGCCGTGCTGCAGAGGGAGTACGCTGATGATGACACGGTTTATCAGCTCAAGATCAAGGTCAGTGAAACCACATCACACCTGCTATCACGACTCTGCAGCCACATCAAGAGTGCATTTACTCCACAGCTTCATTGTCTCTAAAACCACACGTATAACTTTCAGTTTCCCCCATACTCAAATCTAGTTTGTGCATTTAATTGTGCTGTGTCGTGTAATTTTTGTGTCTGTGTGTGTGTGTTGCTGCAGGACTTACACAAAAAATACTCGTACATTCGTAAGACGCGGCCAGATGGGAACTGTTTCTACAGAGCCTTTGGCTTCGCACATCTCGAATCCCTGCTAGATGACAGCAAAGAACTTCAGAGGTGAGTGTTTGTGCGACTGTTTGTGCTGACTGTCTGTCTTCAGACTCAAGTTCACACTCTCGTCCTCTCTGACTTACAAAGCTTTGTTCACCCGACAAGATTTTTGTTGTTTTTAAATTGTCTAACTTCTGTCACATTTACACGTACAGTGCTTTCACACTCGCACAAATCTCCTGAAAAACTGAGCTGCGTGTGTGAACGCAAACAGTGACTTTATCTGGAGTTTCTCCTGCCAGCCTCCTGGTATTTTATCCGTAGAAAGTCCGAGTGAGCTGTTGCAAGAACGCAGCAGGATATAATCCGGAGAACTCACCTTGGGCGAGTGGGAGGGGGGTGGTGATCCATGCATCAACTTAGATTGTATGCGCGCGACTGGTGTGATCTCCGTGTACGTAATTAAACTGCTTCATTACGTTTTCTGTTCTCCAGTATGTTCTTCTCCGCTCTTTTGTTTATATTCTGATTCTGTGGAACTACACATAGCATTGATATAAAGGTGTCGTAAAGGGGACTCTGTTGCTTCTTCAGTCACTTCCCCGTCTTTTTTTTTTCACCTCATGTCTTGCCTCAGGAGACCCCGCGCCCCCCCTCCATACGACAAGCATAGTCTCCCACTGTGAGGTGCATGTGTAACCAACCAGATCAGGAGTATTCAGGGGCAGTCCTCCTAAAAATGATCTAGAAATTTTCCAGAGTGCAAATGTGAAAACAGCTTTAGCATCCAGACTCCTTCAGTGTTTTAGAGCTCCTTCATTTAGAGAGTTTAATAATCATGTTGATTTCCCTTCTGTGGATGGAAAACTTCAGACTAATGAATGAGTTGATAGAGGCAAAATAAAATCCAGACTTTTGTACAATGATAACAAGCTTTTTAAAGGCTCCTTATTATTGAAGAAGATAGTTTGTGATTGGTGCTAACTCAAGCTCTCACCTGGATGGAGATTGTTTTGATTTTAAAATGAGGAATCAGTTTTGCAAATTTAAAAAAAGTTAGTTTTATCACAGCTCTCTCTTATAAAGGGTCTTGGGGCTGATTCATTCTATTTATTCTATCATTTAATTAGAGACGGGACCGATCTGGTCTAATATCGGTATCAGACCCGATATTGAAGTAATTTAAGTATCGGATATAAAGACTTGTTTTTTTTTCCTTCCAGGTTCAAAGCCGTTGCATCCAAAAGTAAACTGGACTTGGTGAACGAGGGCTTCACTGAGTTTACCATCGAAGACTTTCATAACACTGTAAGTTTCCTGCTTGAGCAAAAATAATACCAGTGCCGACTGATGGATTAGATGTGGATTAGGAATTGTTTCAAATTTCAAATACGCTGAAACTTTCCAACTCACTCTGGAAGATTACGAGTGCATGTATGCATATTTCTTCCACTTAATTGCAGAGACCATTAAATATTTCCTGTAGTGAATTTTATTTCTCCCTAATATCGGTATTGGCTCCAAAAATCCCATATCGTCGGGCCCTAGACTTTAGACTTTATTGTCCCCAAGGGGAAATTCCTTTTCACAGCTTCATTTCTGTCTAACAGATAAATCCCCCCAAAGTTCAGTACCTACCTACACAAAACACAAAAGTGTATAAAACAAACAATGTCAAACAACACTCTGGCCTGTATAGCGAGGCCTCTTGTTCAGAGCAGCTTTAACAGCAGGGATCAGGCTCTTCCCAAGACGAGCCCTTCTGTACCTCAGTGCTCTGTACCTCCGTCATGAGGGGAGGGGAGTGTGGTGAGGTGGGTTTTCAGTGCATGTGTCATGTCCTGTTCTATTGAGGTGCGATGGCCCTGTGGTTGAGTTCTGTTAGGTTTGGTTTTAGGTGTGGGGAGACCAAATATTGTGGCAGCTGAGGTTGTGATGTGTATGAGTTTGGCCTTGTTTTTAACAGTGGAACAGTACATTAGGATGGGCTGGATCAAGCACAAGATTTGGTTAATGTTGTAGAGTAGCTGAGAAAAATACTTTCATTGATGCTTCCATTGATATCTTTTTTGATCCTGAATTAAAGCTGTCTCTTTGGTTGCACTCTACAAACTGGATCTTATATCCTGCAGGAATAAGTACTGGATGCTGTTCAGGTTACGTTATCAGAGTAAACTGTATTTTGCCCGTTTCCCTGCCAACCCTGAATCCTCCACTGCCAAAGTACATCATGATTTTGGCCAGTCAGAGCAGCCAGAAACACTCGATTTGGCCGGTTGCACAGTAAGTTGGCAAGATTTCACATCACTCTAATGACGTAAATAATCTCTTTCCTCCAAGTTCATGGACCTGATCGAACTGTGTGAGAAACAGCCGACCCTGCAGGAGCTGCTGAACTCCTTCAACGACCAGAACGTGTCCGACTACGTGGTGGTGTACCTGCGGCTGCTCACCTCAGGCTACCTGCAGCGAGAGCACGGCTTTTTTCAGCACTTCATAGAGGGAGGCCGCTCTGTCAAGGAATTCTGTCAGCAGGTCGGTTCTTTACATTTTATGTTTGATGGCTTTTTTTAATGAACTTCTGCTCCTCAAAACAACTTTCCCTCTAACGTTAAAGCTGTTTAGATACAAAAAAAATCAGCATTGTAGTCATTGAACCTGAGATTCTGTCTTAAGGGATACTTTCATGTATTGGATCAATATCTCAAGTGGGCACTGCATCATTTTAGAGACGATTCTAAAGGCTGAATTTCAGCCAGATTGCGTGTCTTTTGTCATGCTGTGGGGAGCACAGCGGCTGATCACGGCCCGATCAGCTGCTCCTAGCCAGTCACATGAATTTCTGACTTTAAGAAATTTTGGTCTTACAGCTGCAAACACTTGCACACTAAAAACAGCGCCACTAGCTGATTCCCTGACTCAAGCGCTTTTTTCTAAATGTGCCTGTGCAAACTGGCAGACAGCATCTGAACGCACCATGGCAACGACAGGCGTGCCTCTTTAATGCATCTTACCCGATTTATCGTGAACGATATGAACGAGAGAAACGTTAGCAGGAAAAAGCTGCGGACCTCCAGCTGAAAGACAAATGTTTGATTCAGCTAGCTAGTTAGCTTCTGTTTGTTGGTGATGCTGAGTGTGAGAGAGTGAGAGTGTTTTTGACCGTGTTTGTATTTGAGCAATTTAAATACACAGAGTTCAACCTCAACCTGTGAGAGTTTTCAAAGTAAACTTTATCGACAATTGTCAATGCCTGCCCTGATCTAACTCTTACAGTGTGTGGGCCCTGAGGTCATGCCAAACAATCGGACCGTGCAGTGAGAGCACAAACTGTGAGCTTTGGTCATGCATCGTAAATGATTCATTCGTACAGCGTGAGCTGACATGCCATCACAACATTTTTACAATCGTACAGTGTAGTGTTGTAGTACTTAAAATCAGTCCTGGTATCAAGTCCGGCCTTGAGACTACTTTTTGAAGGTCTCGTCTCATAATCGTGAGCATTTTTACTCGGTCTTGACCTGAAAGCTTTCTTTCACAATTCACTTCAGACTTTTGGAGGAACAACAAAACAAATTGTCCAGTGCACAAAGGTTGTAATATCCATCCATCCAGATAAATGGAGGAGGATAAGTAAATGGGAATTTTTCCCATACTGGGTTTTGAAAATAAAAAACTAAAATACCAACTCACATTTGACTATGAAACACAGGGGTGAGTGGGAGAAACACGGTCCACTGGAAAAGAGAAACACGAGTTAATCTGTAGTGAACTCTTAACACCCTCAGCTTTAATACTAGAATATGAGGTTAAATATTACTTCACGTTGTTGTCTATTTGATAATTAAAAAGTAGTTAAAGGTAGATATATTCACTCACTTTTTGTAGGAGCTTTGACAATGGACCACCTGTGAGGTTTCACTTCTTGTATTCCTAAACACAGGAGGTTGTGGTTCTTGTTTTGCCTTTTTAGTGTGGCCGCTCAGAGCGCTCAAGTAGAAAATGATTCAACTCTTCAGAAAGGCGCTGTTGACGTCACCAGCGCTCTTTTTCCAAATGTATGATATTCCTTGTAGTTTTGCTGCCTACGGATCGTGTCTTGTACCCACATCCTCTTTGCTCCGTGTTTGATCGTGTACTAAACAATCTCAAATATAAAACATGCAGTAAAAAGAAACGGAGCTGTGTCAGTCCTACTGCGGCTGTTGTCAACACACTGTTGTCATAGGTACAGGACGGACGTGCAGCGCTTTTCTTCTCGGCCCACAAACGCTCAATGCAAGCGCCTTTCGAGGGCATAGCCAGCGCATTTCTGCCCGGAAAAAACACTAGGTGGTCACAGGGCCTTTATTCACACTACCTTCTTTCACACCTGGTGAAGCTCTGCACAATACTCGGTTTGAAGTTTGATAGCTAACAGACAGTAGTGAATGTCCTGTGAAATATCAAAACTTAAATTTACTTAAAGGAGCATGTAAAATATCTACTGAATACATTAACAAAATGATCCTACTATATGATCAGACATTAAGGAAACATGCTATGTTGAAGTGCTGGCTTCTCTGACAAAAATGCAGCAGCCAGTATGTCCTCCTTCTAACTTTAGATTCTGGTCCTGAATGGACTGTATTTGATTGGACCAGAGAAGGTAGGCAGTTTTAAGGCACCCCCAAATGGCTGTTTTGGATGCCCTCAGTTTTTCCTGGCAAACCGCAAGCCAACAGGTGTTGCAGCAGTGAGAGTGGGCAAGCGGACTGGTTCAGATATAACTGATTCTACTCGACTTAAAAAAGGTTCTGCATTTTTCTAATACGCTCCACGAGCAGAAAGTATAGAATATATTCCCGTTGTCACACCCCGTTCCGCAACTTTAGAGTCGACAATTAAACTAACTAGCATGTCTTTGGACTGTGGGAGGAAGCTGGAGTACCTGGAGACCCCAAGCATGCACGGGGAGAAGGCCCTGTCCTACCGGGATTCAAACCAGGAACCTTCTCGCTGTGGGGCAACAGCGCTAACCACTGCACCACTGTGCAGTCCAACAGCTCATCAAATAGAGACAATGTGACTTTTTTTGTTTTTATAAAATGAGCAGTCAGTCAGCAATCCTTGGCTAAATAAGAATGCAATAATAATTCTGTTTTCAAACCCATGCTTCATGTGTTTGTGTTTTTTCTTTTCAAGGAGGTAGAGCCAATGTCTAAAGAAAGTGACCACATTCACATCATCGCCTTGGCCCAGGCCCTAGACGTATCTATCCTGGTGGAGTACATGGACAGAGGAGAGGGAGGAACTGTCAATCACCATGTCTTCCCTGAGGGCGGAGACCCACGCATCTTCCTCCTCTATAGACCCGGCCATTACGACATCTTGTACAAATAACACTCCCGGCCACAGCCCACCTCATCCTTCTCCTGCTGAACGCTACAGTTGTGGATTTGAAAAAAAATAAACTTCAGCAGCCACGTGGATGAAACATACATCTGTGTATGAGATTACACTTGTGTATTTGAAAAAAAAAATGAAAATAAAAGATAAAAAATCACATTTCATGCTTCCCTTACCCCCCTCCCCTCAAGTTTATCCTCAGTCATCACAAAATGGTTAATTAAAAAAATCTTTGGAAAAATAGAAGTGACTCCAGGCATTTAGAGTTGTACAGGTTTTTTTTTCTTTTGTGGTTGTAAATGTTATCTACTTGCTTTATGTTGGATTCTTTTCCTTTGTTACACTGCGTTTCATTGAGTTTTATTAAAGGGATTTACATCTTATTTGTTGTAATGTTTTTTGTTGTGTTTTTTATGACAGGTTGAATTTAGTACTCAGCAGGTGTTTTTTTACATTATCAATTAATACAATTCTCTCTTCTGTAATTGGTAAACTAAATGATGAATATGAGGTTAAATTGTACCCTGAGCTAATCAAAGATCGTCGTGAGAAACAGCAGACGCTATTTCACTGTCGTTTTTGTGTGCGTTTAATTTCCCTGGACTGGAGGCCTCAAGAGAAAACGGCAGAGTGAGAGCTCTTACTTTGGCCTATCAGTAGAGGATCTAAGGAAAAATGTCTCCGTTTTCAAAGTCGCTGAGGTTATCGCAACGTGTAGTTGCAGCATGTGTACGACAACACTCCTCTCTTACAAGTACGTTTCAAGATTTAATATCTAATTTCAGAGAGCTATTTTGACTCAACGTTGTCTTTATCAGTGTTGTGACTTCAAGTTGCACATGGCAGCGCTACTGCTGTCAACTAGCTAGTGAGCTAACTACATTGGGTTAGCTTAGGTGTTATGGTTCAAATAGTGACCGTGTTAATCGGCGACTTTACTCAGAACGTGTCTTTGGTGTCAAGATGTTGAAAACGTAAAGTGTCTTTTTTTTTTTTTACATTCCTCTTTGTTTAATTTTTAATTATTGTAATGTTAGACAAAGAGGCATTCGCATTCTTTTTAACATTTGTTTTAATTATGATTTACAGTCCATAGTTGTAACCATGACAACCCAAGTCGCCTTCGGATGGAAGTCGCCAGTTAACATGGTCACACTTTGAACCGTAACACCGGTACTTAAGTTAGATGGCTAGCTGAAGTTGACATAGGAACTATTATTGACGTGAGCTTAATATGTGCACATTTGTGTTCCTGTTTATGTGCTGTTGTTATTTACACCTATACTTTTTACATTTATTCAAGAGCTTTTTCAGAAATACAGCTGATGTTGTCAATGAAGTTGGTGTAGGTTCACATTTAAGGTCGTTTTAGAAAATGTAATTTAATAGTATACAGAAGTTTTATAAGTTATGCAGCTTTAAATGGAATGAATAACCTTTATGAACGTAAATTCATGTAGATATTAGTAGCATAATAAGAGGAAGTGTGCATGCACTGATGTTAGTATCTCTGTTTACTGCTAGTGTTCAAGTTTATTAGCTCTTGCCTAATCTTTCCTATCTTTCTGCCTAGATGACCTGATTAATAACATGGACAAGAAAGCAACATGGGACCGCTTCTACACGGAGAACAGCAGCAAGACTACCACCTTCAAAAACTTTGAGTGGTTCTTCGGGTTCGATGCCATCCGTGACTTCATTTTGCCCCTTTTGCAGACCAAGTCCAACCCTGATACTCTTCTCCAAATCCTGGATATGGGCTGTGGCACCTCTGCTCTCGGGCCCTGTATTTACAAACACTCTCCTGTACCAGTCCGGGTCACTTGTGCTGACATTTCCCCGATAGCTGTGAGACTAATGCAGGAACACGTCCGATCTAAAGCCGTTGAACCGCACAATCTCTCCTCTCAGCTTGAGTTTATAGAGCTGGACTGCACACAGCTTCACAAACACTTTGGTCGTAGCAGTGTGGATCTCATCGTCGACAAGGGCACCACGGATGCCTTGTTGAGGTCTAAGGAAGGGAAGGGGAAGGCAGGACTGGTGGTGAAGGAGTGTTTGAAGGTGTTGCGGAGCTCAGGATCTCTGCTCCAGTTCTCTGACGAGGACCCTGATGCCCGGCTGCCGTGGCTGGAGACTGAAGCAGCAGCAGATGTTGGGCTGCAGGAGGTTGGAGAGCTTAGGGGAGTGGTTTACTACTGCTACCAAGTGACTCCTCGGCCTGTTGTAAAGCAGTAACTTTGACCTTTTGTTATAATATAAATTGAATAAATTATTCAACTCAACTGCATTAAAAGATCTTCGTTTATTTCCCCTACTCAAAAATTCTATGTTGAAGCCATTTTTTTTAATATGTTTTGTAAATCCCCCAAAATGTACAAGTTCAAGAACCAGAATGAGGAGTTAAACCTTGTTACAAAAACAGGTATTTTCTTTTCATTTCAGTAAATATAGCAATAGAATTGACTGGAATAAGAAACAATATTAATATAAAACGAAGGATAAAAATATGTACAGTATATGCATTTGCCCTAAGAGGACATTTCCCTTGTGTAAGAAAAGTCAAAGTACTGAATGAGGCACACATTCACACAGTTTGATGATTTTGATTTCGTGCAATTTCTTCACCATCCATTCACCAAAAATATTTATCCGGGTTAGATGTTGAAACCTCTTGAAGTCCAGCTCTTTGTTTCATTACTTGTCATTTACTGCCATCTAGTGGCCACTGGAATATTTTATTCAGTGTGATGTATACTCTGAGGAAATCGTAAAAGAGGCTGACTTTAGTTTATTAGAAATAAAGAAGCGAAAAGACATTTTTAACACATGAAAAGAAAGATTTAGATTTGAGAGAGTCACAGGATGGCATATAGTACATTAAGAAATAAATTCATTGTCCTCCTTGAGCTTGGCAACTTGATTCTGTATTTACCTTTTTTTTCTCTTTTGAACATTTTTTTTCTCTTTTGAGAGAGTCCAGCTGCTTTTACTGGATCCAGGCGTTAGTGTTTTTTTTTTCTATACACAGAGAAATAAGGAAAGAAAGACAGTTCATTTCTTAACTAATCTACTTTAATTAGTAAATTGGTTAACACTTGTGAATGTATTTATATATATCTGTGTGTGTGCCTAGGATTCCACTAAGGTGCTGTTTTCCTGCAGAAAGGTTAAGCCTACTTTATTTAGATGATTTCCCTCAAGGATTAAGATTTCCCCGGTCAGGGTTTGGCAGTTAAGAGAGATTTCGCCTCTAAGATCATTTCCCAAATTTAAGTTTAGCCTAGCTGTTTCCAGTAACGGAGTCGGAAGTTATTCCCCCTGTGAGCTAAGAGAATAGAAACACAAACAAACTGTTGTCTAACTTCTAAGATGGTGATATTTAAACTCTGAGCAGAGAAGAGGGGTGTGATCTTTTCCCTCCCTTTGTGTCTCAAAAGTGTGTGTGAAACACAAAAGATAGGGAGTACATAAGATATGTGTGAGCATGAGCACGTACAAAAACTGGGTTCACAAAGTTCATTATGAAATAATATGATTAATTAATGATAGTTGCTTTTATTGCAGATGAAGATGTAACCAGGAAATACAAGCACCACATACAATGCAAAAGCCATTTCATACAGTTTTTAGGAAGAGATTAAAAGTGTTAAATGAGCATTAGAGGTGTTGGATGGCCAGATTTGTTTTTTTTTTGTTGTTGTTCACTCTGTTAACGAGAGACATGCTTCTCACACACGCACAAACAGGATCTGTGGACATGCATTAATAGAGATACTGTATATTATAGTGGTGCTGATACACACTGCTATGCAGGGAGCGCACCAGAGCTGGGGTTCGGTGCCTTGCTCAAGGGCACTTCGGCAGTACTCAGGAAGGGCCCTGGCACCTCTCCAGCTACCAGACCAACTTCCATATTTTGGTCTGCACCGGGACTACTACTGAATATAACTAAACTAATCTCATTCTGGCTTTCGTACTTCAAACTTATTATCCTCTTTGCAACTAAATGTCTTCGGGGTTTGTCCCCTCCTATAATTGTTGAAATGAAGGACCCAGATCGACCTTTATTTTGCAAACAAATTACACAATCCTGCTGTGGAGCTTATAATATTTTTTCTTGACTCTTAATAATGCATGCAAATTGCAAATTTGTGTTCTCGAAGAAATCATTTGTGCACACAACAAAACATTACAATATTATATTATTTCTATCTGAGAACAAAATCCAGAGCATAAGCAGGATCTGTAACTCAGTGCTGTTCTCAGATTTGGTTGTTTTCCTCTGAGAATGTTGTGGGTTAAAACATTGTAAATGCTGAGAAAATATGAGCACAATGTGGTTTCATGGCTTTAACCCTGAGTACCCCGTTCAGAAATCTTGGCTCAACACCCCCCCAACAAGGTTGAAACTTTCCTTTCCTCAAATGATGTCCTCTGTTGTCCTGTTGCTCTACTTTAAGCCCAACTGAGTCATAAAGGACACTTTGCATACTCTTGTGTTCCCAACAGTCCCTTCATGTTCATTTGAAGAACTTTTTGAATTTTGGGAAGTGAGGAGTTTTCTGCATCTTTTGAATGCTCACATCTGACGCTCTAGATCCGTAATTATGTCTATTATTTTACGGTGGCTGGGAAGTGCAAAACAAAATTACAAAGTGTGAAACGCTTTTACAAAGCTTCAGACAAATTTACATTTTGAAAAACATTTTTAAATTTTATAAAACAAAATTAGTGTTTCACACTTTGTAATTTTGTTTTGCACTTCCCAGCCACCGTAATTATTCCATCTGCTTGTGTTTATTTCTTCCCAAGAGCCCGTAGGTTGACAAGACTCCAGTAAACAAGACATTTCTTCCTGTCAGTGGCATCTCTCGGCTCCCTAAGGCCTCCTCAGCCTGGGTCAGTGCAGCCTTCGTTTTACATCTGTGGAGTCAGACATGTCTCCAGGGTCTCTTTTAGCTTTCCTTTATTTTCTTCTGAAGAACTTCCCCCACCGTTTTTTTACTCTAAGGCTTTAGTCTTGCCTGAGCATTTTGTTTTCCGAGCATTATTTTTGCTTAACCTCATGCGTAAGGCCACCTGAGGACAAGGTTTTAGTTTCTTCTAATCCTAATGAGCTTTTTGAGAATCATCATTTCTTGCTGACAGAATCAATCTAACCAAACACTAGTGGTGATAGTTAGTCTGCTGTGGTACTTCAGAAGGATGCTGGGTAGTATCCTCTGAGGATAAGCTACCTGTCTCTGTTTGACTACGTGGCATAGCAAAAGTGTTATGCTGCATGTGGGTACTTTCTCTCTACCTTTTGCTAGTAGTCTGTTGACTTTGCAGAAGTTTTGTGTAGCAGACTGACCGTTGGATAGATCTGTTAAAGGAGCAATATGTTACTCTTATACCTAGCGTTTAAAGTTGGTACTGCAGTCCAAATTTAAAGCATTGTAGAGAGCTCTGGCACACACCTCCCTAGAGTTGATCGGCCCGTGTGTTGCCATTTCGCGGAAGCTTCAGTGTTTAGCCAGCTCTGCATTGGTCTGTAAACCTTTCTGTGTTCTAACCTCTCTCCATTTCTTAAAAGCATCTCCAATATTGATCCTAGTTTTACCACATTTCTGGTCATGAAGCTTATAAGAAAAAATGCAGAGGCTTTTTAGGTCGAGTGCCCGCTTTCATCCCTGCAACACCTGTTGGTTTGCCGTTTGCCTTGCAATGACTGCGTGGGGGTTTCTTTAAACTGCCTACTTTCTTTGGTCCAAACAAATACAGAGCATTTATGACCAGAATCTAAACTTAAGGAGGACATACTGGCTGCTGCATTGTTGTCAGAGAGAAGGCACTTCAATATAGCATGTTTCCTTAACATCTGATAAGGTCATTTTATGATTTAATTCAGTAGATATCTTACATGTTGCTCCTTTAAGCGTCCTGAGTTTTCTTCTTTCTATACTTTGTGAGTTTTTAAGGACAATATACTCTGCAGTGTGGGTTACCTACACACTGAAGGTATGTAAAGTCTATGAACTATCTAAGTGTTTACTCCCTCACTTAGTTTGTGCTCCCAATTGAAATGACCACTGACTTACAACTTTTGATCCACTCAAAGCAGTCTATAGATTTTTATGATTACTTTGGTGCTTAATGAGTTTTACTGATAATGTTTTGCAAAATCTGCAACATTCTTAATTTTTTATCACCTGGTCTGTTTCATTTTTTGGTTGCCCAGATGTGTACATATTGAGAAGTCTACCTTAATATAAAGCACCAATGTCACAGAGGTTTGTCATGTGAAAATAAGAAGACGATGGGGGATATTTTCACGAGTGGTTCACTTCAGGGGCGGCTGTTGTTCAGTGGTAGAGTCGGAAGGTTAATCGAAAGGTTGGGGGTTCGATCCCCAGCTGTTGCAGCAACATGTCCGATGTGTCCTTGGGCAAGACACTTAACCCTGAATTGCTCCTGCTGCTTCGTTGGCGGCGTATGAATGTGTATGAATGGGATTAGTTACTGCTGATGGTCTGACTACATAGCGACCACTGCCATCAGTGTGTGAATGGGAAGGTGTGACCTGCGGTGTAAAAGCGCTTTGAGTAGTCTAGAAAAGCGCTATATAAGCTCAAGTCCATTTACCATTCATTTATACTAAATGTTAACCACATCAAACAATACAAACTTTAACCCACAGAGATAAACGGAGTTCAACCGATACAACTAAAAATCATTTATCATCATCTGTATGACCCCAAACCCGCATAACATTACCTTTATGTACCTTTAGCTTCAGCTGTTCTATTTAGTATTTAATGATAACTGGAGGGATGCTAACATGCTACATATTGTCAAAAGTAAACACTCCAGGCACACAGCACCATGTTTGTCCTTGTAAGAATGTTAGCATGTATGATATGTGTGTTTGTGTGTATGTATAACTTCACTGGTTCAAACGTACGACAGATTAAAAGAGGAGAATCTTATGAAACACTTTTAATTCTAGCAAAAACAAACACAATGTGAAGTCTGACATGTGGTTGTAAAGTTTAGAGTTAGATCACAGAACATTTATATAGTGCATTAAGTCTTTCTCTTCACCTTCATTTATCGGGAATGTTTTCTGACAACCTGCTGTTTACACACGGACACACACGGACACAGTTCAAGGAATATTAAACCTACAACAAATTAACATATTGATGACAGGAATTTAACCCTTCAGGCAGCAAAGTCACTGATGTCTAAATGCGAATGCAGGGGCGGATCTAAGGGGGGGGGTGACATGGGCACCACTTGAAATCTGATTGGCCACCCAGGTGTTACTCCAAAATCCTACACTTTGATTGGATATTTGCCTTTTTAGATGCAGCATTTATTTACTACTTAGGTGGTGTTGCAACCGTGAGGCAACCTCTGGTGTTCAAAAGGGTGCAGTTCCTCAAGTGTCCACAGGTACCCCAAAAACCAGGAAGTCCTAAGTCCCATGTTAGAATGCCCATTTTTACAGCAACATTAAACATGTTTACAGCCTAGTACAAGAAACGGTTTTTGGTTTGAATTACTCATTTTTTATTAAATACACTGTACCAGGCATAGATTTCATTTTTGAGCTCATCAATTTTAATTCTTTTAAGCTTAAGAGTTTTCCGTACATTTGCATAATTAGGGGTGTGGCTCAGTTTTATGACAGGTGGATGCTTCATCAGGGTCATCCCATTACCGTCTAGAGTTCAAAAGATATATTCAATATAATATATTTTAGATACTTTAATCTTGGTTGTTATTATGTAAAACTGCACACATACTTCATGCCACCCCTGCATAGGTCCCCCCTGTTGAAAAACGTCTGCATGTGCCCCTGAGCAAATGACTTCCTTAAAAAGAAAAAAAAAGTCAAAATGAAAATGAAAAAAAGTGCATAGAGTCATATAGTGTAGTCACCATCACATCGCACAATTTTAAAATAAGTCGTAGAACGTCACTGGATCCTCTCCATCCTCTTTCTCCATCTGGGCATCCTTACAGAAAGGTGGAGGGAGGAGCTGGCCAGGGTCTGTGAGTCCGATGACGTTGTTGTAGAAGCTAAAAGTAAAAAGATTGATTAGTGAAGGAAAACAAATCATTGATTCAACCCTTCCAGTGCAACCCATAACATTTAGTTGGAAGATGTATGTTAGTTTTTTTCATTTGTGTCAAAGTTTCTCCCAGAAAAATGTTTGACTCTACATTAAAGGGCATGCATAGCACTGATAACTCTCTGATAAACCCTGGTTAGGCACTATGCAGTCTAACTTGTTCCATTTTCTAGATTTATTTTTTCAAACTTCAAACTCTCTAAAACCTAAAATGTTAACCCCGCTGTGTGTGAGTTGTGGTCTGCATGCCATGCACTGACCTGGTGACCATCCATCCCCTCCTGTCTGTATGAAACAGATTGCTGACTGGAACACATCCAAACTCAGTGACAGTGCTCATGTACTTCGCTAAAAAAAAACAGAACAAGAAGTTGATCACAAGTTAGCTTAGGCAACACAACCAGACGAGCAGGTTTATGAAAAACAAAGACTCACAAAAAAGTCATGTGCTACAGAACACCACATGACATTGCAATTTCTCTGTCCTACTTTCCTCTATTGTATCTTCACCTATTCCCTTCTTTAGCTGCATCTCCCCTGCCCAGGTATTCACCAGAACCCCCTGCCCTGGACCGGAGGAGCTGCCTAGCACCACCTGTCCCAGGAGGGTGGCGTTCTTGGGGATCATCAGTGGATGGAAGTCTGCGCTCAGCTGCTTCTTACAACATGTACGATTCCTGGAGTTGATCTTATACACTACACCCTATAGAAGAGACAGAGTAGCGTTAAAAAGCTGTTTGAGTTTAACACGACATCTCCTTATATGGATGCCCCGTCTGCTACACATATAGTTACATTACCTGTTTGAAGAGCAGAAGCATATCCAGGTGGAAGGTCTTATTCTCATAAAATCCAAACTCTCGGAGGCGAATACGCTGCCCCAGTGCGTCGTACATGTACTTGGCGAAGGCGAGCAGCTTCTCATTTTGGGTCGACTTGAAAAAGTACAAGTATGGGATTAGGTTTTCGTAATGCAGCGAACATACTCGCGTCCATTAAAGATACATTTGTCAATACGTCTACATACTAGCCAAACCATACCATTTAGATTTATGTCAAACGAGTATACACATGTGCTTTAAGTGCCCTATAAATGAATTTAAGCCATTTGCTGCAAAACATACTCCAGATCAGTGGTTCTCAACTTGTCTCGCCTCAGGACCTACCACCGACTCCTCCATGAAAAATCACGACCCAAATTTCTGATCTTTTTCAACCAATCAGATTTATTTACTGAAAAATTAAGCAGGTTGGACCTCAGGCTGTTCAAAACATGTGACAGAAGCGAGAAACTGAACAAAACAAACATGTTTCAAAAGCTTTTTTTTTACACACTTTTTTTTCCAGGCACACATTACTGACCCACTGAAAATGGATCCGCGACCCACCTCTGGGTCCTGACCCACCAGTTGAGAACCACTGCTCTAGATAATGATGCCATGAAAAGCAGCTTGAGCTTACATTTGAGAGATAAGACCTTTTTAAGGCTCTTTGTATGACACATTTTGTCTTTGAAATTCTCCAATCTGGATGCATTATACGTATAGTTCACACAAATGTATTTTTTATATGTGCCCTATTGTAATGCGCTTTGATTTTGCGTTTGGAGTGACCACATTCTTTTAAATTAATAGGAAAAATGAAATCTCTGTTATGTACTTTGTGGTCATTTGAAGGCTGACACAGCTGCACTATTACTCGTATGGACAAATCAAAATAAGAAAACTTACCACAGAGAGGCCTCCTGACATCAGAGCTGGGGATGCTGTCAAATAAAGTTAGAGTTGAATTGATTTATTACAAATTGAGCACTCACAGCACACAGCTGTGCTAAACTTGCTTCAACATATTTCTGCATAAACGCCTCAGTGCAAAACAGAACAGTACATTAGGATGATGAAGGTTATTGGATAGTTATTGAATGTCTGTGTTGTTGTACTCACTGCATTGCTGCGGTCTCTGAGCCAGGCAGCCCACTGACAGGCACACAAACAGGACGAAAGCTCTCATGCTGGCTTTGATCGGTGTTGTTGTGACACTCCCGTCTGCACAGAGAGAGAAGTATGCTGTCACTCAGGAGACTTCACTTCCTTATAAACAAGCTGTGACGCTCCCAGTCTGCTTCCACTGCCAGGTTTTCTTTGAGACCTCAGAGGCTCAACAACATAAGGGTTTCAAAATAAAGGTATCAGTAATGAGCCAGCTTGTTCTCCTCCTGTATTTCAGCATCAGTTTGTGTTGGGTTAGAAGAATGAGGCCTCACTTTTACTTTTTAAACTTTTAATTAGGGCCTACTATCTTTTTATACATTTCACATTGGAGAGATTGACATTCTATTGCAGGGGTCATCAACTACATTTGTACAAGGGCCAGGTTTATTAACAGAGAGTGCAGGGGCCGGACTTTAAAAATATGCTTGCACATAAGCCTGACAGCTGTCAAGCCTGATGTGAAGAAGTTGGTGTCAGACGGGAAATGTAATTTCTCCCATTAACCTATGTGAGATGATTTATATTCTGGGGGCCGGATGGGAAGCTTTGGGGGGCCGGATATGGCCTGCGGGCCGCCAGCTGATGATCACTGTTCTAGTGAATACCAGCATGGCTGTGCTGCACTTTTCTAGTCTTTGAACACTCTAGGGGTTGTCAAAATGTTTGATCCTTCTACACTTTTCAAAACCATGTAGTTTAGAAATAATACAATCATCATTATTGTAATGTTTGGTAGTACCAAAAAGAACGGAAGCTTTCATTTTTTTTACAGATCTTCAATCTTATACTTGATCCAAAGTAGCCGTCAGGGAAAGAAAGAGGACAGCAGGTGGTTGCAGCTGGATTATGAGTGATAACACTGTCTAAATGACACAAATACATTAGCAATGTTTCAGTACTGAAATGTTGCCAATGTATTTGTACAATTTAGACAGCATGTGAGACATTAAAGGAGATCTTTTATACTCACAGCCACCATTCATTATGTCATGTCAGTCTGCGGGACTGACCCTGAGAGGCAGGGTACACCCTGGGATGTTCGCCAGTCAATCACAGGGCTGACATATAGAGACAGACTCACCAACTAACCTTACAAGCATGTATTTGAACTGTGGGAGGAAGAACTAGGGGAGAACATACAATCCCAACAGAGAGGCCCTGTCCAACGGGGATTCGAACCAGGAACCTCCTCGCTGTTAGGCAGCAGACCTAACCATTGCACCCTTGTGCAGCCGTTGCGAGATGAGTAGCTCAAAAACCTCCTTATTTATCTTATACTGGCATCAGTAAAAATTCACTCATTTCAGCCTCTGCCTGAAACGGTTCTTTGTCGTAAAAACTCCACTGACTTGACCCTACCAAACATTTCCCCACACTTTTAAATTCTGTGTTTGTGTCCACACATTTCTGGAAGAACATATACCAATGTATCATGCAGCCTGTGAAATAACAGTCTGTTGTTTGAATCAGAGGTACCAGCTTGAATAATCAAGACAAAGGCCCTTTCCAAAAAAGCCACAGTTTAGTATGCAGTGCACACTTTTCAGTAAGGAGTTTCAGTAGACTGAACCCTCGTGGTCATTCAGTGGGCATTTTTTGTGTCCACCTCAGTATACTGAACATTTCAGTATGGATACTAACTTCCGGGTTGTATGCAGTATGGATCGTAATATGCATCCTTTCAGGAAATGAATTGTATTTTACCACCCACAATGCTGTGCGAAATTAACCGTAAAACGTCACTTCACGTGCGCCTCCAAATCAAAACAAACGAGCATGGATTAATTTAATCGATTTGTAATCTAGAATTAAAGTCCCTACTGAAAACGCTCCTTTTAAATTTAACAAATGTATGCATTATTATAAAACCTTTTCCCCTCTATTTCAATAAAGATTTCCATTTTTATTGCTTTATTTGACTTTATATATTCTGTATATTACTGTCTTTCATTTGTACTTTCCTGTATGTAGGCTACTGTATGTTATTTTATTATTTAATCTGTTTTTAACTTTATTTACATTGTGATTTTGTTTTTTTGTTTACCTGACTGTATATGTGCATTACTCGTCTCGAATAAAGCTAAAAAAAACAAAAAAAAACGAGGATGGATGCGGCCGGTTCGGGTAACGCAAATGACGCCACTTCCATCCTGAATGAATCAAACGAAGTAGGTACAAATATCTGCCTACTATGCGCACCTACTGAACAGTAAAAGTATACAGCACCGGATAGTAGGGACTGTCTACTGCTTACTGACAGATTGTGTAGGCACTTTGCAATTCGGATGTACCCCCTGTATCTGCTGTGAGCTTCATTAACAGCATTCAGAACACCTGGCCGAGGCGGAGGGATACATGTGATGGCGTGTCAGCACTCAGGTAATGCGTCATGTCTCATCAGATTATTTACTTAAAATGTACGGTTTAAAAGAAATATTAAAACTTTGAACTATAATTCCTAACACAACATCAACAGTTGTTTAGATAATGAGACATTAATCTTCCAGCATTGAACAGTCAGATTCTGAATCTGTTGGGGAATCATGTTTTTTTTGGTGATGAGGACTAGAAAAGCATTATTGATTTATGATTGTGGAACTCAGGTGAAGGAAGTGGATATGTGTTGATGACATGCATTGGGGTTTTTGAACCTTCTTTTAATCCTTGAGTTCGGCTTTTGGGCATAATGATCTTATGTTTTTGGAACCAAAAGCAATCTTTATTCAGACAACCATCTGATCTGCATTGGTACTCCTCTATCCTGGTTGACAGCTGTGGTAGACCCCTAAATGATGTCTTTCTTTTTGTCAAATTTAGACCTATAGTTGGACCATAAATGAAAAATAAACATCAGCTGTAGTGAAGAAGCCTTGAAGCTAGTGATCAAGGCCATAAATCCATCAGGAAAATGTATACTGAAGTCATGAATCAACTTCAATCAGGCTGATATCTGGATTCACAGAGGCTGACTTCTTTCATCAACCATAGGGAAAGCCCCCTGCTGGCCAGTATGCACGTGCATTTGCTTTAATCTTCTTTCCCTTTAATTGACTTAAATGGCAATAAATTAATTCGGTTTGCATAAAGTGGAATCTGTTGCTCAAAGTTCTCCTCATTTTGTCATGATTGCTGTTTAGTTTTTTCTCTCCATGACAAAAGATTAGTCAGAAAGACACAAAACTGATATTGTTCTTATGTTACATTTTTTTTTATCTCTGTCAATATAACGTCATGTGATTTTTCTATTTTTTTTTTTTATCCATTGACACTTTGCCTTTAAGAGTTTTGAAAAATGACCATTCCTTAAACATCCATTACTGTTATAGGAACGTGTATGTCGCCATTTAAAGGTCACATATTATGCAAAATACACTTGACCATGGTTCTCCAACACTAAGGTCTCTGGCCTTTCTACAAACCCCCCAATTATGAGAAAAGTCCATCCTCTCCGTCTTTTGCCTGCTCCACTTTTCAGAAAATGTGTGCTCAAACAGGCCATTTGGAGATTTTCCCTTCATGTCATCACAAAGGGCAGTAACCCCTCCCCCAGGTGGGTGACACTCCCACAGCTAGGTGTTTGTTCTGCCCTCTGAGTCTGCCTTCTCACCGTAAACAATAGGACATGGAGCGAGAAAGCCCGAGCCACCCAAGCCCTTCCAGAGAGGGGCGTGGTCAGACTCAGCTCATTTAAAGCTTAAATGAGTAAAATATGTGACTTTTAACATAAAGAAAAGATAAATACATACATGTATGTATAGTGTTCTTTAATTGTTGACTATTAACAACATGAGTTCATAGTGTATTCTTTGGAAGTAAAGATGAGTCATTAACCTTTTATACTAAATATATTTATTTGTAAAAAAACAAAAGTCCTGTCCTGTTGATTTCAGTCAGACTGTTAGATAACAGCCTGAACGGCTAGGTTTGCTTTTAAAGGAGACATTTTTTGGTGCTTTTCATTTTGCATTGATTAAATACTTTAAAACAGCTTTACTGTTTATGCCTGACGGAAAGCTGAAGTCTTTTTGAATACTTATATCAAGCAGACAAAGTTTAGCATTAGCGGGGTTCTGGTCGTGTGATGGTTGGTGTGTGGTGGGGGCTGTGGTCCTTCAGTCAGCATGTCATAACCCCCACTCTCTCTCTCTCTGATTTCTGACTCTATCCACTGTGCTATCTCTAAGTAAAGTATTAAAAAGCCCCAAAATTAACCTTTGAAATCAAAGGTTTAGCATTTCTTTGTAGTCTGGACAAAGGGAAATAATGAGCTTGTGGACACTGAACACTCCCAAATGAAGAGTTGGTGGTGTCCATTATGAAGAAATTCCATTTCCAGCTTCAAGTTATAGACATTTTTTTAGATTAAAAAAAGAGTGAAATTCTGGGGCACCAGAAGCTTAGTGGTTAGTGTGCGCGCCCCATGTGGAGGCTGTAGTCCTCCAAGCGGAGGGCCTGCGTTCAAATCCGACCTGTGGCTCCTTCCCTGTATGTCATTCCCCACTCTGTCTCTCTTCAATTCCTCAGTCCAACCCTTTGTCTTATCTCTAAATGAAAGCATCAAAAGACCAAATATAAACCTTAAAAAAAAGTGTAATTCGTTACGTGTATAATCTTCAAATTTTCAACTAAATCATTGGAATTTCATATTTTTTCAAGTAGAACTCTGATGAAAAGACGAAGCTCTGATTTAGTGGCTTACTTCGATTTTATTACAAATCTTTCAGACGGTTAGACACATTAGTTTTTGAGTTGGCCCTCAATTCTTGCGATGGAAGAAGTCAAAGAAGGCAACCGGCTCCTTGTCACTTTTAGTTGTACTGTTTGCATCCGGGCAGAAGGATGGAGGGTTGAGCTGAGCGGGGTCTGAAATCCCGATGACGTTGTTGAAGTAGCTGAAACAGAAAAACCAAAAATCAAGTCATGTAGAAAGTGAAATTCCTTCAACACAAAAGTGAGCATCCAGTCTGACTGTACAACCTAATTAAGGAAGTGGTGCTCAGGTTTCAGAAGTGAAGCTGATGCTTTACCCGATTAAAGGTGCACTATGTAGATTTGGTAGTGGAATTTGAAGTTGGAGAAGTGAAACAATTCTATGCTATATTTTCTGAACTAAATACAAAAACTTTATTCAAAGGAAAAAATGGGTCAATGGAACAATGTTTGGAGCTAAAAAGCTACCAGGAGAGTTACGGTGTCACTGTTGCAGGGCCACCACCATATCTTCTCGCGTAGCATTTTGTCTTCAATCAGTTTTCCAAGGACCAAATTTTCCTCCAAGGACAGGTTGTGTATAGAGTTATGAACATAGACCACAGAATCTGTAAATTTCTCCAACTTTCACATTTCTCTACCAAAACTCAACAAGCACCTTTAAATAACAACCTGCATTCTCTTAATGGCCAGCAGGGGGAGATTCCATTTGCAATCTAATTGAAAATTAGCCTACTTCTCATTTGATTTATCGCCTTATTAAACATCTTTTAAATGATTCTATGGTCTCAATCTATAGTTTCAAGGTGTAGGCTATTCAATACAGCATGATGTCCATTTAGTTAATCATGGTTCCACAAATAACTGATAGCAACTTATGTCGTAGGACATGGCTATCCGAGATTGACGTTTTGCAACCTGAAAACAACTTTCTGTTCATAAATGGTATTTCACTTTGCTTTCTGCCTTACTTTAGCACAATCCATCCATACGGTTTGGTCTGGACTGAAGTGGTGACAGGAATGCATCCAAATTCAGTCACTGTCATCATGTACTTTCCTGAAGGGTCAAAGATTAAAACAGAAATAAGAATAGAAGAACAATCAATTGAAACTGCTCCAACCATAACATGACCTCTCTGACCTCCTTGTTTGGGCAGATCTCCCGTCCAAGTGTTGACCAGCAGGCCTTGTCCGGGTGCAGACGAGCTGCCGACGACAACCTGGCCCAGCAGAGAGGCGTCTTCTGGGATAGCCAGAGGCTCGAAGTCCCCCTTCATAGGGGCTTTAATGCAGGTACGGTCACGGTCATTGATCTCATACACAACATGCTGATGGATGGAAAAAGTGCAATTAGAACACCTATAATGCATATTGATTCATGCCCCTATAATTTTATTTTATTTTCCTCCTGACTTTATAACTTTATAATATTAATGTGTGTAGATTAAACACCAATTTAATCTATTCAGGATGTTGTTTTTAGCATGTACACTCTTGCACAAACTACACAAACATCTGACTTTTCAAAGGGTTCAACATTTTTTCAAAGCACTTTTTGTGCGTGTCAATTTCGGCGTTCCCTGTGAAACAAAATAGTACCTGCAGGGTCTTTGCTGATCTTGTCCTGCACACGCCTAAGTAATGTTTTCTGACAAATATTCACATCCACTTCTTTTAACAAACAAATGTATCACTCATTGTGAATATATCAGTAGTGAGGGCAGGGCAGATGTGGCTCAGTGGATAGAGTTGGCCCTCTCTCAACCAAAAGGTCGGGGTTAGATCCCCAACTCCTGCAGCCACATGTCCAATGTGTGCTTGAGCAAGACACTTAACCCCAAAGTGCTCCCCCTGCTTTGACGGCGGCGTATAAATGTGTATGAATGGGATTAATTATTACTGATGGACTCTTTACATAACAGCCAGGAGTCTGTGAATGGGTAGGTGTGACATGCGGTGTAAAAGTGCTCAGAAGACTAGAAAGCGCGGTACAAGCCAAGTCCATTTAGTGTCAAATAGAAGCGGCTGTTGCCTCAGGTGTCTGACGCCTACCCCGTGGCAGCAAATCAGACACCATCATTACTGAATGCTTCAATACCATGGCAACAAAAATTGAAGCCCTGGACGGCCGAAATGGTGAACTTTCTCCTTTTTTAAATGATCAACTTGCACACACTGACTACCAACTCATTAGAAAACACTTAACAGTAACAGAAGGCAGAATGAGGAAAAGAAGCGCTGAACAACATCGAGATTAAGAATTTAGCTTTGTCTTCATACAGAGGCAATTCTAGAGTCTGTTGGGGCCCATGGCAAAACTCAATTGGGGGTCCTCCAACCAGGGTTCAGCAGGGCAATGAGAGAGAGTGCTGTCAGATGGGGTCCCCTTAGGGAGGTTTCTCCTGTCATTGCAAAATGTTTTAGTTTACATTTTGTCAGCCCCCCTACGGGTCTGGGGCCCCAAGCAGTTGCCTGTTGACAAGCAGCGCCTCTGTCTTCATATACAAGATACTGAGAGTAACATTCTTCAATCTTTTTTACCTGCTATCACACTGATATTTATTGTATGTGTATTGAATTGCTTCGGTCACCTCTTTGTAGAGCAGAAGAAGGTCGTAGGTGAAAGTCTTATTATCCAGGGTGCCAATCTCAAGCAGCCTCATCCGCTGTCTCAGTGCATCGTACACGAATTTGCTGTAGAGTTCCAGCCTTTCATTCTGTGTGTACTGGAGGAAGGAGAATTTGAGGAATTTTAAATTTCAATGACTTTGTCATTAGGCTCTGATGCTGCATGAACACTTACCACACTTAGCTCCCCGCTCATCAGAGGAGGACTTGCTGTGATTTGGAAGAAGATGTTTGAAATGATAACACTGCATTAAATGCACCTGATCACTGTGTTAGTCAACAGTGTTAGAATAAATGTTTCAGTATTTAGACAGCACAAGCGCACACACAATCACTTCTGTCAGTGTTTACTTACCGCACGGGTGAGGCTTCTTGGCGAGGCAGCCTGCCAAAAGGCACGCTAATGCTATGAAGATTTTCATGTTTTCTCTGTGCAAGCTACTGTTCTCAGGCAGCAACAAACACTGCTACTCTGGAGGGAAGTCACTTCCTTATATACAGCCCTCGTAGCTCCAGGACGAAGTCCTGCCTCCTGGTTTTATGTTGAACCCTGAGAGTGTCCTAAATCAGTGTTCTGTTATCAGACTCCTATCTAATATGAGCCAGTTTCTCTCCTTCTTACTGGCACTGTGCTGTGATTTCTTTATAAGTTCTGGTGGATGTTCATGAAGTTACGGAAAGTTGCTTCATTAGTGTACAGTGGGCCAGAGGTGAAGAATGTTGTTTGTGTTCAGAGAGGAAGGAGGCTGATAAATCAAGAAGTGGATTTAGGCGAGGAGTGGGGAGGAGGATACTGGCAGAAAGATGTGTCGGAAGAGAAGTGAACTTTAGTGACTCTTATTTGAACTGCTTTACCTGAATAATGGAATTACAACTTTGATTTGAATCAAAAAATTAGAATTTTGTGTTGTGAACTTAATCTGAAATAATGTAATTCGAGATAAAATATTAGAAAATACATCAATAATATATGGATTAGAGATCATTCGTTGTCATAAGGTTATGGCACTGAATAATCTATATTGTGATTGATTGATTTCTTTTTTATTCCGAACAGGTAAAAAAACAAACAAAAAATGCTGTAATTAAAAAATATGTTGAGAATAAATAAAATATAAACATTACATGCCCGAAAAGCAGTAGGAAGAAAGATGATTGGTCATGTGACCATTTGTAGGCTATTTCACACGCCTGTGTATGCCCATCTGATAATGCTGGGTGAACCTGAAGAGTGGAAACGGGTCAAAATAAAGACATGATGGGCACCGGTAGCCTAGTGGTTAGGGAGCACAAATCACGTACGGAGGCTGTGGTCCGCCAGGCGTGCAGCCTGGGTTCAGATCTGACCTGTGGCTTCTTTCCTCACGTGTTTTATATATAGGCATGTATGAGAAAGTTTAATAAATGTGTACCCAATGAAAGAAAGGAAGCAGATACAATTAAAGGAAATGTTGTAGACGTACCTCCACCCTCCCCAAAAAGCACCTGCTTGCTGTTCAGCTCAATTGAAGACCAAGGAGCAACCTCCGGTCTTGAAAAATGAAGCCAATGTGGAAGTGCAAAATCCTGCAATTTGTCGAGCGTCCACCTGAGGCTGGTTCCGGGAACAACGGAAGTCACATACACACAACAGGCAAAGATGCCTGTTTTTTACAGCATAAATAAACATGTTTACAGCCTGGTACAAAAAACAAAATAGGTCTGATTAGTTACGTTCATCACTGGCACACACTGCAGGAACAGAAGGCTGATGTCATTCAGGCTTCGTCCATTAATATTTACTGACTAAGATGAGGACCCACGCAGCACTCCTAATCATTATCTAATAGTACCCTCCTCCTGAGCACATAGGGTGGTTGTGCATATAGTGTATCCTGTTGGTCGTTTGTATTGAAAATAAATATAATGGTTTGGAACTGAATGTAATATTCTGGAATTAATTTCAATTTGAGCTCATATGTGTTTTTGACCATGTTACTCCCTGCGTGGATCCATGGACTCGTAGGGAATGATGAGACTAAACAGCTACTATCACTTTACCACAGATAGGAGGCGCACATGAGCTCATATTTCTATGAATGACATCACTGTCATATGATGTGCAGGTGTGTTATCTCAGGTATCAGAGCACCTGATTATTACACAACCTGTACACATGAACACATTCACATTAACCCTTAAATGGGCAGGCATGATACATATTTTAGATGAATCACTTGCTATTCTTTTTATATCTATTCCATTTTTCTCTTCCAAATACGACTTTTGTTTTCAAGCCTACAGTTAATGTACCAACTTTTAAATGATTTTATACACAATCCTTTGGCCTCAGTTTTTTAAATGTATTGTAATTATGGAAACATTACATGTCCAGCTTTAAGTTCAAGCAATCCTGGAGAAGTAAAACAAATATTCATCAATAACATGACAGTAATCACATTTTGTCAGGGAATCTAAACTATAGCTTGGCATTGGACATTTTACATTTTATAAGTGAATTACAATGCTAGGGTTCAGAGGCTCGGTTTGATTTCTTCTAAATTTGAAGGGTTGGACATATTGGTTAAAGGAGGCAACTCCTTCAATTCTTCCGATGGAACAAGCTTAAGAAGCCCATCGGCTCTTCGTCTGTCGACGCGTCTGCACTCGGGCAGAAGGGTGGAGGGTTGAGCAGACCGGGGTCAGAAATCCCGATGACGTTGTTGAAGTAGCTAAAACAGAGAAACATCAAATCAGTTTTCTGGTTTCTAAAAGTCAACATCCAGCCTGCTGTTGAAGTAAAATTAATACAACCCTCACTCTCAATTGACTTATCACAACCTGTACACAGTTTATGTTCTCAATACAGCATCATCCTCAAAGTGTCCATCATGGTCCCTATTAGAGTTTAGAGATACTGAAAAGCTTTAGGCGTGGCGACCTGCGATGCCAAAGAGGATAAGAGACCTAACGATTCATTTCCAGCTTCGTGTTCAAATAATTTCTTGTTCTCCCCAAAAAAAACAAGACAGCTAAAATGCTTAATGCTTCAGAAGTAGGTAGGGATGGGGGTAATTAAACAAATGGGTGACATTGCTCGACCACTTCTTTAAAACAGTCTAGGTGCCTGTAATAAACTGACCTGAAGACCATCCATCCAAATTGGCTTGTTTGAAATGAAAGGGAAACAGGAATGCATCCAAATTCAGTCACCGTGCTCATGTACATTCCTGTAGGGTCAGAGATTAAAAAAAAGAAAAAGTTTTAGGATAGAAGAATGAACAGTTTTAGATAGCTCATACCAACAAATGTTCTCTGACCTCCTTTGTTGGGCAGATTTCCTGTCCAGGTGTTGACCAGCAGGCCTTGTCCGGGTGCAGACGAGCTGCCGACGACAGCCTGGCCCAGCAGAGAGGCGTCTTTTGGGATGGCCAGAGGCTCGAAGTCCACCTTCAGAGGGATTTTCTTGCAGGTACGGTTGTGGTGGTGGATCTCATACATGACATGCTGATGGATGGAAATTATTAGATGGGGACAAAACATTTATTTCTTTCATTTATATTCTTTTACACTTGACTTTAACATTTAATGATGGTATAAACGTTTGCTGTTTATAGTTTAGATGCCCATTTTTGATTTTAGCATCAGGGTTGTAACGATATCTTCAAACATATTACAACAATTAAACGTAAACACAAATATGGACAATTTAAAGGAAGAATGTGCAACATTTTACACATAAATACAGCAGAAATCAAGTAGATCCTCTGTAACTGTCAGTCTGAGTCATGAAGGTCTACAATGAGTGAGATGCTCGAGTCCCGCTGGCTGTGTTGTTGTCAGAGCCGTGTTTACATCATGTTTACGGCCCGGCAGGCTCATTCCTTTGCGTATAAAAGCTGTTTAAGTGAGGAACTAGAGAAAAGAATAAAAACAAACTGTACTCACTGTTTATTTGACGTGAGCGTTTTTAGATCACGGTAAATAAACAGATACGGAAAAAAAAAAAAAGCGATACTATCTCTTTTTTAACCAGCAGAGGGCACTATGCTATCTATATGCTTCAGACAGAGACGAACAGCCGTGGGAGAAGAAAGTGAAGACTTTGAGATTTAGAACAAGTGATGTTACAAAACGAGGGCAACTCTACTAATCATAACTTTAATTATTCAACCTTTAAAATGAAAAAAAAATAACATATATTTATAAAGTACAAAACAACAAAAGCCATATTTAGCATTTTAATGCCAGAGGAATAAAAACATATCATGTCTTTAACAAAATTAGACAATCGTGAAAAATTGTATCTTGTATGTATGTATGTATCATATCGTATCGTGAGCAGTGGCGGCCGTTGCATTGTTCTGCAGTGAGGGCTCATTTTCTCAAATTTGGACCAAATCTATCTTAGTTCATTAGCTTGATGCTAACAGATACTGTTAGCATCAAATACTGTTAACTGGCTAACAGAATCAGCACTGCGATATTTCAACTTAGGAAACAGTCTATTCAACTTACATTTTGACTTTAGGTTTGCATGTAAGTAAGTTTTCTTTGTACTTATAAAGGAAATATATAATGTGAAGTTAGAATGTGTCTCTTAAATCCTCAAATTTTCTACATAATGAGAGATAAGGTGTAAATTCTTCAGGCAATGCAACTTTTCTCTTCTTATCACTCTAAAATAAATATTTAATGTTGCTGCTTTTGTCACCTCTTTGTAGAGCACAAGAACATCATAGGTGAAAGTCTGATTGTTCAGGGTGCCAAACTCAAAGAGCCGTATCCGCTGTCCCAGTGCATCGTACAGGTATTTGGCGTAGAGCCACAGCTTTTCATTCTGCGTGGCCTGGAGAAAGGAGAATTGGGTGAGTTTAAATCTCCCTCTTTCACATCTTTATACTGTGACGCTGCATTATCGTACTCAAAAAACAATGAACAACTTACCACACTGAGTGCCCCGCTGAGCAGAGGAGGACTTTCTGTGATTTGAAGAAAGATGTGTGAAATTATAACACAACACACAAATGGCTGATCCCCGTGTAAAATCAGCAAAGGAAAACATTGCCAAAACAAATGTTTCAGCATTACACACAATCACTTTTCTCGCTCTGTCAGTGTTTACTTACCGCACGGGTGAGGCCTCTGGGCCAGGCAGCCTGCCAGTAAGCACGCTAATGCTACAAAGATTTTCATATTTTCTGTGTCTAAGCGACTGTTCTCAGGCAGCAACAAACACTCTGCTGTTGTGGAGGGGATTCACTTCCTTATATACGGACCTCTTGGGTCCAGGGGTAGGTCCTGCTTCCTGGTTTTATTTTTAACCCAGCCTGATAGTCAGTGTTCTGTTATCAGGCGTGCATCAAGATTAAAGGTAATAAGTGTCATTTTCGCTTCCTTTAAATGACACATGTTCTACTTTCTGTGTGCCACAGGTTTCATCTTTATGCTAGATAAACATTGCGTAATTTTAGTGCACAGTGGGTCAGGGGGTAAAGAGTTTTGTTTGTGTTGATGGGGTCCATGCTATTTCTTTTTCTATTAAAAGAAAATCCCATGAGAGGGAGTAGTGTTAAACTGAATATATCAGTATGGCTCTAATTTGGTTGAATCGATAAATCAGTACAACATCTGTACAACGAAGCGAGTTCAACACACTGAGGATCTTTTTTTGGTCATCTGGCTTCACTAACCCCGACAAAGATCACGCTTAAAGGTCACACGAAGCAACTTATCAGCCTGATAAGTTGACATGTTCACATAAAGGGGCTGTGTAAGCAGCATGTGACCATTTATACAAGTCTGCTGTCAGCACACTGTCATATTTCACAAACTCAGAGCAAACTATATTAGAAAAATATGAAGAAGTTAAACACGTAATCCAGACTAAAATCACACAGCTGCAGCAACAAATGCACGAAGATGCACAGAAAACATTCCCAAATGTGCACATGCACAAATAAAAGCTTTTTACATCACTTAGAAATGATTAGTGCACAGTGGATCTGAAAATATGAACTCCAGTTTCTTTCCTTAAATGTATTATTTTCTCAAATCTGGCGCATCTGACAGGATAAGATGTAATATTTCAGCTCTATGGGTTTTTAGGGTTTTAAGCAGTGTTTGGGATATATAGGAAAACTGGGGTGGAAAACTTGTTCTCCAGGAAATAGTTTGAACTGAAGGACTTGTGACTAAAGCTTCAATATTCAGTTCAGCAAAGGAAGGTAAAGGTTTGTCCAGTACAAGTGGGATGTAGCTCATAGCATGACCACCTATCTCATTACTGGGAGAACTGAGTGAGTGTGTGGACAGAGTTTGTCAGATGAAGCAATTAAAACAAACCAGTGGGTTTGGATTGAGGAGAAATAATGTCACATAGCCCACTGTAGCTCAGCTGGTAGATTTGGTTGTCTCTCAACTGGAAGGTCGGGGTTCGATCCCCAGCTCCTTCAGCAACATGTCCGATGTGTCCTTGGACAAGACAGCAAACCCTGAATTTTTCCCGCTGCTTCGTCGGTGGCGTATGGGTGTGGATGAACGGGATTAGTTACCTTTGATGGTCACTTTACATAGCAACCTCTGCCATCAGTGTGTGAATGTGTAGGTGTGACCTGCGGTGTAAAACTGTTTGAGTAATCAGAAGACTAGAAATGAGCTCTACAAGCTCAAGTCCATTTACCATGTACCACATGGGGGCCGAAACAAAAGACTACTCCTGTTCTTCTATGCAGTTACTTTTTTCACACGTAATCTTTGAGCTACTGTGTCTTAACGTAGCTATTCCTAGTGCAAATAAGTTCTGTGCATGGTAGTGATGGGTGGTAAGAGCTAGCAAGAAGTTGGGTGGTCCTGAGAAGAATACTGGCCCATTTGGGGGGAGGGTAGGGGGTAGTGGGGGTCTGACATCATTTCGGAAATGACGTCATTTCCGCCAAAACATATGCTATTACCCTACAGCGATATCTGTCACTGGTGAGACAGGGTGAATGTGAAAAAGGTTTTTTAACTTTATCCCTCCCCACCAGTGAAATTATGTCAGAGTGCATATAATTAATACAAACCTCTATTTCAGAAGACATTGTTTGATTTCCTTAAACTGTGAATTATCTTCTTCAACCACACCTAACTCATGTTCAGCTCTCAGACTTAGAGATCTCGGGGGTTTCACAGGGACGTGATCTTTTTAAAAAATGTAAACATACACATTTTTAAGGTAAAAGTAAAGTTGTATAGTGACACTCATAAATGACTCAATTTTAAATGTTCCTATTGCTTTGGAAAATGGTTAACGATGTGTATCATTTACTACCGTCATTTAAAATAGGATTGTTATACTCTTACCTTCTTGATCCCTATAAGCGAGATGTTTTCAAAGTCGTCCAGATTGTTCACACAGTTCAGGAAACCTAATAAATAAAACCTTAAAAAAACTCCTTTTTTAACTTAAATACACCTTGAATCACAATAAAAAGAGAGAAAAAATAAAAAGGTTAAAGTACTCACCCTGTCGAGAAGACAGTTCTAAATCGGTCCAGCAAACTGCTCCAAACGTGAGTCAATGATGGAAGAGGCCTCTGATAACACGGTGATACAATAAGCTTCCCCATGTATATTCATGAACTCAAACACCTCCCTTAACCCCAATTGGTCGATGTAAATTTACACAAGAATGACCAATGACAAATCTTAGGATTTTACAATCTCAAAAGAAACCCCAAGAATTCACCAAGAGTGGAAATCTTTCAGATAATTGACTAATGCTCAAACCACACACGGTTAGAAACCCCTTTAAATACCCCCGGAAAAATACCACTGGATAAAACATCTTAAATTTCACTTTTATTATATTTTCATTTACTTTACAACATAACCTTTGCACACACACACACACACACACACACACACACACACACACACACACACACACACACACACACACACACACACACACACACGCCTCAACCCATTGGTTTCTACTCCCAGCTTCTTTCTTATTACGCTCCACCCATAACGGACATGAAGTCATTTCCCAGAGATGTGCAGGAGGTACAGTCATGATGATTTTAGCTCATGCTGTTAAAGACAACAGACTGGAGGTTTCATGTCAATGAGATGAAGATGTTTTTTATTTTGAAAGAAGCAAATACTGTTTAACAGCTTGACTGATTATGCTTTAAAGAAAGCTGAAGTCACATTTGAGTACATATCAAACAGACAGAAACATGATCATTTGTTTGGAGTCAGGAGAAAAAAGGAAACAATTCCCTCGTGGAAATTGAACAATCCAAACTGAAGAGTCGGGCGATTCAAACATTCCCCTGGTCAGATTCAAGCTCAAGCAAATTATCAAAGAGTTAAAAAAACGTAATGATCAAGAGTTTAACTTTGATATAGCCTACACAAACAATGCGAAAGAGGCTCTGACACTTAAGTGAAAGGAGGACCCTCAATTCTTTCTTTGGAACAAGCTAATGAAGTCAACAGGCTCTTCATCAGTCATCGTGTCTGCATCCGAGCAGAAGGATGGCGGGTTGAGCTGATCAGGGTTCGTTATCCCGATGACGTTGTCGAAGTAGCTAGTGAACAGAACGACACAGAATCAATTTGCTCGTTCTTAAAACTCAAAGTCTAGCCTTGTCAAACTCTAGGCCTCAAAAGATTCCTTAAACCACAGGGCCTGTTACTCAATTCCACTGTCATGTCTTCCTTTATAGAGTTATATTTTTTTAACCCTGGTGATGTAAATGTATACTCACTTAGTTTGCAGCCATCCATATGGCTTGGCTTGGTACGAAAAGGTGACAGGAACGCATCCAAATTCAGTTACGGTATTCATGAAGTTTCCTTTAGAGCGAGAGATTAAACAAATAAAATGTCATTATTTGACAGAAGATTAAATAGTGGAGACAGTTCTAAAAGTGACATGCTCTCTGACCTATGTCGGGCACGTTGCCTGTCCAAGTGTTGACCAGGAGTCCTTCCCCGGGTCTAGATGAGTCACCCAGGACTGACTGGGCCACTAGAGATGCACCTGGTGGGACGCCCAGAGGCATAAAGTTTGCCTTCAGAGGGCTTTTGGTGCAGGTTTTGTTGTGTTCGTTGATCTGATACACGACTTGCTGATGGAGGGAGGGTGAGAGAAAAATAATCATATTTAAATTCATGCAGCTTTTCTTTTCTTTTACACCTGACTTTTATGTTAATATATTGTATAAACAATTCAGGCAGGCCCGTCCACCCGCAATCCAGAGGAACCTACTGTAACCTGCATTGTTTTGTTAGCAGGCTGTAAACACGGCTCTGACAACAACACAGCCAGCAGGACTCGAGCTTCTCCCTCATTGTAGACAGTCATGACTCAAAGAGACATTTACACAGGATATACTTGATCCCTGCTGTGTTTATCTGTAAATGTTGCACATTCTGATTTTAAATATGAGTCTAGTTCCTATTTCAGGTTATTGTTGATGTGATGACCAAATGACTAACTTGTCATGTAAATGATTTGTCCATAACACATAATGTTACACTTTAGGATTCAGACACAATAAAAGAACGCCCTCATAAAGCAATAACACTTCTAACACATTGGCACTTGAACAACGTACATTGCGAGTCTTAAATTAACTCCAGTTTTGACTTTTTGTCTTGTTGCCTATAAAGAGAGACTTTCAATGAAATGATAGAAAACAACAAACTGTGAAATCAAATATTAAACTCTGTTTTTGTTCATGACAGAATATAAAGTTAATCAATCTCATTATTTTACTTGTACGTTTTCACTTTTTGGTCTAACCCAATATTATTGACATGTCATTGATTGAGTCACCTCTCTGTAGAGCAGAAGATTATCATAGCGTTGAGTCTGGTTTTCCAGGGTCGCCAACTCAAAGACCCGTATCCGTTCTCCTATTGCATCGTAGAGGTATTTGCCCAGGAAGAACAAGTCTTCTTTCTGTGCAAACTGGGGGATCAAAGAAGTGGATGGGTTTAAATCTCCCGATGTACCATATTTTAATGGGCTTTTGTCATTACGGTCGAATGCTGCATTATCGTGCACATAAAGGACACTTTGAAAACAGTAAACACTTACAACAGTGAACCCGCCACTCAGCAGAGCAGGACTTTCTGCGTGTGAAATTACAACACTGCATTTGACATTTGATGCAGTAAAATAACATGAAATGCACCTGACTGCTGTGTACGTTCGCAAAGGAAAACATTGCCAGTATAAAACAATCAGATGACAAGAAATGAAATCAAAGCGTATCTCTCTGTTTACTTACTGCATGGGTGAGGCTTCTGGGCCAGGCAGCCTGTCAGCAAGCATGCGAATGCTAAGAAGAGTTTCATATTTTCTGTTTTCTGAGCTGCCGTTCAAACACTCTGCTGCTATAGAGGGGTCACTCACATATATATATATAGAGACCTCTCATCATAAAAGTCAGTGTTCTGTTAATAAAAGGCCATAAAAGCATCTCTCTCCTCATACAAACTCGCCTGTTCTACTCTCTGTATGTTACATTCTGGGTAAAGTTTCTTCATGAAGCTGCGAGAAAACTTCATATTTAATGATGTGTTGAGGAATGTTTGTGTTTTAAAAATAGATAGAGGCAAATAAACCAAGAAGTGGATTCAGCAGAGTGGAGAGGCTCATATTTCAGTGAATGACATCACTGTCATATGATGTGCAGGTGTGGTCATAGTAGCACCTGACTGTCACACAAACTGTAGACATTCATTCACAATAACCCCCCCTCACAATGATTCAGTGTATACACTTGTGTGTGAACAACACTGTTTGTAATGTTGTCATAGACTTTGATTTATTTTCCTTCATTATCATCACTAATTACAGAACTGGTTACACTTCTATAGACATGTTCCTAAGCTTGGTTCAGCATTATGTGACCGATATGAGAGGGAAGTCTCTCTATAATAGCTGAATCTGAAGTTTTGAACAAATCAGAAACAGAATCGGAATCAGCTCTATTTGCCAGGTATGCTTACATACACAAGGAATTTAACTTCAGTAAACTGTGTTCTCTATGTACAAAATTACTACATTAAATATCAACAATAAACACAAATAAGCAAAGACTAATATGTCCAAGACTAAATAAGATAATAGTACAGTGGTGAGTAGTGCAAAAGATGATGAAGTAAACATGATAATAAAAAAATGTAGTTACATGAGGTAGAGTTTTACAGTATTTATGTTAAAGGTGTGCATAGATTGATAATTGAAGTGAAGGGGGGCTTCTCCTGAGGTCCACTGTCACCTCCACAGTCTTGAGCGGGTTTAGCTCCAGATGGTTTTGACTGCACCAGAGAGCCAGCTGTTCCACCTCCCGTCTGTAAGCAGACTCATCACAGTCCTACACATCCTCTTCACAGATCGTCAGTGCAGGTGGGGGGTCAGATGGGAGGGGGGAGCGGTGGCAGCAGGTAGATCTGGGTCTGACTTTCTGGGTAGTGTGAATGGGTCGGGTGATGGTTGTGAAAACCTGCAGTAGTAGCTGTTCAGGTCCTCAGCCAGTCTATTGTTACCTGGAGGGTGGGGGGTGGGTTTCCTGTAGTTCGCCCCCATGTGGACAATACAGTACCTGTTGTCTTTTTGCTGATCTTGTCCTGAACGTAGAATGTAGTGCAGGAGGTACAGTCGTGATGATTTAAGGTCATGCTTTTAAAGACAACAGACTGGAGGTTTCATGTCAATGAAATAAAGATTTTTTTATTTTGAAAGAAGCAAATACTGTTTAACAACTTTACTTTTTATGCTTTAAAGAAAGCTGAAGTCATATTTGCATACATATCAAACAGACATCATCATTTGTTTGGCGTCAGGAGAAAAAAGGAAACAATTCTGTCGTGGAAACTGAACAACAGCAAAGTCGGGTGATTCATTTCACATTTCATTTGTTTCTAAATTTACTGTCATGATGGAAACATTCCCTCGACCAGATTAAATTTTAGGCAAATTATCAAAGAGTTGAAAAATAAGATAAGATTAAGAGTTTAACTTTGATATAGCCTACAAAAACCGGCTTTGACTCTTAAGTGAAAGGAGGACCCTCAATTCTTTCGTTGGAACAAGCTAATGAAGTCAACAGGCTCCTCGTGAGTCATCGTGTCTGCATCCGAGCAGAAGGATGGCGGGTTGAGCTGATCAGGGTTCGTTATCCCGATGACGTTGTCGAAGTAGCTAGAGAACAGAACGACAGAATCAATTAGCTGGTTCTTAAAACTCAAAGTGTAGCCGTTCTGTTAACTGTATAAAAAATGGACGTAGCCTCTGCTCTTAATGGTGAAGCCAATGCTTAGTTGCCTTGAACCTGCATTCTCCTAAACAGCCAGCAGGGGGAAATACTACTGCTGCAAAAATAAGTCTGTAACTGGTAAATTAGCCTTCTTCTCCCCCATTGAACATTTTCTTTAGTTTATGGTCTTAATTGCTATTTTGAAGTCTTCTTGAATATAACACGATGTTCATTTTGTCAATTATGGTCCGTTTTAAGATTTAAAACAGCTCTAAGCAGGTTAAAGCTGTGATTGACAAGATGCCGACAACTAAAAAGCCAAACTCTAGGCCTCAAAAGGGGATTACCCTGGTGATGAAAATGTATACTCACGTCGTATGCAGCCATCCATATGGCTTGAGTTGGTACATAAAGGTGACAGGAACGCATCCAAATTCAGTTACGGTAGTCATGAAGTTTCCTTTAGAGCGAGAGATTAAACAAAAAAAAAGAATATTATTGGACAGAAGATTAAATAGTGGAGACAGTTCTAAAAGTGACATGCTCTCTGACCTATGTCGGGCAAATTTCCTGTCCAAGTGTTGACCAGGAGTCCTTCCCCGGGTCTAGATGAGTCACCCAGGACTGACTGGGCCACTAGAGAGGAACCTGGTGGGACGCCCAGAGGCATAAAGTTTGCCTTCAGAGGGCTTTTGGTGCAGGTTTTGTCTTTGTCGTTGATCTGATACATGACTTGCTGATGAAAGGAAGGGTGAGAGATTAAGAGATAAATATTCATATTTAAATTCATGTGGCTTTTATTTTCTTTTACACCTGACCTTTTCATTAATATATTGAATAAACATTTCTAGTGTATAATACGTATATCAATTTAATCTACTCTGTAGAATGCTTTTTGTCATTTAAAATCCCTTCAATATTTTCAAAGGTATTTTATGAGTACAATATTTTTTGCCATTCATGTCACCTCTCTATAGAGCGTAAGAACATCATAGGTGAAAGTCTGGTTGTCCAGGGTGCCCAACTCAAAGACCCGTACACGTTCTCCGAATGCATCGTAGAGGTATTTGCCCAGAGCGAGCACATCATCATTCTGTGAAAACTGGAGTAAAAAAACATTTGGATGAGATTACATCTGCCACTGTCTTATGCTGAATTATTGTGCACATAAAGGACACTTTGAAAACAGTGAACACTTACAAGAGAAAACCCGCCAGTCAGCAGAGGAGGACTTTCTGCGATTTGGAAGAAAAAGTGTGAAATTACAACACTGCATTTGACATTTGACGCAGAAAAACAATATGAAATACACCTGCTCACTGTGTTTTATACTGGCAATGTTTTCATTTGCTAAATTACAAACGCATAAGAAATGAAATCAAAGCGTTCCTCTCTGTTTACTTACTGCATGGGTGAGGCTTCTGGGCCAGGCAGCCTGTCAGCAAGCATGCGAATGCTAAGAAGAGTTTCATATTTTCTGTTTTCTGAGCTGCCGTTCAAACACTCTGCTGCTATAGAGGGGTCACTCACATATATATAGAGATCGCTCATCATAAAAGTCAGTGTTCTGTTAATAAAAGGCCATAAAAGCAAGAATAAGCAAAATAAACCAAGAAGTGGATTCAGCAGAGTGGAGAGGCTCATATTTCAGTGAATGACATCACTGTCATATGATGTGCAGGTGTGGTCATAGGAGCACCTGACTGTCACACAAACTGTAGACATTCATTCACAATAACCCCCCCTCACAATGATTCAGTGTATACACTTGTGTGTGAACAACACTGTTTGTAATGTTGACATAGACTGTGATTTATTTTCCTTCATTATCATCACTAATTACAGAACTGGTTACACTTCTATAGACAAATAACAAATGGTGATCATTTATATTAAAGGGATAGTTCGAGTTTTTTGAAGTGGGGTTGTATGAGGTGTATGAAGTTCACTACAGAAGCTCAGATCAGAGTTGGAACTATCCAAACAGGGACTGTGCTGACTGATACGTGTTTTACGTAGTACTTTCAAATTCAATTAAAAAAACTTTATTTGTCCCAGAGGGGCAATTCAAGGGCACACAGAGGAGTAAATCTATGACTTTTACAAGTGGAGAGAAGCTTATACAACTCCGCTTAAAAAGTGAACCATCCCTTCAACATTGTAATTTACAAGGTCAATTGCCCTAAAGATTAGCAACAGTCATATGACTGCCTTAACTATGGTAGCTTACGTAATACTGTAACTCATTTGTTTTGATCCCTTGAATTAAAATGATATTTGACTTTTTTCTTTTCACCGGCACAAAATCAGATACAAAATCAGAACATTTTCTTTGACTAAAAATGGAAAAGAGCTGACACGTAACATAGTCTGAAAGTCCGCTTTGATGTTTGCGTGTCCTCAAATTATATTCCAGGCAGAAATATTTAAATGATAATAAATAAGATGACTGAAGTGGAACATATGTCGATGGGAGCCAGCTCTAAACTTGACTCGTGACTGACACATTTGTTTTTATCAAGAGCAACCTTTACTCTCACTACAGTGTCACAGTGTCAGGTGATTCCTGCTCTGCAGAATCCTGCTGAACTACAATCCAGTCAGGTGGTGAGAAGACAGTGACGTATCAAGCAAACATTACATCAAAAACAACAACATGCTTTTACAGAATTTATTGCAACTCAAACTGAACTTGAATACAAACCGGCCTGCAATTCTCCGGGCAAAGAGTTGATTTTAATGTTTCATTACTGGTTTTATCTAAAACATCGAACTCGCTTTTCACTCAGCTTTTACAGGCACTTAACACACCTACAGTATGTAATGCCCCACATGCTTTTTAATTCATTTCATTCATCCACAAACAAATCTCAAATCTTAAATGAGAAGGAGGTGATAGAAGAATCTTATATAATCTGCCCCTCTTGCACAAGACGTTCATTCACAAAGCACATTAATAAAAAAAGAAAGAAAAAAGAGCTGCAGGCCAACTCAGCCACTCACATCACTATTAGTTCCTAAGTTACAGTTCATTTTATAGCTTTCAAAGAAGATCACAAAATGATTGACATGTTACAACAACACAAAACTATTCAATTAATCAATTAATCTTTATTTGTAAAGCGCCGATTCATAACAAATGTAAAATTATCTCGAGACACTTTACAAAAAGCCGGTGAAAGACCTTAATCTTTATGTTACAAAAGAAAAATGGGAAAGGGAGATGGGATAAGATGCACAAAATGATAAACCTGGATGTTTCAGGATTTTGCATAAGCAGCATGATAGTCACATTTTAGAAGCTCAAATATACGACTGCGTCAAAGTTTCTGAGGCAGAGCATGCGGCTGTCAGCCAACTGGACGCAGTTGAAGCAGTTGACAGATGACGTTGCACTCTGGTCCGTGTTGCTCTTCTAAGAAATATCTGAGACCTCTGGCAGCAAAGTTGGAGGGGCCTTTGGGGATCATGGTGGAGTGAATCTGGGGGTCGGTAAGGTAGGTCAGCCCTTTGCCATTGGCTGTCACCCACCCTGGAATTTAAAGCGGCAAGATATGATGATGATTGCTTAAAAAATCCCAAATTCAGTAAAACATACTATTTTTTAGATGCATTTAAAATTCTCTGTATGACAAAATCAGAAGGAGTTATTTGATTCATCAGTGATGCACACACACCTTGCAGGTCCACAACGACTTCCTGACAGTCAGAAAACAGGTAGGTAAAGTGTCCAAAGGCAAGGCCATACTCGGTCGCCTGGAAACTCTTGTCCTTCTTTCCAGTGTTGTTGGTCAGTTTGACGAAGTCTCCGAGCATGTAGGGCTCCACTGTGACACAGCCCACTACTTCATTTCCATTTAAAATCTATTTAAAGAACATAAACAGAGGTAAATTATAATGCATGTTATTATAAGAGCCTGTTTGTGTATGCAAAGCATTCATTGAGCTGTATAAATACAGTTCTGTGTGTACAGTATGTGTTTGATGTCATGACAAAACATGGCAGTAGGTGCTCTCTCATTACTCTGCGTGAAATTAGGGAAATATGAGATGTGCGATAACATCGTTCACTATTACACTTACATGATGAAATAAAAGTATAATAAAGAGTGTATATAAGCTTTAACTCAGATTGCATGCGTATCTGCTGTTCTCAATGTTAATCCTTGTGTAGCTGATAGCTTAAAGGTCACATATTATCCTCCTTTTCGACCAGTTCAAGTACGTCTCTGAGGTCCCCTAAACATGTCTGAGAAGTTTCGTGTTATAAACCCGCTCTGTTCCTGTGTTTTATCATTCTTATAAACCACTCTTTATAAGCCTTGGTCGGAACAGGCTGTTTCTGTGTAGCTTTAAATGTGAGTTAGCTGGGTCTCATAATGCCCCTCGCTGGAGGGGCTTGGGTGGTACATTGATGCATGTAGGCTTACGGCTTTGAATGCTCATATTGTGATATTGATAAAATTGTGATTAACTGCTCAGTCATGCTACTCACTAATTCAAATATTTCAGTTTGTTTATTTTCACAGTAATAGAGACAAACTGGTTCATTTTAACCAGCCTACAAGTTGTATTTTTCCAGTTCATTCAGGAAATTCAGAGACAAATATCCCGCATTATATTGGTTATTCTACAGTCCACCAAGCGGTCCGATTCAGTAAGCCTACGGTACACATTTATTGGTGTTTCCACTGTCAAAAGTTGTGAATGCTGCCAAAATAACCAAACTTTATCATCCCACTTTTTTGCGACCCTTCTGTTGGGGTACCAGGCGTACTGATCCGACCCTAAAAGCCCTGACACACCGAGGAGACCGTCGCCTGTCGGTCCGTCTGTGAGCGGTCGTCGCCCTAGTTTTTTTCACCTTTTGGTATGACAATTAGAGACTACCGCCGCCTGCTGGCATGGAGTTATTTCCTCTCATGCATGCGCAGAACGTACGTGGTGGTTGGCTGTCGGCTGTAGTCTTTGCGGTGTGTTCTAGTGCAACTTTTTGGCCAAGACAAAAGGCGCAGTGCGCCGACGCCACAGGCAGCCTTCGTCGCCACTAGTTCTTTGCCGTCTGCTTGGTGTGTCAGGGCCTTAAAGGGTGGAGCTAGACACACTGCAGTTGGCTGTGGAAACACAAGCAAGATCAGGCTTAATGTACCAAACTGTACTGCACCTAACCAGGTTGCTTGTGGGAAACGGGGCCTTAAAGTGTTTTTGTATGATGTCAGTTTAATGCTATCTCTGCTTTCCTTAACTCCAGAAACCACATTTTTAATCTTTCATCTTTACGATTGTCCTCACCAACAGAGCTTCTGAAGGAATGAAGAAGATCTGAGCCATGACTTCCTTGTCGTAAAGACTCTTGTTGAATTCAGTCACGTAGTACTGCGCTGTCATCTGTCTCTCCACATCTTTCAGGTGAAACTGGACCTCCTTTGGCTTCAGGTAGTCTTTCCCCACGTAGCTAAGATCATAAATGCACACATTAAGTAACAGTAAAGTCATTTTGTTCAGGTTGTGCCTTAAATATGTATCTCCGCACCTGCTTAACCTTTCCTCCTGGTGTAAAAACTGCACCCATATTGCCGTTCTCTGCTTGCCCTGCATCCCCATTGGCTCCCCGATGTAAATGCAGGTCTCCCGGGCTGTCCACAGCCCTGTGGCTTTGGAGAACTTTAAATGAAGAGCATCTAATAAGGATAACATTTAGATATTAGCAGACTGTATTTTTTTACTCCTTTTAGACAAGGTTGGGTTTTTCATTTTTAAATCCAGACCAGTAAAGGTGCACAGCCCTAATGTTTACATGCTGAGGTTGAGCAGTTTGCACTTTTTAAGGTTTCTGCTATTCTTTTCAAAAATCACAGCTGGCTACTCAGCAAGACACTGACCCACATTCATGACCCAATTAGTAAATAATTTCTTGCCCAAATGGAGCACCAAGACATGGAGCTGCCAACTCTGTTTTCGGTTGTCTATTGCTCTACCTCCTGACCATGACATAATATTAAACTTATATGTTGTCTCAGTTTAGAGTATGCAAAGCCAGGGTATCACCAATGGGAATTCAAACTTACTGTGCGCAGTTCTATGCTTCTTGAGTTTAAATTGTATCTTGTCACTTTGCAATCGCTTCAGCAGACATTCATGGCAAACTCCAGCCAGGAGGGCTTGGTAGTCCTGCTGTGACAACAAATACTGTCTCTCAGAGACATCTCTATTGCTGTCCTTTAGGCAGCTGTAGCACATGGGGTTCTTGCTCCGAGGCACATTTACTTTTTCTGGAGAAGTATCTTCACTGCTTTGGTTCCCACTTTGATTCTCCTCCAGCATCTCAAATGAACTCTCTGTGGAAGTTTCAGTGGATGCACACTGTTCCTGAACAAATTGGGAATGTTTTTGGATTGGGTTTGCCAAGGAATTCTTTGGCGCAGGTTTTGAAGATACAAAGTCAACTTCAGTGTCCATATTTGGGTCAACATTTGTGCTCTCTAGAGGTCTTGGCTTGTTCGAGGCTCTGAGTTCCAATCTAGATGTGTGGTTTTTGTGTTTCAAATCATCTGCCGAATTGGAGGTTTCTGAATCGAGTGTTTCCAACAGGAAGATGCTCCCATCAGACTCTTGTGACTTGCTGACTTGGCTGGTTCCAGCTTTTGGCAGGATACGTGGCTGAGGTTTTATGCTTGAGGGGGAGTTCAGGTCAAGTGAGATTTTCTCCCATGAGGACTGCGAACCAAAACTGTCACCGAGGGAGCTGGAGGACGTTCTGAGAGTTAGCTGGGAAAGGGATTGCACTGCTCCTTCACCTAGTGATGGCTTTAGTGGAACACCAACAACATCAGTCATCCAATCCTCAGTCTCAAGGGACTCTATATCAGTTTGTATCACTTCTATATTCTCTGATTTTCTACTACTATTTGAGGAAGTCGCAGATATTGCGACTGTATGGGAACTGAGACCAGAATTACAACCCAACAAGTCTCGCTTCCCCTTTTTATCAGCAGACTGTAGCATGTTGTCAACCCTATCATCATCAACCTCCGTCGTCAGACAGCCCTGGTTGCCTGCATTTGCATCACATACAATAGCACCACTTTCTATGTAGCCGTTGCTTGGCCTTGGAGACCCTGAACTACTTAAGGAGAAGTTATGCCATGAAGAGCCAAGGTGATCTGTACTTTCTAAAGTGGTACCCAGGTCAGATTTTGGAAGTGGCTGAACAGCAGACGAGTTTGAACCTTTCTGTTGTGGTTCCTCTTCTTTGTGTGCACCTGTTGACTCTTTGCAAGCCTCCGTGCTGCATTCTGTGTGTGGAACACCAACGGTGGTTCCCAGTGCAGTTATACATAGCCTTGCCCCATTGGTTCCCTTACAGTTTGTGTTGGTTGTCTCACACATTGATGCATGATACTTTTTGAACCTCTGCATCACCTTGGCGAAACCGTCCAAAGTGAAATTTACCAATGTGTCTTCATTGTTTCTGTAGCTGTCCGGTATAAAAGACCCCTTGTCTGAATTTAGGAAAGGCTCCACTCCGAACAGAATCTTGACTTCAGCAACGAGGTGCATGATTTCAGCACAGAGGCCATCTTTGTTTTGAGTATCTGCCTGGCAGTAATCATAGAAGGTTGCTAAAGCTTTTTGACAAGCTCCAGTTGCCTTCACCACAACCTCCTGAGGAGTGCCAAGCCATTTGTGAGTCACAGAGAGGGAATAGGCCGCCTTGAGGAATGTGTGGAGTTCCTGCTTGCTGGTGACCAGCTCGTCCTCTGCTTTGGTGAGCAGACCGATCTCAAACGCCTCTCTAGCCTGGAGGAGGAAAAACTGCCTTTGAGCGGCAGGGCACTGCACTGAGAAACTGAAAGACAACAAGCAGGTCCCTTGAGTGGCCTGAAGGAAAAGAGGAAAAAGTACTTTAGGTAGGTAAAAGTGAAAAGTGGTCAAATGGACACTTAAAGATAAACACAAATAAGATTTATATTCAGGAGATATTTCTCTTAGTTCTGTTCTTTTCCTGGCTACCTTAAGGTGTACACTGAACAATTTCAGGCTAATTTAGACCACACTTCACTCACTGATGTTGAGCCATTTTCAGCTTGATCGTGTGTTGTTAGTAGTTCGGTGTACACTGAGGCAACCACAGCCCGATCAGCTGCTCCCGAACGGTCAGATGATTTTCTGGCACTCTTGAAATTTTGGTCATATGACTGCACTTTTAATGTTTTGCGCTGACTGTTGTTTAAAGTCTGTTTTTATAAATGTTGCACTACCTTCATTTAAGACACTGCTGTAAATACATTAACAAGACAAACTTTCAGAAGGCCTACACTTTTTATTTTTATGTACAGGTCTTATTTACCGATGGTCCTTCACTGTTTATAGGTTTCATTTAAATTACCATATATTTTTATTCCTGCACAGGTTATTAACATTTCCTTGTATAAGTCTATTTTTAATTGCACAGGTTTAATTTTAAATTTTAATTCATATAGGTTCTTCCTTAAATCTTTGTTTCGGGTTAATATATATGTATGGGAGGGGGGGACAGCGGTTGTTGTTTATTGTAACTAATGTTTCGTGTCGTGCATGTCTTATAAACTGCTACTGGATGGCTTGAACTTCCCTCGGGATCAATAAAGTATCTATCTATCTGCACACACTTGCACAATGAGAGCAGAGCCGTGATCTGATTCCCCGCCTTTTTATTTGAGCTGTGCAAACGAGATAACTGAAAAACACATAGATCTGACTTCCACCTCCGTCCATGGGAGTTTTCTATTGACAATTGAGAATGCTCCATCCTGTTTTTACTTGTACAGTGTGAGCTCTCAGGTCGTGCCCCTCAATCAGGTCGTACGGTGTGAGCACATAAATCACGTGAGTCGATTTATGTGGTCGTGCGTCGTTTCAGTCTAATAGTGTGAGCTGACATTTCAGCTCAAATTTCATTAAATTGTACAGTGTAGGCCGGGCTTTACTTATAAACTTCAATTTTCTTAAATTTGATTTATGGGATTTTAGCTCTTTGGAGGTAGCTGTATATTTTGGATAATGTAAGCAGCTTATAAACTTTTTTACTTTATAGTTTTCAGCTGTATTCTTTTTGCTAATGTAATTTTTCAAACATGCCTTTATATTGTGTGTTTTATGTTCTTGCCTAATGTATAAAAAAAAGTACATTGGAATTTGACACACCGACTATGACTTACACTGCTGCCACCTTCTGGACAAGAGCGGAACAAATTAAGTGTATTGAGGGGTCGCAGTAAATATGGGCAGTTATGTTTATAATATATATATTTTTTACAACTTCTTCACTCCCAATATGAACAAAAAAGTCCAGGATTTAATGAACCTCTTTCCTATGCCGATTGCAGGAAACCATGAGCTGTAATGAGGGAACAACATACCACATTGGTCAACACATACAGCGAGGCGTATTGACTGTATACCACCGCCATCTTTGCCGCCTGGGCTGCAGAAAGAAGACGATGACTTCTGTCTCCGAGTAAGGACTGCTCCAAACAACACGCAGACATAGACGAGACATTATAATCTAAATAAGATGATAACATACAAGGGAATGTGATATATCAGCTACACTCACCAAATCAATATCTGGATGCTTCCTAAAAGTGTGAAAGTCCTCATCATTCATTGACACCAATATGTTGGCCAGTATGCCAAGAGAGGTTCCAATGCCCTAAAAAAACACATCAACATGTAGAGCAAAGGTTTATAGCTGTAATTAAACAGAGGTGTTTGCATGTTTATAAGCTCCTAGTGTGGCAGAGGTGATGACAATATTGCTGTGATGTCTGAGCTACCTTTTTGTCAGGTTGAGGAAGAGCATAGTAGCCGACGAGAGACGCCCAGATAAGCTGTGCAGCCTCCAGCCACAGGCCTTAAAATAAAAAGGACGCAAAATGGACAAAATGTGAATGCATCGGTGGAGGACACTTGTTTTCCTTTCACTCAGGACAACAGTCTTACCGAGCTTTTGCAAAACCATTCCCCGTACTTGAACACTAACAGCCTGCACAAGAGCCTGATCACTTTCAGACTGGTACACCCAACAACCTGTGTGAGAAAGCAAGTATGATTTTTTTTAATTGCTTCTAAAAAACAATCAAAATGCAAAAGTCATTAAACAGTGACATCGCTAGAACCTACCTGTTGCTCCACTGCTGTTAATGAGTCTGCTCAGTATGTATTCTGCCTTCTGCAGTTTGCCTGTCGGGAACATGCGTATCATATTAACATTAATCCAGCTCTGTATTGGGAGACCTAATATCTCTCTGATTAAAATGTGTAATCATGACAAAGTATGTACAGCATTTTCACATGATCATTTTATGACTTTGTTCCATAAAACAATGATTAGGGAGATGCATGATGTGTCACTCCTCCATTCGCATTAGCTCTTTTGAGACTGCTTGTTTTTGCAAAAGTGCCGTAACTAAGCTCAGCCGTCATCCAACTTTTTACATTCAAATTGATTCTGCGACAGTGTAACATTAGTGTCCCAGTCTGTGGATTCATATGGCGTTTTGGCATTGCAGAAGCACCGCACAGAGGGAGCTCCACATACACACACGGTCAGACATGTACGCACACACAGCGCTGCGCTCCCCCGCTGGCTCTGCTGAATGCTTCTGTTACAACCCCAGAAGAACATAGAGGGGGGTTCACTTCGCCCCACCATTACACCTCTGCAACATTCAGATTAAAGGGGAAACGTCACAGTGGCCTGAATATCGTGGCTTGAAACGGCAGTCTGAATAGGGCTTTTAATTCTAAACAAGTGGATCACATAAAATCAATAGATTATCATCCCCACATGTTTCACACACTTTAACCTATTCCTGTACCACGCCATACCAGAGTTAAGGTAGACTCTGGCCTGTCGTATAACCAGCTGGGGGGCCACAGGGGTGTCAGGGTGCTGTCTGTGGAGCAGCTTGGTGATCTTCAGCAGCCGGCTGGACTCATCTGTCCAGTAAAGAAAGCGGTCGACTAAAAAGACGACCGCCAGTGCTGTGCAGGCCTCCTGAGCCACAATGGAAGCCTTTAAAACAGCCTGGCAACACATTAAACATAGTCAGCAAACATATTGTCTTTGATAAAATCACATGGAAACTGTAAATAAACAAAGTGATTATTACCAGTAGCTTAGATAGGTGCTTGCTGATGAGGTCATTGAGGTTGGTTTTGTCATTAGCAAGGACAGACTGTTTATACTGCCACTTCTCCGGCACAAAGGGCCACTTCATTTCTATCGCCTCCTGCAGGAGAGAGGCCAGTTCTGCACACAGTGAGTCTGTAAAAAAAACACAGAGAAATCTCATAAATCCAGCAACAGTATATGTACTGTAAGTGCAAAGTTGAATTCAGGAGTTTAAAAAAAAAGAGGGAATATCTTCTCCCTAAAATGATCTTTTAATACAATCTTGACAGATTGCTGCTGTAACTTTGGGTGACTTAAAGGTGGACCCAAAATCACGCTACATGACAAAAATATTGCAAAATCTTGAGAACAGAGCTCTACATCATTGGTTCCCAACCTGGGGTCCGGGACCATGTAGGGGGTCGTGAGGCTGTGTCTCTGAGGTTAGATTTGTATCCTACATATTAACTCGAATAACTCAAGTACAGGATGGTTTATTTTAAGGTCTGTCGATAAAACTGTGTAAATAAAATGACATGTTTCCTCTCTCGAAAATATCAGGCTACTCAGTCCGCCATGTTATTCAGGCTATAATGAAATCAATCTATGTTTATGTACATTTTTGACTGCAATTTCTTGGGGGCTTCAAGGCCAAAGGTAAGGAGAAACTGCTTTAGATAAGGGAGCTAACTTATACACTTCCTACCGAACTTACACCAAACCAAAGTTGCCACATTTTGAAGTTGTTTTTGTATGTATGTATGTACAGGCATTTGTGTGTATTGCTGTGTATCTGTATATGTGCATGCTGACAGGCCTTGCAACTTTTTTTTACAACTGTCAACAAAATGTAACATACTTAGCTTTTTTTGGAAGCATGCTCTCCATATATTTTATATGTTTTTTATATTGAAGGCCTTTTCAGGGACAGGCATTCAATAGCTCTATAAATGCTGTAATGCAGTGCATTGGAAAATTGTTGTTCAGTTCTCCATGTAAACTGCATCTGTCCCTGCCAAATAAACCAGAGAAAGAGAGAGTTGGAATGGGACTCACTTTCCAATTTAGTCTGAGTAGTTTTTGACAGCATGAGGTAACCTTTTAGAAATAATTCATGTCTTACACAAGGCAACACAGAGAACTGTTGGTTTATCTGAGATGAGTTTATGTGAGTTTATTGGAAGGCTTAGAACTACCTTCTCAGCCGGTTTTTCTAAAAAGCATGAGCTAAAAATAGGAAATAAATCCCCCTTCAAAATCGTTCCAACTCCTGGTAATTCCGGCCCCAAATCCCAATCTGATTTCTTCTCCTGCTGCAATGAAATGTAACCGAACAGCACCATCTTGTGTCTGACCTCTGCAGCTGCAGTAGTTCAGCCTCTCTGCCTTTGTGGGCTGGTTGGACCGCTGGGCTTTGGCTGCTGCTCTGAGACACTCTTCCAGTAAATCGCCCACCTCCTGGCTGTCCATGTTGGGAAAGTAAAGGGTTCCCTCCTCCTTTTTCTTGGCCTCTGCTCCCCCTTGTACCTGTTTTTGGAGTGATTTAAACTGGGAAATCCTGCATGGGGAAATACCAGATTGTTGTTGAGAAAGGATTGCATCATCAGGTGTCTATGTACGTTTCAGAAAAATGAAGATTAAACAAATATAGTAAAAAATAATATCTGTTTTATGGACTGATCGTCTTTGCTGAGTGATGTCAGTTTGACCAGGGCTTTGACCTGTTCATGAAAAATAGTGTTGTGTTTCTTTACATTTGAATCAGTGGTTTTGTCTTTGCCTTTACTTTTAGTTATCCAATCTGAACACCTACATGTATGTCGTACAGCCGGTTTTAAGACCATTTTCAAATTGTTTAGAAAGTTATTTAGTGAAGATTTATGAACTTAGTTTCACTTTGAAAATAACTTACAGTTAAAGTGACAGGAGATAATAAAAAAACAAAAACAATCATGGATTTAGCTATGATAGCGCTGAAGCCTATAGAAAGTTAACACTACAGATTTATGTTAAACCAAACAGAAAGTGTAGCCTAATTTAATTTTGAACCAGAGATGTGAGTGAATAGGACAGGAAGACATGTAGACACGTTTCGAATAATTATTCAACATTCAGGTTTACGTTGACCTGAAAAGATTCTCTTCAAGCCAAAATGTCCGATTATTCAAACATAATTTTAATACACAGTAGGCTAATTAAAAATCACGAACCGTGTCTCCAAGTTCTCCTCGTCTTCCTGGTAGGGGAGGACTATACAATGCTGCCTTCAAAGGCAGTCGGAAGTCGCGCGATTTCACTCTGACATGAGGAGCTTGAATGACGAATCCTCTCGTTAAAAACGATCTAAGGTAAACTCGTCTGCCAAAGATAAATCCTTCTGAAAGCAAGTCTTAGCTTGTATTATACCAGGTGAATTAAATACGCTTTTACACAGTTTTCATAAAGTCCCTTAAATCTTAATGATCTTGTTTTTATTCACTATAAAGTGAGTCAAAAAGTGAATTATTACTCCAACATGATTTTGTTTAGTTTTTAGAATCCTAGAATTTTTATTTCATGCAAAAAAAAAACAAGCAATAGTGTAATATTTTTTAAATTTTATTTTATTATTCCGCAGTTTTTGTGAGGATTGGAAACACAGCGTGATGTTTAAATGATCCTAAATAGCCTTATCATATTTTGTTTTTCATTTGTCACTTAGCCTTCTTCATCCGGCATGACCTGAATGCAACATGCGACGTAATGAAGGGGGCAGGGCCTCATCCTGCAGCAACAGGTATGTGCACTGTATGAACAACATGTGTCAAATAACGGAGGATACAAGAACCTAAACTACAATGCAGCATTTATCGTCTGTACTTAAAGAGTAACACATTTTATAAATAAATGCATCATTTCACATGCATGTGTCTACTTATTCATAGTAACAAATACATTTAAATGAATCAATGCATCATTTCCCATGTATCACTGCAGCAGCTGTCTGCTTCATTTTTAATTAAATAAAATAAGTAATTCAGCCTAAAGCATCTGAACACATGCAGAACTGTTAAAAATACTGAAGTTTATGAGGTGTCATTGAACGCGGCTCTGAAGTGCACAGAGTAGAAGGAAGTTATTTAGATTGGCATGTCGCATCGATGTCGCAGAGCAGCCAACATAATGACTGATTGTTGTGGTGCGTAATGGTGCGTAGCAACTCGTACCCAACAAGCATGTGCACAGACTGTGGTGTTGCTGTGATACTACCAATAGGCGGGACTGTGGCTCTGCAGTGTGTGTATGTCTGTGAGCTGCACAGCTGGAACCTGAGCAGAAGGCTGGCACGCGGTCCAGCTGCGACCAGATGACTGCAACACCAACACACATCTCATCCACAACTTGCTGCATAAAGTGCGCCAGGAGGGGGACTTGTTGGCTTAATGTGCCGTGAAGAAAAATACCCGCATAGCTCAGTCAGAGGAGCGTCTGCACCAACTCTGAAGAAGGATCCGAGCCTCTCCTCATGAGTGCCTCTCTCCTGACCTGGTGTCCCTGCCGCGTCGCCTTACACGCGTTTTGAGTTCCTGCTGGTGATGTGACGTTTTTCATCTCAGTGCTCACTCTACAACTGTTATCACTGAAGCCTCCTCTAGAAGAGTATGGGACCCTTCAAACTCTAAAGGTAAGAGATGTGCCATAACTTGCCTGTTTGTACGACAGTGAGTGCGCTTTTGGATGGTTTATTTGTTTATTAGGCTATTATTTTTTGCGCATGGTGGGTTTTAAATGTCTCGTCTTCCCACACTTACATGGAGAGGAAACTGCCACAGCGAAATGTTTTGTGTGTAATCACTACTTGATCAGTAAATATCTATCAGTATGAATGTGAGCCATTGTTGTGCAACAGATAAACTCACGCATGGACTTGCAACATCAACATAGCATGCAGTGCCACTGCCAGCTTAAGTACTTCATGTTGACTCATTAGGGACTATTTTGTGTTGGGGGGGGGGATGCTAACAGCTGTAATCCTGACTTCTGGAAGACATGGGTTGCGTCTCCCAGATACCTACAGGTTGAACTAATGGAATGAACAGGCCTGTATCAAGACATGTTTTCAAGCAGAGGAGCATCCCTGGGCGCATTGGAAGTGGAGGGTAGGAACGCCTGTTCCTAAAATTAGATTGGGGAGAGGAAAGCTATTTATCCTGCTTTCAAGAATGTGAGAATGATGGTAAACAAAAGCCTGTTGCAAAGTAATGGCATCTTGGAAGAATAGGGAATGAGGGAAGATGCAGAAGCCACATTTGAACCAATTTGCAATATAGATTTTATGTCTGAGGTATCCATCTAATGGCAAACACTCCTGGCTGTTCTGCTAATAACCAATCAACACCTGCATTCACTTTCTTCCCACATGACCGTTTTTATCTGACGAAGCTCAAATGCTTTTGTAAATTTGACCAACTGTGTCAGTGTCATACATTCAGACAGACAATGATTAGTTAGTTAAAACAACAACTTTGATAACTCATTATACAAGAGAGCCAACAAGGTGGTTTTCGAAGTAAAAATCCCGTTCATTATCTCCATACCGGATTTGATTATTAGCCATAATGTCATAACCATCCAAGGTAGACTTACCATGAGCTACCTGTCGGTGAAACGATGGTATATGCTCCTGTAGAAGACCGGATGATATCAACCTCCTTTTTTCTGAGTGGTTACCATGGAAATATGTACCATCCTAGTGAACTTAAGCTACGTAAGTAATAATAATAAATAATAATACATTTTATTTAAAAGCGCCTTTCAGGACACCCAAGGACACTGGGTGTAAGCTATAAGTGACTTGCTATGACACAGCTGTCATACAAATATGTTGGTTTACCTTCATATATGGCACCAAGCAGCAGCCACCTGTGTTGAAAAATGAAGCCAATGCAGAATTGCAAATAAAACAGCAGTTCCTTGAGCGTCCACTTGAGGCTGGCTGTAAAAGCCAAGGAATCCCCATCAAGTCCCATTATGCTCGTTTTTACAGCATAAATAAACATTTTTATCGCCTGGTTCAAAGTTTTGGTCTCAATGGCTCATTTCTTTGTCTGTGAAAGATTTAGAGATGGTGTTTTTTTTGAAGGCACCCGTTTTGGTAATATTAAGGCTAGTCTTATTTTTAGGGGCATGGCTGAGCTGACTGACAGGTGGGCGCATTGTTCAACGTAGCTGTTTTCCAGGATGCTAAAGGCCTGCCTCAGCTCCACCTCTTTGCTTGTTTCTAGGTTGACTGAAAGTAAGTTGGAGATAACATGTCCAATTTGGCGTGTGCTTCAAAAGGCTTGTTCAGAAACAAATCGGTGACATCAGTGAATCAAATTCCATGTATTGTACAGTCTATGTATGGCACACGTCTTGATTTCAATTGTCTTTACAATTAACTGGTCCATAGCAAAGCATTAATATTAAAGCCACTGTTTAGCTTTTCATGGAATACAGCTGTAATGTACTTACAGCGTTCAAACCTGTTAAACTACAACTCGTAGATGACATCGGAGGAAAACAGCCACTGCATGTATTTGATGAATGTTGATGAGAAGTCCCAATTAATAGAGAACAGCACTGAAGGCCACATATCTCGTCTCATTGTGAGACAGTATTGGCTGCTGAATTAAACAAGCTAGAGGTCAGACATACTTCGACCACTTTGTTTTTGTTCAATCAGCCCCCTCATTACCTGTCTTTTTATACCGTCTGGAGCTGTCTGTCTACAATGATTCAAGGTGATTTTCTCCCTCAGAGCAGCAGGGATTATAGAAGGCATCTTTGAGTGCCGGGGCTGCTGATTACTTGCTCTACTGCGTCTTTACCAACCCCCCACCCCCCCCTGCCTTTTCCACCCATGTTTTGGCGTACAAGCAGTGGGATTTGATTTGTAAGCTGTGACTGGCTGCCTCTCTGGACATATTTTTTCAGCCCATCTTACCCTTGTGGGAGGCAGAAACTTCACTTCTCTTCACTGTTTTCAGTGAGCTTACTGTTGCTGATTAACTGCTCTATTTTGAATATCAGACAAGTTCGCTTTGTGCCCACTCGGCATATGATCCAGAGGATGCAAATAAGGCAGCTGTCAACATCAGTGGTCATGCTCATGTGTCCACAAAGACTAATCCGTCTACAATCAATAAAACAATTAGTCCAAAGTCCTTTTATAAGATTGCAGCTTGTTTGATCACCCATGGCCTCTGAGATCTCACGTTCCTGACAAGTCAAGTGGTGCTTGACTTGGAAAAGATAAAAAAGGAGGATTTGAAGGACTCAAGAACAATGGGTAAAATCAAGTAGGAGACGTTTGTAAAAAAATGCCTCTGCATCTCTGTTTCTCCTTCCTCTCCTCCGCTGCCGCAGTGCAATTACTTCAGGCCTCTGGAGCGGCCACCCTTGATATTTAGCGTCACCTCCTCCACCTCCACCTGCAGCGGCGATGCACTTATCAGTGAAGCCAGCCATAATTGGGTCTATTGTGCAGGGCTGCTGCCTTATGCCAAAAGTCCAACAGCAAAAGAATAAATTTAAAAAAAAATCTACGATGAGGAGGAGGAGAGGAAGGAATAAAACGAAGGTTGAACAAAGTGAGGAAGAGAGAAGCAAAACTCAATAATTACAGAGAGGCAGCTCTGCCAGACACGTGTTCTGGATGTTGGCCATCACTGGAGTGAACGGTTGAATGCACTTGTTGTCTCTGTTCACTGCTTTCCCTTTAACACTTTAATTAGCAATAGCCATTTATTCCTGCACACTCCCTTTACTATACTCCTCATTAGCATAGATAACCTTTCTATTTTTACACGCTAGATCCGTTACAAACAAAGCACGTTCATTAATTTAAAGCTCATGTCAGCATTTTTTAGCTAGTTAAGAAACAGACTGAAATGAATACTGATTCCTCTGTTTGAACAACAAAAGCCAACCAGAGCAGTTACGACAATTTTGACTATTTCTACATAGTTATTTTTTATGCCTGTAACTGCTGTGACGGGGTAGCTATCAGACGAGGCGGTTTACAGCTCAGTGAATGAAGAAGCAGCTCTTTTCCAATTTCCTCATCAAAAAAACCCCATAATGAGCGATGCATTTGACTGTCGAAAGAAGGATGAGATTTTTCATCACAAAACACCTGCTCGTGTACAGGATAAAATCAGCAAAAAGATTAGACTTACTGCTTTCGCCACAGGGGGCGCCAAAATAGACCGAAACCAGAAGTTCCTCACAGGACCTTTAAACTGCTGAGTTCTTTCTCAATGAAAAAACCCCCCACAAGAACCTGCATTGTGTATTGATCTAAACATCAGAAGAGAGAATATAAAGACAATGCATAGTGTCTGGAAACGTGAGGTGATTAAACAAAAAAAAGGATCTGTAATATTAAATTTACTCTTTTTTTTTTAAAAGGTTTAATTTTCAGGGTTGCTGATTGCAATTTAGAATCAAACTTAAGACTTAAGACCTTTTAAACCTCGAAGAAAAATGGATACCATTTTTTTCACTGCATCCCGTCGTTGCTTTCAGATTAAATGTGAGACTCAACAGCTTTGATTTCCATTATCCCCATTTTAAAATCTCTCTTTGCATGTCTTGCACATCATCTCATAATTGCTGTTTGCTACTGCCAACCACTCCATTTATTTCTATCCTGAAACCAAATTGCAGTGGACTTCGACCTTCCCATGTTCTTCTCCTTCTCTCCTGTGTTAGCAGTTTGTGAATGCGTACAATTACACGCTCCCAAAAATGCTATTCGTAAATACTGTGAATTGACAAGTTAACCAGCAAATAAAAAGTATTGAGACAAGCCTCAGTCAAAGTGTTATATTTCAAGACCGCTCACAAGTAAAAATGAGACTCTTTCGGGCATTTTACGACCCTCAGCTTACTTTTTTTTTTTAATGTTAGACTTCTTAGGGATCAGCAGGAATCCCCTTCATTAAGAATCGTAAGATTTGATTAATTTCTACGTTTTCCTTGGAGAAGGATGGAAAGAGGCGGGTAATACTTTCTCTTGCTTGTTTAACAGTTTACTCTTTTCTAAAAAAGCAACACATGGAATATTTAATGCAGTGGGTTAATTCAGTGGATGTGATATCTCTCAATGCATTGAAAAAATCCTGCACACTACTCTTGCTACTACTGCTCGAGTTTGCTGTTTTTTTCTAATAAATTGGTGATTCCAATCAAGAGTATAGTGCACAGGATTTTAAATCCTTTAAAATATCAGTCAATGCAAAGAGTTTGCAAAAACCTTTAAACACAATGAACAAAATGCAAAAAAACCACAAAAAAAACCCAAATGGTTAAGTCTAGAACTATAATCAGCGGTGGCTGGTGCATTGTTTTTCGGCGGGGATGCAATTCCTCAAAGATCCACCAGGATATCTTAGTCAGTTAGCTTGATGCTAACACAAAATGTTAATAGCTTTAAATGTGGATACATGTAAAGATTCTAGTGAAACTTTTAACTTAAAAAATGATGTTTTTGACTTAATGTATAGAAAATGGGTGGTTTTTTAAGTAAAAAGATGATTAGTTAGTTGATTAGCATCCCTGCTGTTGGTAACACGACAGTTGTGTAATCAGTTAAAAATGTCTGAATGGATTTAGCCAAAATGATCAGCACATCAAAAAGGCGTGTCCTGACACTTGCCACTCCTTTACACTTCTGAAGTGAAAGGAAGAGGATGCGGCAGTGCTTGGGATGTAAAAAAATAAACCTGTTTAGAGATATTGTCGGGTTTCCGGATGCTACTCACCACAATTGGTTAAATCTGTTGTAAGTTATTTGAAGAATAATTTTCTTATCTTTGTTGTATAAGAAAGGAAGGGCGTACCAAGCTATCCCTGAATATAATCACCTCTCATCTTTCTCTCTCTCCCCCCCCCCCCCCCCCCCCTGGTAATTTGTGTTCCCATGAAAGGGCACAGACCCTGTAAAATCTCAGTCTGTCAGTGCGCTCTGCTCTCTTCACCTTTAAAGGTTTGGCTGGAACACAGGAGAGAGGGCCAGGAGCAAAAAGAGTGGGAGACACCGGAGGTTGAAGGGAGCTGCTGAAGAAAAGTGTTGGACTTGAGGAGCTATAAATCAGACTGTGGCTGGAATTAAATCAGTCAGGGCGAAACATGGCGGAACATGAGCCTGGTGGGAGGGCGGATCGATACTGTGGCTGCTGTATCTTTGCTATAATGTAGTGATTACTAAAGCCACTGAATTAGCAGTGGTGCTGATAGCAGCGCTGTGTTAATTAAAGTTTCAGTTGACTGGCATCCGTCTGTGCTACACATGTTAGGCGTGCCTCACTTTCAGAAAGGGAATCGAGAAAGGCCCAAGAATATCCCCTATGTTGTCCTGCACCTGCAACACACTAATCATTTCTCCACCTTCGTTTTGAAAGTCAGACTGTTTGCAGTTTGTAATCTCTCACGCTTTTTATCTGAATGTGCATAATGAATGGGGTATTATGATGACAGGATATTGTGGGGTTCGTGGTGTGCTCAGGGATGTGAGCTGTTTAAGGGAGGAATACATAAACAGGAACTAGCCAGAGCTAATGTTGTTTTAAAAAAAAAAACCCTGCAGGGAGGTTTGCTGGGTGAACATGAAACTCCCAGCATTTACACACAACATGAAACTAGTTCAGAATGAAAGCTCTGTGTAACACAGTGACACGGCTCTGACAGGCAGGAGGAAATGAAGCAGATACGCTCTGCAAAGAACAAATTAGTTTCCAGATGTACAGTATATATGTGCACTGTTCTGCAAACCACAGACACTTTTTAGAAAAGCTGCATGTATGAAAATTCAGCATCAACTTGTTTTTGACTCACCCATCATTCGCTGTTTATGGGTGGATGTTTTCTTGCAACAACACAGCTTTTTCTTTATGTTTTCTGCATGCACGGTGTTTGTTCCTGCAGGCATTTACATCAGTGTACACTGTGGATTCTTGTAGTCTTATTGCCTTTATTTTTGGTGCTTCTAGAATTGACACTTGGAACAAGTAAAAAACAAAGTTAGACTTGTGATGAATTGTTCAACATACCGTTACAAGTATTGGAAATGCCTCAGATTCCTGCTTAAAATGAAATATCAGGTACTGACAAGCAGGGCCGCCCGCAAAAAAGCCCAGTGAATGCGCCCTCCCAGGATATGATATATCCACGATATATCAGTACTGTTAATGATAGCCTCCTGGCTAACATTAGCCCCCTCTGCCTGGCGCCCATCAGCCTTTGGAGCTGACTGAAATACGTTTTTTTACAAGTTCTTGTTGGGGTCAAATGCCCGAGCCAGCTGCCTCCTTTTCTTCTTCTTTCTTTTCTGGCATTCTAACCTTGTGCAGGTCCTGGCCCGCTCACGTCGGTTACATTACATAAAAAAGGCTCATATCAATTTAAGAAGTTGGGGTTTATATTTTGAAACAGGCCACATTTTACTGAAGCAACAATACATGAAATGTGTGTTTGTGTTGCTTTAAGTTATCGTGAGTATTAAGGTGTGACTGGACCCCAGAAAGCTTTCCCCTTTATCCCCCCTTATGGGTGGCCTTGCTAACAAGTACCCCAGTTAATGCACCAATGCAATACCTTAATTTGCCCGCCCCTCAAATGTAGATTATTTTCCACTCCACAACAGTTGCCCTCACAGTGGTTGTAAATTTTATGGCTGCCACCAACAACTGGATATGATGCAAAAAGACTCGCAACACTATGGCTCCCAAAGATATACTTATTTATTTGCTAAATGCATTAAACAACACAACGTTACTAGTCCGTCCTGGCTCTTCATCAGGTGCTGTGGGAGCCTTAGTGTTGCGAGTCTCTGTGCATCATATCTAGTGTTTTTTTACAACACAGCACCTGAATAAGTGATGCTTGTGTTTGCTGACTTGTTCTGCCACCAGCATCTGCTCTCCTGTCATCAACAGTGTGCTGCTAGCAGAGTGTCGCCTTGGTGACGTCAGCAATTACGGATCAGTTGGGATCTGTTTCTCCGCTAGCTGCCACACAAACGTTTAAAGTGGTGGTGGCCTCTTCTACGGTCCTTTCCAGTTCAACATCAGGCTCTGTCATGATGGCGGCTGCTCTGCGTTTATGTACTGATATTACAAGTCAGTTTCTATCTCGACAAGGAATGTCTTGATGTTCTACTATTGCACGATCTCATCACACCTCTATGAGTTGCCCTGCTAATTCCATCCAGGAGCTACGCTATGAGCCTGTTAGCGCTCTCTACACATTTACTGTACAGATATGAGATAAGGGAACAATCAACTCATCTAACCTTTGGCAAGAACTTATTGTAAATAAGCGTATTTCCCCCCAAAAATGCAACTATTGTGTACTTCATTCACTCAAGTTATTGTTCAATTTATCCATAAAAACAGATTGTTTCCCCCATAAATGTGCAATCTGTTTATTACATTCTTCTTGTAAAAATGAATATTTCAGATCACTGTCATGTCCCTTCTAGGAATGTGTTCACTGAGATGAAATGTTCGGTAACAACAGGAAGTGAGACTCCTGACTTCAGCACTGCAGACAGCAGACAATGAATCCTGTTTTCAGCATGCTCTGAAATAAAAGACGGTTGGCAGGAATGTTCTGGGTGTTCACGGCGTGAAACAAGCTGTTTTGCTCTCTTGCAAAAGATGATGGATTACGTTTGCTCTTTTACACAATGTGCCATGTGGCTTCATCTTTCACTCATCACACAGCGGGAGTTTGAGAAGGAAGTAATGTGTGTCAGGGAGATAACTGACTACTGTAAGTGAAAGAAAAAAAGGGAGGGGGAAAATGTGCAAAAAAAAAACCTTTACGCAAAAGTTTCTAAGTATTCGTAACACTTTGAAAAGTCAAATCTGCTTCATTGTTTGTAACAGATGAAAATATGTGTGGACACGCTCATACCCTCGCCACATTTCACACACACATACCAACACACCCTTCCGGTATTTGTTGTGCAGCAAACTTTCACAGCTGTTAAAAAAGGACAGAAGTTTGGGCAGGAAGCCTGAAAACAAAGCAGTAAAAACATAGTGACACAATGATGCATTGTTGTTTCTGTGGGGGCAGGAGGCCGATATTACAGCCGCACATTGGATCTGTCTAAATGCCCCTCTCTGTCTCACAAATTACACTTTTCATTTGAAGTCAGAAAGTTGAGAAGCGAGATATGAGCGTGCCAGATGTGGAACAGGATGCGTGACTTTTTTCTCATTTCGGGGGACGTAATAAAACATTACACCCCGGCAGCTGTGAAATGTGCTTCTTTTAAGTCAACATAATGAAATATCACTGCTTTCCCTTTGCATAAACCATTAGTAAGAGTGCTTTAATTCGCTTTCAATGGAAATGTAATTATTTTTCCTCTGTTCACCTTCCCTGTTTGATAATTTTCCTTACTATCCAACAATCTCTTTCCATATTTGACTGCAGCGTGGTGGAGTACGTTTCTCCTTTATCCTCTGTTCTCCTATCCTCCCTCCACCACCCCCATCCTCCCTCCCTGAGGAGTAACTGCAGCCACTAATCTCCGTTCGCAGCCGGTGCCCCCCCACAGGAGTGGCATTCTGCGTGTCCAGGGAAAAGGAAATGTTTCCCTTCCTGCTCTCAGTACCCTGCAGTCTATAAACAGAGGCTGCCATAAGCCGCCCTGTAGGCCCCTCTGGAGAACTATATCTGTCCCATCATACAACACCCTTGCTACAACTTCCTGAAACAAACTAGGGGGTGTTGAGCAAGAAGATAAGGGTGGTGTCGGAGTCATACGAAGAAGTGGTGTTCGTATGTGTTGTTGCAGTTTGGTAATTCTATCCACATGGCCTCTCAAGGACAGAACGATGAGATAATGCTCCATGACTGGCTCCGACTTTGGAAACTACAAATAAAGTTAAAAGTTAGCAAATACATTATCATGTAAATTTGAAACATTAGCTTCTTTTGTAGTCACAACCGTTTTGATTTGTTGTTTCTGGCATCAATGGAAGGATGGAAAGTTCACTCAACATTACACTCACCAGAAAATACAGTAACAGTGAAAATGAGACTTACCTGCAAAAAACCTGCAAAAAAACCTGCATATTTTTTTACCTATGTCCATTGTTCTTCTGTGTGTCAGCTTGTTTGAATGCTTTTTTGAGGTTTGAACCGTTACTCTCCAATCAAATGAAACATATAAGAAGTAGTGACTCAGTGAAATATTGTCAGAAACAGCCACAGCAGAAAGGTCACATTTAGGCTTGAGCGGTATTACGGTATACTGGATTTTACGGTAAATGAAACTCGCCTGCCGCTGTTGTGATAGATGCATCTGTGCTTCAAGTGCAGCATCTTCAGCACAGATGAAAACACAGTCACACCACAACCCTCCTAACTTATCACTACAACAACGGAAGAGTTTTTTATTTTCTAAAACCGTCGTATACCGTATACCGCGGTAAAATGGCAAGACGGTATAGTATTATGAAAAACCGGATACCGCCCAAGCCTAGTCACATTGTTTAAAAATCTAATTATTTAACGTCATGATGTCATCATCAAGGGACCCACGATAAAGTAACTACAAAAACATAGAGTACGTTTTAATTTAAAGCTCCTATGAGAAGTTGTTAGCTGTTTACCAAACAGACTGAACTTAATACTGATGCCTCTTTATGACCTACAAAAGCAAACGAAACCATCAGCGACGAGATCGATTATTTCTATGCATTTATTTTACATATTTGAAGCATTTGCCTTAGGGTACATGTCAAGGAAAAACAGCCATTTTTGAATACCACAGCACAGATTCTTGATGAGTGATACATTTGACTGAAACTAGGATGATTAACATGTACAAGATCAAAAAGTAGGAGGTCATGCTTTGTCTACAGGGGACGCCACAAACTGAAAGTTCCTCACTGCACTTTGAGTTGTAAAACTTGTGGAAATCTGTGTCTGCTGCATCTGTTTCTGCCTCTTTTCAAATAAGAATTATCTCTAACTCTTAGGCCGCTGGTGTCCTATAGATGTTAGTTTGCATGCCCCATAAGAATAGAAAAACTATATGATACATTATGATGGGATATAATGCACTTGATTGTTCCTTTGGTGATAATTTTACTGGACTTCTCTCTCATATCATAAGCAATGATATCATAAGCAAGAGAGACAGAAACCTCACTTCCAGTGTCTGCAGTAACCTCAGTTGGTAGGTGTTCTGGTTAGTGGTTCGTTGAGCTGAATGCAAATGTCTGCATGCAAACTGACTCATAACAACCGCTCTAACATGTCTAATGTTTGCCATCTAGGTTAGTATAAGCATTTGTTGTTGTTGTTTTGGACAAATTGTGAACTTGTTCCGAGTCTCCATTTAACCTGGACAACTAAATGACCCTCTGGCTTTTGCTGCAGTGCAATCATCATTAGATATATCCTTCTGACCATAGACAGTCTATCACTTTGGTTTAGTCTGACAGCTGGACATTGGTATCCCTGGAGCACGGCCATTATTGTGGCTAAAAATCCTGGACAGAACCTTTTAACATGCTTGTGTGAAGCAGGGTGACCAGACCGTGTGTCAGCTAATCAGAGTTAATTAATGCATCCACATCTTTCCACTCATGACTGTTACCAATGAAAACATCAATCAGACATGTTTTACTCAAATGCCAATGGGGAGAGGACAACACTAAATCAATGGCTGTATGGAGACTGCGTTAGCTGGGGGTATTTACTAGCATGGAAATGAGGCCATTAGGGGGAATATCGATAGCAGGATGGATATCATTGTCTGTGTGATGGCGATTGTCTTTTCATCGATCAAGGCTCGTGACAAATTTAGGACGTGAAAAGGTGGAAAGAATGATACCGCCTGTTTCCTGCTAATGTGTGGCCTTTGGAAGAAGGCATATTCAACAAAGTGTGATTTAGACAAGAAAATAACAAAAAAAATAAAGATTTGAACAAGTTTCTCCATGAGAGTGCTAGTTAATACCTTGGTAAAGTAAATCTGCAGACACAAGAACAAAAAATCTGAAGGTCTCGACTGAATATGTGAAAATTACCTGTCGTTTTTTGTCCCATAAAATGATAAATTAAGTATCTTTGTGATCGTTAGAATCAATTCCACTGTATTAACTTTCCCTTAGGACCAGGGACTTTGAACCCAGCGCCTTTCCAGCTCAGGGAACAGAGTATACATGAAGTCCAGAGAACCCCCAAAAAGGTCTCTGTTGGGAGGGTAGTACTTTTAGGTTGGGTTGGGAACACTTTTGATTGGTCAATATCGTTAAGAGTCTCTGGAAGATCTTCTCAGTTCTTTAAACCATTATGGAAACACAAACAAGAAAGTGCAAGAGGAATCTTTTTCTTCTTTGAAAACAGTTCCGGGAACTAAAAGTCTTGGATACTTTTGGTGGAAATGCAACTTTTTAATATTATTTTGACACACGGAATTTGAAGATGCAATCAAACTTTGTTTGCAAGATGCAATTTTTTGATTGGGACATGAGCGAGAAAGTGTCCGTCTGTATCAAGCGAGAGGATGTGACATTTTCAGTTCTCACTGCAGATTCTGCAGAGCCAGGATTGACCAGGCACCTGTCAGCTTCCCTTTATCCCCGCTGAGCCCCGACCCCACCCCACATCTGCCTGATCGATGGCCCTGGATCGTCGTCACCAGGCAACCAAGGATGACACCAAAGCTCTCACATCGTGTGCCACCTGACAATCAATCTCCTGCTTCACGGCTAAAGAACCAGGATTATAAATCAGACTGTGGGGGGGGAGACTTAAAGAAGACAGAAGGGGGGAACTTGTTAAGGAAGAGTCGGTCTCTAAAGTCACCTCAAAATACAGAAAAAAATCTTCTTAAAGAGCTTCTGTCTGCAGAATGATGAATGATGATGGAAAGATGATATCATGACGGTATGTGCCACTGTGGGAGACGGTTAAAAGCAGGCTGAGCCTTTGCACAGCTGTCATTGAAACCCCACACTGCCTTACTTTTTTTGGTTCATTGTTACGGCCTCTGAGGGATGAATACAAGTGCCATCATCCGCTGAGAGTACTTTTACGTCCGTATGCTGCGCTCCAGGACAGGCTGTTCTGAACCGAATGGTAAAATGACAAAGTGATGCCCATTTTGTCAGAGAGAATTCCGTCTCAGCTCGGATCTGGATGACTCACATCAGTGATAATGACTCTTGTTGTGTTGCAGTGTCAGACTTCAAGGCCACTCTGCTTCCCATTCTATTCATGAGATGTGAGCGGTGGTGTTTGTTTGGGGAGAAGCTCCGATAAAAAAGCAGTTTTAGAGATGTCAATGCTTTTGTCAAAGGACTTATTTCACACAAAGGGACATGCATTGGGAATGATCCAATGGACTACATATTTATGGATCTGTCATATCGTTACATCAGTAACATTTATGAGACGATAAGGGAGATCTGATCTGTTGCAGATGTTAAATATGACATCATCTGCACATTATTTATGTATTGATCTGTTAGAATAAGGGATTCATATTGAGGAAAGTTTGCAGATCTGGGGAATGGCATCAATGGATTTGCATCTGCAGATAGAGAGATATGAAGAAATGTGTTTTTATTGTTTGTCTCATCCACCTTACTGACCTGGTTAGCCGTTTTCTGAGAAGATCTAGTGAATATGTTACAAGTATTTGAGCATATGGAAACCATTTTTAGTGATTAGTTAGAGAGGCTAACATATCATAGTTTGTTTGCAGCCTAATCTGTTGCAAATACAAGGTGGGCTACAGGTCACTATTGCACATTACAGACATGTAGATTTTCCCCGGGACATCATTGTAGATGCAAATCAAAAATGCACTTTTTATTCAAGAGTACTGGGAAAAATGTTTTGGATGGATACCAATTGGGAATCTAGATCAGCATTTTTTTTAAAGGGTGCAATTGGTCACATATATGGAGATGTATATAAGAAATAACTTTTTTTTTGCCCAAGTTTGCAGATGTTGCCCGTATCTTTAATGCATATTCATCACCCACTTGCCTCCACAGTATTTGTCTGCATTTATTCCAGTGAAGTGTACGCTCCAGCTCTGCTCTGTGCAGGTAGAGCTCAGACTAACTTCCTGTGGTGACCTTCGCACAGGAACTTTCATGTCTATCTTTAGCAACAGCACATCACTTCGGCCTGTCTTTGCTCTTTAGTTCTCCATTTTCTGACCAATAACCTCATAAATGTATTTATATTCAAAGATCACTCTTTCCCTGTGGCTCTAATGGGGAAAGTAAATAAGTACAGTTGTGTGTTGTTTTCAGGCTATTGTACCTCACATTAGTAAACTTTCCACCAATGTTTTCACACTAACAATTGTATTTTTTAGACCTCCATTAAAAAGAGAAATGACCTCTTCTTTTAAACGTTGCAGAACTGTGTGCCATGTTTCAACATAAGACAGAATTTAAGATGACCCATCAGGACAATAACAGAGAAAAGTATGAGATATCAGACATGACAGAATTAAAGCAAAGTTATGTTTTTGGTGCGCTTTGGCGCCCTCCGAAGGGTCGTAAATTTAACATACTGTATTGACATAGACAACTCAGCTAATGTGTTGCAAAGCTCTCACAACAGATGATCACCTGTCCAATATTTACTCTAGCCCGGCTTTTTTTCCTTTGGTTGGGTTTGTTTTCACACTGCATTTTGTCAAGCACATCAAAGCCTGTCAAATGTTGTGTACTGTAGCCATCCGTCACTAGTTGGGGTTGTAGCTCTGGTCAGTGGCTACAGCTATCCGGCCTCAGGCTGCACATTGACCTTGAAGTAAACAACAGCACAGTTAAAAAATGGCATCCCGTAGCGCCTTATAAAATGGAGAAATAGTTAAGTATTGGTTAAACTGTCAAGTTAAACTGGCATATTGCCCTGAGAATACATTGTTTACAGACGGCCAAAATTAACCCACAATGCACTGATTTTTGTACACTTCCCTTGTTTGGTTTGGATCCCGTTCTCATTTACAGCGAACCAAACTCTGGTGCAATTGCTTGAGTACTGAGACCTCTGTTTTCAAGTGGACCAGAGTTTCATTTTTGGTCTACAAGAGAGTTCGTTTGAGGATTCACACCACCCCAAACAAAACAAACTATCCGACAAAGAGCACAAGAGTTTGTTTCAAATGGACGAAATGGCCCAGGTGTGAACGCACCCTTACTGCCGATTTCTTAGTGCCAAGGTCCGTTAACGCCTCGCACTATGTCGCAGTTCGCTGCCACTACAGACAATGCTTCTGTTTCCACAGTAAGCATTGCAGTCCATTACCGGGGCGGGCCTGCAGCACAACTACGCTCTGCTCTGTATCAAATGTCTATTTCAATGGAGCCAATGCCACACGCGTCAAGCTGGACAGAATAGAACAACCCGGACAGGAATTCAGACAAGGAAACAGGAAACTGCGCTACAGGAATGAAACCGAGTGGGGCAGGGCGCACAGCCTCAGCTGTTATATCAGAAAGTATGGGGATGGGCTAACTGGCTTCCTTTTAGCTTAAGGCTGGTGTTTGAACTTGACTTAAAATATGTGATGAGTTTCACAGTTTGAAACAAAGCCTCCTCTCTGAATGGAGCAAGTAAGGGCAGCTTGAAACAAACAACAAAAACATTGTATTCTTGTGCGTAACGAATCCAGACTGTCTCGACGGATGTGGATAAAGTGTAGCGTGGCTGACAGCCAGACTGATTTTACCCTGATTATATTAATAATAGTAATGTCAAGGTAATATTTATAGACATTAGATGTTGATCATATAGATCATTTAATTCAAAGTTATACAAAAGCAAAATAGTTTTCCTGCTCACCAGAAAGTTTGCACGTGACATCTCTTAAAAATATGCAGTTACCACCTGGTCTAAACAGACAGCTTCACTGTAAATGTGCGTGGCTATTGGCGCACACAGTTGCAAATATAATTATTTGCATAAAGGGTCACATTTTTCGTGCAACCAAAACCGACGCACATGCTCTGCAGGACAGTTATGGGTTCATTTAACCCCCTACGTTTGTTTTGTGAATTAGACGGTGTCCTTTTGACTCATTTGCACAGGTTTAGAGGGTGCAAACGCCATGCCATCCTTTTGTGAATCAGGCCATAAGAGTGCAGGTAAAAGCCTGTAATTTTTCCACAGTATAATGATAGTAAAACTATCTCTACTTCTGCTCAAGTTGGTAGTGTGTGTACTTTGGCCACTTCTGCTTTTACCTTCTCATTATCATACTAACTTTCACTCACTGTTTGACTGATGATTGACACTTAAGTTTCATATTTCCATCTTCTTCTTTATCTCTTCCTCGCCCTCCATCCCTGCAGAACGTGTGTATATTATGTGTGTAGCTTAGACAGCTCCTGAAGCCTGTAATTGAGTGTGTCCGCCCACCGTGCTGCAGCAGAGACAGCGCAGTGGAAGGCTTCATTGTGTCGGGGACAATAGATACGTACACAAACTCCTCATCACACCCCGTCTCACTCTCTGTAAAAGATCCACAACATTCGAGAGCCATTAGTGGGGTGTGCTGTTGTGGATTTCGCGGCCTTACTTTGTTCCTCCAGCATAACCTCAGAATTACTGTCACGCTTATCAGAAATGAACCAAAATATCCTGTGGCTGCTTTTATCTACTGTTTTAGCAGCAGATCGAGACACAGTCTGTACAGAAGACAGGATTAGTGTATTTCGCCTCTTCAGACACAATAAATGCATTTGGGATTATAGCACAAAAATAGATCCCCTCAGGCTCCTCTTCCGCCACACTTCATGCAGTAAAAAAAACCCATGTATTTTGTGCATCTGCATTGTGTGCTGAGGTGTGCATATGTTTTGAAATAGTGACTGGACTGTAAGCTGTGGTTGTCAAGGTTCCCTGCTTACTCAATCACCTAGAAAATACCGGTACACTTTTATTTCCTGACCTATTTTTGCAACTAATGTATGAAGGACTGAAATGAAAATGCCACCATGCATGTGCAAATATATGCCGGGCATTCCTCTAACGCACTGTGTCTTTACATTGGACTGAATGGGAGCATGTCAAGGAGAGATTAAAATGTTGGTTTCCTGGTGATTGTGTTTGTGGCTTTTTTATCGGGGTTTGTTTCAAGCCACATTGAGGTCAGAGACCGACTGTGCTGTCAAACTTCTGACATGTCCTTTTTCATGCTGCATTTGTTGTGATGCAGCATGTTTACATCGTGACAAATGTTTGCTGTTTTATGTATTTTTTGAATGTATAATAGTCTTGCATAGCGCTGGGCGATAGGACTAAAAATGTTATCGTGATGAAAATGTTCATATCAGTCGATGTCGATAAATGTCAGATCTTTATTTCTTTCAAATTTGGCTGATGGCTGATTTTTTCTCCTGAGTGAAAGTTGAAAAGAACCAGATGGTTAATTGTGGTTTAACCTTCTTTATTGTCTGAACATGACAAACTCTGTTTTCTTGTTAGACAATCTCATTTTACATTAATCATTTTTTAGAATTGAGACTAACAGATTGAAAAGTTTCTTATTAAACAACATTTGGTTTCCACATATTAGAATGTAGTTTAAACTAATACTTAGAATACTGCCAAATGTTTTAATCTGCAATTATACAGATTAAAGAATTGTGATCAAATTTTATTGTTGGGGATCCAGCCCATTGAATGTATCAAAGAAAAGACAACATGAAAGCTTCCTGACTCCTTTTTACCACATACTCCGTGCGCGCCGCGGTCTGTCAGCGCCACGAGTTTGCTCCGTTGGAGGGTGCATAACCTGCCCTACTGGGTCCGTTTGTGGAACGTGAGCGCAGCCAGGACCAGCTGTATTCACACCACAGGAGAATAAAGAGAAACACTTCCAAACTACATGTTGCTTTGTCTGTCTGAGGATGATTTGATGTTCATTCTATGCCTGTTGTGACTTGATGTTGATAAAGTGAAGGAAAATACGACCAGGAGTCTGAAAATTGTCTTTTTATTTTTAAATTAACCGTACGCTCTGTGCGTTTCCTTGTCTGATTTCCTGTCCGGGTCTTTCTTTTCTGTCCAGCTTGACGCGTGTTTCCAGCGGGCACCATCAAAAATACACTCACAAACAATTTGAAACAGAGCGTAGTGGTGCAGCTGGCACGCTCGCTGTGGAAACAGGAGCATTGACTTAAGTGACAGCAAACAGCGGCATAGTGAGCGGCGCTGACGGACTGCATCATGCACGGAGTATTTGGAAATTGGGAGTCTTAATAGCTAGTTGATAACTTCAAGTCCTCATTTTCTGAGAAGTTTTGTTCTTAATTAATTATTTGATTCTATAAAAAGGTGTAAAATGTCATCAGTGACAGCTCTGTTGAGAAATGCAGCTCCAGCGATTTGCACCTGATTAACAGAGTAGATGGGAAACGGCAAGAACTCGACTCTGGTGTCACTGCTGCTATATATCAGTGCCTGCCACGGGGTAATTTGGCTTCACTTTTGTAATACTTTAATACAACCAGAGGAGGTAGAGAAATAACGTGCATCTTTATATTTTAAACTCCCTTCATGTAGAATAGAAGATATCCTTTTAATGCTTCAAATAGAGGATATGCAGATTGAATTTGTGGGGTCAAATCAAACCATCACATCAGCAGGGGATGACACTGATAGCCAGATATCTCATTTAAATGAACCAGTTAACAGTCGCTGATTATCTCGCTCACAGCGATGTGGAGCAGAATGCTAAATAACTGACTGCACAGCTATTTCAAACACGCAGCCGTGGCTGATAAGAATCTTCATGTCACTCTTTGACTCGCCTTACTCCTTACTTACTCGCCTTTGATCTTCTCTCTTCATCCTTTTTGTGTTCATTTAGAAGCACGAGAGTCGACCCAGAGAGAGTAACGAGGGGAATACCTGAGAGGAGAGGAAGGATGGAGTCCATACTATCGGAGCAGTCGGCCACAGTGGACGAGCTCGTGGAGGCCTGCATACAAGCATTTGGTCAGTCATTTGACGTCTACGGAAACATATTCACTTGAGAAAACAAAAAATCTGCTCTGTTTTTCTGAAGTAACGAGATAATTATCTGGGAATTCTGAGTTTTGAGGCGCATGCAACACCAGGGCCTCAGTTGAACTCTGTGGGGATCCAGTATTTTCAGTAATTGTCTTATTGTCTCTCGAGTCACCAGCCTGATGCATTTTAGAAGCATCACGTTATATCAGTGAAGCACGTCTTATCGGCACGTCTGATCCTGACAGATCAGAGTGAGGTTTGCGTCTGAACTGCAAAGGTCAAAGTTGACAGTGCAAAGTCGACAAACCAATAACCAATAATTAATTTGACCTAAAGACATGGGTATCTTTCCAATGTTTTCAAACCCAAACCATCATAAAACTGTTAAGCTAAACAGACTTTGAATATTAGCTGCTTTAAGTGCTCTAAATGAGAGCTTCTGTTGGGAACCGATTGCTCGTTAATTCAGAAAAACAGATCAGAGTTGTATTTTTTTCACAACAACGTAACTTATAAATCTGAGATAGTTATCTAGATTTTCTTTTCTCATGTGAATGCATTACGCTTCCTTGGACGTCGTCTACTTCTTCGTTATTAATCATTTATTGCAACAGACGTCATATCTTCATTTGTTTCTCTTACAGATGAAAAGGGCACTTTGAAGGATACTAACTTGGTCCGCATGTTCCTCATGATGCAACCTTGGTACGTCCCTTCAACGGACATGGCTCAGAAGCTGGTGCTCAAGTATCCTTCACTGTTTTTTTCTGCTATCTCAGAGTTCAATTATGTTCAGTAACAGTGTTGTGTTTTTCTGTAACTATCTCTTAATGTTTAACTGACAGAGCAATAGAGTCAGAGCCTTTTGTTTGGCTTTGGACTGCAAGAGAATAATGCACCTTGACATAGAACATCTCTCAGTCTATTGTCTTTCTTTGTTGTTTCCTAAATCTGCGAACTGAATGAGGTTGAAAACGTTTTTTTCTGCAGACATTTGATGCTAAGTTGCACCTTGACTTTTGAATCAGATCCCAAGACGAGAGCTGTTCTGCAGAGCGCCGGACAAGAATATGTCACCTCGTCAAGTAATGAACTATTACTCATCTTTGTATCTCTGTTTGTCTCTTTGTTCTGAGCAATGAAACGACTCTTAGAGATGTGTCACCACTTTTAACCTATCTGAGAACTATTCAGAGACTTGAGTTGTAGCAGATATAAATGCATGTGTGATATCAGGGGAAAGCATGTTGTTCATATTATTCAATATACAGATGAACTCTATGGATGCGATATGACTGATATCATTGTTGTATTGCCTGATCCTCACCAGAAAACAAGCTGAGCACCTAGAACAGGCTTTCTATAAAAGGAACCACTTTTGCCCCCTTAGCCAAACGAGCATTCAATGCAATGAGCATAGATGTTTTACTACATAACATGTGACTACTCCCCATTACTAGAGCGCCCTGTCATCTCTCCTGCTATTATCAGACGCTTGATTTAAAACATTCAGGGTTAAAGGTGCCTCTCTGGATCTGTGCGCCCGAGGCAACCGCTGATATCTCCTCTACCTCGAGTCTGCCCTGGATCTCAGTTTTGTTTTTCTTAGAACAGATGCTCTGACATTTTGATGAATGTTTTTTTCACACATTCCCCATCTGCAAACGGCTTCACACAATTTCCTGAGCTACCACAAAAACTTCCTGTTAATTTCTAGGAACAGACCGCACACCAGTAAGACTGGACAGGCGCTGCTGCAGATACAGGATATGACGCACATTTAAACTGTCAAATTGTCAAATGATTAGGCCGCACAATTTTCACTGTGAGAGAATGTAAAAGCACTTTGAAATACTCAGAAATAACGGCATAAAGAAATTAAATCAGAAATGAGTCAGGAATGATTTACTTTTCTTTTGTTCTCTTTTTTGGCAAGACACAGGGAGCCACTGGAGAGAGGCATGCTCTTATATTTTCTGATATTTTCTGTTTATCCTTTCTCTCACTAATGTTTTCAGTGTTTTTTGCAGATCTTGTGCAATATGGGTATTGTGCAACACATGTTGTGTTTTTTGGTTAGCACTGCTTTCTGTTTACATGCGGATTGTGATTTTATTGTTATTTAATTTAATAGATGTTACTGTAGAGGCAGCTGAATGTGTGCAGCTAATAGTCCAAGACACATTTCCACAAGGGGACAATAAATTGTATCGTATCATATGCAGCTCCAGAGCCTCAGGCTACCGACCCTCGACCTAGAAACATGCTGAGCTAATGTTGCGGTTCAGCAAGCTATCTCATTCAACATCCTGTGTCCCTCGAAACATTGGTTTTAAACATGAAACTGCTTTGTTTTGGGCTTTTACTTGTTTTACTTTTCTCACAATTAGATAAAAAAAAAAAAAAGTAACCTAGCTAAAAATGTGCAATTGGAAAACAATGATAGCTGATGTTTAGCTAGCTGTAGCTGATGTAGCAATCTTTAACAGCACACCGTTCCTCTTTGAAGCTCTACAACAGTAGTTGCTCATTGCAATCACAATTTATTAAACTTCTGTTTACTGTAGAGTTTTTGAGAAGAAATGATTTTATTGTTTTCGGGTGATAAATTATAATAACATATCAGTGCAATGTAGAGGAACGTAGAAACGACAAGAATTTAACTCTTGTGTCACTGCGGAAATATATCAGTGCCTGTCAAGGGGTATTTTGGCTTCATTTTTTGTACAACTTTTATACAACCGGAGGAAGAGAAGCATCGTCCATCTTTATATACAGCCAATAGTCCAGCCCTGCATCGTGCTTGCCCTTTGACAGCTACCTGTCAGGCTGTATTGGAGGAAAACTAGGTGATGACTCTGATTTCCATGATATTTATTGTTTATAATGTAATATAATGACAGTAACAATTGGTAATAAAGTAAACATGATACAGAAAATGATTATTAGGGATTTTCTATAAGCGAACAAATCATGCACAGTGTTTAAACTTTGACGGCAACAGTCCCCGTATTGTGCCGATGTGAACAGGTCTATCTGTCGACAGCATTTTCATCATCTTCCTCTCCTTTTCATCGCTTTGTTCTGCCCTCCAGGTACTGGATCACTGAGTTTCCAGCAGAGTTCAATCTAAACCCGGAGCTGGCCGACCAGATCAAAGACTTTAAAGACCTCCTGACCACCGAGGGCAACCAGAGCCAGAGTCAGCTCATTGACCTCGACAGTGTGTGAGTGGACAGGTTGCTGAAATCTGTGCGTGTTGTTGACAGTGTGAATGAACGTCTTGTGTGTATATGTGGGTGTGTGTGGGTGTTCAGGTCAGCTTGTACCCTTTTTATTGCCTGTTTCTCAGACTTTGCTGAGTTTTTCTCTTTAGGGGTCAGTGACTTCTTCGTTTCCCATAAAAGCCAATTCTGTGTGGCCGCAACTTCCCCTTAAGTGTTCCACGAATAGAGAAGGCATTATGGGTTAAAACTTTGACTTACAGCAGCTGCACATTTGCAAAAACGCAGAGTGACATTACTTCGAAAAATCTGCATTTGTAAAAGAGTTGGGTAGTTGTAGTTTCAGGACTGCGGTGATTTATGGCTGAAATAAAATTAATTTGTGAATACTCTACAGAAAAATGTCAAACATTTGTTGATTCATGCATTTTAAAAATGAGGATCTTCTCTATTTGGGTCTCAAATAGAAGGTTTTTAAACTTTGATTTAATGAGCAGTTTCACATCGTTATGACATTTTAAAGACTAGATGATGAATTGATTACTCCTGAGAGTAATGTACATATTCATTGACAATGAAAACAATCATTAGTTGTGATTTTTAGTTTAAATTGTGTTTATTTAAAATAAATATTTAAGAAAAAAAACCTGTGCATTTCCATATTTTGCCGTTTTCGATTGTTCTTCTTTGTCCCTAACAGACCGTCATATCAATGGAAGCGGCAGGTGACTCAGCGTGTCCCATCAGTGTCCAAAAAGAGGAAGATGTCCCTGCTGTTTGACCACCTGGATTCCTGTGAACTGGCTGAACACCTGACCTACCTGGAGTACAAATCCTTCTGCAAGATCCTGGTTAGATTGCCCTCGGCCTCTTTTCAAACCGTCTATCTAGAGTACATGTGTTTACACTCCTGAGTGCTTTAAATTCTCGGTTAATTATAATGCTGGAGGCTTTTAGTGGTTGCTAAGCAGCAGCATTTAAAATCAACTTTAACTGGCAGTTCTTTAATATATTGTTCTGAAGCCTAAGTTATTTTGGGAAACAAAGACGAAGACAGGGTTGCTTAAATTCATATGGTTGATTTCTTTTAGTTCATTTTTGCAAGCGTGATGGTTTGATGGCTGGATAGGGTCCGGGTTGTCTTTTTGGCTTAATATAAAATACAGGAAGTAGCCAAATATATAAAGGGCACCAAGTCCACATGTCCAAATGTGCAGTTATGACACTTCTCTGTATTTCGACTTGGTGAAAATAATGTTTTTAATTTATTTAGATTGGCTGATTGAACTAGTAAATGAGCTAGCCGGCTGCTTTGTTTTCATCATTCATTCATATTTAGTTTATTTGCTCATGTCAGTGAAATATTTCCAACACAAGAACAACATACATCATACACTTCTCCTCAAAATACTGAAACACTGTCCATGAACACACAGGAGCAGTGAGAAGACAACATACTATCCCTGCCCCTTTCTTCATAACAACCTAAGTCACTATGTTACTGTAAATCGGATGGCCGTTTTCTTTTCACAATTTACATAAAATGTAACAATGCACACAGAAAAACAATCGATTACAGTCATCTCAATGTTAGATTTACTCAATAGGTTCATCACTTCCTATTACCTTTTCTTTATGCATTCTTTAAAATTGAATCAAAAATGTAATTATGTCTCAACAGAGTTATTAAAACTTAGACTATAAGCTTACAAACTTTCTAAAATAGTTGGTGCAAAATAAATGTGTTACCTTCAAACAGCAGATGAACTGGCTCTTTCCCTCCATTTCTAGACTTTATGCTAAGCTAAGCCAAGCCACCTTAACGTAGCATAAGCGAAGCTCTTTGGCTGTCTTCAGCTGTATGTTTACCTTAGAGACTTAAGCGTGTCATAAATCTTATCATCTACATCTCAACAGGAAAGCAAACAAGCCCATATTCTCAAATGTCAAACAGTGCCCTAGAAGAGGCACTCCAAAAGTCTTTGAAGTTGTATTTTTACAAAGCTTGGGAACATGAAGAACCTTTTAAATTAAGAAAATAATTCTCAGGTGAGCAAAGGCCGCAGAACTTTCAAGAACGAACCAAAAGCCCTGAAACCCTGGAATTGACTTTTCCCAAACTACAACAATTAAGTGTGCTTAGGGTGTTTCCCTGCCTCGTTAATGTTTTACAGAAAGCACATTCCCGATTTGTAACAAACCCCATAGAAGACCATATACAGCTCAATGACATCCTGTGTGGTAACTTGTTTGGTTGGTCATAAAATAAGTCAAATGCATCATCTTTGGAAGTGTCATGGTGAAAGGAAAAAGCAAATGTCAAAGAATATCATTGAAAGGAATTCATTAGAAAACTGAGGTGTTGTGATTTCCTTTAAATAAATGAAGAAACATGTACCAGTTCTCCCTCTTCTTCAGTTTCAGGATTACCACAGCTTTGTGATGCACGGCTGCACAGTGGATAACCCCATCCTGGAGCGCTTCATCACCCTCTTCAACAGTGTCTCCCAGTGGATCCAGCTCATGGTGCTCAGCAAGCCCACCGCCCCGCAGAGAGCTGCCGTCATCTCCCACTTCATCAGAGTGGCACAGGTTTGTGAGCTGAGTCGTTCACTGCACACGTTTACAGACAGAGCGAGGGTTCAGCATTATGTTCAAGCAGCAAGAGAAGAGAAGGTAGTGAAAGTGTGAAATGCAGATCAAACCAAGACATTTTCCCATTAAGTGGCACAAATTGTAAGAAAAAGTGCATTTAATTTTGGAAAGCTTTGGCAGTATTAGAATCTTAAGATGCCCACTGAGAGCTCTTCAAGATAATGCTGCTCAGGGGAATATCTTTTTATAGCTGGGTGATGATGCATTTTTGGCATTATTCACAAGCTTGTATGGCCTAAGGAGCTGTAAAATGCTTACATAATGAAGGAGCATGTAAAACTGCTATTTATTTGAGAGAAATATTATCACCTAAATCAGGGATCCCAAAAGAGAATGAGCTTTTTATTGCTGTGGAAAGAATACAAAAGTATCATCACATCTTTAGACAGTCTTAGACTGAAAGAATTCAGGGATTCACCCTACAATAGAGGGATCAGGGGCAAGTGTTTGCAGGGTGCACTGCTCAAAACTGCATATAAAATACCTGGTACAAAGGGGATTAAATGACGAGAGGGAAACATTACGTTTTGTGCAGCTTGAGGAACTATCTATTTTCAATGATGCCAAGGGCGCACTCATACTTGGGCAATACCAAAGGGTGCCCAAGCACATTAGATCCCCAAAGTCCAGTTTGTTTGGCTAGTGTGAGTGCTCCGATCTGTGCTTAAGCGTGGTACCCTTACTTCGCCCTGGCAGGGTTGGAAGAGGTGTGCTCCGGCACGCTACAGTTTCTCATGCACGAGCCCAAGGCGAGGTGCACAACGTGAACATGAAGTATTATTGATCCCCGCCTCCATAATTGAGAAATCCCGAAATGGCTGTATGTGACTAAAACGAGTCACATACAGCCATTTTGGTCACAAAGTCAGTAAAGTAGCAGTCATGTTATTCTCAAATGTACAGATGCGGACTCAACCCTGCGTCCCCCTTTTTCTTTTTTTGGAATCCATCTGTGTTGAAAAATGAACCCAGCCTGTTCTGAGCAGGGCTGAAATAGAGGGGTTTATAGGCACGATAAAATACAGGATCAGAGTGGATTTAGAACAAGAAACTTCACAGATGTGTTTTGGGGAGCTCTGAGACTTATTTAAACTTGTTGAAAAGAAGAATTATATGTGACCTTTAAGATTTTTTACAACCTTTAACCTCATTTGAACAGTTTCCACTCGTGGAATCATTTAAGTGTTGGTATAAATCCTAAACATAAGCCATAAAAATAAACTTAAATACACAACCAGGGACAGGAAAAAAAGCAAAAGTAAAAGTCAGGGGAACACCAAAGTCAGTAAGAATCTTCCACTGGGAACCATTTATGTCGGTGGAAGATTTCTTTACTGTCTATCCAACAATTGCTCAGATATTTCAGTCTGGACCAAAGGGATTTAGCCATGATGCTCACTCTTTTTCCTGCAGGTTCAGACCTCACTGGGATACATTCATCTCTCTTTAGAAGATAGTATTCTTTTGCACATTTGCTTGCAAAATGTTGCAAAGAATTCCCTACAGTGTACGTATATAAGAAATACATTGCCCTGTATGCTTTAGTAAAAGTTAGACTATTCTTAATACATCCATCTGTGTATTTGTCAAGTCTGTACTGAAAGACTGAAATCAACTGTGACCATCTACAGGTCAAGTTGCCTCTAATCCTAATCTTTATTTAATTCTGTCTCTTCCCACAAATTCTTCAACAATTCCGCCAACTTGCTGCCTAATAAGGATCTGTGTCCATATGTCTGGAGACTTGTGTCATCATTTCAGCACAGAAAAATCCCTTCAAATGGCGTCCTGGGCTTCCCTGTTTTAAATGTAATTTCAGTGGGATGTTATCGTTTGCTTTGGTCTGACAGAAGTGCTGGATCCTTCCTTTTATGTAACGATGCATTCAGAGAGTGTCAGTAAAAATGTAGAAGGAAGTGTCATCCTTGTAGCCGCCAGACCTATAGAATGTGAATTCATTGTCTCTACCTATCATACGATATGTTATGATACAATATGATACGCTACATTTCATTACGATACGATACGCGATACGATTTAATACCTTACAATGCTATACTGTACGATATAATACGATACGACACGTTACGTTTCATTACGATATTATACCTAATAACACGATATGATACTTTACTATACGATTCGTTATGAAATGAGATGAGACCATATGACACGTTATGTTTCATTACGTTAATATACCTTATGAGACGATACAATTTTATGATACCTGATAATATGATACGTTACGAGATGATATGACACCTCACGTTTTATTATGATACGATATACCTTACAGTGCTATACTGTACGATACATAATAAAACAATACAACACGTTGCATTTCATTTCATATGACCTAATTACACGATACGATACGACATGACACGGTACGAGATGATATGACATGTTACGTTGCAATACCATATCATATGATGTCATACATATCAGTACAATTCAGTATGAAACCATATGATACAATATGATATGCTACGAAATTATATGATGCAATATGTTAGGTACGATGTGACACGATACGATGTGACACGATACGATGTGATACGATGTGACACGACACGATACGATGTGAAACGATACGATGTGACACGATACGATCTGACATGACACTATGTGACACGATACGATCTGACACGATACGATGTGACACGTTACGATGTGACACAATACGATGTGACACGATACGATCTGACATGACACGATGTGACACGATACGATGTGACACGATACGATCTGACACGACACGATGTGACACGATACGATGTGACACGATACGATGTGACACGATACGATGTGACACGACACGATGTGACACGACACGATGTGACACGACACGATGTGACACGATACGATGGGATACGATACGATGTGACACGATACGATGTGACACGACACGATACGATGTGACACGTTACGATGTGACACAATACGATGTGACACGATACGATCTGACATGACACGATGTGACACGATACGATGTTACACGATACATCTGACACGACACGATGTGACACGATACGATGTGACACGATACGATGTGACACGATACGATGTGACACGATACGATGTGACACGACACGATGTGACACGACACGATGTGACACGATACGATGGGATACGGATACAATACAATTTGAAACGATGCGATGCCATACCATACAATATTACACTATATTGTCCCAGTAAGGACATTTGTGATGGATTTCAGTGCTGTACCTTTAGCTGTCTCCACAGTAGTACTGCCCTTTTTTTCTTTTTCTGGTGAACAAACTTCTGTCCCTCATCAAATACTCATCCTGAATTAACTCCACAATGTCTTATCACACCAGAACTCCAATACCTCAGCAGGGCACCTCACAGGGGAACCCTGCTGAAAGTCTTTAAGTTGTTCTCCTCCTTTTCACCTCCTTGGAACACTTTGAGTTTTTTTCCAGTGGTGTCTGAAATTTTGACAGTGAAGCAGTGAAGACAGATGTCTGGGGTGATGGCTTTGACAGATGAGCATCCCTCTGACCTCCGCAGTCTTCCAAATATCTCAACTGTCAGTGCCCAGAATCAACTTCAGATTAATTATTTATTGTAGATGCAGTACAGAGGTGCAGGTCACATTCTGGAGAAAACTGCAACTCCCTTCCCAACTATTGACATAAAAAAACTTAAACTGCTGATGTATATAAGACACTAGATGAGTTAAGCCCCGATTTTTGTCCCAATTTGAAAGTGCATTTAATTTTGGAAAGCTTTGCAGGTATTAGAATCTTAAGATGCCCACCGAGAGCTCTTCAAGATAATGCTGCTCAGGGGGAAACTTTATCTAGATGGGTGATGATGCATTTTAGCATTATTCACAGGCTTTAAATGCCTGAGGAGCTGTAAAATGATCTTACATAATGAAGGAGCCTGGAAAACTTCTATTTATTTGTTGAATGGGGGAGTGGCCCAATTGAAAGCTTGTCGCAGCTGATTATTTGTCCAAATTTTCGACTCAGTCATTTTTACAGAAAGGTTGAACATTTGTGTGGATTCATCAGTGACAGACCTCAGTTTGTTTTTGCCAATCGGAAATGTTTTAAACTTTGGTATTTAGAAATGTAGCCCAGTGTGAGCACAGCAGGGACAAAATTTAGGTTCATGCTGATTTCAAATGTTTTTTTGAGGTTGCGCAGAGGGAAGCCATGACATACTTGACATTTGCAGAAGCTTCCCTCAGGGAGCAAAGGCTGTGAATTACACATGACTCACACTTGTTACCAATTATCCTAAATGCAAGGATTTGACTTGTGATTTAAATGCAAAAATGTTCCTTTCGTGCTCTTTTTAAATGCCTGTTTCAATTCATGTCACAAAGTGTGTCTGTGCTTTCTAGCTCTGATAAACACAACGCATCACCAATCAGTGTTAACAACTGGTTGACGAGGAGAGGATGAACTTTATTGGACACACGGTGGAAAGCTTTGGCACGTTGACAATGAAACGTTTCCCAGGCCTCCCTCACAGCCGCATGCACGTGCAGTTTAACCGAAGCTACTCCTCAAACGATGGCCTGCCCTCCATACAGCTTTGCCAATTGATTGTAAAGGGTGTCTGAGCTGAATCAAATGATCCCCTCTGGCAGCCCTCCCACACAGCTGCGACCTCATTGATTTTCAGTGAGATGCCAGGCAGGCTGAAGGGCAGAAAGGAGCCCCGCAGAGTGCCATTCACAAAGAGTTAGCTCAAGTTTGACACACATAGGTCAGAACATTTAGTTATAACTTGGTTATTAGATTAATGTGGATGGTTATGTGGTCTGCAGAAAACGCCTAATGTCTCTAACTTAATCACCCTAAATATTTATCATTTCCTGTCTGCATCTTCCTGATTCACTTGGTATTTTAAAATATAATTGTTTACGCTTTATAATGTAACTGTATTGTCCCTGTTTTCATTTTTTGTATGTGTGGGGGGGGGGGGGGGGGGGGGTGACAAGGTTTACTCATCCCTTCACCCTCCACTTTCTTCACCGTCCTCGTACGATATCATCCAAATCGAATCAAATCTAAACGAAATGGGATAGGATATGAAACAATACCATGCAATACAACATGAAAAGACATTATATGACACGATATGATATGATACGCCACCAAGCAGCATCCTTCGGTGTTTAAAAATGGAGCCAATGCTGAAGTACAAAATCCTGCAGTTCATACACAACCCATTCAAAAAAGCCAGTTTTAACAGCGGAAATTAACATGTTTACAGCCTGGTACAAAAAACCAAGTAGGTCTGATGAGCTCACGCCTCAATCTGCACACACTGTACGGGGGGTGATTCTTTTGATAAATCATCCATTTTGATTTTATGAAGGATAAGAGTTATTCACAAAAAGGCGCGTAGCTGATCTAGTTAGAGTGAGACAGGATTTCCAGCAGGGCAACAGACATCGGTGGGACACCAAAGCCCCCTGCAGTAACAGATGGGTGATGTCGTCCATTAATATCAACAGTCTATATACAATATGATGCAATACTTGAATCCCTCTGGAGGAATGTGTCCTGGACTCCAGGGCTGCACACATGTAGCTGCCCCTACAGTTGTACAAAGACTTAAAAATAATCAACAATCCAGACATCCACATGTAAACAGAGAGGCACAAACCAATGACAACCACAGACAACATATTTTGCACATTAACTATACTCCACATGTTACAATCTTTACACAACATAAGTGTAAAAGATGGGAACAACATGAAGTAAATGCACAGCCCCTACAGCCTAAAAAAAAAACGCTTTTTCAACTTCTTATTTTTCCCTCTCCTTCTCGTCCACAGAAGCTCCTACAGTTGCAGAACTTCAACACCCTGATGGCGGTGGTGGGCGGCCTCAGCAACAGCTCCATCTCCCGTCTCAAAGACACACAGGCCCACATCAGCGCAGAGACCAACAAGGTTCAGTATGAGCTGCTGCCATCCCCCAAACCATCACTGATCTATTTCTGGCTCCCACAGCCAAACAGTCAAAAAATTCAATACTGACTGCAACGTCTATGCACTTAGTTAACAAGTGGCTCTTGATTCAGTGATCCACTTTCCCTCTGTGTGAGCTGCCAGCCTACTTTTCGTGCCCGTTACTCCTACACAGTGTCTTTTTAAAAGTATGAGTTTGAGCCATAAAACTTGAAAGTTAAATTCAATAGTCGGAGGAGTTAGAGACTCCTTAGTTATGTAAGTCCATCTGGAGCAAAGTTTTCTGGACTGTTTCTAAACATATCTCGCCAATTCTCTTCTGATGTTCCCCTATTTTTTCCAATTCTTCCTTTTAAATGGTTGAATCCCCATGAATTTCCTTTTCCCGCAGATTTTTAACAACCTGATCGAACTGGTGACATCATGCGGAAACTACAGTCAATACCGCAAACGCTTCTCTGACTGCGCCGGCTTTCGATTCCCCATCCTCGGCGTGCACCTGAAAGACCTTATCGCCGTGCACGTGGCGCTGTCAGACTGGGCAGACAAAGAGAAAACGCGTGTTAACCTCACTAAGACCCAACAGCTGTACACCATACTGCAAGAGCTGGCTATGATCCAGACCACGCCGCCCAGCATCGATGCCAACACAGACCTGCTCAACCTGCTCACGGTGAGTGCAAAAAAAACCAAACACTGGCCCCAATGTGTATGTGCAGCGTCCAAGGTGAGTGTTTGGCGTGAATTAAAAACAGCTTGCAGGGCCTGGATCAGGTGCTGTGAATTTGCTTTTCATTATAAAGTGCAGCAGAATTCAAAAGAGCTCATTAAGCAACCAAACAGCAGTGAAGTAGGAGGGAAAACTTTGAGAAGGACAAACACTTTGAGTCCAACCAGTGTAGCAGGCAGTCTGTTTGATACTCAAGAGTTTGCTCTGCTTTGAAAAGATTGGCTCTTGTACATTGGCAAGCTCTAACAAAATCTGAGTGCAGGAAAAGGCCGGAGAATTTATGAAACCAAAGCATCCAAAGTTGGTAAACCAAACTCAGTATGTTCAATGTTTAGATACAAATGTGGTCCAGAGACATCGTAGCAGCCAGATTATCACCTTTGAAAAAGAGATGACTGCTGGGAACCTTTGATTCATTGAAAATGAGCAGCTATGTTAGTTTTATTTCTGTTTGCTGCAGAAGTAGAGATACTGTGTAGCTCTGGATCTCAAATCGGGGTTATGTAGCCCTTCAGGCATCAGCTTTGTTTTTCTGAGAAACTTTGTAAGACTGCTCTTATTTGTCCATTGCTACCATCTGATGATGTCACTTCCTATTGAGGCTCATCCAGGGTCTGCACCATGCTCATACAGACAGTGCATGCTCTAGAGGGATTTTGCTGTCGTCCACAGTTACTGGCAGACTCCACAGGATCCGAATGCGCCGCACCCCGTCTACGCCGTGCACTCCGGAGCTGATCGTGCACTAGTCAATAGTGGAGTTTCCACCGCTATCCGAACCATTCAGAGTTTGAGCACGTTTCTGCTCATGGAGCTTATTAGAAACATGCAGAGGCTTCTTAGGTCAGATACAATCACTTCTATCTGAACCAGTTCTCTTGCCCGCTTCAACCCCTGAAACACCTGTTGGTTTGCCGTGATAACTGGTCTCACATCTGGCAAACCAAGGGGGCGTCCAAACCGCCTACCTTCTCTGGTCAAAACAAAAACAGAGCATCCAGGACCAGAATCTAAACTTCGGACATACTGGCTGCTGCATTATTGTCAGAGAATTTCAACATACAGGTAGCATGTTTCCTTAATGTGTAAAGATGATTATATTCAGTAGATATCTGACATATTGGTCCTTTAACCACCTCGCTTGAGGCAGTTGCTTTTGACAGCAAACTATAATTTGAAACAGACTGTAAACATGATTATTCCTGCAGTAATAATGGACTTCTTAAGGTGGGACCTAATCGGGATTCCTTGGCTTTAGGAGCCAACCTCAGATGGACACCCAAAAACTGCAGTTTTTTGCACTTCAACCCTGGCTTCAATTTTCAACACTGCAGGTTGCTGATGTAAAATCTGCACTCCTCTTAGTCACTAAATCCTAACAGGAAGTTGGCTTTAATAATCAGGATATGGTAGAACTATAGGATGACTCCTCATCTTATATTTAGTCAGAGCACCTAAACTGGGAATGCTTAGTGAGACTGATCTCAGCTTTGTAGCTGCCTGCGCTTCAGCATGAAAGCTGAAGTGCTGTTTTCACACTTCAGACTAAACCTCTGAGTGTGTGTGAGTATGTGTGTGTGTCAGGATTCTTTTTGGCAGATGTAGATAAGACTTTCCTGGATTTGAGAAGGGAAGCTTACTGAAGTAAAGAAACCTCCAGAGATCAATCACTCAATCTGGCGTCAGGTGTTCACCAGAGATTACAGCTGCTTCTCCTTTTTTTTTCTTTCTGTGGAAATGACAGAAAACAACTTGACAGGTTTTGAAGCGGAGGGAATTCGGGGAAGTTTGCTGGACAGAGTCAATACCCAATTATCGTATGCCAGCGCTTATTGCAGTTGATCTAAGCTGAGTCCTGCTTGGCTCACAGCAGAAGGAAAGAAAGTCAATAAACCGCTCAAAAAAGAGGAAGCATTCCCGCCTAGGGAGCTTAAAAAGCAAAACACGCAAGTTTGAAGTATTTTTTTTTCTTCCTTTTTTGAGTCGTATTCATAAGCTTTTCAAATATAGGAGATTCTGTTTCATCCTCTCGAGTGTGGTGCACAAGTTGCAGTTAACCTTTTCCTTGAAAGAGTGGAAGCGGCACTAAATCAGAAGGCCAAACAAGAAGAAAAGCTCTTTTTCCTTCCGCACCACTTACCACTTCAACTCAATAAAACTCAGGAAACGCAATTACGGTAAGAGAATAACCCTGAGGAACAAATAATAGGGGGCCAACAATGGATGAAGTGGATGATTACTTTTGGCAACTTGCTGAGGTAACTGGAGCAAAAAAACGTATTCATGAACAGCTGTTTAAATAGAAAATATGGCTCTACTTCACTCTCTCGATTATCTAGAGGGCTTTGTTTTATATAGTCCCTAGAAAATGTGGAAGTGTGGAGACTGAATACTTACATTACCTCAAATATTTCCAACAGTTATCAAAGCCAGAGGAATCCTTCATTTTATAGTTATAACGGCCAGTGTCTTCCGTGGCGGCCGCCATGACAGACACGACATGTTTATCGTTGCCGTGGAAACACCGGATGTTACGTCAAAGAAGCGTGAGCTGCTACTGAAAGCTGCCGTACTGTTGCTGTATGTGCTGCTGTGATAAGAACGTCATGTAAATTATACTCGGATACATCGTCGGTAAACATATTCTTCTTCCTCAGGTCTGTGTCGCCAATTCGTCTTGACTACGGTCAACTCAGAGTTAATTTTCATCGGGGGTTGGGGGGGGAGTAGCGGAGAGATTCACTCCCATGATTCCCTGCCAGAATCAACGTCATCTTTTGTTATTGTATTGATTGAGAGCCCCCTGGTGGTGGAATTTACAAACTGCGTTTAAGTCAAAAAGTACAAAAACACAATAAAAACCATACAATGCCGTAATTGATATTGAAAGAATCTTAGTGTTGCTGTGGTCATTGTTTTGTCAAGCCTTCAGAATAAACATAAAGAATATGAAATATTTAAATGTTTTCTAAACAAGGCGAGGCAGCTTTCGTCAAGCTACTGTGAGGCACTTTCATTTTGGCGCCCTCTTTATGCTAAAGGTACTTCTTGTCTCTTTGGTTATCATGTCCTATTCATGCAAAAGTAGAGCCTTTCTCAACACACTTTCCCCGACACACTTCCACTCCATGGAGCGTGCAAATTTGAGTGCCATCCAAAACCTCCGAGTGTGGAGTGAGAGTGTGTAGTTAAACCCTCCAACAGCGATCCTGCACAGATGCTGGCTTACTAACACCATTTATTGTTCGTCACGTGAGACGCTCCATACAGAGAAGTTCTGCATTCTCACCTGCACAAACTTCAAAATACGCCTTTATTAAAAGCGTATTGTAAATGCATTTGAATCAGATATAAATAGTATTATCATACATACAAAAATTAACATTATAATCAGGCCCTGTTGTTCTGAAAACTTCTCTGTAGAGTGCAGCAGTAGGAAGACTTCGTGGCAAAGCAGGTGGGCAGTTCCTTAAGTGTGTGACGTCACTTGAAAGCTGTGAATAGTTGGAGTATGTGTCAGAGTGATGTTATAAAGTCTGTTCACTACACTAATATTTTACAGTCTGATGTCAGTTTGCACAACCATGTCACTCTATTCCACTCCCATCAACAACAACATGCTAAAGACTATTTTTAAACTTCTCACCCTGAGACTTTTCATGGCTTTAAAGTTACTTACAAAGACTGTAACCAGTGAGTGTGTGCATTTTCAGAGGAAAAATAAAAAAAGGAAAACGACAAAGCTGCCTCCCTGAATACAACGCCAGATGGTGTGTATGAGGACAAAACAAAACATGCACATCATTATGTTTCCATTCAGATGGATTGCAACTTAGGGGGTGGCTGTGGCTTAGTGGTAGAGTCTTGTGTTTCAACCAAGCGGCAACCTCCGGTCTTGAAAAATGAAGCCAATGCAGAAGTGCAAAATCCTGAAGTTCGTCGAGTCTCCGCTTGAGGCTGACTCCAGGTACACAGGAAGTCACATACACATGACACATTTTTACAGCATAAATAAACATGTTTACAGCCTGGGACAAAAAACAAAATAGGTCTGATTAGTTATTGTCATCACTGGCACACACTGTACAGGGGGTGAATTTTTAAAAAACGGCTCCGTTTTGATTTTGAAAACGATACGTGTTATCCATATTTAGGCACGTAGCTGACATGATTGACAGGTGGGCGCGATGTAACAGTTTGTCAGGAGGCTTAAACTCGCCTCAGCTCCAGCTCTCAGCCTGTCGTTAGGTTAACTGAAAGTTAGGCTGAGACAGGATTCCCATCATGGCGGTGGCTGCAGATGAGCCTCTGGAGCCCAGAGATGGCTGAAGTCACTCAGGCTTGATCCATTAATATTTACAGTCTATGGTCTCAACTGGAAGGTTGGCGGTTCGATCCCCAGCTCCTGCAGCCACATGTACGATGTGTCTCTGGGCCACACAATAACCCCAAGTTTCTCCTGCTGCTTCGTCATAGGTGTGTATGAATGCATAAGTTAAAACTGATGGACACTTTACTAAGCAACCTCTACCATCAAGACGAGAAAAGTGCTATACAAGCTCAAGTCCATTTACCATTTTACCAGTTAACTTCTAAATGAACTTTGACAGAGTGTTTAGGGAGTTTCTCCCTGAACAAATCAACAGTTTTGAGTGTTTTATTTACATTAGTGTCAAATACACATCATAGAATTAGGTTTACATTGTGATACTTTTACTGCCAACTGTGTTTTATTATATGACTGACATCTCTTGAACAACTTTCATTGATTCTACAGTGCACTGAACGCCAGCTCTAAATGGTTAATGGATTTGAGCTTAGCACATTTCTAGTCTTATGACTTCTCGAAAGCACTTTTACACCGCAGGTCACACCTTCACAAAGCAGCAGGAGCAATTTGTGGTGAAGTTTCTTGCCTGAGGACACATCGACATGTGGCTGAAGGAGCTGGGAATCGAACCCGCAACCTCCTGGTTGAGAGACGACCGACTCTACCAATGAACCACAACCGCGCCTAACCCCCCCTCTTGTCTAAATAGTCAAATATAAAAAGTGAGTAATTTACACTGGCTGTTTATGTCCTGTTCTCTGCAGGTATCTCTGGATCAGTACCACACAGAGGAGGAGATCTATCAGATGTCTCTACAGAGAGAACCTCGTAAACCAGCGGTGAGCAGAACACTGATGCACACTTTGACTCCCGTAACCGATGTGTTCTCAAATGTCCTGTATTTGTCAGGAATATATAACACACTCTGCTCCTGTCAGGATATGATGGATAGTCTGGAGTTTTGTCAACATGCTCCATAAAGCTGCTTACCCTTGGCTTTCTTGATTTCAGAATCTGTCGTTTCCCATGATGATCTACAGTATGTGATGTCTTTCATGCTGTGTCCCCAAAGTATTGAATTATGTGGGAAACAATTCATCAGATATTTAGATATGTTGCAACTTCCTTGTCCTCCAATAGAGTCCCTTACAGCTTCTTATTGAGTGTTGTCTTGAAAAATGCCATGAATGCATATCGGAAATCTTTGTTTTCCTCGCCTCGTGACATTTGATCGGCTGCGGTGACCCTTGACTGCCTCTCTGCGCCGCAGCTGTCTTTTCTTGCCTTTGTAGGATGACAGCTTCAGCTTCCCTGTGTTGATATTGATCTCACGCTCTTTGGTTTTATTACCACTTATAGCAGAACTCCAGCCCCGCCCCCGCGCCTGAACCCAAGCCCACCATGATCGACGAGTGGGCCGTGTCCGTGAAGCCCAACGCCGACCCGACGATCATCAAGAAGCACATTGAGAAGATGGTGGAGGTGAGTCTCTCAGTCTTCACAAATTCCCCTCTCACAGTGCTAATTATAACCTGTGGGCTCCAAAGGGGTAGGCAGTTGAAGGGTGAATTATCTGTTGTTATCCGCACCACCGCCATCTTGACACGATAAGTGTGAAGGGCTCTGTTCTTTTGGCCAATGGCTAGTAATCTTTCACCATAATTACCCAGGCTGGGGAGGTCATCTGACATGTTTGTAGCTCTATTTCCTGTGATTTTCTCATGTTTCCCCAAGAATGTAAACTATATGATTGTGGTTCCCTGTGGGATGACAATCCTTTTATTGAATTGATTTTAAATTGAGTAGAGTAGAATTGTTGATGATGATGGTTTTGTTTGATCATGACGATGTTAATATGAACTTTAAACAGTTTTGAAATGCAAAATAATGGAATTTTAAACGTGATTCAAAATGCGATTAATCGTGATTGACTATAATAACTCAGTGATTTGGTCGTAGGGTTGCTAAAATTCCGGGAATTTTCAAAGTTGGAAACTTTCCATGGGAATTAACAGGAATTTATGAGAATAAACGGGAATAAACTGGGAATTTACAAAAAATGAAGGTTGGCCCTTAACAGGGAATTTAAATATAGTTGGGGAAAATATATTTTAACATAATGTTGACTAAAACAACAGATTCCATGCAAGTACACTTGAATATTTACGCTATTCCTCAATCACATGCACATTGCACACTGCTTACTGCAGGGCTATTGAGGCCACGCCCCCTACATGCACTGTGCATTCCTCCATCACATGCACAGATGATTTCTAGAACCCTGAACCACACTTTGAGCCCAGAGCACAAGACTATTGAAGCCACACATTTTAGCCCGTGGACTACATGAAGGGAAGAAAGTCTTGATGATATTATGGGGTAATATATTTTAAAAATGTGATGTAAATCTGTTGAAATGTCATGTTTTTAATTGTATTATTTTGTATGGATGCCTGCTTAGGACAAAACAAATTGTTTATATTTATGCTTGGATATGATACAGTTCGATTAAATTACCCTCAATTTCCAGTTAATTCCCATAAATTCCCATAATTCCCATGGAAAATTTCCGATTTGGAATATTTCCAAAATTCCCCAGTTTAACTTCCCATGGAAAGTTTCCGGAAATTTACCGGATATTTTCCGGAAACTTTCCACCCCTTTGCAACCCTATTTGGTCGTACCCAAGGTCATAACTGACTGGGATGCCTTGTTCATGAATAAAGCCTCACTCGGTCGGCTAGCTTAGACGAGCTAACGTTAGCTTAACTGCTAACTTGCTATAACTGATATCGTTTGTGGATTTCAGGATTTCTTTGTTGCTCTACTGTTGTGTTTTTTTGGATGTCACATTTGTGTTTCAGAGGTTGTTGTTAGGTTGCTGGTTTCAGGATGTGTCTGCTCTCAGTCAGCTGTGAAGTCACCGACTCAAAAGAAAAGTTTGCTAAAGGCTGTCTCACAAACATGCTTGATTTATTCCCATTGTTTAATGAACATGGAGGAATGTAAATCACACAGGGAGACTTCATCAAAGCTTAGTAATGAAACACATTATTTCTTTAATATGATGCCAGATTTGTGGCTCAGCTTTGTTGTCATTTGAAACAACAAGATTACACAATGATATGGAACTTTGTCCTCCTCCTCACCGCACACAAAGAAGACATTACCACAAATATTCATGTGCTTTAAAAGAATTGAGTCAAATATGCACATAGAAACATATAAAACACTTTCTCTAAATCATTTGACCCAAAATCTCAGTGGGCCTCATTCACCGACCGTTGTTACGAACAAATGTGTTCTTTTGATGAAGATTCTGGGATTGATCAAAGTTTTCTTATTTGGGATTTGTTCTTAGGTAAGAACAGAAGTTACGAACACTCAAGAGCACTCTTACGCACATTTGAGTGCGTACCAGCTCGGGTAAAATGACAGTATTGCATTTAATTTAAAACTACAGTTGTACTACAGATTCACATGACACTTCAATTCACATTTATCGCATCCCATGTGTCTTTATTTTGTGTTCCTGTGTAACCACTACTCACACTCCTAAATAAAACAGCTTGTTTGCTGCTGACCTCCTGCAGTAGTACCTCCACTTCACAACTGATAAAGTTTCTTCTCTGTTAGGAATCCAGTGCCCCTCTGACGCCATTTTCAGCACTCGGTTTAAGCATCTCTACAACCTTGTTTTTTTTTTTTTTTGCTATACCAGCATGTGTGTCTGCAGGGCCCTGCACTACTCATGCACTTTTATGGGCATTAGTGTGCTATTGCTAATTAGGAACAACATGCAAGCAGTTTCAACTTCCGTACACAAGGAGATAAGAACACAGCTGCAAACAAATCAGTCATTTTAGAACACGTTGGTGAATCTGATGGAGAGTCTTCTTGGAAATCTTCTGATGAACAACTTAAGAAAAACTTAATTAAGAAGATATTGGTGAATGAGGCTCAATGTCTGAAAGTCAAAATCAACCTTCTCAAATCCCCTACTTTTTGTCTGTATTGAAAAAATAATCACCAAAAAGAATACACACCCATTAACCAATCAGGAACCTTTATCAGCTGGTACCTAGACAAAAATACATCACAAAATGCTGTGATTGGTATCACACACTTTTTCAATTTATGGTTTTTATTGTGTTTTTTTGTGGATATAGGTTTTTGTTTTAGAAAAAAGAATGTTGTTTTAAAGTGTGTGAACGTAGTCATTAGAGATTTTGAGAGATTTTAAATGTTTTGAGCAGTTTGGTGAAATAAAAGTCAACAGTGAAACTAACCTTCTTCACATCTTTCATGTTCTCAGTCGGTCTTCAGGAACTTCGACACTGACGGTGACGGCAACATCTCCAGGGATGAGTTTGAAGCGATCAGGAACAACTTCCCTTACCTCAGCAAGTTTGGAGAACTGGACAAGAACCAGTGAGCATGTGCAGAAAGATTTACCGCTGTGTCGAACCAATGCACGTTACAAAAACGACCCCAACCTGCATCTCTCTTCCACTCCTCTCTCCTCACAGAGACGGCCAGATCAGCCGAGAGGAGATGATCGACTACTTTATGAAAGCCAGCTCTCTGCTGAACTGCAAGATGGGTTTCATCCACACTTTCACTGAGGCGACCTACGTCAAGCCCACGTTCTGCGAGCACTGCGCTGGATTTGTGAGTCTAATTCTAATTTTGATTTTAACCTCACTTAAAAGTTTCCAAATCACACCCAGCACATTTCAAACATAAAGTATTGCACTGCCTTTTAAGCGCCTGGAAATCTACACAATAACCAAAAAAATCCTAAAAAGCATGAATTCAGTTTAGTATTTGTAAACTTTTCTGGTATTAGGTTCAACATGTTAAATTAGTAACTTAGAAGGAAACTCATGCGCTTCAGCCCTTCTGTACTGTTCATGCACCTTCAGCCCGCTTCAGACATGTTTATCGTGTCTGTCATGGCGGCTGCCACGACAAGACACGTCCCGTTACAACTATAGAATTTCGGATTTCTCTGGCTTTGTTGGAAATATTTGAGGTAATGTAAGTACTCAACAAAAAATTATAAAACATGGGTTTAGTCAATTTAAGTGCAAATATTCTAATGCAATTCTACATATTGTACCTTTAAGGTGTGATTTCTTGGTCCATAATATCTAAGCCATGCTCATCTGTTTCTCGTGAGTCTCAGTTCAACTGTAAAATAGAAGTTACACTGAGGCTTCCCTCTGGCTCACTTCAGAGGTATGAGCCCGGAGAAAAAAACAACCCTGACTTGTGATTGACTTATTGTTAGTGGGTCCTAAGTTAACATGATCATTATGCAGATTTGTGAAAAGAAATCAAAATGCAAGCTCTGTAAAGTCTTTAAGATGTTTTCGTTGAATGGAGGTAAGATCGATTGTTACTGATGCATTCATGAAAGTAAGGAAATCTGATTTCTTGTCACAGCGTCACACAGGTTTGGGGCTCAAGTTGAAACGATTGATCTCGAATGGATTATAAGCTGCACTGTAATGCAGATATCTGTTTATAGACCCTTACCATAACCCTAACCCTTGAGAGAATCAATCTTAGAATACTGCAGATGAAAGCCGTGGTTTCATTAACGTAGATTTTGTTCAGCCTGCTTTTGCTGTTTATACAGACTGTTTTTCCTGCACATACCAAGGCCTGCTGTTACATAATTGGTCAATACGGCTGGGACTTCAAATGTAATGTACAAATGAACAGAAACCAGAACACTTCCCATGCTGAAAATCCAGACCACTGTGTGCAGAATCTACATTTTTGTAAAATCTGAAACCCTTCAGCCAGCAAGCTCTTAAACAAATATTGATCCTTGTTATGTTTGCTCTGGAATTCCCAAATGCATTGATTTAGTCATGCACCCAATCACTGACTCATGTCACAGCTTAATTCAAAAGGTCTAAGGTCAGATGTGTCCCACACATGTGTAGCCATACAGACCGTCTGCACTTCATTATTAGTCCCTGCAGCTCGTGAAAAGGCTCATCTCTCCGAGGCTCCTCCTGTCAGGTGGGGGCAGTGCCAATTACTTTGAGCTACAGCCACACACTGCTGAAGTTGCACTCAGGGAAATATGGGAGGAAGGTAATTGGGCGAGATGATAACCCTCCTCTCCGTGGCTGCGTTACATCTCTCTGTGTGTTTGTGTTTGTGTGTGTGTGTTTCCTGGCCCTAAACATTCCCCCAAGTCCCTGAAGGAGGCCTCTGTTATTTAGACACAGACAGTGAGTCAGCACTCAGCTGTAATGAGAACAGGAATAGGCTCCTCATATCGTACTGAACATTGAGATGACAACCCATTCATTGCTGTATATATGGCATATAAAAAAGAAGCTTGGGAGGGAGTGTAATGCTCACAGGAGAGATATGTCATAGATTATTTGCATAGACTTCCATTAGCACTCAAAGGAGCACACATTAGGACAAACACACACATTTTTTTAAATCATCATGAGGGGAAACTCAGAATATAGAGCGCAGAAAGATAAGGACTCTGGCAGCGCGCCTCTTCCTTTGAATATGTGTGTGTGGCAGAAGCAGATACACGAGCCACTTCCTCCTCTGCCTGCTTTGTGCTTTCCTCTTGGCTCCTGCGCAAAAACAATATTTTCCCAGCAGCCCCATTTCTCAAGCACTTGTCTCAAACAAGTCGTACGAGCCGAGCAGAGGCCTCCTGTAAACACTGCAGAGTTCACTCACCTCCACCGTCTCACATGCATCCTCATAATGTAGTACTGTTTTTCCCCGCAGCCAGCTAACATCGTAATTACTGACACGCAGAGGAGTTTTACTAAATGCAGAAAGCAAGACGGCACATTTGTTCGCTCTCAGGAGAGTACAGCAAGTTTTTTTAGCTGCAGGCTCAGAGCGCTTTTATTTCAGAGATTGCAGAGAGTGATGCACAAATCTCTTTGGGGTTTTTGACAGTTTAGCTCTACAGAGTGCGAACAAAAAGAGAGAGAGAGAGCTGTCTTACATTTTGTCTTCTTCTGCTGGAGTGTTCAAACAGTCTGACAGCTTGACTTGAGTGTTTGAAATGTTCTCGTAGGGGGAAAAAGTCTTCAATGTAACAGATTCTTTTCAGGCTGTCGGCCCAAGCAATCTGTCTTACATTAAATCTACAAAATGATGCAGCTACGTTAGCATTTCCCTTTAGCCATCAAACCTCAGTATTTATTTACCTGTTCTAAACTGTAAAGAGCTGTCTTTTATCTGCAGTATTTGGTGCATTTTAGGTTTGTACTGCCAACCGGCACCTGTAAAAAAAAATAAAAAAATGACATTAAAGAAGGTTTCATGGACGTTTGAGTGATCTTTCCCTGCTAGGATGCAGATTTTGGCAGTGGAGAGACTGTTTCCAGTCCTGTTCAGCTGGACACAATAGTATTTTTGTTCTTGCACATTTTCATCTTTTTCTGTTCAACCAGTCCTGTAGCTTGGAGGGAAGAATTTGAAGAATAAAGGAGTCCTAACACAGCAGTGAATTTACGCCTGCGTCTGCATGTAGCAGATGTTAAAGATAATAGATAATAGTTTGATCAATTAAAGTCTCATCATTACATAGCATAAACACTGGTTGCAGGTGGAAACCACAACCCAGAGGCCCTACTTGTCAACATGCAAGGCAGGCAACTGCTTGGGGCCCCCGAGGGCTGACAAACTTTAAACCGCAGCAGTGGCTAAAAATGTGCAAGTTTTGCAATGACTGTAGGAAACCTCCCTAAGGGGTCCCCATGTGACAGCACTCACTCTTGTTGCCCTGCTTAGCATACCTTGCATTATTCCTGTGAAAACCACTGGGAGTGAAAACAGCACAATTGTGGTTGGAGGGGCCCACGATACATTTTTGTGTAGGGCCCAAACCGACTTTAGAAGAGCCACTGCCGCAACCTCATCTTTTTCCAAAGGTTGAGAAAAAGTTCACCAGCTCCTCCCAAGCTCACTAAAGTGTAACAACAATAATTTGTGTAGAAGCACATGTCACTCTGCTGTTCATCTCCCTTCACTGGCACCCAGTTACTGCTCACATCATATTAAAACTCTGCTGCTTGCTTACACAACAGCGACAAAAACGGCTCCGCCTTACCTAATGTCTCTCATCCAGGTCTACACTCCCTCCCGCCCACTACGCTCTGCCAATGAAAGGCGTCTGATCCAACCTTCACAACAGGGCCCTAAGTCTTTAACTAGACTCTTCTCCTCTGTCGCCCCCCGGTGGTGGAGCGAACTACTAAACTCCATTTGATCTGCAGAGTCCCTTTTGCACCTTTAAGAAAAAGCTAAAGACCCAGCTCTTTATGAACAACTACGCACTTAAGGATTTTGATGATGATGATATTTACAATGACGATATTTAGGACGGATTAGAACTCTTTAAGAACAGCCATCCATGTTGCTGTTGATGATGAAATATTAACTTGAATTATTAAAGTGCTCTGTCAGCACCTGTGTGTCGGATCAGACTAAAAGCTGTTTGTTTGTACTTACTGACGGTTGCTGCCTCCTCTCTAGATCCTTGCTTATGTTGTACTTACTCTCTGATGTACGTCGCTTTGGATGGAGTGTCTGCTAAATGAATTATATAAGATCACAGACTTCTGAAAGGGTAAAACAAGGGAAAATGAACCACAAAGTGATGGAATAACCAAGAGAGGTAAAGCTTTTCTCAAGCTTTTAGAAATCAATATCAATGAAGGTGCCTTAAAACCCTGCCTGCACTCTCTGGTCCAAACAAAAACAGATGATCCAGGAACAGAATCTAAAGTTAGAAGGAGGACATACTGGCTGCTGCATTGTTGACAGAGAGGAGGCACTTCAACATAGCATGTTGCCTTAATGTCTGATAATATAAGATGTTCATTGTATGATTTAATTCACCAGATTTCTTAAATGTTGGAGCTTTAATTTGATCTAATATTTGAAGTTCATGTAGATGGCGTTACTGTCTTCGCCAGCAAATGAGGGGTATGGTTGCTGTTGACTATGTGGAGGTAGTTTGTACAATGAAATAAGTTATAGTCGTTGGTCTGTGAAATTGAGGAATTGAGTGAAAGGGGCCCAATGACGATCAAGCTGGTCACTTTGTTTTTTGGTTATGTCTTTGAGTTTTGCCATTGTGATGTCGTTTGAAAGTAAATTGAGCCGCCGGGTTATTGAAAGATTGCCAAGAAGCCGATCCAGGTTGGCTGTATGTAGTCAGGTGGCGTCTCAACAGAAGAGAAATCTCCCAACAGTCATAAGGATGGGGAGACTGGAACGCTGCAACCAAATATGGAGGAGAGTTTGTCGATTACAGTTTTACACAATGTTTTTGGGTGGGCAGAGCCAGGTGGCGTCTGCAGAATTTATTATCTAAGTGCCCAAAATACATGCCTCCAAAATCTTCACAGCAAAGCATCAAAGAAACATGGCCGCTCATTGTGTTTGCAGCTCTTGTTTGTAGTTGCATTGTGTTGTTCAGGTTCCACGGGCACTAAAGGTCAGTCAGAGTAGGCAGAGCTGTGATGAGAGTTGTGTTTAGATGTTCTCCTCCTCGTAACCGACTTCTCTTTGTTGTAGAGCCTCTGGCTGTGCTCACGGCTCCCCGCCGCGCGTGTGTCTTTGTTTGTGTGTATATGTGCATCTCTACATGTGTATTTGTTTGCATGCATGCAGGTTTGTGCCTGAGTGTGTGTTTGTGTATGTGTATGTGAATAGGTCAGGATATTTTGTGCCTCCTCAGATGTGCCAGTGCAGTGTGTGATCTGCAGCTCGGCTCTTTCATGTCATTGTTCCCCCCACTGTCTGAGCGCTCCCTGCATCCCGCTTGATCTCAGGTTCCCTCTCTCCCCCCCATTATGTCCCGCCAACGTCCCTTCTCTTCCCCTTTCCTCTCCCTCTTCATACATCTTTCTCTTGCATTGTGCCCCTTTCTTTATTTTCTTTTTCTCATCCTACACTTATATGTGGGTTTTATCATGTTTTACCTCATTAGCTGCTAATGACTTGTTCTTTACCTCGACTGCCAACCATTTTCTAAAGCACAAGTTTTAGATTAATAGCCGTCCTAACAGGCAGATATACGTGCATGGTTTTCTTCAGTTCACAGCTTGGAGGCTGGAAACATACCTAAAAAGGACGTTGTTTGGTATTACAGTTGTAGCTGAAACTATCTTGAAGGTTGGACAAGCAAAGGCAGGAAACATAAAAGGTGCATGAACAGTACAGAAGTAAAGAGAAGACTGTGGGAATCACAGAGTAGCTCAAGGTACGATACAAAACATGCAATACACAAACCAAGATAACAATACTGTCATGATACAGCGATTCTGCTGTAACAGATATGTTGATATGTAATCATAATTATACATCACAATATCTGATTAACTGAGGAATACAAAATGTCCCTAAACAGTAACTGTTTAGGGGCATGTTTGGTCCGTCTCTGCTCCGCCATGGCAACAGAGCTGATAGGTCTTTACTTGAATCAATGTGTGTGCGTCTCACCTCTGTCCTAGCTCTGGCAGTCCGGAGCCCCCTGCAGCAGTTTGCAAAGTTTCTATTTTTGCTGGGTGCCGAAGCATGCAACCCTCGTGGGTTCATAAGACACCAGAAATTCAGTTGCAGTGGTTTAACATCTCATAACATTACAAAGCTGCATGTTCCATCTTCACAGCTCCATCCTACATAGTGTATTCTGTCTGTTCTCCCAGTAGGCTTTGCAGATAAAATCAGCTACACAAAAGGTTCCTCTTGTAAAGCACAACTCAAGTTTTTCATAATCGTCTTACCAGAAGAAATCAAACATTAGTGGAAGACATTTTTCTAAAAACAACATCCCTTATGTCGTCATAGATGTGACAGTAAAACATCCCGTATATTTGTTCATACGATAATTTGGACAGTGTTTTACTCCTAACATACTGGGCTTCCTGTCTGCTCAAAACCATCTGTAATTGCATCGTTCTGATAAATTTCACATTCCTTTGCAAGAATAGACATGAAAACACATCCTAATTAACACCCAGCCCTTCTGCCTTTTTATTTCTCTCTGTCTCTTGTAGATATGGGGCTTCTACAAGCAAGGCTACAAGTGTAAAGGTAAGAGAGAATGCATTGAGAGTTTTCTCTATGTCTGCTTCACAGATGTGCGGGGGTGAGAGGAATTACCTAGTCTTTTTGACCCCATCAATTCTCAGCACACACGCACTCACGCACACGCACACATACACACACACAGACACACATGCACACACACACACACACACCCTGTGTAGATAAAGATTCGCAGACCTGAAGTGCTGAGTAAATGTCATCGACACAGAAACCCTGGCAAACATATCACACTCTTTTAATGGATGTCCACACACAAAGCTCAATTTCCACAAACAGTTGGATAAGCTCCATCAGCAGAGACCACACTTGACGCAATGCACAGTTATTTGTCCTTTCATGGCTCCCACTAGACCCAGTGTTTAAAGAAGCTGGTTCATTTCACACATGTACACACAGAGAACCCACAACACCTCCATCCTGGTAGTCATTAGCCTTTAAAAACACACACTCAGCTGGCTTCTTTCCCTGTGACGATGAGCCACCAGTGGTCTGTGCTGATGCTAAAAATTAAGCAGTGATAATCTGCAGACGTGCAGTGCTCTAAATAATTGACACTACATATGTTTCCATCCAGATGTCGTGCAAAGATTTTGTAAATGATGCCAAATCCTAAATGGAAATCCTGCATCAGATTCCATCTGCTGCAGCCTTTGGAGAAGTGATTGATTACAGCTCAGATTTATCAATGGGGGAAGTTAGAGTGGGCAGATATTTTAAAGGATTTCAAATTAGATTGCATTGCTTCATCAGTTGCAGCGTATATCAGTTCCCATTTATGTTCTTAGCTTGCTAAGTCCCCATTAACAGGACAACAATTTCAGCCGAAAAAGGTAACCTTTTGTTGTATTTCGGCTGTTTGTTCACACGAAAACATGCGTTTTGGGTGCCTGAAAACTCAGTTTTGAAAATGGGTTCCAGAGGGCAAAGTTTTGAAAAAGGCTCCGTCTCCGTCGTTGTGTAAACTAACGTTGCAATTTCTCGTAGACATTTTGCACATGTGCACAACGCTTCCAGTCAAAAGCCGTGTAAGAGTAGGTGGACTTCAACAACAATGGCTAAATCCTAAGTTCTGTCTGTGAAAATATCGACTGGCATGACCAGCCGACATTTCCTTGAAATGTTTATTTGCTTTGTAGTTTAGGGTCACCTGTTATAGCAGCCCCACCTCATTTCTAATCCCTCTTCTCCAACGTTCATGCGTTTTTTTGAATGTGTACATCTCACCGCTCTGTATGTACGCTTATGTGTGTTTCATCACATAGTCAGATCGCCCACTATTTGCCTGGTATGTAGTCTACACTACAGCGTTTTTACTCGTTTTTGCAGAACTGTGTGAACTGCAGTTGCTATCAAAACGTTATTGCCTGAACGCTGAACTTTTTGAAAATTTAAATGAAAAACAATTCAGTTTTCGGTGTATCATTTTCGTGTAAACGTAGCCTAAGTTAAGAGAGGGGTTAGGCCTGAGAAGAATACTAAAATTCACAGCGGTTTGCCTTTTTGCTGGCAAGCCCCTTTGTTTTAGCACATCAAGCTAACACATTTGTACTTTAAATTGGAAGCAGAGACTTGGCTGGTTAGCTCGCTAATCTGGTTATTAAACATGTTAAATTCAATTTACTTTCTGTACACCGTACACGCTGTTATTGACCTTTAGTTTTGTTAGCATACTGTTAGCTTTCTGGTTATAGCTGAGATGAAGAGATGTAGCATAGCTGAGCTTCCAGAAAATATTCCCCTTGCCTAGTTGTAGATCAATTCTATATTTAGTGGAGAAGTGAACGTCTTCATAGCATTTGAGCCCTATGAGATATTAGTCAAAGCCTCAGGCCTTACCAAAGAAACACAGTTACCTCTTCTTATAGATGTGAGCTTTTTCAAAATGCATACAATCATATATTAATGGCAGTTTTGTCTTCTATACGTTTTAGGTCAATGAAAATTTGCCTGAGAAATGGAACCACCGTACACAGTCAGAAACCAACCTCAATTACCAACACAAACACTTAATCTCAACATCCACTGCTTCCTCATTCATTAAGGTTCATCTCAGGTTAACTAACTAGAGCTTATTAGACAGCTTGCAAGTTGTCATCCAACATTTGAGTTGCATAGCAACTGGAGTAATTAAGGCTCCTTTGGGCCTTTGAGGTTCTTCTGTTCTTCTGTTCGAAAGGAGAGAAACTAGGAAAGGAGAGAGGTGGAAAGAAAGCACTCGTACCTACACACACACCCCACTCACCCATCCAAACATGACACTCTCTCCTCTCCTCTCCTCCCTAAAGGAGTGTTTGTCTCTGACTGGGAGTGTGTGAGTGTTCCAGCTTGTTCCAATGCATTAATGACACCACAGGAAGTCAATGAGAGAGCCCCAATGCCATCCGTCCCCATTACCATTGTTAGCCTTGTACTCAGGGAGGTAGAGAGAGCGGTAGCGACATAATTGAAATGAATCACCCTCCGCAATGCAGGAGCTGAGTGTGTCGAGAGCTCTGAATGTGAGTGTGTGTCATTGGATGTGTGTTTTACCTTAGGATTTTTGGAATTGGTTATCAGAGGAATTTCGGTGTCAATTTTTCAACTTCTACAAATACCATATTGGAAGAATATAACAGCAATAAGTCTCCTCCTGAATTTGACCCTCGCTCAAACACTGCATTGCTGATGGCTTATCAATCCCACAGTTTGTTTCTTAAATTTGAAAAAGATGCACACAGCCAGTGTAGACGTTTCCTCCTTGTTTTCGGTCTTTTTGCTGAGCTGACCAGCAACAAAAATATGAATTTGGTAATGATCTTCTTGTCCAGCTTAGCAGGAAGTTAAATACACATCCAAATGTGTTTGTCTGTTCCTTTTAAGCCAAAATCTTCTTGTGCCATGTGGCCACTAAATTTAGTGAACTAGTAATAACACAGGGAACTAACTCCCTTACACACTTTATTTCACTAAAAAGGGTAAGTGACTCACATCACAGAGTGTTGTGGGCCTAATGCATTCTCTCAGCCTCTTCCATCGTGCTCTTTTTTGATTAGCTTGCAGAACAGTGACCTAAAAAATCTTTATCGACTAAACAACTTTCTCTTTTGAGTTGATTTGTGATTATTGATTTACAAAGATAAACTCACAAGTATTACCGTTCCACTCTGTAACCTCAATTAGACTACCAAATTGACCACCCTAACAATGTATTACTAAAAGATGCTACAGTAACATAACGACATTAAAGCTCCTATCAGGACTTATATGTGTTGATTTTGGCGTCCCCTGTGGACAAATAGTACCTGTAATGTCTTAGCTGATCTTGTCCTGCAAATGCAGTTTCCAAAAAAGAATCTCATTCATTTCTTTTTGAAGATTTACAGTGTAAAATGTAAAAAGTGGCTTTTTCTTCAGCATATTGTAAATAACTTTGTCTGACACCTACCCCGTGGCAATGATTGAAGGTGTTGAAATGTACAATATAAAAACAGTCATTCTTGTCGCTGCTGGTCTCGATTGTTTTTGGAGCTCATATGGAGGCATCATTATTATTTTCAGTCTGTTTCATGACCAGATAAAAACTACTCATAGCAGCTTTAAGATGGACTGAAATATAAAATCTAATGAACCGGTGCGACTTGTTCTGGATATTAAGGTACTCTGCATTGAGATCTGTTTTCTGATATCAGTGTAGTGAACCCAAAGATTACAAGTTGAGCCCAAACCATGTTCCCTTTCTTGACCAAACAGAGTAGTTTTGATGCTTAAACCTAACAACTGTTCTTCCAAAGGTTTGTTTGGTTTTGTGGATTTGGTCATACTTTTACTGTTACATCCTCTTTTGATCCTTTGCTCGATGACCCATCGCTCCTCTCTTCTTAGACTCCGGCTGGTTGACAGAGTTGTTATCTGGCACAGTTGGCCTCACCACGGGTGTGTGCCAGTGTTCCTGTGTCTGCAAGGCACGTAAAAGCTCTTCCCTGTCCGCCTTAGAAGCTTTTCCCTTCACCCCAATGTTTCTGTCTGCATCTTCCCCTCACTCCCGGACTTCCCCTTCCTTCTTCCCCCGTCGCCTCCTCCTCTCTCGGCATCGCTCCCTCCCCGTCCAACGATCCCCTCATCCTCTCCTTACCTTCGTCCTTCTCCCTCCACATGAACGCTTCGGGGGCAGCCTGCGGGGTGAACTGCCACAAGGCCTGTCGAAGCCGCCTGGCTGTCGAGTGCCGGAAGAGGACCAAGAGCATCAGCCACGAGACACCACCCACCCTCCAGGCCAGATCCTACAGCTTCCCTCTACCTGCCAACACCCCACCCAGCCTGCAGAACACAGGTAAGTGCTGCTTGGGTTGTGTGATTCAGGACGTTAACTGTATACTAACATGGACAACGCATCTGTCTCCTTCTGTTGTCCAAAAGTGAAGCCACTAGCAGTAGCACACAATGAAGGTTCAGTCCACAGCAGAACAGATTCTTGTTTTGGTTTTAAGCGGACACTCAATTATGGAAAGCTATATTGGTGGCTTTTGTTGTTTCGTCATTGTGTTTTCTCTCTCCTTTGCTCCTCTACTAATCTGGTAATGAATACCTGAAGAAGTGCTTTGTCAACAGACCAGTCAATCATGACGTTACCTTCACTCTTGTTTTGCTTTTAATAGATAGTTAAAACAAAACTACTCAGAAAATTGGACAAAAATCGAAATTTAGATGACCTGCATTTTACCTTCACATGTCGACCCATATGTTGACAAGCAGCAGGCCAAGTTTATGAAATATACTGCAGCTAGTCAGTCAGCAGGGGGAGCTCTAAATATTTTGGCTTCACTTTCAAGTCGATGTTTCTCCGTCCATCTTAATATACAGCCTTTTTTTTCAGAGACATGCTGTTTTTCATTCCTTATAAAAGAAGCCAACTACACTTCAATGTGTGAAACCGTAAAATAAAGTTTTCTTTTCCAAAGCAATCCAATGAAATCACCTGTCGCTTTAACACCTCCACTTTTTGAACAGTTCATTTGTCTTAACGCCAAACCTATTGAGCTCTGACATTTAGAGATCCTCAAACAAAAGAGGGAAATTTGCAATGGAAATGTGATCGGCCCACCAAAGCGAAGCCAGTGACTCATAGATTCTGTGTTTTCATGAGACTTCACCAAAAGCGGTGCCCTGTCTGGCTCTATTTTTATTACATTGGCGTGAATCTGAGTAATCAATGGGGGAGACAATGCTGCAAGGTGAACGTATTGGCACGGTAAACAGACGAGGGCCACACATTTCATTCGCTTTAGGCCGTACTTGCATGTTGATGTGACAAACAGATCAATTTCATTAATTCATTCCCATTTCTCTTCCTCACTTTCTGTTTGTTTTAGTAATTGCTGAGGAGGACATAGAGTCAGTGGAGGAAGGAGTGTTTGATGTCCACCTATAACCAGGTAAGAAAAGTGTTTACTGTGTCTGTTAAAGTGTCGTTTTAAATCCATTTAACTCTAATACCTCCAAGTTAACAAAGTTTATCCTATTCTTTAGCACATACATGTTTCAAAAGCTACTGAAAGCCCTTATCAGTGCGTGGTATATTTTATTAAGGTACTTCGTTTTATCACAAGTTACTCTTAATATATGCTGCAACACAAGTAGGCTAAGGTCCAGTCACACAGTGGTATGAAAGGTATCTGTGTGTTGTACAATGTTAAAATTCTCAATTGATTGGTTAGTATTAATAGATGAGTATGTAAGTGTAATCGCTTTCTTGTGTTGTGCTTTCTTGTGAAATTATCGGCTATCACTCTCATGTCTGCATGCTAAATATGTAACAGGAGCTAACTAGCTTAGCTTAGTTTAGCTTAGTGGATCTAGGAAAAGGGGAAGTAGTTAGCTTGTCTCCGTCTAAAGATAAAAGAAACTGACTAAGAGAGTCTTCACAGCTGGCACAATAACAGGCTATGTCTTGTATAATTTATAAAAAAACCAAGGGCAAGGAGACATATAGTAAGAGTTGAACAGTGGGTCATGTGTTGTAAGTACTTCCTGGCCACGGACAATTATCTTCCTGTGCTTGGCTCATAAACAGTTTGGCAAATAACCAGAGGTGTTGGTTAGCAGTTCAGTTAGCCACCATTGGACTGACTCTTGCTAGTTGTTTCCTTCTGTTTCCAGTCCTTTTGTTAACCTAAAGAACTGTAAGCAGACATGAGAGTGGTACCATTCTTCTTATTGTAACTCTAGGCAACAACATACATAGATTATTTGACAACATTTTAACTTGGATATCTTTATTAGGGATGTGCATGAATGTCGTCAACTAAACAATTAACCATTGTTACCCATACTAGTCGGCACCAGAATTTTTCTATATGTTAGCCCACAATGCCTGTCAAATTTTTTGCTCAAGCAGTAATGCGGCCCCCTGCCACTAGCTGGGGCTGTAAACAAGTACAGGAAATATTTAGCACCTTGTAAGCATGACACAGGGTGGCAGTATTTTGATCTAGACAAAGGAGATAAAGTTGTATGTAGGCTGTGTTAGGAGTTAACTGGCATATGACTACTTGTCCCAAGCAATGAGTAACCAAGTTCAGCACAGCCATGGAGTTGTAAACCTGCAAGGAGGACAAAAGGCTGGATATGCTAGCTCTGCCAATGTTAGCCACAGTCAAACCTACTTGGCATCGTTTAACTGCAGCTGCAACCCTAATCTATAATCTATCAATATAAAGGAACCTTTTAAATGTGGTTGCACTGGAAATTAAGTGAATGTCAAATCATCTGCTGACCTTTTCGCTTTGTAGCACGTTAAAATGCTGCAAAACCTACCTAAAACCTGTCTCCACAGGTTGCTTACGAGCACAAGGTTTTCTCTTCTCATATTGTTTGATAGAGATATTATTTTACAGTGCTGCAGAGGTAAAACTAATCAGGGTTTTACAAGACAAATGCAGTTATTGGAGACGACAGGAAAAAATTAAACCTGATTTTGCACAGGTGAATTGCTCTTCTCTCATGTCAAATTACATTACCTGCAACTTATCCTGTGACACCTTGGAGGGTCCTGACTTCCATGTTGATCTAAATATGTACAACCTCTACAGCTTAATTATCAGGGCAGATACAAACACAGCAATGAAACAGAGCTAAAATTACAAGAGAGAAGAAATCAATCAAATCCTCTGAGGCAAAAATATGGAATTAGTCTGTGGCAATTTCATACAGAAAAAAGATTTCTAAAGCCCTGTTTGCACCTGGGGACCTCTGATCATTTGTAATAATTTGAGAGGATGTGGCCATGTCTGTAATCTGTAAAGTATAAGTTTCAGGCCTAATTACTAAACAAATATAAGCAATCACAGACATCCTCATCTCAGTAAGTTGTGGTGTCAATTTTTTGTAATAGGGCTCCCCGTGGCTCTTATGGAGAATCGAGAATAAAGTAGGCAGCGATGGAGACGGTAACAGAAGTTTTCACAGCATTTTCACTGCAAATTCAACTGGCTCACCTGGCTAAAATCCATCAGAAGAACCAGATGTCGAAGACTGATTTTATGGATGACATGCTTTGCAGAATGCAGTGAAGAACATTTTGCTCTTCCAATTGGCTCAAACAAATGTCTTAAAGATCCCATATTATGCCCTTTTTGGGGTTCATATATCTAATTATGTGCCTACTAAAGTACGTTCACAATCGCTAATGTTCGAAAAAAGTGTCTGTCTCATCTGCCTGTGTTTGCAACGCTCTGACCTGAGCAGAGTCCCCTCGTGTGCCAAGTTTGACCTGATTGGTTGGCCGATCTGCTCTGTTGTAATTGGTCAGTCGTTCGGACAGTTCTCGGAAATGTTACGCCCCTTTTACCATATTGGGAATGTAGCTAATGTGCAGCATGAGCTTGTGCTTGCCACAACGAGCCAATGGGCTTGGATCAGTGACATCATCGCAGTGTGATATCACACTGCACTTTTCAACGAGGGGGGCTAGAACCGAGCGTTACATGCAGCTACTGCTACTGCTAACAGGAGGAGGTAGGAGAAGCCGCGTTTCCGCGGACTTTGAATTTTTGCACATAGATGTGACTGAACATGCACAAGACACCTGGAAAACACACTAAAGAGCATATAAATCCAGAAAAAACATAATATGGGACCTTTAATAGTGCGTGCAGTATGTGTACAATATAGCCTTGTTTATACTTCTGCGTCGAATGCACGCTATAGGCTATGTACGTAGGCGTATCAGTAGGTACAGGGCTATGCATATGGCATATGCTTTGGCATAGATTTGACCCAGAACTATGAATCAGACTTAAACGATAGTGCGCTACATTTGCTTTTTGTATGGAATCTAAAAAGATGGGCGATGTAGCGCCTTTTTTATTGCTGCTGTCATTTAATTACACTTTGCTTGTTCAGTGTAAATGCGCTGCACTTAACACTAATGTTGGAGTGTAATTCATAAATTACCAGAGGTCCCCAGGTAATACGTATTGTGCAAATAGGGCTTATGAACTAAAGAAAGATCTAAAATATCTTTAAACTAAATGTTGCCACAGGCCTCATTGATAGGACAATAAAGTCGACAACAAGGATGAACACTTTTATTGAAACCATAATTAAATGTTTCATATTCCCAGGGCCAATTTAATTATTTGTCAGATTACACATCAACTGACACAAAGTGAATGTGAGGCTTTAGGGGGGGCCCTTGGCTGATGTCTGCTTTGCTCACCTGGTCATCCAGCCCTGCAGGGGAAAGCTACCATTAATACGTTTTTGTGAAAGTGCAATGTGTTATCATGCAGATATTTCTCTCCAGCATTCACTCATTGTATCACAATCCCTGTTGCATCCTTGAACTCAAGTGTGATTTTGATGAACAGGCCAGTGACAGTCTCCAGCTCTCTATTTTAGACTCCCTCCTACGGTCGGTGTGTGCAAGAAGCCAAATGAGCGTCTGTCGGGGGAGCCAGACACAGAATGTGCAACAGTATGTCAGTTTAACAGCCCTCAACACTGGGGAGGAATTGCACTGAACACAAGCCAGGATTACTACATGCTGCCACTCGGTGGAATCTTACTGCAACAGCAAGTCCAGCCAACTCACAGGAACATGGAGACCAATGTGAATGAGAAGACTCTGTGTGATTTCTGTGAACAAATTTAGATTCTATTGTCAGCCAAACGTGTATCTGTAAAACTTCCAAAATAATCCACAAATTGTATTTTATTGTTGCTGGAATGTTAAAGTCAGTGGAATTTAATTTGAGCTATTTCCTGCTAAATGTAATGGCTGTCTACTTTGTTTTTCTGTACAACATAAAAGGGGTGCTGTTATCGCCAAGAATGTCAACCGCCACCCAGACTAGAAGATACTTTTTTTTTTGTTTATCATCCTTTTGAAAAAATACATTTCTATGGGACCAATTTTGATGTCAGATAAAATATTGTCGTTTTGTGGTGCTTGCCTGAAGCTTGATGACAAAAACAACCATTTTTTTCCCAACAAAAGAAACATCAGAAATGACTCTGTGGACAGTGATGATGAGGATGGACTCTGAACCATGTTATATTTTTGTCATGTTTACCTGGATATCAGTAACTGTCCTATAGGTATTGCTGTCGTGATGTTTTCAGTATGCAGTACTGTCTTGTATCAGTGCACTGATAGTACTGTGAATGTAGCAAAAAGAGTCAAATGCTGCTGTTGGATGAAGAACTCATAATCAGCAGAAAGCAGAAAAACACTTTAAACTACCTGCTGATTCTTCCCATTAGTTTTGAATGAGCTCTGAAGTTCCATCAGTAAAATTGAATGCCAAAGGACCTCCAAAAAACTGGAGTAATGAGACTGGAATTGTTGAACAGCAGTGTATAAATATACGATTTCCCTGAGAATGTGTTTTTGATGCAAGTTATTAAGTATTTTGCTGTTTTTATCCCGCATGCTTCCCTCCTCACAGCTCTATTCTCCGGCCAGACGTCTCCATTGATGAGGATTTTTTATTTCTTAAATGTAGCACGCCAAGTTATCATTTATTAAGGAATCATGAGGTCTTGAAATTCCTGAGAAGGGAACCGTTTCTGTCGCTTTGTGCATGTGGAGAGAAGAATTCCGACTTCGAGTGCCATATTGTCGACTGCTGGTTTTGCCATTGAATGAGACTCCTCGCATCGCCGGTATTTATTTTTTTCTGTATAAATAGCTGAATAGCTGCCGGTCCTTCTGTGTCACTCCCTGCCTGATGAAGGATGTTTGTTGTCATTCTGTGAATGAATCTTTCAGACTGATGTCATGCTAATCCCTGTGGTCCCCTGATGATTCCTCAGTATTAAAAGCAGCAAGCGCCATTCTAATATTTGTTCTGGTGAGACTTTTGTGACTAACATGAATGAAAAACGATGTGTTGTCTTCAAATCGTGGTCATGTTTCCTTTATTGTCCTGTTTTAATGTGTTAAATGGGTCTTTCTCTATCCTTGGAAAGTTTGATGTTGAAATGCCGCACTCCAGGTATTATACCCTTACTGGTAAGAGAGGTAATCCCAGATGAAAGCTGGCCATTTTCATGATTTCCATATTGACAAATACATTTGTAACCTTTAAGGCAGCGTTTCTCTTCATGAAAAATCCAACCCAATTTTTATTCAACAAATAAATGGTGCATTTTGGACATCAGACGGTACAAAGCGTGATAGAACAAAGAAACTGAACGAAAACAAGTTCTTAAAAAAACACTTCATAGACTTTTTTCTTCCAGGCTCACCTTCGCGACCCACTGAAAACAGCTCAGCGAACCACTTTTGGGTCCCGACCCACCAGCTGACCACCACTGCTTTAGGGCACTTCTGCAAATCTTGGGCGAACGATCCTTTTAAAAAGTCAATCTGAAAAACAGTCCTGTCAAGTGACACCCAAAGCTTTCCTCACTGTTCCTGATAATGTGATAGAGTGGAGATTGTTGTAATTTTTGTACAGCATGAATAAAAAAAAAAGTCTAGTTGAATAAAATATGTAACAAGGAGGTCCCACAGTGAGGCGAGTGTGAAATGTTTTATAACTTTAAATACAAAATGGCCCATTAGATTACAGCGAGAATAGCCCACAGCACTTTGTTATTTATTGATTTAACTATTTCATCTTTTTGAAACTCCGTCCTTGTGAACACTTTCACAGCATAGTTGCAACCCAACTACATTTTTAGGCACATTCTTCTCACTCTTAGTGAGAAATTGATTCTACAAATGCCAATGCATATTTTTGCCACCCTTCCTGTGACCATGACGCAGTGTCCTCTGTCTATTATAGATATTAATAACCAGCCCTGAATGAGCCGTGCAGTAGATGCAACATCTAGTCACTTTCAGTAAGAAGTCAGTCTGGGCCTGTGATTGCCCGCCTCCCCTCCCTCTCTCTGCATGTATGTGCGGTTCAATGTGAGGACATTGATCCGGCTACACCCAGCCCGTGACTCGCTCTCATGTGGGAGTGTGTCTGCTCGCAGCGAGGTGATGAACTGCTGAGGTGATGTGTTCGTAACTTGGCTGATCGACCTTGGTATCACATATGGATGCATACAGTGTTAACCGCATGATTATTCAGCGCTAATGCATTCATTTTCATGTAGCTGCCAATTTGTCTGGTAATTAAACAAGATAAGATCATGCTGTGAAAGGCTTTTTTGTGTCTTCTAATGTGTAGACTTGAGCGTTAAAGTTTTCACTTACTCATAGTGCTTTCACACTTGAACAAAACTCCTGAAGTTTTCGGGTTGAAAGCAAACAGCCTAATTTTTCACTTGGACTCCATCCAGAATTACTCCTGCCAGCCCCCTAGTATTTTTTCGGCAGAGTCTGAGTGAGCTGAGGAAAAACGTTGCAGGATCTAATCAGGATAACTCACCTTGAACAAGTGGGAGGGGGTGATGACGTTTATTTCCTGTAAATTGTGCACGACCATAGATATAATAGTATGCACTTAGTAATTCGCTGCATCATGTTTTCTGTTTGCCAGTATGTTCTTCTCCACTCGGTTGTTAATGTTGTGATTCTAATGCTACATATAGCATTGATATAAGGCACATATTTTCTTTGCTAGCGTCGTATAGCAGATTTTGCTTCGTCCGCCACTTCCGCGTTGTCCTTTTTATGTCAAGTGTTGCCTCAGGAGACACCCAGCACCCCCTCTTGGGACAGTCTCCCGCTGTGAGGTGCATTTGTGAACAACCACATCAGGAGGCATCAGGAGCAGTCCTCCTGAAATTCTCACAAAATTTTTACAAGTGCATATTACATGTAATGTACCCAGCAGGAACTCTGTGTTAGACCCAGCAGGCACACACACAAATGCTTTTTTACCCTCCGTTAACTTAACTTTAGCTCTTTTTATTAAAACACTTTCCTCGTTTTAGTCGATTCCAATGCCTGCTTCAACTTCATCATAGATTTAAGCATCATCACCAAACCATACATTTACTGATGTTTCAATTGTCACTGACTTTAAATGTATTATAACTGAACTTGGCACCGAAGCACCAAAGAGATCCGCAAGGGGAAGCGCACTAAAGAGAAGGGTTAGCAGACCACACAAAGAAGACGGACAAACTTCTACCGGCTAGGTGACGTGCGAAGCAACGTCCTTGAAAGCAATAAAACTAGATTTGTGTCTACCTCTATAGTGGTCGATGCATGGCCGACAAAAAGAAGCGGGCGCCATGTCGTAAACCTGACACTCTAACATAATATCCTTTCTGAAATATCACACTCGCCACATCTCTCCACGCCTGCTCTTCCTCCAAAGCCTGTACGATTGTGCCTTAAAGTGTGTGTGGTCATCGCCTCCTACAGCACTGAACGTCTCCTTTAGCCGAGTGATTGATACCTCCCATTCAGCTATAGAAAAAGCCTCCCAGCAGCGCAGCCATTTAGCAGGCAGCTTGCGTGATATTGATCTGAAAAGTCTGAAATGAGGGAAATTGAATAGCACCGCAGCTAATTACGTAGTAATGATGGCAGGAGGGGGGGGGGGAATAACCTCACTCATTGTGAGCACGCTCACTCTGCAACCTTGATTGCAAGGATAGGAAAGATTTGAGGCCTGATAGTCGAAACACATTCTGAGAATATGTCTCATGCCGCATCAGCAGATGGTGCAGGTCTATAGTTGGAGGAATTAGGCAGAGATTGCAGTGCACATTGCCCTGATAGGCAATAGAGAGGGCTATTTGTGCCAGAAATATTGGCAGGTAGGCGTTTTAGCAGCTATAGATACACATAAAAGGTTATCATGGATGGAGAAAAGGATTTGGCCCAATGAGTAACTACATGCAGTATTGATTTGTTTGAGCAGCACATCACTCTTAGATTTCCTCTTGTAAGGCTAATGAACAGATTATTGATTTGATGTCGGCTCATCAAAAACTGGGACCGCCGCCAAGCCCTGCTACAATTTGACGTCTGCTCATCTTTTTGAACCCACCACGACACCTGCATCTGCAATGCTGTCCCCGTGTGGTGCACGGACTGCAAGCATCTGGAGCCGTTAACCTCCTGCCAGAGTGTGGAAGAGTCATGTCTGGTGGCTACCACTTGGTGGCACTGTTGAGCTGTTTAGCAAAAGAGTGGGTGTGTGTGTTGAGAGGAAGGATTCCTACCAGAGAGAGGTGGGAGCGCTGCCAGTGATGTGGCACAAAACAGAGCCTCTGTCAGGGGTTTATGGTGAATCACAATGCAGCATCACAATGCAGATAACAGCACTACATTTCTCTGTTGTTTATATGTTACTTCCCATAAAATCAAACCTTTGCATATTCACAACTAGATACACCCTGTATATCAAATAAATGTTTCTTCATGCTTGTTTTTTATAAGCTGACAGTTCTCTTACAGTCGCTTTTTTCGCCCACACACAGACAATCTTGGGTAGACCCTCCAGTATCACTGCAGCTACAAACACTCTGCAGGCGGATTCCCAGTTGAGTTATGATTGCCTCCCTCTGTTATTTTGTCATGCCTTAACTGAGGAAAAGAATATTCACATTTTAAAACGGGGCATATTTGTGCTAAATGTAAATTACCAGCGACTGTGACTCAAAGTAAATCTTTAAATTCAAACTGCACAAATGAGATTGAAGGCAGGGAAATCAAGTCAAATGTTCTCCAGTGCCTCCAGCACTTAAACTCTGCTTATCGGGCTCTGTCCACATTTAAGAGGCAGCTGGGCAAACAGTCTTTTCACAAATTCGAAGGCGCTCCTTGTGACGGCTGCAGCCTTAATTGCATTAAGCTCATTGGCCACTCTTGTGAAGCACTCAACACTGCAGGGGGTTTGGAATCCTCATTAGAGAAGAATCAGTTATGATGAATATTGCTTTAAGAAAACTTAACTTATGCAACAGAAACCCAGTGGGATGTGGCCCCAGACCTGTTAGCTCTACTGGATGAAACAGAAAAAATTGAATCAGCACTGCTATCCTCAGGTTTAATACTGCCGTTCCAATACTCTAAAGGGCCTCCACCGCCGTGGAGTAGAGCACAGAGCAAAAGGGGAGAGCGCACACGAGCAAGAAGCAACAGCGAGTGTTGCTAGGTGACCGAAACAATAGTTGGGAAAGTAGCTCGGGAAAGTAGCTTCTGCCAAAGCACTATGTAGGCCTATGTGTCCACTATTGAGAAAAAAGCCCTGACTTTTCTTCTGCTGAGGAGGGGGAGACGAGCAGCAAAGGAAAAGAGGGTGTGTGTTCATGAAATCATCAGGGCACGTCAGGATGTGGGATAGCTTAGGCTCGTCCAGGAGCTGCAGCACTAAAACGACCGCTTTACGCGCATGACACATATTAATGCTGCTGTTTTAAACACACCTGGTACACCCAAACTGTTGGAAATATCTTTTTAAACAAGAGCTTTTCTTGCCCATGTCCCGGTAGGTCTTTAAACTAGAGCTCAGGAAAGTGAGACACCGTTTGTTGTGATCTGAGCTACCCTCCTATTGGACACAGGGAGGTGACGTCAGGCTGCACTGCACTCAAGTAGAAAATGTATTAAGCGGCAAGCGGGACCCTGCACTGCGCTCAACTCGGCGGCAAGAAGATACGCTCTTGCGCGGAGCAACACAATACACAATGAAAAGGCTGCACAGCGGCCATCTAAAAGGCCCCTAAGGCTGCATAGGCTCTGACTACAGTAGCTTTCAAAGTTCTTACACATTTTTAAAATGGGTCGCGTCATGCACATGAGGCAAAACTCTCAAACATGTAAAAACTAAAAGACATACAAATCACGGCACATTACTTGCTCTGGCATAACATAAGGAATATCCTGTGTGTCAGAGGGAGCCACACAAGAACTCACGAAATCTCCCAAGATCTCACGTGATTTCAGGTGGAAGCACATGTGAACAAAATGGAGACAGTCTGTGCAACAACCTACTGTAGTATTGAGTTGCAGAGAGAAAAAAACCCAACAAGTCCGCATGGGAGAATAGTTCTGGATACATGGTCAACGCCACACTCTTCTTCAGCGAGAACTAGAGGTGAGATTTTACCTGATTGTTTCCTGTCAACAGTAGCATGTTAGCTAACGTAAGACTCGGGGCTAGAATGTTTACCAAGGCTTGAATACGGCTCTGTCTTCCTTTTGTAAGCTTTCGTGATCCTGTAAAGTAAGTTCTGATGAAATCACCCAGATTTTATGTTTGACGACATTGCTAAATGTTGCAATGTCTGACAACATTGCTAGCTGCCACTAAATCTGCTGGCAGTTTGGGGGGTTGAAGACTGGATCTATTAAGTCCTTAAACTACCAGATAATCTGGGAACGACATCAGTTCCAACTAAGGTCTTAAAATAGAGTTCCCTTTTAATTTTTGGGAGGGGCAAATCTAGTATAAATCTGCTCAAAGCTCCAGTAGTCTAAACCCGGCCTAAGGCTTCTTTATTTTATTTTTTAAGTAATCCCTGTATTAAAGAGAAGATCAGAAATGAGTCCTTGATGTTAAATACTTGTCTAAGTGTCTTGTAAAATCAGTTGACAGTTGAAGAAAACCTGCCAACCCTTCACCTCTTCCTCAATTTTCTCCACCCCTGCCAGGACAAGTCTCATTTAGCCATCAGTGATACCAAATCAAGTTACTGCGGCCTGAGGGATCGAATCAAAATCAATGGGGTTGCATCTGCAGCGAGGACGACTTGCATATTTAATATTTCTGAAGCTGCAAATACAGAAGAAGGAATCTGGAGAGAGGTAAGAAGGGAAGAAGGTAAATCTCAGGTTCAGGCAAGCGTGTTTTGACGGATGGACCTGTAGACACTATCTTGTGACCCTCTGACTTATCTATGTACAAGCTGCACAGCCAGCTCAACGCTGTTGTCAAGAGTTTCCTGTGGTTAAAAAAAAGCCCTTACTTTACCATCACTTTGCCTTTCATCCTCTGGGTTTTTTAAGAAGGAAGAAAAGCAGCACTTTGGTGCATATAGCTTGTAGTCTTTGAGGTATTCATGAAAACACAGATATGATAGGCTATAAAAGTATGCATGCATAAATGGCTTCGATACAGAGCCCTCTCTAAATGCTGGCCATCATCTTTGTGAAAGGTGAGTTATATTTTATCGCTGAATGCATCTTCTTTCAGTCCAGTGCGCCTCAATAATCCTGTGATTTTTAGCCTTTTGTAGCCCTCATTCATTCATTGTTTGCTTTTGCGTCTAGTGGAGGTTTTTGTGGTTGATTTATTACTGAAGCTTAATTAATTTTTAGAGGTTACTATCCTTGGTACCTTTTGAGCATGTTATGTTTGATTAAAAATAGAAATGGATACAAAACACCAAAATGAATGACATAAAGACATGAGAAGATTGTTATTATTTTAAGTAATGCATTGCTCCATAAATACAGTCAATTAAAAATGGGGCTCTTTGAAGCGTTGCTGTTAAAGATATGCAAAGTCTTAGTTTGGTTATTAAGGAAAAGCAAGTCAATAATTCTGAGGTGCTTAAGGCCAATCCAATCACTCTCCCGTTGGTACTCATTAGCAAAGCTCTGTTTTGAATGATCAAATTCCAGATTTCAATAATTCATGATGGGGCTTTACTGGGCAAGCTCCAACATGTGTAGTCCAAATATGTAAATTCCTCAAATCCTCTGCTACAAACCTGCCTTCTCATGTGGTCGGTAAAGGTTAATTAAACAACACTCAGTGGAAGCTAAAGTGAGGACTGCATCATTTGATGTGAAAATTAGATGGTAAATGATATCTTCCAATTGATATAGTGTGAAAACCAAATGTTTCGACATCTTGTCTCAGGATGGCACTTTACAAGTAAGGGCCAAAAAAGTTATTTCCCCAGTGTTTCTTGTCTTGCTTCTTCCCTTTCTGCATTTTCTCTCCACTTTGATTGCCTCCATCAGTTTCACCTGTGTCTTGTCTGTCACACCTGGGCTTAATTACCTTCGGTATTTATGCTGCATTCATGTGCTCCTCGGATGATCCCAGTTTCCGAGTTGGGAAGTCGTTCATCGGACTTCAGCGTGTTCATTGCTTTCAATTCAGAAGGTTTGAATGTTGTTACAACAGCAACAAACAGCATGGATGCTACAAAGATGTGTACGGTGGCCCTGAAGGTCAACTGTGCAAATATTTCATGATTGCGCAAAACATTTCACTACATGCAAAAGTACCCTGAAACACAAAAACATTTCAAAAAAATTTTTTTCAGGGACTGTGAAATACATTTCACTTGTTGCGAAATATATTTCCCTTTCCGGTTTGTGAAATATATTTTGCAGCAGGTATACATTTTATGAAACATTTGCACAGTTGACCTTCAGGGCCACCGTAGATGTGTGAAGTGTCTCTGTTACAAGTTATATTTGATAAAAAAGTTGATGTGCAATACGTGAAAAAAAGTATCTTAGCATTTACAAAACATACTTTGCCTCCCATGTGATGACGAATATGATGTCAAGTTGGGCACCTAATTCTTTTCCGAGTTGTTCTGATTTGAGCAGATGTTCATGTGCATTTTTCAACTCAGAAACTCTTTTTCTGATGTATCCGACACTACACGGTTGCAGGGACCTGTGTTCATCCTATCTTTGGATCTATTAACAGGCAAAGAGTTGAAGTTATCATCGGCCAAATTCCACCAGATGCGTGTTTGGTCCGTCTCAGCTCCGTTACGAAAGTGGAGCTGATAGGTTTTCACTTTATTCAATGTGGGTGCTTCCACTGGCTCCGCTCCACTGCGCTGCGTCTCAGCTCCGGCAGTCCGGAGCCCTCCGTAGCAGATACGGAAGGCTACTATTTTTGTCGTTTGCCAGAGTACGGTGCATCAATTTACCACAGAAAAGAACATGTTGGACGGGAAGTCAGACAGCAAAACAACATCAAAACATCGGGTTTATTTTCAGAATAAAACACTCCGTATTGACGGTTCAGAAAAATTATCGTATGCGTGTTTCTTTATGTGTTTACAAGGTTTTTATAGAGTTTTATACCACATACATCGTATTATCTCGCGCTGCCCGGAATTCCTTTGTCTCGGCACTCCAGCTGTCCTGCTGTGCTAGAACGCAGCCTGTGGGTGTTGACGTACAAGGGTGCACGGAGCCGTAACGGACTGGAGCGGACACGCAATGCACACGTATCTGGTAGATGTTCTGGGTAAGCCTCATGGCAAACGCTAACAACGCGTCCACTTGTAAGTGAAACCAACCTTGCCCCTAATTACACTTATTTATGCATAACTCTTATAATTTTATCAATAAAGAATACAGTGTGAACTAATAAAGAAATTAGCTATTAGGACTAAAGCAGGTTTTCTTTGTACCAGGCCATAACAGGATTGAATTCTGCTCTAAAAATGGGCATTTTAAATGGGTGTCAATGAGGCTTTCTTGGCTGTGAAGGATGGCTTTAAATGGACACTCAAAGAACTGCACTCTTTTGAGCTTTTACATTGGTATAATGTTTTAACGTCAGAGGTTGCCTCTTGGGTGGACATTGTAAAGGGGATGAGAACTGCTGAACTTGAACAAGGATATATCAATTGGAGACCACTGTAACAAACTCCTTTCTCAACAAGGGAGGCTGCGGGTCTTGGTCGGAACATTTTCTTCCTCTTAGAGGTCACTGAGGCAGTTAAAAAAAACTCTGCTCAGCCTTGGGGACAGTGGTGATTGAGATCTTGACATATCTGAGTTATTGGTTTGAATCTCTTACCATGTTTGTGGTCTTTGATGGTATTTGTAGGTCATAAGTGGCAAGAATTAGACAGAGGAACACAGAGTGGTGTCTGAGCGCCCCCTTAGGGAGAAGTAGCTCTTGATAGAACTACTGGAAGATGAGAAGGTTGAGGCATAAAATAAGCTGCCTTCCCATGCCTCCCTGTGGTTGGGAAAATCCAATTGGGAGGAAATCAAGGGTGGACTTGGGGCACACCAGAGGGATTACATATCCTGTCTAGTTTGGGAGCCCCTTGGGATCCCCAAGAAAGAGCTGGAGGATGTAAAGAAGGATATCTTGGCTACCTCACTTAACCTGCTACCACTGAGACCTGGACTTATATTAATAGGAAATGGATGGAAGGATTTGTTCTCAGTGTCCTCTCCAGTTAGTACTTGTTCCTGGAAATGACGGTCTTCAAAAATCTCTTCTCTTCTCTTGCACTTAAGGACCATGCTTTGAAGAAAATACAGCCTTTCTACTTAAAATAGTTGTTTGTCTCACCCTTGTTCAGTTGCATAAGCCACCTTGGCGACGGGCAAAGAATGGCAAAGCAGCGGAACTAATATACATATCATAATGCCTCAATTTCAAGGAGTGGGCACTCAATAAGTTATTCACAGATCCTTTCATTACCCTATTTTTCCAATCTGATGAAATCAAACTCGTGACAAATATAATCATAGGCGGTGAATGACAAAAGAGAGAGAGAGAGAATTGAGAATATTACGGCTGGGTAACAGGGTACATCAGGACACAGCGTCTTCTGAGTTCAATTACGCAAGGGTCATGAGGCTCATGGCAGCTCAAAAAAACCTGCGCTGACGACGTTCGTATTGTTGTTGCAGCCAGAGGAGGATGCAACATTTTTACAAGCCCATAAGGGAGAATGACTCGCCAAAACCTTTTAGGGTTTTATGTGAAAATGCCTGAGAGGCATGTAAAGCCTAGCTTTATTAAAGACCACTTAAGCTGCCTTTATGATGCCTAACAGCACTGGCTGATGGATATAGTTCTAACCTTGCTCGAGGCTGGTTTCTGAGGTTCATGTCGTATAAGTAGAATGGCTCTGGGTAGTGCTTAAAGGTTGTGACTGCTCCTGCATGTAATAGTAAACTATGAAAATGGATGTAGATTTATCAAGAAGTTCAAAGACATTGACCTCCTATCAGGGGCGTTTCTAGGGTTTGAGGGGGCTTAGCCTAGACATGTGTAGGGGGGCCCACAAACGTACTCTAATTTAACCCTTTTTTATACATTCTCTCTCCATCATCTTCTGCAGTCTCTCTATTTTCTTTTACCCCCATCTGCCTCAGGGGAAACAGAATATTGCATTTCTTTTAGGTCTAGTTTATTGAAATATTAATATATCTGTCTCCTGCTGCTGCTTATGGTTGCTATTTCCTGCTGTTTCTTTTTATTTCCTATGCTCCTGTCTCCTGTTGTCTCCTGTGCTGCTGTATCTTTTGTTGCGGTTTCCGGTGCTGCTGTATCTTGTTTTGCTCTTTTCTGTGCTGCTCAGGTCCTGAATTTCGGTGCAGGATTGTGGGAATCGCACACCAAATATGAAATTCCTGCAAGTCCGTCTCTCATAATTCAGCAAACTCCTACATAGATTCATACATTTACAATGCTTTTTTTAGTGCCCCCTATGTTACACAGGTTGCAAAGTTGAGTGGTTGAAAACGGCACATCGGAATGAGCCCTATAGATCAGTGTTTCTTAACCCTGGTCCTGGGGACCCACTGCCCTGCATGTTTTAGATGTTTCCCTCTTCCAACACAGCTGATTCAAATGAACTGGTCATTATCGAGCTTCTTGATGAGCTGGTCATTTGAATCAGGTGTGTTGAAAGAGGGAACCATCTAAAACATGCAGGGCAGTGGGTCCCCAGGACCAGGGTTAAGAAACACTGCTATAGATCATTTAATCACGGGCTTGCTTTTCCTCCCTATCCTTAACACATTCATTAATACACACATGCATTAGGCAGGTGTGCAGTGAAATGCGGAGGTGACTGTCTGCACTGTTTCCCTCTCACAAACTATAACTGGGCGGCCCCTTGCAAAAACCCTAAAATAATTTGCAAATAAATCATAATTAACAAAATACCCGTTTTATAAATGCGTGTTCCCAATCTACCCTATTTGTTGGATGGCTGTGTTGTTTGTATGGGGAAAGGGCTTTTATTTTAATATATAATATGTCAATCAGTCATTGAAAACATTCCTGATGGGAAGCAGTGAAAAGACGATCATGACAATGATGGAATGTTATATAGTCTACAGTATAGAGAATATATAATGCTAATTTGCAGAATGGCAAGCATGAATAACTTTCAGCTCTGCACCAACATCCCAGAATCTTCTAGTGAGCCCACCTATAATCCTGTCAAGACTTGGGTAGAAGATTTTGTGCCTTGGCTCATCTCCAGAACTCACATGAGGCCCAAGGAGGACTTGACCACATAGTCCCCCAGTCTCCTTTGCTCGTGTCTGTGAACAGCTGGGTTCTCTGACAGATAGTCAGAGTTTGCCTCCTTCTAGATGTTCTCTGCCATTTAATTGTTCTGCATTGCCTTCAGTGTTTCAAGGACAGCATCTTTGTACAGTGTTGCTTTTGCCAAGTCCACTTTCTTCTTCTAAGGGTACTTATGGAGCCCCTCTGTAGCGGGTAGCATAGTCCTGAACATCACAAGCATGTAAACACTGGAAAATCTGGAGAGTTTGAAAGGAGCCGAACTGCTGTAGATGATGCAATCTATTCCAAGCACCTCAAGACTGCTGTGAGATTAACAATCATAGCTTTTACTGAATTCATCTGGCATGCCTACCAAGTTTTAGAGAGCTGCACAGTCTCCCCTAAGCACAGGACCTTCTGCATGACATGTCTGATGACGCACAAGAGACATACTGAACAAAACAATACTCACTCTCCAGGGTTTCAAAGAGATCAGTGGCTTCTGGCACAGTTCTGCAAGTGTGGCAGAGCACCAAATTTAGCTGATGTGCATAGCAATGCACAAACAGTACACTGCTTCAGGAAGTCTTCCACGAAAACGAGCCTGAACTCCTCCGACTGAACCACTCATCACTGACGCTCCATCATAGGCTTGAGCCACACATTGAAGACGATTCACTCCATTGAATTCTAAACGTGTTCAATTACATCTGTCATTGACTCTGCATCAAAACATTTCAGGTTGCAAAGTTCAAGGAAACCCTCTTTACCTGTCATGTCAGATCCAATATAGCACACGAGCCACTCAACATGGCCATCACTCGCTTCATCAGCAATCACCGCATTCATTTTTTATTCTTTCACCTCATTAATAATGCTTGCCGTAATTTGAACTGCACAGCACTCAATCATTTCATTCTGCGAGGAAGGGGAGAGGTAGGTATGACAAGGGAGAGTTGTAGTTTTGGAGAAAAGGGTTAAACTCCTCCAAAAGTTTAATTATTTCTGTAAGGTTTCCTGGACAAGACGCGTTATTATATTACGGCTGGCTCAAATGCCGAACATAATAATGGACACAACACAAAGGATTTAAGTTATTGTATTTTAGTTTATTGAAAATTAAACAGAAAGTACCTGAAAACAAACCACTGAGGTGTTGCTGCTGTGAAGCTGGGAGAGTGAAGGCGCATTCACACATACTCCGTGCGCGCCACGGTCCATCTGCACCACGGTTTTCTTCCGTCGGACGGCGCGCGCCCATTCACACTGGATCCGTTTCTGGAACGTCAGCGCAGCGAAGCGCACTCATGATCAGCTGTACACACATCACGGGAGAACTACAAGATCACGCGGGAATAAAGACAAAAACGTGCAGACAACATGTCTCTTTGTCTTTCTGAGGATGATGTGTTGTTTGTTTGGTGCCTGTTTTGACATTACGTTGATAAAGTGATGAAAAATACGATCGCGAGTCCGTATATTGTGTTTTATTTTGAAATTGACCGGATGCTCTGTGCGTTTCCTTGCCTGACTTCCTGTCCGGGTTGTGATATTCTGTCTAGCTTGACGCGTGTCTGCAGCGTACTCCGTCGAAAATAGACTTGCAGCGTATTTGAAACGGAGCAGAGCGACGTGGCGCTGGTGGCACGCTACGGAGACGGACCGCAGCGCCGGCTGTGTGAACACAATGATTGACTAGAGTGGCGGCTAACTACGGCGTAGTGCGCGGCGCTGACGGACCGCGGCGCGCACGGAGTATGTGTGAATGCGCCTTGAGAGTGTAATCAGAAGGCCTTATATAAATAGACTCAGCCTAATTGTCCACAGGTGCTGACAGCCAGGTGAAATCACCAGAAGTCACCAGAGGGAGCACCTAAATAAACAGGAAACAACAGTGATGTAACACTTCCCTCCATAAAGATGGCACATAATAATAATAATGTGACATCATTCAAAAACGTGACAGAGCATCAGCAAGAACATTTTCTTTTCCTTTCTTATGGAGAATCTCTAAATTGTAACTCTGAGCTGTTTTGCCCAACGCATTAGCCTCTGGTTGCTTTTGTACATGCGGTTCAAAAACACCAAAGCGTTGTGGTCGGTATACACAACAAGAGGCTGCAAGGAGGAACCAACATATACCTCAAAATGCTGTGGAGCCCATACTGTAGCAAAGCAATAGGGCCTCCTTCTCAATAGTGATGTAGTTCTGCCGAGCCTGTGAGAACTTTAAAGAAAAGTAGCACACAGGGTGGTCAATGCCTGCTGGATCTTCCTGAATCAGAACAGCTCACGCACCACTCAACCTCAAGCTTGAATCGCTTGGAAGTTTGAGGCTGCTTTTTTATGTACATGAAGATCTCACTGTTGCACACCTGTTGCACAACTGGTCCTGTGGTTTACACCTCATCAGCCCCCTTCCACTCGCTCGTTGTACATTCCCATCTCCAACTTCTCAGCATGACTTAAAGGGACAGAGTGAGGGAGGGACTCAAAGGAAAAGGATCACTACATTGACTTATTATGCTTATATAACCACAAAGAGAGGTTTTGGCCGGTCCCAGGGCTCACTGGGGCTTTAAACTCAGACAAGGGATCCCTGACACGGGGAGGTGATTCTGCTCAGGGCCCCTGTCCTCCCAGGCATTAAAGCTGAATGTACAGTGTTTGACTGTGCAGCGAGCCAAACCCAATGGCCTTGTGGCCGGCCAGGCCTCTCTCTCTCTTCTCTTGCTCTTTTCCCACTCTCGCAGAATCGCTTTTAATTGCTTTGAAGCCGAGCGCTCACCTCTGGGAGCTCAACAGGATGTTTTACAGAGCTTTGGGGAGACTGACTATTAATAAATAATACCTCCCAATCTACACTACTGTAGGATGGACAGGGGCATGGCAGCTTATTGTAACCTACAATTCTTTTACTGCTGAAGGTTAGAGGACAGAACCATCAAACAGCAGTATTCCCAAAAATGAGAGAGTATTTGTTTTAATTGCTTTCTGTTCTTTTATAAGCAGCTGCCACATTTGTAGTCAGAAGAGAAAAGTTTGTGCATTAGGCATGAAATACACACAATAATTAAATCCACCCTTATCAGGTGTAACATAACAAAGGGATTTGCCCTGCGTATTGCATATCATAAAGCTGGGTATTGTTTTTTAACCTTGTGCCGCCAGTGAACAGACTGCGCTGTAAGGAAGAAAGTTCTAATCAAGTCAGCTTGATTAAACCATCATCAAAACAGTATGCCTAATTATAATTTCTAATGAAATTGGCATCACCTCCTGAGAAAACAAAAAGAACCCTTCAGTATATCTTTTTATACTTGGCTGGCTTTGTTCACACTTCCCCTGGCTTTCTTACCATTCAGGGCTTTTGAGTTTTAGCTTTGTTGTTATGCTGCGAGGCAAAGACTTTACAGGTTTTATACTGTAAGTGTGTTCTGTGTTTCTAAAGCGTTTCATAGCTGTATTGACCTTATAACTGAGAAAAACGCTGAGGAAACAATAGTTCCCAAATACCCTTGATAAAAGCCTGCCCATCCATTCTTCCATTTACTTTCTTCCAAAGGATAAGACTTAATCGGAATTCTTTTTGTAACAGGGACATAATCATTGTATGTCTTACAAGTAAAAAACAAAAAATAGTGAAAATACTGCCAGAAAACAAGAACGCTGCAAAGTGTGTTTTCTCAGGTAATCGACTTTAAAGGTCACATATTGTGCAAAATACACTTCACCATGTTTTTCGTACACCAATACAGTATGTGTCTCTAGTCAGTCTACAAAACCCTCAATCATGAGAAAAGTCCATCCTCTCCGTCTTTTGCCTGCTCCACTTTTCAGAAAATGTGTGCTCAAACAGGCCATTTGGAGATTTTCCCTTCATGACATCACAAAGGGCAGTAACCCCTCCCCCAGGTGGGTGACACTACCACAGCTAGGTGTTTGTTCTGCCCTCTGAGTCTGCCTTCTCACCGTAAACAATAGGGCATGGAGCGAAACAGCCCGAGCCACCTAGGCCTTTCAAAGAGGGGCGTGGTCAGACACAGCTCATTTACATTTAAAGCTACAGACACAGAAACAGCCTGTTCTGAGCAGGGCTGAAATAGAGGGGTTTATAGGCATGATCAAATAAAGGTTGAGAGTGGATTCATTTCAAGAAACTTCACAGACATGTTTTGGGGAGCTCTGAGACTAGTTTAAACTGGTTGAAAAGGAGAATAATATGTGACCTTTAAAGACTAGATCAATTAAAATGATTGATAAGTTAATATAAAGTAAATATGGGGGCTGAAAAGGAGCATCACACCTGAAAAAGAAAGTGTGTCTTTTTGGGGGGTGAAGCAACAATCCTTCCACTGCAAAAAAATTGTGATTTAAACGCACAGTATGTAAAATCCGCTGCTAGGGGGCTCTCAATCAAAACAATAACAAAAGATGACGTCGAGGCTTGCGGTGTATTATGGGAGTAAAAACGAACGAATCAATACGAACGGGTGAAACCGACCTGAGAGAGACAATATGTGTACTGACGATGTTTCCAAGTGTAATTTACATGACGTTTTATATCACAGCAGCACATACAGCGACAGAACGGCAGCTTTCAGTAGCAGCTAGCGCTAGCTTATGCAGCGGTCTTTGACGTAACATCCGGTGTTTCCTTGACAACAATCAACATTTCCTGTCTATCATGGTGGCTCATCATGGCGGCCGCCTACAAGACACGTACCGTTACAACTATAAAATTATGGATTTCTCTGGCTTTGATAACTTTTGGAAATATTTGAGGTGATGTAAGTACTCAACTAAAAAATATATATAACATGGGTTTAGTCCATTTTTAATTTAAGTTAGAGATTTTAATGTAAACGTTAGCATGCAATTCTACATACTGTATCTTTAAAGCTTGAAAAATATATTTCTATTCTGGGGTTTTGTTGAATGCATTTAATCACATTATAAATAACTACTGAAGCATTAATACGAGGAGTGTTGATGGAAAGAAGAAAATAAATTACACTGCTGCAGACCTGTTTATATAAACTCTAAATATTCAGGGGTATTTTAAACATTTCAGCTAGTAAAGTGACCTCGCTCTCTGCCCTTTATGCTTTCTGTGTATATGCTCCTTAATGAAGACTTATCTATACCACAGTGGCCCACCTTGAATGTACAGACCTGCTCCACTTCCACTCCCCAGGCTATGTGACTAATTAGACGGTGTAATGCATCGTGATGGAAGGGGGAGATATTGAAGTTTGAAAAGGAAGAGGGGCTACTGGATTGATCTGGCCCTAAATGATAGAAATTGATCACGCCTGCACGTGGCAGAGGGAGAGGAGCGATAGCATTCCCTAATGAGGAAGAATAGCCATTAGTGACAGAGTTAACAGATATGTGGGCAATCTCTCACGCTGATTAAAAAGGCTTATGAGCGCCGTGACGCGTTTGTCCTCCACATTCAGTGGGAACAAGAAGAGCGGGAGGGGAGGATGGATGATGTGAGATTAGTTGTCACAAGGCAACCTGTGGGATTTTCAGATGTACACATCGAGGAAAAGGACATATTAAAGGAGCAATATATTACCTAGTGTTTAAAATAGGTACTGCAGTCCAATTTCAAAACATTGGAGAGAGCTGTCTCCCCCCCACCCCCTCCTATCTAGAGTCGACACGCATGCAGGTACACTGAAGCTTCAGTGTTTAGCCAGCTCTTCATCGGCCTGTAAACCTTTCTGCGTTCTAACCTCTCTCCGTTACGTCAATTGTAAACTAGTTTTTATAATGCACTAAAGGCCCTGACACACCAAGGAGATCGTCGGCAGTTGGTCTTCGTCGCCACTACTTCTTTGCCGTCTGCTTGGTGTGTCGGGGCCTTAAGAGCTCAAACTTTAACAAAATGCAATGTCCCAGGACACAAAAGGAGGAAGCTCACAGGGAAACACGTATCTGCACAAGCCCAGTCAGTCCAACCCCGTTCTGCTGAATGAGAGGCCTTGATTGCATCTGTCCGTATTTGGATCAACCTTTCCACAGTAAACTGTAACTAGCAAGTTAATTGTAAATAGCACCTCATCTTCAGGCCTCTAGCCTCTTTTTTTTTTTAAGGACCTCTAAGTGACTTTTTGAATTTTACTGATATGGCTTGTAAAAATGTTTTTTTCCTTGGCTGCACATAACAATGTGGGTTTTAAGTATAAAAATCCTTATTTATTATAGTTACATCATGTATAGTCTACTTAGGTTGAAACAAAGACTTCACACTTTCACCGGCTTTGTTAGTTGTTTCATTTACAAACATTATTTGGGACTGTTTCCCACAAACTGCACAATCATGTCGGCTTATCTAACCTTCATTTATTGTGAGCTGTATCTCGCCTGACAGCTCAGTAGAGCCGCGTACTTCTCTGGGCTCCATAATGTGTGAAAGGCTTGTTGTCAGGACAATGTTTTCACATAACCACAGACACACACATACACACTCACTAATCCCTGTGCCCTTTCTCTCTAATGTCAACATACCGTAGTGACAACTTGCAACTCCTGCTTTTTTTTTAACGAACCCACTCTTTCCCACATAGTTAAGCTTGATGTGTTTGTGGAGATAAATCGTCCTCTATGGTCAATCACACGGCCCCTCCTCTGCTCTTTTTTTACTACAGTTTACAGCTTTAATGGGGTCAAATAATTGCAGATTCTGGACGCCACTGTTCCTACACTGCCTTATACTGTGAAGGAGACATTTTGAATTTATGTCGTTCAATCTTCCAAGCCGAGGCCTTACCCTAAGCTTCCCATGTATAGGCAATTGATGCATCCGATACGACCACACACACACACACATACACACATACTCGCACACAAACCGGCAACAGGAAAATCAATGGGCTGTTGTTAGCATTTATATGGCTTCTGCTTGAATGTTGTTGGCTATGAGGCCGCCTGCAAGGCACAGCAACAAAATAAAAACGAGAGAGAGAGGTTGTTAGCAGTAGCAGGTGATGGCCATGAAACAGACTCTGCATTGTTGTCCACTTAACGAAGCCCATTAAACACCACTCCAGACTGAATGGTTGCTGTTGTAACATAGATTCATGGCATTCATAAAAGCAGAGTGTCACTTTTCGACCAATGAAAAACCAGGGTATTGCCGATTTAGGTTTGACAAGTTAAAAGATGATTCAGTCATAGTCTTTAAAAATTAAAGACAATCTTCCAAATTATGTTTTACACTCTGGAAGGTTAAAAAGTTCATTCAAGAAGTCAAACTAAGAGGATAAAAACTTTCAAATAAAATCACGGTATGCTTAAAAATGGCTAAAATTCTTTTCGGTAAAATGTTTTAAAAAAGGAGTTTATTTCAAATTTTATGTGAACTGGAATAGATATGATCTGTGATCTGCAAAGTGCTCCAAATATGTGAGCCGGAGATCGATTACTTCTGTCTAATCGTAGGTACATGGGAACAGGGTGGCATGTTCCCCATTTGGATACAGATGTGTCTGAGGGAACGTCAATTTATGGGGCAGATCCACGAAGGATCGATTCCTTAATACAAAAGTCTCAATGTTGTTAAATAGCACCACTGTGACTGCCTGTGACAATTAGCGCTGGTCTGTAAGGCTAAGATGGTATTTGCAATGAGGCTTGCAAACAAGGGTGGGGGATTTGCACCATTTGACATAGATGCAAATGAGACAGGTGCACCCAGGACGCTGTCTGCTTGGCAGTGCAGTTTGGGTGCATTTCCCGTTTCGCGGGTGCTTTTTGGATTCTGCCCAAATGTTTTCTTTCACACAGGTTTAGAGCTCAATAGGCTGGCAATCCTTTTGTTGATCTGGACCTCTCACTTTGTGGTTATTCCCCCCCAATTTAGCAGGTATGTTGTAGCTTGCAAACATGAAAAGAGTGTTTTTCAGAATCTTTTTACAGCCACGCCCTCTTCTGGCATTTTTTGTAATTTCCAGCAAACACATCATGGATTTTACCAACCTTTTGGCCCATCTTAGAATCGGGATGGCCTGGAAATCTTTTATCTCACCACATTGGTTTGCCAAGCTAAACATTATTTTTCTAGAGCCTCCAAAAATTGAATATACTGTAGACTTTGAGGATGTAATGTGCGTTTTGATAAGAAATGGTAACCTTTCATTTCCTTTTTCAAATACTTGTCTGTCCTATCTCCTGAATGAGACATACCAGTCCTGTCAACTCTTTTCAGTGTTCAAGGTTTCTTTATTGGTACCTAGAAAGGTAAATATGAATTCAAGATTAAAAAGACCAGACAGAATACATTAGGTTAAACATCGTCTGTGACATCAAGTCATGGCAGGGTCCTTACAGACACCCACTCAAAAGTTTAAAATATCCTGGCATGGTTAAAGTGCATCATCTGGTGCTAGCTTTGCTAAGTAGTTTAATAGCTTCAGGTACAAAAGTGTTTCTGTAGCGTTTTGATCTCCCCTTAGGAGCAACAAACCGACAGCTGGAGCGGAGAAGCTGAAACTCTCATTCAAAGGGTGAGAACAGTTGTGGAGAATAGAGCTCGCTTTACGCTGAAGCTGTAAAGAATAAAGATCTGACAGTTAATCCTCTTTCTCTCCCTCATCTGTTCTACTGAAACCTTTCTTTCAAGTAAGGTTGCTGCATTATAGAAATGAACTTCTATAATGCAGCAGCCTTCAGTGTAAAGCGAGCTCTTTGTACCCTGACTAATAAGGGGGATGACATCTAAACGTTTAGTCGACTAAATGCGAACATCCCAAGTAACCTTAGTCTTACACCAAAAGAAGCAAGTACATCCTATGTCATGACTGTCTGTGAGAAGAATAACACAGCCTACTCACTGCCTATTTGGATGTCATGTAAGGGTCTTTAGATCTCGGTCATTCTGTTTCAATTTCTGTGCAATATGAAGCTACGAGTTAACCAAAGTGTGCTAACATTAGGCTGCTAACACATCAATGCAGGCCACAGGCAATTGCAGCTCGAGCAAAGGACACTTTTGTCCGCTGCTTGCTCTTAATGGTGCGTTCTAATTCATAACTACTTTGTGCGAACGCGAGTGGAGAGGGGTTGGAGGTGTGCCGCAGGAGGAGAGCAGAGTCTCCAGAATAGCGGAGGTGTCGCCAAACAGTAGTTTGTTTTTGTTTAGTGCTCAAGGGCGACATCTACTGGATCAAAAAGTCGCACATTCTTCCTTTAACCGACAAGGACATCAGTCGGCTAGTAACATCGGAAAAGGTAACCTGGGTTTATTTTGGATTCCGTTGGTACCCATTGTTGCTGTTTTTCTAATTTTTCTTTTCTATGTTTGTCTTGTTTGTTGATTTGTTTCAACTTGTGTTAATATGGAAAAATAGAAATACTGGACCTTATCATTTTGTATGTTTCACCATACACATGTACAAAAATAGTAAAATAGGGCGAGCCCTTTCTACACTCTACTGTACCTCTGATATTCTTATGAAACCTTTATATGTGGAAAAATAAAACAAATGACTGTAGCTGTTCTTGATCAGTCTCTTTAGCATTTTTCAAAGGCTTGGAATACACAGTTTATTTATTCGCAAAAAGATGTAATTGGCAAATGCTGATAGAGCACTACTCCATATGAACAAGATAAAACTTTGAATCCAGATTTACCTTGTCAAATATTTCATTTTCTAACATGAACCTGCTAATAGGCCGAGAGACGTACTTATGAAATGTACCTGATATCAGTCGCCAAATTTAGATCACAGGTAGACTTCAGAGTCTGTATCAAATTGGTGTTCTCTCTCTGTCTGTTCCCATTTCACTTTCTTCTCTACCTCTCAGAGTATTAAGATCTGACGGTAATCTGGATAAAGGAAGAGAGAGGGAGGAAACGTAAAAAAAAGGAATAAAAAGACAGAAAGTAAGGAGCATTAAAATGAAACCTAATCCATGAGTATTGGTGCTAATCTTTAGATTTGAGCACATTTGCTTCTGCAGCTGAATCAAAAGGTCTATTTGCATTTTTTCCCCAACAAATGTGGTTTTAATTTTCACAGTTCTGTGGATTACCTCGAATCAAAGCGCCCTGTCAGAAATGGAAAGATATCTATCTTCACTTCCCTTCTCCCCTCTCCTCGTCTCCTTTCCTCTTCTGTCTCTCTTCTTGTTGTGTGGACGAGAAGAATCTTTGAAAATAAATACAAGGAGGTAGGTCTCATTTGTTGTACGCGAGGCCCTCTTAAACTCTTTGGAGAGATTAGCTTTCTGTTTAATTGGATATGCAAATCTTACACTGCTTTTCCTCACTCATGCTGGTGGAGAAGGGACAGGACAAAAAACATGCAGACGTAGAAGATTTCACTCCATCCTTTTACAACAGGTACAAGCCAGACAGCAGAAGGGTCAAATCTCCGATAATTGAAGTTCCAGTCTTTTTTCATTTTTTATCCTTTTGCACTGGGAGGCGCCGGGTTTCTTGCGATGCTCCAACAAAACAAACATTATTCCTTGGAGGATTTACTCTCTTTTAAACAACAGCTCCGGTTTAAAGAACAGGAAGAGTCCCACGATGCTCAGGACTGAGGGACAGGTGGAGACTTGGGAGGTGGCGGCAGCCAAAAAAGCAATTAACATTCACAAATAGCGTCAGGGAAGCTATCCGCTGAGGTTACACAGGCGCTGAATGTCACCTAGTGCCTGGGCCCAATTCCTTCATTAAACCCTCCCATGAGGCCAGACACACTTAAATACATATTTGCATACAAATGCCGTGATTAACCCTCTAAGTGCATTGGCTCTGGATGCTTCTCGGAGGCCCCAGTGCCAATATCTCCCTAACCGTTTGTCTACGTGTGCCTGAAATGAGGTGGAATAATGATCCTTTATTGACTTTGTTGAATTGACTTCCATTGGTTTTCCTCTGGCTGTTTTGTTTATGTATTTTTTTTCTGCGATACATTATTTCTTTCTCCGCCAATAAATCACAGCACAGCTCAAGTTTACACTTGACATTATGACAGCCTGCTGTTTGATTTAGGTTAGGCATTTGAATAATATGTCCCACCAAGCGATAAGGCAGTGAAGCAAAAGAGTTAAATGATCCAAGCTGGTGGAAGTGTGTTAATACCATAGACTGTATGGACGAACCCTCAGTGATGTCAGCAATCTGTTACGGCAGGGGGCTCCGGAGGCTCATCGGCAGCAGCCGCCATGCTGGAAATGCTGTATCAGTCTAACTTTCAGTCAACCTAACGACAGGCTGAGAGCTGGAGATAAGGCGGGTTTTAAGTCACTTGATGAACCCTTACATCGCACCCACCTGTCAATCATGTAAGCTACGTGCCTAACTGTGGATAATGCGTTGTGTGTGCTCATGATGACAATAACTAACCAGACCTGTTAATTTATGCTGTAAAAACGGCTTTTCGCCTGTTATGTGTATGTGACTTCTAGTCTTCCTGGAGCCAACCCTCAAGTGGACACTTGACAAACTGCAGGATTTTGCACTTCCACATTGGCTTCATTTTTCAAGACCGCTTGGTTAATACAAGGCGAATACCAATATTTACAGCATAGCAGTATATAAAGAGCAGAACTCACCTCATACGGCCATATTACGTCTGAACAACTGAGAGAAGGATGTCAGTATGTTCACATGCACAGTTCGGCCATTTTATTGGACTACTAGATAGATAGATAGATAGATAGATAGATAGATAGATAGATACTTTATTGATCCCGAGGGAAATTCAAGGCATCCAGTAGCAGTATACAAACATGCAAGACACATAGCAATTGTTACCATAAACACCCGCTGTCCCCCCTCCCATACATATATTTACCCGACAACAAAGATTTAAGGAGCCCCTATAAAATTAAACCTGTACTTGTCCTTGTCCCGGTAAACAAGGACCAGGGGAGAGTCGATGATTAATTAATAATACAGTAGGTGGCGTATGTCTCCTTTTAGTTTCAGTTGGACCCAGTATGTCACAAACCAAACACTTGACTAGTTGACAAACTTCAAACTGGTTGTATGTCAAAAAGGGAAACCCTGGACAACTCTTTACATTTCGTACGTTTGTACTCTACGCCATGTTGATACCATGGACTGTATAAATGGACAAAGTCTGAGTGACCAATTTTGTATTTTGAACCAGGCTGTAAACTTGTTAATTTCTGCTGACAAAAATGGCTTTTTTGAATGGGGTGTGCATGTGACTTCTGGTGCTTCTGCAGCCAGCCTTAAGCAGACACTTGACTAATTGCAGTATTTGCACTTCCTCCCTCATCGACTCATTTTTTTACACGGGAGGTTGCCGCTTGGTTGATACCTTTGTCTTGTTTGCTACCCAGCTTTCTTCAACGCATTTACAATATGCCGCTGGACTTCCAGGTCAAAGCCTTGAACTGTGGAGCATGCAGAGGCCTAACACCGAGGCCAGATTCGGTCTAATTGAGGTGTATAGATGCAGGAGTGAATTGACCCTTAACCATGTTATCGATGTAGTAGGTACTCAGTCGGACTAACATGTTAACATGTATGTAAAAGTTCAGTTTTAATTTGATTTGAGCAATAAATCCATGTATCCAAAGCTTACTGCTTTGTAATCATTGTTCTATTTGCAACAGATGAACACTGACATAGGAGGCAAAGCCGCTGAATTTGCCAGAGGGCTGATGTGTTCCTGTAAACTGCTGCCGAGGTGAGTGTGCAGATAGGCACATATAAGTGAGCCCGGGCTTAGGGAAGGTAAAGAGCAAGAACAACCACAGAAGAAGAGCACAGATGAAATCAAAGTGTTCAGCGTCGAGAGTCCTGATCCAATTTTTTCTCGAGTCACACTTTAAAGGCGCGCATCATGACCTCAGAGTCTCACCTCGAGGCAGCTCCCCGTGGAGTCAACAATAACAACAACAAGAAAGCGAGAAAATATGGCTGAACCCAGAGAGCCAAGTCATTACTGATTTCTTCTTTTTTTTCGTCCTGCTTCTCTTGCACCTTCACTGCACACCTTCTGAGTTACACACTGTTGCATAAAGATGGAAAACAAGTATAAACAAGTAAAATCCAATATTGGAGTGTTTTTTCTTTGCTCCCTGACTATCACTCTCTTCCTCCTCCTCCTCCTCCTCCTCCTCCTCCATCTCATCCTCCGTCCATCGGCAGCACACACAGCCGTGAGCAGAGCTAATTAAATGCTTCTAAGTGAGTCGCCTCGCCTGCCATTCCAGCCTCAGTAAAAGGTCATCCTACTCACAGGCATGAGGCAGACATTTCTCATGACTGTTTTCCTTTTGAGAAATTTAGCAGATTGTTAATTATCAGATTACAAGTTTGCCTTTTTAAAGGCCAGCACGCCGCCCCGAGAAGAGAGGGAGGAGAGAGAGAGAAGAGAAGAGAGGGTATAAGCAATGAAGATGGCTGAGGGCATCCAGCTTTTCTCCGCTTTGCTCCGGTTGAGTCAGGGCTATGATTCGTGATCAGACAGAGAGAGAATTTGAGATAAGCAGAGGAGAGAGGCACTCGGTCTGACAGTAACCCCTGTACTCTCTGTCTGCTCCCATCAGCCCCTAGCAGGCACTTCCTCCACCTCTCTTTCACTCTTTAAATTCAAATACGACATTTTAAACAACCGAAGCTGAGGGAGAAAACTTAGGCCGACCTTTTGATAGGAACGTACCCTTACTATGACCAAAATCAGAATTCATATAAAATCATCAACAACACCTCTATTACTTCCATATGCTGAAAATTGCTCTCATCGCCATCTTGTTTAATATGGCAACTTGGTCTGTGGCCCAAAATCTGACCTCCACTCCAGTGTCTATTTTGCACTTCGAGCTCCGTGGTCAGGTTAGAAATTATTTAAATATAAAGTGTTGTCTAAGATTTCAATATAAGCGTGAAATATATGGTCAGAATTTTCAAATTTAGCTCGCTGACAAAAGTTTAATAGGACCTTTATTGAATGTAATTGAGTCCATATTATTTAATAGGGAAAATGCAATTAGAGTGATGCCAATGAGCCTCCTGCCGTAACAGATTGCTGACGTCACTCAAGCTTCATCCGTTAATATTTACAGTCTGCGGCTCTGGCTTTACAGTAGGTTCAATGTTTTTCATACGCATCATCAACCAACGTCCCAAACAGTGTTTGTACGTACCTACTATGCTTACACCACTGACGCTCAACGCCACTTAAAAACAGAGGGCAGCTTTGAGAAATTACACTTTAATGCACAGCATGTTTTTGTCATGTTTGGCTACTAGCAGGATACTGTTTACGACTTGGAAGTCAGAAAATGTTTTAATGACCTTGTTTTTCTGAGACAATTCTTCCTGCTGCGTCAAATTAGACATGCAACCTGAATGAAGTCACCGTGGTAACATTTTATATCACTTTTGTGTTGGGGATGTATGTTAGGGAAGCATTGACATTTCTCTTGCGGTGTTGCTATTCTTATGATCAAAAGGGTGTGAGCTCCAACATAGTTTTTATCGTGTATCCATGAAAAACTGCTGGGAGGCTTGTGCTGTGTAGCAGTAGCTCGAATGTATTTGTGTGTTGTTTCTTTTTTTAATCTAACCCCGACTTTGAAGCATGCAACACCTGCACTGTTTGACTTTTTCACATAGAAAACATCTGTCTTTGTAGTAGAATTGTCCCCCTGATATCTTACCACCTGTTTCTTTATATAAATGCAGATAAGCCACGGTAAACCTCCACTTACAAGCAAAGCGCCACCATCTATCAAAGGGTTCATGTTTAACGCTGTTTCTTTAGCCTGATCCCTCAGAGCCCCTGGGTCCACGTCCTTTCATGGCCATCCATCTATAAATTGATATGGTGCGTTAATGAGCCAATAATTGAGTCGTGAATCAACAATGGAAATGGGCAATGGCATTGATGGAGGATCTTTGTTTTGTGCCCTGCAGCTGGAAGGAAAAGGAAACACAGTGACATTATACGACATGTGTAGTATTTAAATGAAAGCAGAATTGAGTCCGTTCTGAAATCAGAGTGATACATGTTTCTGCTCATCCTTTCCATGTGGTCAGAAAAGTCCCACAGTACAACAACTGAAAAATAAGGCGTGAGAGAACAGAGCGGTAGAAATAACTCAATTATCAGTTACGTAACTTTCAGTCAGGCACTTTAAGGCATTATGAGTTTTGTAAGTTTAAGCCGATTAATAATTAGTCATCGAGCGTACACTTGCTGGGAGTTTAGAGCCACATTTGTAATTCTGATGTCATGAATACATATCAAAGATTACATAACTGTGTATTTAATATCTTCAATTTCAGCATAATCTTTTTTTATCTCATCTAGGAAAATGTGTTTTTACACAAATATGATCATTTAGATATGCACGTCTCTGTTTTATGAAGGTAACAGAATACTGTTTTTTTTGTCTCATTGTAGACTTGTGTCTTAATTTTTCACCTCAGTCATGATGTTGTACCATTGTATATAAACACAGGTTATTTGCTTTTTTCCAAATCATTTTTTGTTCTTCCTTCCTGTTCAGTAGTTAATTGGAGCCTGTGCCACAGAGCAGGTGGTATGAATTTTTTTACATTTTTAATTTTTTTAAATTTAATATACTTTATTAATCCCCGAGGGGAAATTCTGGTTCGCACTCTGTTATTGAGAGACATGCTTCTTAAACACACAGGCCTGAATCACACACATGCACAAACACGACCTGTGGACATGCATTAATGGGAGGCGCCCCCAGAGCTGGTGGGGTTCATTGCCTTGCTCAAGGGCACCTCTGCAGTGCTTGAGAAGTGGTCTGGCACCTCTCCAGCTACCAGAGCGACTTATTTGGTCCGCATCGGGACTTTGTTTTGTCAGCTCCAATCAAGTGCATAATGACCACTGCTCCAAATGTCAGCACAGACGTACAGGAGGGCTACTCTGACGCCTTCTTAAAGGAGGAATGTGCGACTTTTTGATCCAGTAGATGTCGCCCTTGAGCACCAGCATGAAACCAAAACAGACAAACTCCTCCGCTCTCCTCCAGCGACACACCTCCAACCCCTCTCCACTCGAGTTCGCGTGAAGGAATTTAGCGCAAGCAGAGGACAAAATTGTCCTTGGCTGGAGCTGCAAATGCCTGTGGCCTGCATTGTTGTGTTAGCAGGCTAATGTTAGCACACTTTAGTTAGCTCGTAGCTTCACATTGAATGTAAATTGACACAGAATGACCGTGATCTAAAGACACATACGTGACATCCAAATAAGCAGTGAGTATGTTCTTCTTCTTTTCTCTAGTCCTTGACTAAAACAGCTTTTGAACACAAGGGGAGGAGCCGACGGTCACGTCCATGTAAACACGGCTCCGAGGACAACAGAGCCAGCAAGACGCGCACTTCTCCCTCACTGTAGGCAGCCATGACTCAGAGTGATGTCTACATAGGATATACTTGGTTTTAGCTATACTAGGTGTAAAATGCCTTCCTCCTTTAACCATTTCAATGCACTGGTGCCTTAATTTTGTATCTTCATTCTACCCTACTTGACAGCTCTACAACACAACTTAGAAAAGAAAAAAAGTATCTCTACTACTATTATTTGATAGATATTTAAGTTTCAATCAAAACAATTAATTGCAAGCCTGTCTTTTTTGCACACTTTCAGTTTTCATACATGAAGTATATAATTTGGCTAATACTTTTAAACTTTTGATTGCAAGACTTCTGCAAGCCCTATGATAGAGTATTTTTAATATGATACTACAACTTACTTACCCTAAACAATACCTCTCTGCCCTCTGGGAGATTTTCTTGAATGTAAACCTTTTGAGTGGTTGACTCAAATAATGGACAACCACGAGCTTCACAGAACCAAACAGAAAACAAACCCCTGATCAGAACAGAAATGTGCAAGGCATTGCAGTGGAAGTGTGCAAAGCTTTACAGGATAAACCAAAGAGATAATGTGCAATTTGCAGAGTTAATATTTGGATTATCTCTGCACATTGCACGTCAGCTCTGTAGTTCATATAGTGAAGGCGGGGTACAATAAGATGATCTTAGCTCTTGAAGGATTAGAATGTGTCAACGATCTGACAAAGCAGAGAAACTGTTGTATCAGGCTACAGTACATTCTATCTGTTGTAGTTCTATGCTCGTACACAGACGCTTCCCCTCGTCTTTTGCTTTGTAAAGGACTGGGATTCCTGCCTGAAAATGTTAGTCCCTAAGAAGAACTCCATCTGCTTTGATTTTTTGCGAACTGACACAATAAAAAAAGGGTTATTCGTAATGTTTGCACAGATAAAGTTCATATTGGATGGCAACACAACAAACCTTTTGAACGACCTTAAGAGTCAGCATCCTAACAGTATGCTAAGATTCAAACAGCGAGGAGAAGGGCCACACAGTCAGTGGAGGCGAATCTAATCCTGTTGATTAACTGTTGCTCATGGAGTTTTTCTGCTCTTTATTAGTTTTGCCAAATTGTTAACAAGCCTCTCCACACGAGGTTCACCTGTTGTGATAACCGAATCAAGAATGAAACAAATGTATGAATCGGAGGGAGGTGATGATGTCAGGGAGGTCCGGACCTCGGTTGTTCTTATTAAAAAATGTTTTTAACTGAGTGATTATTGATTTCTATGCATGCGGCTTGAGGTGATGTCAGTCTGCGGCTCCTTCTCTCGTTCAGTGTGAGGCAGGCAGGTGTGAGTGCATAGGCGTAGATTTCGGGGGGGACGCAGGGGATGTGTCCCCCCCAATATTTAGAAAGATTTTTTTTTAAAAGGTCAAAAAAGAGGTAATGAAAAACATTTCAGGTGGCTCAAAACATTTCTATATCCTTCTGACCTGTAAATACGTTTCCCAATCATTTCAGACACCCCTATAGTGGACCATACCATCTTAACCTTGCCGCACAGTCACAGTGCATGCGCAGGCACGTTACTGTCGCTCACGCTTGGTCAATGGATCAGGTCCGGTCAGGTTAGGAGTCGTGGGTTTATACAGTCTATGGTCGCGGGCGCAGACAGTGACAACAAGACAAAGTAAGAGCAACAGGTTGGTGTTTGCATTAGTGTCCCATTAACTGTATAGAGATCAACTGAAGTGCAATAAACACGGACAATATCCGACCACATTTTTTCCAATTTGACGGTAAAATGAGACCTTCACAGGGTCCGAAATGATCATGTGCAGCAGGAGCAGTCAGAGATATACACGTCTGCTAACCAGCAGGCTGATTATATTAAGTTTACAATATTGTCAAAGCTAAATCAGGAGAAAACTTGTTTTGAGCATTAATAATTCATTCTTCTCTGATGGATTTTTGTTTTTAGTCTGTAATGTTGTAATGCAGGGGGGGTTTAGAGGGGAGCAGGAGGGGGAGTCTGGGAACTACTGCCTACAAATAATACTAAAAACAAAGGCCAGCAAATATATATTTTTTACAATTTCTCAATTTCCTGATCTGATGACATGATCGAATCTGTGACTTAAATTTGTTATTGATTAAACAGAAAGTTATGAACAATACAGTTGAATAATTAGGCTAATAATAATTAATAATAATAATAATAACTTCCTATACTTAGTAAAGACATTTCCGCCATAAATTAATTCAGAAGAAGCACAAATTGTTGCATAAAAATTCACCAGAATGCAGGAAATGAAGTGTTTGACGCTCAAAATTCTCGGGGGGGGAACCCCCAGACCCCCCCCCCCCCAAAAAAAATGTTGAACTACAATGTTGAATCCAAACCTACGCCCTTGTGTGAGTGGGTAACTATGGCAGAGTTTGTAATCCACTTGGTGCCCTAGGGAAGATTTTAGCTGGTGCCCCTTGTATTGCAACCAATCCTACCACCGATCACACTATTCATACACCTAAAGAAAACTGGAATACAGCTTTATGTTTTACAGCTTTTCTTCATTTAAACCTGACATTTATCAGTACGGTCAGTGTCACTCACTTCTGATAACTGGTCTGCCCTCCTCCCCAACACAGAGCAGGTAACGAGCAGCGGTGTTGTGATGCGTCAGGTTGAAGAAAATAGAGCTTTTTTGGATAGGTGATGTAGTTATGTTTTCTTTTGTTGTATTACCAAATAATAGCATGAAAATTACATCAGATAAAACAACATTAAGTGAAAGTTAAGCACATTTTTTCCTTCTTTTTCTTCTTGTTATCTTCAACTTTTCTTTCTCACTCATTTCGGGTGCCAGGACGCCCCCTATGGACGGCCGGCGCCCCTACCGTTTGCCTATACTGCCTATGCCACGGGCCGGCCCTGAACTATGGTTACCGCTCTGTGTGTGTGTGTAAATGAAACATTGACCCCTCTATGGATAAAGATTACAGTCAAACCAAAATGGGTCCCTTCTTCACTGCATGACCATGTGTCAGAATAATCACGTCCTTGATTTTGTTTAAATGATCGTATTTTACTATTCTTACCAGTCATTCAACAAAACTAAAGTAAATCCAGTAATGTCACAGAACTCTCTTTTCAGTACTTTTACAAAGCTACAGCTGTACCAATTCTGCAAGGCTAAAACAATAAATTGTTAACATTAAACTACTTGAGCTTGAATAGCGCTTTTCTAGTCTTCTGACTACACAAAGCACTTTTACACCGCAGGTCACACCTATACGTTCACACATTGATGGCAGAGGTTGCTATGTACAGTGACCATCACAAGTAACTTACCATTCATACAGTACACAGCAGGAGCAGCTTGTCTTAAGTGTCTTGCCCAAGAACACATCCGACATGTGGCTGCAGGAGCTGGGGATCAAACCCCCAAGCCTCCGGTTGAGAGATGACCAACTCTACCACTGAGTCACAGTGGCCAGAGTACAGAAACACAAAAAGTCTTAAAGTCCACATGTCTTCAAATGAATACTTCTCAGTGTGAAATGAACCCAATGAACGCTCAAATAGACTCATGAGTCATAATATTGGACACAATGCTGAATCCTAATTGGTGCATAAAAATGATCAGAATGCAGGGAAAGAAATGTGCATGCATGCTGACGTTAGTTAACATGACCCTTGACCTTATCTACGCCATGAGCCACATCATGGTTGTATGAGTTGAAAGGACATTAGATGTATTTATGACACGGGAAACTCTTTGGTGAAGATAATTACAGGATAGAGAGAGGAGTAAATGTTAACGGTGACATTCACAATGTTGGTCAGAGGAGTATTTAAACAGTTAAAACAGCCTGATTGAAGCTCGACTTGTGGCCTCTGTGTCCAGCATCTTATCTCTCAGTCCAGAAATCTTTCCTATCAGTGTAATTTTTCCAAATTCGCCCACCACCATAGTAAAGTTTTGCACGCTACCTCTAGGACTCCTTGCGCACGTCTGTACCATAGACTGTAAATATGAATGGATGAAGCCTGAGTTACGTCACCCGTCTCTTACTTCAGGGGGCTTTGGAGTCCCATCGATAGCGGCCGCTAGCTGGAAATCCTGTCTCACCCTTACTTTCAGTGAACATAACGACAGGCTGAGAGCTGGAGCTGAGGCGGGTTTTAAGCCTCCTGACAAACAATTACATGGCACCCGCCTGTCGTCAGGTAAGCTAGGCGCCTTATTGTGAATAACACTTGTCCTCATCAGAACAAGACAGATGAGTTATCAAAAAATTCACTCCCCATACAGTGTGTGCTGTAAAAACAGGCTTTTTGAATGGGTGTGTATTTGACTTCTGGTGCTCCTGCTGCCTGCCCCTTGTGGCCAATCAAGGTACTGCAAGATTTTCCACATTGGCTTCATTTTTTAACACCTAAGGTTGCTGCTTGGTCTGAACAAACATCAGTTTTTTTCATATTTTTTGACAGTATGAGTACTGCTGTCCCTTTGTTCCCTATTTCTTATCTACTTTCATATTTATTGTAATGCACCAACGACATCAAATTCATTTTACTGTATGTATAAACCTACTTGGCAATATCCCTCATTTTGATTCTGATCATAATTGAAACAGTGTGATATCTTCAATAAGAAAAAAGATCAGCAGAAATTGCATGTAAAATAAAGAGGTTTGGTTATATAAAGCAAGATTACACTGCACTGCCTTTACTTCTGCTGACTCCTCACCTATTTCCTGTTTTCTGACCTTCAGCTCAGATTGTTGATTTGTAACTAACGTACATAAGATGTTATTTGTGTCGCTGCCTGGGGCAACCAATGGTCTCTGTCCAAACAGCCCGCTGCCTAGCCAACTACTTAAATAAATGGGACAAGAAGAACAAATGAATAAGGAGATGGATGTTCGCTTCTCGGAGACACAGAGGCCTAATTTGAGCTAATAAAGAAGCACATCAAGCGTGACCCCTCGCTGAGAACGGAGGGTCGATGCAGTGTCTGAGAAGCCCATGCAATCTCAAGTCAATTGCTCACAGGCCCAACGATCTCATCAGCTTCTTTTCTCTTTACAGAAAGAAGGCAATCGGTGAGGGAATGAGAAAAAGAGGGGCAGAAGAGGGAGGAGAAAGGTAACTGACGGCTGATGCTTTACAAACAGAAAAGGTCTTTATCATCATTGGCCCTCTCAATGCTCTGTCCCATCAGCTCATCTGGAAAGGAGACACTTAAGAATGAGCTGTTGTTTGTAATACCTTCAATCGATGGATGACCGCTATCACTGTGAGTGTGAGGGGGCTGATGGGAGGAAGAACCGCAGTAGATGAAGCAAATTAGTCTCCAACCCTTCCCCTCTTTGCCTGTCTTCCATTCTCTCTCAGTGGAGTTAGCCCCCTGATCTGTGGGGTGGAGGGTTATGGGTAATCGCCAGAGCACTCCCAGGGCCAGCTGTGATCTGATTTGTGGCAGAGGGCAGCCAATTACAAGCATCGCGTCACTTTGTGCAGGACAGTTGCTGCCTGCAGGGGGAGAGAGGGAGGGAATGAGGGAGGGGGAAAGGGTAGAGAGGGACAAAATGTGTATAAGGACAGAGAGAATGGATGAGGATGCAGAAAGAGGGAGGAGTGGCTGAAAAAAAGAACTTGGAAAGAAAGAAAAAAGTTCAGAGGGAGAGATTTTTCGTGCGATTATGTAAAGAATGCAGCATGAGTTACTGTCTTCTGGTTATCATGACCTGGCACTCACCATGAGGAAATAATACCCACTCACTTTGCACGGGATGGACCTCTATCTGTGGAAAATGATTGGTGGTTTAAAGATGTCATCCGTCATCCCCATAAAGAAAAAAAGGCATCATCTGAACATTAAAGAAATGTGTGTGGTGTGAGCATTCTGAAATCAAATCACTAACAGGACAACTGTTGTTTATTCATGCTCAGATGTTTTGGGCAGACACCCTGCACGCTGACAATGGAGCAAGCAGCTTCAATGAATCATGCATCAACAAACTTTGAACAGGGTTTTCCTGTCTTTGATATTTAAACTTAAAAGAGTTTAAAAGTTACCTCCTACACTTACCCTTTTTGATTTGCATTATTTGATCGGCTTGATTCTGTTTTAATAATGGTGTTGTGCTGAGTGAAGTTTTTATTTTAATTCTGTTCAATCTGAAAAATACAGATTAGTTAGTTCTTCATTCTTTTCAAATGTAGTTTTTAACCAACTCTTCTTTAATCTGGGTTGAACACCATTTTTGAAAAATGTACTATCTTGTCATTACAATGAATCTGCTTCAATAAGAATAACTTTAGACCATCTGTTATCTGCTGGTTACAGCGCCGTCCTTTGCTGGCAGATTACACAGGATCGATGTGCGTAAACAGTCGGCGCAGTGCCAATTCTTGAGCCCGCGGGAAAAATTGACGGGGGGCCCCTACAAACAGTGTTCGTTTGTATGTTATAAAAGTGTCTCTCCCCCATATTTAGGGCTAGACAAGCATGATTCGGTCATATATGAGTGAGTGCTGTCAGATATATCACTTGGGGGGGGGGGGGGGTTCCTACTGTCATTGCAAACGTTGCACATTTTGAGCCACTGCTGTGGTTTAAAGTTTATCAGCTCTTGGGGGCAAAGGGCCCCAAGCAGTTGCCTGCCTTGCCTGTTGACAAGCAGCAAATCTGCGCTGCGCCCCGAACTCCAGAGCTGATCGTGCACTCTCTAGACCATGGGATCCCCTAGGGTAGGGCGCCTGAGATCACAGGAGGGGGGGCCTGCCAGGCTCTGTCTGCTCTAAGGTTGTCAAAATTAGATTTGCACATATTAAATAAAGTCAAGGTAAAACATTACTGGGACATTTATACAAAGGTCTTTTGGGAAGAACAAGTGATAGGATGTTATCAGTGAAAACTATTAAAGTTTATATTGATTTTTGAAAGCAATGCATCATTTTAATTCGTTCGGGGTCTGGGGGCGCTCAGTGTTTCTTAGACACAAGTAGGGGGGCTCCAAGGAAAAAAGGTAGGAAACTACTGCTCAATGATTGTGTTTCCCTTTGCAAGCATGCGTCAAAGATGAACAGAGCAGATAGATCAAGACAGGAAGTCAGACAAGGAAACGCATAGAGCATCGGGCCAATTTCTAAATAAAACACACTATGTAGCCTACAGACTCCAGATCGTACATCCCATCATTTTATCAACATATCATTAAGCCCCAGAAACTGCCTTCTGAATCACTGAAGAAAACTTGAAGGACGGAATGAAATGCTCTTCCTCCTACCTCCGGATTCTTACGAATCCAGCATCTGGCTGTCAAACATAATCGAGTATTTTGCAGCTATTTCCCTCAGGGATCGAAAAGGAAATTAAAAATTCCAAGCTTTTTAAAATTAAATTGAAAAACTGGACTGCATTAAATGGAAGGACAGGTGACTCAAAAATGATTACCAATGGTACGTGCATCTGTCTGATGTGTAAAGGCCAAACATCAGTTATTGCAAGTTAAGATATCTCTGAAACATTCATGGTATTGCAATGCTACCTGTAAATTGTAGGTCTTTATAGGCAACAAGGTAACAGAGAGTGAAAGCGAGCCTCTCTGTTCTGATCCTATAGAGGAGCTCCTGTAGCTAAAAGGTAAATGTTGGCAGTGGTGTGAATGACTCAGAACATGTAGTTCACAGCAGCTTGCTCCTTATGGGGCTGTGTAGCTGATCAGAGGGCGGCCCATGCTTACCCTGCTCCATTGGCAATACGCCTTCCATTGGGTATTGAGCTTCAAAGCTGTGCCATGATGCAGTGGAAGTAGGTGGACTGGTATGATGAATCATGTTTTCTTTTAGCTCCTGTCAGGTAGGTGTGTGTCATTTTACTTGGGAGAGAGTTGGCACCAGGATACCCTTTTGGAAGCAGGCAGATGCAGTGTAATGCTTTAGGTAATGTTCTGCTCTAGACTTTGGGTCCTGACATTCCTGTGGACGTTTCTTTAAAATGTACCACCTACTTAAACAAAAAGAAAAACCATTTCATAGCGACAGAATATGACACGACATGAAAAGGCACGATACAATACGACACGATACAACACGATACCCTTTATTGTTCAGCTTGGAAAATGTCTCTCTAACTCGATTGCTGCACATATTTAGCTGCCTCACCAGTATTAACCAATTAATGCCAATAAACAACAATCAACATGTACAAATAAATGACACCCATCCAGTATATTTATCATTTTGTGTGTTACACATATTGCACATGTTTCACATTGATAAAAAATATGACTAAATAGTCAGACATTCGTTTTTTAAAGGGGACATTGAAAATCCACTTTTACAGTGTTTTTGAACATTTATTTGGGTAACCTGAGTGTCTAACAACCCACAAAATTTGAAATAAATCCATCCAGTCCTTTGTTTGTGGTCTGCATAAGTCTTACCACACAGAGAAAAGTGCTCCGTTTAAAATTTTCTCAGTTTGTGACATCACAAGCTGGATTCTGGTAAAAAAAATACCCTCCCCTCCCCTGGTATCTCCACCCATGGACTCCACCTCCAGCCTAGAGCAAAACTTTTGCACAGGTCTGCCATTTTTATTCTCGCTACAGAGTAGTGATGTCTACCGGGAAAACTCAGGGGGGGCTCATTGCATTTAAAGAGACACACACACCAAAAGGAGCGCTCTGAGAGAGCTGGTTTATACAGGGTCACAAACCTCCTCTGGTGCTTGATTCATGTTGTATTTTGACCAAAGCACAGCACAGACGTTTCATTGAGACCACAGGAGACTGTTTGAAAAGCTGGAAAAGGGGGATAATATGTCCCCTTTAAATGCAAATAACAGTCTCATGTGTTTTGTTTTAGAGACTCAAAAATGACTTCGTCTTGTGACTGTATTGAAATATTATTTTGTGTAAATGCATCAAAGCCTCTCCAGATAACCTGAAAAGTTAAAACATGATTCATGACAAACCCCCCTTAAGATTACCATAACCACACCATTTGCCATCAGGCTTATTAGCCATGTGGGAACCATATAGCTCCTTTCAAAGAGCCATTCCTCCCAACACAAGAGAATAGTTGTGTGATGGTATCAGAAAAACAAGTATGAGGTACACATTTTTTACGGCTAATACAGAACAAGTTTATTTCTGTCGCTTTAAATATGTCAGCAAACATTTCAAAAGATATCACCATCTCATAACCTTTGACCTCATCGGAAATGAGGGGCCGCATTGTAAAATGCTCTGGCCCAGATTCCCATTTCCCCCCATTAGGTTCATTTCCTCTCCACACTTCCTTCATTAGCGCCCCATGTTAAGCTCTGCAGAATTGCTAATAAGTTAATTGAGGGCTTCTTAAGACTTTGTAGGTGACATTGAGAGGGAGATTGGCTTCACTATGTGTGGGAACGAGCTTTGCATAATATTTAATGGCCACTCATTCTCCACATCGTGTAGCTGTGTGTGGACGCCTGGGCTTATACCGTCTCACACACACACATCCACACACAGATATAAAATCACACACAGCAGCACACGAACAGTTTCCAGCTATGAGTGTGATGTCAGCATTAATTAAACACATTGTCTCCCACTAGGGAAGAAGCTCAGTGTGTGTATGTGGGGTATGTGTGATCAGTCACCTTCTGTCTCGAGGGCTGAGCAGAGAGTTTAAGTATGAAATCGACTATTCCAGGATTATGGCTATCTTCACACACACACTCATACTTACTGCAATATTAAGGCATTTGTCTGTTTTTACAAAGTGAGTGCAAGTGTGTTGGTAGATGATGGGTGCAGTGCATGCAGGAAGTCAGCAAGAAGGAATCTGGCAGAGGCTGTATTAGGTCTTCCCAGGTGGAAGGCACTGGAAGGAATAAAAAAAACACATAAGCAAATGAGTCGAAGGGAAAATCACAAAAAGGTCACACGATGAATCACTGACTAGAGTTGAGCCAACTGAACAACATATAAGAGAGGAAATAATCAGGTAGCATGGAAGAGTTCAACCAGGGTTCTTAAGCAGCCACTGATGAGGATGAAATAAGGAGCAGGTGTGTGTGTACCGGGAGCTCCAGCACCGGGAAGCCACGCCCAGACCCTGAAAACACAAGGGAGACACCACAACAGCAGCACAGGGGGAAAAAAACAACCAAATAAAATATTTCAGAACCACTACACCAACTGGCTACAGATGGTTGTCAGAGTGTCAGACTATGAAAGGGAAGTCTTGTAAGGATATTCTTGAGTTTCTGTTTTGCTCTGGTTATGAGGTTCTGTCTTTGTTTCTGCAGGACAGCTTGATTAGCTTGCAGTCGGATGTGAAGTTGGCAAACAACAGATCAACCTTGAACAACCTTTGCGTCCACTTGATAAGGTCCACTTACCTCCAGAAGCCCTTATCTCATTCACGTGTTCACTGCATTGGAGAAACTGAGCAGAGATAACGCAGAATGGTTTGGGTTTGAAAGCTTTTGAGATGTAACAATAAAGTGTTATATGTAAAAAAAAAAAAAAAGGGTATTTAATTTGTAATGTCCACTAGCAATACACAAATCTGGGTACTTGTAATTTGTGCAAGGATTGTAGATTAAGAGAGGTTTAGTTTTGCATTTCCCTGTCTGACTTCCTGTCCAGGTTGTATTATTGTGTCCAGCTTGACGCGTGCTCTGTCGAAAATAGACTCGCAGCGTAGTTGAAACAGAGTGTAGTGGCGCTGCTGGCACACATCGGAGACAGACCTAGGCGCTTGCTGTGGAAAAAGGAGCATTGACTAGGAGGCAGCAAACGCAAACGCAACGTAGTACGTGGCGTTGACTGACCGCGACGCACATGGAGTAAGTGGATATTGGCACTCACACAGCTGTATAGAAACTGCACGTTTTGAACTTTGCAGAATGCAACGGAAATCATAATGCACAGCGACACTTTTTCCATCTGGTAGACCCACTAAAACAGACTTAATCTAATTAACTGAGGCGATTTATATTACAGAATTTTAATTTTTAAGGTTTTTAAACACAACATATTTGACATTCTTATATTAAAAAAACAAACATTAGTAAATAAAGTTAACTGGTATTTTTATTTCAGCAGCTGCCAGCCCTTTGGACTCACTCACTGTTTACAATATCAGTGAGCTACATTCAGCTGCAACAGCAGTCAGTGACTCTGTTTTTGCTGCGTCTGCAGTTTCAAAGCTTTTTAAAAAATAAGAATAGAAAGAAAGCCTCAACGCTTTATTAGTCTCCGCCCACCCATCATTAGCAGCTGTCTTTATAAGGGGCTCAACAATCACCTGGAATGCTACACCCATCACCTCTGCTTCAAAGGTCGACTTCCACTTGTTTTTTTATTATAAAATGATTGTAGTCTGATTGACTTTTGTTTTCCCAATATCTCTATACAGTTTAACGTGTGACAGCTACATATGAATGCCCTGAAACAAACAAAAAGAAAGACTGTAGAAAGAAAAAAAACCCTCCACTTGGTTTGACCCAGTGATGTCAGCGGTGACATCACCAATACCTTCATTAGCAGGAAATGCAATGCCAGCACCTGCCTGTCAGAAGTCCTGCATGATGGTTCTGAAGAAAGAAACACACAAAGGTAAGAGTAAACACGTGTAGGAAAAAAACGAGCTTATGCCTGCAGCTGATGTTTGCTTTGATTTATTCACGAGCTTTGATATGAACTGTGACACATGCTTACATGCAAACAAACCAGGGAAAGTAAGTGATGCATTTTCACAACAGCAATGGTAAACTTTTGGGAAAACAAATGAATGTTAAAGGTAATTTGGTGTTCTGTGTAAAATTAACACAAGGGTCACACACGTTGCCCAATTGTTCTACACCATACTGTAAAAGGGGAATGAACAGATATAGTTTGAATGTCTCTTAATGTAGCCTAATGTGTGAAGCAGATTTTCTATAAGTCCCAAATGGAGGGGTTTGTTGTTCTGCATGCAGAGTAATTAAAAAGCTTGGTAACTGTAACTGGTTGGCTTAGGCTGTGAGCGTCTTCTGCAGAAATTGTTACTGTGAGGACAGAAAATAGGAGCTGCAGGTTTGTGTTTTGTCTCAACTCTAAAAAAAAAAATCTTCACTGAATTTTCTGCACCACATGATTTTCGCTCTATGTTTCAGTGCACAATAACTGTCTCCTGTTCTTCATTTAAGAGGGACAAAAGTTATCTTGATGTAGCTCTTTCTTTCTTATCTGCACAATCATCACTTTATATTGCAAGAAGTAAAAGCATGTAAACAGTTCCTGAGGTTCATCATTATGTCTCAGTGTAATGAAACATAGGGCATATAGGTGTTTATATGGCAGGAGTGCTGGTAACTCCTTGAATCAAGTTTAAATGCAGAAATGGGATGGAAAGCTAAATGGCGAGCTGGGTGAAGCCTCCCATTCATGTTCTCTGATGTTCTCCCCCTTGCTTTTCAGTTCCTTTCCAGTATTGCAGCAGTTCTGGTGTTTTTTATTTCAACAGTAATATGTTTTTTAAAGAAATTAGTTTGAATGTGGCCTAGAAGCAGCTTCTTTTTTTTTAAACTTAAAAACACCTGTGTGCATACAAATATCTCATCGGCTGTCATCTTTTTCTTTGCACTTGTGAGAGCATCACCTGTAAACGGAGGCGGGTCGAGACTTTTTTGACTGGGGCACTGACTTGTGCAGGGATGGCTTGCAGTATGTGCAAATATGAACGAATAGCATTTATTAACCCTTTCTATCTCTGGCCACCCTCTGGTTCCGCCCCTGCCTGTAACTCTGACCCTGTACCCTTACCATTGTTATATTAATGCCGTACTCTATTCATACGTAGTGATAATTGTGACAGGGTTACCTTTGAGAACTTTAAGTTTCATGCTATGACTGCTGAGGTGTAACACGTGCTTGCTTGGTGTGCTGCTGGTATCTGCTAAAGTAAAATGCTGTTTCTGATTGATGTTGCATGTAAATTGCAAGTGCGTTATATTAATTCTGTAGACATTTAAAGAAGAAATCCAACATTTTTGTCGTAAATTCATTTATTTTGTAGAAGAATGCTGCTGCTACTTTTTCTTTCATTAGTCCTGACACTACTACTTAAAGCTCCCGTGAAGAGTTTGTAGCTGTTTTTTAACAAACTACAAATACAGTTCACAAAGGGAGTGAGGCGTGCTTGTCGATGTGTCATCTATTGGGTGAGTGTGTGATGTGTGCTGCACGTTGTCTGGTGTGAGACTATAATACACCTGGGAGACTGGCCAAGTCGTTCCAGTTGTGGCTGAACTCCGGCCACCAGCGACCTGTAGGGAAACAACAAACCGACAGAAAGGACATTGCACAAAAGGCAGGCCCTGCTGGTGGGAGGGCCGCCTCGCCCTGTCCTTCAGTTGTTGCCACTTCAGTCCCATCAACAGAACCCTCTTTCCCATATGGATCCATCTGCTGCTCAGCAAAGTAACATGACATGCATGAGCACGCCCACACTAGTTTTAGAAGTCTGGGTGGTGTAAAATGGCCTGATTTGATTGGTGGAGACTTCACACAGGAAAGCAGCATTATTATGCCTGTTAGTTCTTTGAAGGGGAAACTGCATTTTAAAGGGTTAAATTGCATTCAGATAACAATTATGAATAACTAAAAGTACAAGTAAGGAACGTCTATACTCTCCTCCTCCTTTAGGGAGGAGCAGCTGCTCAAGTGGGTTGGCCCATTCCCATAAGGCCCACCCGTAACGCTGCAGCTGACGTAGCTCCCATGTAGCAATCACTCTGCAATAGAGGCAGAAGAAGCAGGAGAGTGCGCTTAGATTGACGGCTGGATTGATCTCCTCACAGGTGGTCGAGTGTGGGCGGTTCCTGGCAGAGTTCCTGTGTTCAGTGTGTGTCTACCCTGAGGTCAGACTTCCTCAGAGTCCTTGATAATACATCATTAAACAGCTTGGAGTCATCCTTACAGCAGCAGTTATATTTCCTATAAGCAGAGCAGTAGTCAGTTTATCTGCATGTCAGACTGTATGAATGATAGAATGATTCTTCTTTGAGTTTTTCTGCAAAACGTCAATACTTTTTCATTTCATACATTAAGTACTGCGTGTATTTGCCCACTTCTATATTTCCAGGAGAGTAGAGTTCAATGCAGGACTTTTCCTCGATCTATCATCATTTGTAGCAAATAAACGGCGAGATAAATTCATTCACAACTTGTCTTCTATATTAAAAACATTTCTACTGTTGCTATCATGGATGCATCTCCAGCTCAGATATCACAGCAGTCATTTCAAGCGATAAAACCCAATTTGTGTGAATTTGTTCAAGCTGGAAATGAAGCTCATTGCACTCGAGGTCTTGTTAAACCCCTGAGTGAGAGAGGGAACATGAATTGGAAAATGCTTTTGAAATACAGAATGGTTGCTCCATTTCGCTAAATGAAAATGTGAAAGCCTTGCAAATCAAATCACAACTCCGGCGAAATCACTTCAGTGCTGCGTTACAATTCCTTCTCTCCAGGAAATGTATCGCCGGAGTGTGGCGGTTTATTTTATCCTGCAGCAACATATATCTCCCAACAAGGGGAACTGCATGTGTTCATGAGGTGAAAATTCATGTGCAGGGAGCTCCGTTGGAGAGCTTTGTGATGAAGAAAGAGCACACAATGCAGGATTAGCAATTCCACGCACAGCTGGAATGACTGTTGTGAATGATACCTGCTGCACATACAGTGATTTTGTTAAGTGAATCTCTGCTTTCTCCTGCAGGACCAATCTCTGCTGGTCTGTCATGCTGGACAAGTAGTTATTGAGCAAAAGATTGAAAGTGAGAAAGAAAAGATTGGGTGAAAAGGAAAAAGAGGGAGGGGGAGTGGGACAGCAAGGGCAGAGCATGAATGAGAGGAGAATGAAATGACAGAGAGGGCAAACGAGTGAGAGAAAGGAGCTGCAGAGCTAATAGGAAGCACACGGAGAGATGGATTTGACTGAATAAACGAGAAACGAGAGGACTGACAGAGACAGCAGAGCAAAAGTGAGTGAGTGAGTGCCCTGGGAGGCAAAAGATGTGTAGGAAGAAGAGGAGAGGACAGCGCGGCGCTCCTGCTTGCTATTCCAGGTGTCATCTTTTCCAGTCGCTGCTGATTAGCGCCTGAACATATCTCCTGAGGAGAAAATTAAATATTGATCTATTTTTCTCTCTTCATTCTAACCCATCATTCTTTTTCTTTTTTTTTTCCTCCGCTCCTCTTTTTTTTATTCTGAGAAGACCACTACTGATGGAATTTAAAATGTGACTGGTCAGGGCTAAGCTGTGGTAGTGAGCTTTCACGTATAACAAGAAAACTCGGCAGATTCAGCACATTTCCTTTGTATGTACAATAAGAATGCAAAACCCTGAACAAAGATGTAGTAACCCATTTTTGACATGTCAGCATATTTTTTGCAGCTTCAGATTTTAAATCAAATGTTTTTAAGTGTGGAGCTCATCTGATCATTAAAAAAGAGAGATGGACATTTGGGTAAACTATTCTTGTTTGCATTCTTGCTGAGAGTCACTCGTGAAGATCTTTACAACTCTAAGTTCCTACACTTAGTATGTTAATTAAAGGGATACTTCACCCGTTGAAACATGAATCTGTATTGACATTGGGTCATATATGTAGTAAAAATGTGAAATAAATTTTGAAATTGGTGCCTTCTTGACCGAGAAAAGGCAAAAAGTGTCTTCTTGCCTTTTCTCGGCAAAGACAACAACTCCCAGAATGCACAGCATCGCAGGACACTCCCGCTGAAGTAGAGGTGCATTCATGTGGTATCGGAAAAATGAGATTCCGAGTTGTAAAATGCACATGAACATCAAATGCACATCAACTTTTTGCTTAAATATAACTTGACTATAAGATTTCTCCGAGTTGGGAAGTCGGAAGAACGACTTCCCAACTCGGAAACTTGGACCACCCGAGCAGCACCTGAATGCAGCATTACTCGCGGACATTTACATCAATAATACAGCCTTTTCCACAACTGATTCAGAGATTTCTTCCAGAAGGAATTGGCATCTTGGAAATTCCTGGAAGAAAACAGACTATATGTCTGTTACCATAGGCAAACAGTGACAGCACCGACAACACAAGTCTGCCCCGGCTCCTTCTTCCTTGTCACAGCTGCGGACCTAGCCAGCTAGGCTAGCTAGCCTGCCTGTCGGCACCAGCAGCCAGCTCGCCGCTATATTGCGGCTCATAGAAAGAGCCACGAACATCCGATTCGAGCACAAGACCTTCAAAATCCCCTTCAGTCATATCAGTTTGAAGTTGAAACATATGTTTTTCGCCATTCTCGGTCCATATCAGGTTAATCCGTAGAGACACCCAGCTTGAGCCGGCTCAGGCTCACTGTACAGCCCCTGTCTGTCTGCAGAAGCCGCCTGGGAGATATTGCAGCTCGTAGAAAAAGCCACGAACATCCGATTCGAGCACAAGACCTTCAAAATCCCCTTCATCCATATCAGTTTGAAGTTGAAACATACTTTTTTCGCCATTCTCGGTTGTTATTAGCTTTCTCCATAGAGTCTGGTAGCATAGCTTCCAAGCAAGATGGCGGATGTTAAGTTTCGATTCTGGCAGTGAAGCCCCGCCCACTGATCTGTGATAGGTCTGTAGCTTCAGTGGTCGAAAACATGAGGAATTAGCAATGTAGTTTCACCCCTGCTAACCACAACAGCCGCAAGTGACGCAATATGACGATTTTTGCGTCTATTGCGGAGGCATCTCAGAAAAGAAAATACAGATTTTTCCCGTCTCAGGGGGAAATGAGGGCTGGATGCAAGACCATTCAATAAAAACACAAGTTTACTACTGATACAAAGCTTAATGCAAATGGGTGAAGTATCCCTTTAAACCATCAGCTGGGTAGCCTAGCTTAGCATAAAGACTGGAAAGAGGTGGGAAATGCTTTTCCCAGCTCTGTGCTGAGGTATCAAGGTCTACCCGAGCACCTTTAATTCTTAAGAAAAAACTCTGTGTTGACTAGCAGTCCCTGGGAGACGCCCACTGGTGACAAAACAGACTGACAGTGACCCCTGAATTACCATTGAGCCTGAGGGACGAGCAGAGACTGCTCAGAGGAGCTTAGTGATCTTAAAAAGGGTGTGTCCATAGAGTGACATATAGTAATATATTTATGTTGTTTAAGGTGGCTGTGGATCATTGGTAGAGTCAGGCGTTTTCTGATCAGGAGGTTGGGGTTCAATACAAACTCCTGCAGTCACATGTGGAAGTGTCCTTGAGCAAGAAAAATGTGTTAAATTAAAGGCAGCTGTAAACAGGTGAGTCTTCAACTTCGATTTGAAAGAGTTGAGAGTTTCAGCTGACCTCCAGTTCCAGATAATACGGAGCATAGAAACTGAACGCTGCTTCTCAGTGTTTGGTTCTGGACAGAAAGCAGACCTGTCCCAGATGACTTCAGAGGTCTGGATGGTTTAATCAGAAGGTCACTAATGTAACCATTCAGCGCTTTATAAACCAGCAGCAGTATTTTAAAATCTATTCTCTGACAGACTGGGAGCCAGGGTAAAGACCTCAGAACTGGACTGATGTGATCCATTTTCTTGGTCTTGTTGAGGACTCTAGCAGCAGCGTTCTGGATCAGCTGCAAGTTAATGGGACTGAATGGGATTATTTAGTAATGATGGGCACTTTTATATTTTTTTAGAGGATGCTATACCCTCTGCGATGAGTGTATGAATATGGTGTGAAAGGGGGAATGTCACATGTAGTGTAAAAGCACTCTGAGTGGTGAGAAGACTGGTAAGCTCTGTGAGGACGGTCCATTTACCATTTTGTCATTTAAAACCCAAAGTAGAACCAGAGGAGGGAGGTGTGGGTTGATATGCTGATTTTTTTTAGGGTCAATCCTTAAAACCTGGCTGCAGTGGTCAGCACATGCTGCAGACTTGACTGAATGACCCCCGTATCCAGGGAGTTACAGTAGTGAAGGTGAGAGGTAATAAAAGTACAGCTCACTTTTTCAAAGTCTTGAAAGGTTAAAATCAGCTTCACTTTAGCCAAGGCTCACAGTTGGACGAGACAGCCAGAGTTTATCAGCAAATCAATTTGAAGGAAGACTCAAAAATCACTAAATATTTTTCGGTAGGGTTTTAAGGGCTAAGGCATTGTAGCGGGAAATCTATTTGTGTGAGATATTTTAGTCATCCACAAAGCAGTGAAATGAGATGCTGTATTTCCAAATAATGAATTATTTAATCACAACAATCAAAATAATCAAAGAAACTGTGAGTAAGTAGTAACAGGAGACTAATGCTACTCTAAATTTAGTGTATGTGTGGAAATACTTCTGGCCACCATAAGTCCCTCAGGGCCACCACGGTCAGAAAAAGTCTGAACACACCACTGCTGAAAACGACAGATGCTTGTGATAATTCTGTCCTTTACCAAATAGTTGATTAAATAAAAATCACTGAGTACAGCTTTGAAATTGCAATATGGAACAGCACACCTTTCTTTCTACAACCTTTTCTGTATCTCTTCTGTCGGGGGTTAAATTGTACATGAAGGAGTGAGAGATCTTGTTTATTAGGTGTTGTATAAATGCAAGAAAGGTTAATGATGACATGTTTTATCAGGATCAATAAGTGCAAAAGGAGGTCTGTGATAAGACTTTCCCACTGCTATTGATTACTTGTAGAAGTACACTGAGAAGGACATAATAAGAACATACGACCAGAAGGTGTTTCACATAAAACAGTCATAATAATAAACTATTAATATCCTTCACGCCCTCGGCAGCCTGCTCCCCTCTGAGGTGGTATCATAAATCCTCCAACTCCACCTGAGTCCTCTGGGTGGCATAAAAAGAACAGCCATGTGAAACATCTCCTTCATACCCCCGACGCTCGTCCCTCCTCTCCTCCTCCTCCTCCCCCCCCGTGTCCCGCTCTTCTCTGCGGCGCGCAGGCTTTCAGTGTGACGGCCTCAGCCGTGAGGGCCCAGAGTGGTTGTGACAGGCCGGGATAGCAGCCGTTCCCCGCTGTCTGAGAGGATTAGCTCTCCTTGTTCAGGATGACTGGGGATGCCTCCTGGCCCCCCATACCTGGACTTTATAGGTTCTTCTCCAGATTACAGGTAGATTAGGCTTTCTATCACTAATGATTTTGTGCAACATAGTGAAAAAATGTAGACGATACAGTGATGATGCTGAATATTTGTTCTTTACAAATTGTGTGTTACAATTAAACAACATTTAAATATATGTATTTTGTAGTTACTTTGCCACATACTATATGATAAAAAATTAATAAAACCTAAATAAAAAAATGCCACAATCCACCAAAAGGTGATTTATTTACCTGCTTAAACTGAAATAATGTACAATGTGAAATGGTAGCATCATTTTTGACAGATCTATCAAGCAGCTTGAATGGCTGCTATCAAGCACCAGTAATGGTGTAGTTTATTTTGGTTTTATCACCTGTAACACAGTCGAGCTCATGGTAACACTGGAGGGTGATCTGACCCCTACCACGTTGGTTTGAGTTCTTAGCTTCTTTAAACCTCGCTTTGAGACTCTTAACATTTGTTGACACTGCAGTCGAGTTCTTCTGTGGCCACGTTCTGCACACACCACTCGCTCAGTGTTGCCAAGTCCACTTATTATAAGCGACTTTGGGCTTGTTTTTCTGTTAGGTCGCTTAGGTTCCTTGGAGAACCCCTCCTATTTCTCTCTTATAAAGCGAAACACAACAGTTTGTCTTTTGGGCTCATTTCCATAGACCTAGACTTTTTCTTGTGCGGAAGTGTCACCCCAAATACTTAAAAGGCCTTTCACCTCACTGTCCCTTCACTGACTATATACCTCTATAGCAGATGTCCTCCAAGGATACACTTGATCTGTGCTGTATTTATGTGTACAATGTCGTACATTCTTCTTTTAAATCTAAGGTTAAAATGTGCACACATTTTTACATGTCAGATTTGTACTGAGACTTTATAAAGCACTGAGTTTTGCTCATGTATCAAAAACTGTGTCAGAGAAGTGATGTTGCTATTTCAAAGCACTAGAAGTATAAGAAAAATGACTCACCTTGTCGTACTTTTTTATTCACAAAGATGGCTTGATACAGTTAGTGTACTGTGCTTAGGACCTAAGCGGTGAAGGAGGTTGATGTATTGTTGCCTGTTTATTGCTGCTATTAGTCTGCCATTACTGTTTATTTATGTTGCCTACTGCTCAAGTCGCAGTTAGAAGCGTCCCGTAGAGAATAAAGTGTCTCAAATTAAATTGCCTTGAATTAATCTTTCTGAGATCCCCTGTACAATTTCCAAATATTACATTGCCTTGCATGATGTCTTTTCCTTCTTGGTATTATTACACACTTTTTGAGTGTAGTAATGAGATTTATTCATCAGCGCCTCATTAGCTGTGTCGGTGGTTCAAGTTAACACCTGTGAACGTAACAAAATATTATCTGTTGCAATTTTAATGAAGCGAGTAAGAAAAACACCAAAGTTCTGCTGCTAGTAGCATCAGCAAGCTCAGGTGGGGACTCAGAGCTGCACGTGGTGATGTTTAAACACGGCCTCTCAGGCTACACGAAGGCATAGCGGAATAACAATGTTAATGAGTGGAGTGTTAGTCTTCGGTGCACATTAGAAAATATGTGTGATTATGAATACATTTTATGGAGTTTTTCCTGCAGTATGAATGGCTAGACATGCAGAGGAAAGACGGTGTGAGTGCTGCATTCTCCTGTTTGCCTCTTTCAGCCATGAAGACTTATTGTCCCTGACATGGTAACTGTAAAGCAGGCACTTGCAAACCAATTCCCCCTTTTTCCCTGATCGACCTCTCTTTTCCACACTGGTGAACAATCGCTATGAGGGGGGGTAAAAGCCTGACCTTTGGTTTTATAGACCATTTGCAATATGGAAAAAAAATGTCACAGTGAGATTCCACTAACTGCCACGGGTATTGAAGAAAAATCCAAATGCCCAAAGAATCACCGGCTGCAAAAGGCCTTTGTATCGCTTGTGTGAGTTGTATTGGGTTTGGGCACCTTTATCCAGCTGTTCAATTTGAACTTTCACGCACCATAAATAGCCATCAAGCGGACATTGTAAACTGGTGAGATTGAGGAAAAGACAGCTCTTGCATTAAAAGGACGACCCCAGAACAGATGGGATGCTGTGCTCTGCTGACAAAGCCCAAGGCCTTAGACCAGACTCCATCATGATGACCAGTCCAGCGTGCGATTCCACCAGAGAAACGGCGAGTAAATCTGAACTGGCTCCCATCCAAACATCCAATTATTCAGCGTCAGGGAAAGCCTCTCCTCTTCCCTGCCTGACTTTATTTGAAAAATCTGAACAGGCCAAACAGGAGATGTGCTTTCATTTCCAGAGGCAGCCGAGAGCCAAGAATGAACGCCATTTTAATGAGCTTTTCCAATGAGGTGCCACCTGTTTTATACAGATAATTGGATGATTGGCCACCCTTAAACAACCCCTGCTTGGCAAGCAATACTTCTTTCTTCCTTTTTTTTCTTCTACCCAGAATGCATACTCCACCACACTTATAACTCACAATAAACAGTTAATCGAGAAAGCATATTGTGATTGACTAGACTCAACGGATGAAGAAAGAACTGAGAGGTTTCGTCAGACAAACTATTCAACCTTGATGTGCTGACATTAGTCTTGCTTGTAAACCTTGCCAGTTTTTGCACACAGCTCAGCTTGACTTTAATCTCTGTTCAGAGATGTTGCGTGGGATGGGACTTTGGTAGGAATGTAACTATACACTGAACTCGGGGCATTTCCACAGCTATGGTTCGTGTATTCTGATAAACCACCTTTTCACATTGTTTCATAATTGCTTCAAGTTTGCTCTGTGTTCACACAGGTGGTGCTTCCGAATTGCAAAGTGCCTACACAATCTGACAGTAGACAGTCCCTTCTATCTAACCAGAAGGGACAGCAGGTTGGATACACATTGAAGCATCCCAAACCTGGTTGGCATGTCACCTGTTTTTCCACCTGTTATTTACAATATCCCTTTTTTTTCATCCAGTGGTGTCGCCCCCTCATGGCCTGTAGAAGAATTTAGTTTGGGGATTTTTTGCTTTGGCTTCCCTTTTGAATCCACATCCTATGTCCACTTTTATATACAGTGTATGCTTGAAAAAACAGGTAGTGGTTGCTATGGTTGTGATGGAGCTGTAAATGTGTGCTGTTGTATCTACCTACCTTACTCCTTTTCCTAATGGCACCATTCTGTACTTGTTCTCAATTAGACCCAATTTAGACGTGGCGCAGTCCACTAATGGCTTTAACAATAACCCTACATTTTTCGGTGTAATTATAAATCCATTTTCTGCAGAGCATACACGGGACTCCCTGTTGAGACAATTCACATGATAATATCCATTTCAGAGAGCTCTATTCAACAACAAAGACTATGAGGAACATGATCATTTGATCATTTTAAACTGCGGGTATATATACAGCCATACTTGGATAATAGGCAAGGCAAGGCAAGTTTATTTGTATAGCGCTTTTCATACACAAGGCAGACTCAAAGTGCTTCACATCATAACATGTCATACAATAAAGTGAAATAAAATGCAAGAATTAAAAGACAATTAAAAAAACAGAGAATAAAAACATATTAACAATAGAAATTTTGGATTGGAATTTTTTTTTGAATTTTGGAGGACTTTCCTTGGCATTTTTACTACTTTCAGACCCCATACTTGTGTTTGAAAGACTCGCGTGAGATTTTCCCTGAATCCTGTAAACGTCTTTGCAGGATGCGTATTTTTATGGTTGTACGCCAAACCAGACAATCCAATATTTAGGATTGAAATCCAGTACTTAGGATTTCCGTAAGATTAAGGCTTAAATCTTACTTCAGATACAGTAAATGCCAAGTTCAGTATTAAAATAGAAAATTTAAAAATCACTGAAATTATTAAATCTGAAAATATGTTCTAGTAAAAACAATTCAAATAAAATTATAAATATAAAAAGAATTAAAAGTTACAGTGCAGAGTGAGAGATTAAAATCTTATTAAAATTGTTTGGTTAAAAGTGCAATGTAGGTAAAATTTAGCAGAAGGCTAAGGTGAACATAAAAGTTTTCAGTCTGGTTTTAAAAGTGGTCAGAGTTGGGGCAAGTCTTAAATCTTCAGGAAGTTTATTCCAGCTGTTTGTTGCATAGTAACTAAATGATGCTTTCCCATGATTTGTATTTACTCTGGGAATCACTAACAGATTGGTGTCAGAAGATCTTAGTGATCTTGAAGGCTTATGTAGTGGAAGCAAATCAGTGATATACTTTGGCCCTAAACCATGTAGTGATTTATATGTGAGCAGTGGGATTTTGAAATTAATTCTCTGACATACAGGGAGCCAATGTAAGGATTTAAGAATTGGTGTAATGTGTTCACATTTTGTGGTCTTTGTTAGAACTCTAGCAGCAGCGTTCTGAACAAGCTGGAGCTGCCTTACAGTTTTTTTTTGGAAGACCTGCAAGGAGACCATTACAATAGTCTAGCCTACTAGTTATAAAGGCATGTACAAGTGTTTCTAAGTCTTGAGCTGACATGAGCCCTCTAAGTCGTGCTACATTTTTGAGGTGATAGCAGGCCGATTTTGTTACTGATTTGATGTGACTCTCCAAATGTAAATCTGAATTCATAATGACCCCCAGATTTCTGGCTTTATTTGATGTTTTCAGGGACAGAGAGTGAAGGTGTTGGGTTACTTTAAACCTTTCTTTTTTAGCACCAAATACAATGATCTCAGTTTTGTCTTCATTTAGTTGTAGGAAATTTTGACACATCCAGTCTTTGATTTGCTCAATGCACTGGCACAGAAGATCTATGGGGCGATAGTCGTTTGGTGAGAGCGCTACATAGATTTGGGTGTCATCAGCATAGCAATGGTGGTCAATTTTATTATTTTGCATGATTTGTCCTAGTGGAAGCATGTAGATGTTGAATAAAGTCGGCCCTAAGATCGAACCTTGGGGGACTCCACACGTTACGTCGGTTGGTTCTGATACAAAGTCACCAATGGAAACAAAATAGTTCCTGTCTTGTAGATATGACCTGAACCAGCTTAAGACTGTGCCTGAGAGCCCCACCCAGTTTTCCAACCTGTCCAAAGTATTGAGTGGTCGACAGTGTCAAATGCAGCACTGAGGTCTAATAGCATTAATATTGAAGTTTTGCCAGAGTCTGTGTTAAGACGGATGTCATTTACAACTTTAATAAGGGCCGTCTCGGTGCTATGAAGAGGTCGAAATCCTGACTGGAAGTTGTCGTGGAAGCCAGTTGAAGCCAGGAAGTGATTTAGTTGTTGTAGGACAACTTTCTCAATTATTTTACTTATGAAAGGTAGATTTGAAATTGGTCTGTAGTTGTTGATAATAGAGGCATCTAGGCTCCACTTTTTTAGGAGAGGTTTAATAACTGCAGTTTTGAAGGCTTTTGGGAAATGGCCTGACTGAATAGAGTTATTAACTATTTGCAATACGTCTGTTGCTAGGCAGTCAAAAACATTCTTAAAGAAGTTGGTAGGTAGAGCATCAAGACAGCAGGTGGATGGTTTTAGATTTGTCACCGTTTCCACTAGAGTTTGAGAGTCTATAACATTAAAGCTTGTCATCATTGCTGTGTTACTTTTGCCTAAATAGGGTGGTGATCCAACATTTTTGTTTGAGATATTGATGGCGCGTCTGATGCCTTCAATTTTATCAGTATAAAAGAACGCAAACTCATTGCATTTCTGTGTGGAATGGAGTTCAGGTGGTATTTGTGTTGGGGGGTTGGTCAGTCTGTCAACAGTTGCAAATAGGGTTTTTGCCTTATTAGTGTTGTTGTTAATGATATTGGAGAAGAATGTTTCTCTAGCACTTTTTAAGTCTAAATTGTAGCCCCGGAGGCTCTCTTTATAGATGTCATGGTGAATATGAAGTTTTGTATTCCGCCAGATTCGTTCAGCCTTCCTGCACTCTCTTCTCTGGGCTGTTACAACAGCAGCTTTTCTCCAGGGTGCCTTTTGCTTACTAGAACTGGTTTTAACCGTAACAGGTGCAATGTCATCTATAACATTCAAAATTTTGGAATTAAAGTTGTTCACAAGATTATCAGCATGACATGGGATTAGAGGTGGTAACGAGGAGATAGCATTGTTAAAGAGTACATTAGTATGTTCAGTGATGTACCGTTTTTTGACAGTATTTGATTTTGTTTGTGTGTCAGGAATGAAAGAAATATTAAAGAAAACACAAAAGTGGTCAGACAATGAAGGATCAGTCACAAAAACATCAGAAACATTGAGACCTTTTGTGATAATCAGGTCCAGGGTGTGTCCCTTACAATGAGTAGCCTCTTTCACATGTTGAGACAGTTCAAATGTGTCTAAAATAGTCAAAAGTTCTTTTGCACCCTTGTCATTCAAATCGTCAGTATGAAAATTAAAGTCACCAGTTATAACTAGACAGTCAAAGTCGGTGGAGATGCTAGACAATAATTCAGTAAAATCATCGAAAAAATGTGCAGAATATTTAGGTGGCCTGTAAATAATTAACAGGAGAACCTTTCAATACAACACAAAGGTATTCGAATGATGGAAAATCACCAAGTGACATCTGTTTCCCCTGAAATATATTTTTAAATATAGCAGCAACCCCTCCACCTCTTTTTCCAGTTCTACATACATCAATAAAGTTATAGTTGGGGGGTGCTGTCTCAATCAGAATGCTTGCACTGTTATTTTGTTCTAGCCATGTTTCAGTTAAAAACATAAAATCAAGTTTAGAAGTGGTAATAAAATCATTGACTAAAAACGATTTGTTATTAAGAGACCTAACATTAAGCAGAGCCATCCTGATGGTGTTATTCACAGGATTTGGGGTTGACTTTGAGCTGGAGAGAATAGGAATGAGATTTGTTAGATTAGCAGTGTGTCTAAGTTTCACAATGTTTACTCTCTTGGTAGTCACAACAGGAATGCAGAAGGTGCCATGTTTTGACGTAGGCGACCTTGGGTCCAGCTGATAATGTGGTCTACTGCTGAACCCTTTTCTGTCTCAGTAATATTCAATAGTCTCCCCATGGATGCAAATACAGCAAAATGCTACTTCCTTCTATTTCTCTGAGTAATGATTGATTGAAGTACATTTTTACTCGAATGCACAAGTTTATGTACAAGTGAATGTATTCTGTATTAACCTGTCTCCTGAGTTACATGTAATACAAATGCCAGAAATAAAAACTGTAGATTTTTTTTAACTCTTTTTGCCCCTGTATACAAGTTTAAAATGTCTGAATAAGCACAAATCAAAGACAAAGTCTGAGTCATTTGAGATTTCATGACTGAATGCATTAACGTTATTTAGAATTGCATGGAAAAACATACGGACCAGATGACTACCTATCTTTTTGTATTCAATTGTTGAGTCATTTTTATTTCTCTATTACATAAAAATGGACCTGCAAGTAATAAATGCAAAGCACTCTGCAGGTTGGTCGCGGAGCCTTTTTCAGTGGGTCGCAAATGGACGTCCAAACTGCACGATTTTTCAGTAAATAAATCTGATTGGTCGTAAAAAATATCAGAAATGTGAGTGGAGATGGTGGTGGGTGCTGAGGCTAGACAAGTTGTTAGGCTATAATGATTGGTCCATGGGAACTTATTTCTTTGTTCCATGCAAACGTTCATGCAGGATTGAAAAAGCATTAGTTGCCCAATCACAGTTTTGGGGCGGAGCCATGGTTGGCGAATATGAATAAAGTATAATGTAAAGAACCAATAGTACAAATTTGACTTTTTTTCCAGTGTAGTCAACTTTAGGTCAAATGCCTCACTATTTTTCTAAATATGCCGACTCAAAAGTAAATTTTGGAGCCTCACTGGAATATTTCCTATTGAACTTCAACATGCAGAAATCAGAGCTGTTTGTGATGCTGGTGTGTGTGGGAAAACGTCTCTCCATCTTTCTGTATATCATTTCTATATAATTAAGTCAGTGGTTTCCAATCTTTTTTTGTCCGGCCCCCCTTTGGCAGTTGAATATATTTTTCTCTCACAACATTGTCCATGCTTCAATGGCAGTGCAAAATGGTGTGCCTTGTTTTTTTGTAGCCTTGCTGTGCCCCCACCCCTGTCACAACCTCGGCCTCCGCATAGGGGCCACGGACCCCACTTTGGGAATCACTGAGGGATGTTGTAGTTTTTAATAGAGAACTTTAGCTAAAATAACTTGCACATTTGTCAAAGGTGCCATGGGATTGTCAAGGTAATAAATCTGAAAGATATATGAGGAAAGAGTCAGGTTTAGCAGAGAAGAAGTAAGAGAGTTTCTGTATTATTGGACTCGCTGTTCAATCACAGAGAAAAAAAATAGCTTTATCATACAAAGGCAATCAATCTGGAACCCGTTGTCTTAAATTTGAGAATTTCTGAGCTTCTGGTGTAGCAAGCAGCTAGTGATATAGTATTTAGGGCCAAGACTTCCTTATCCATGTGTTGCCATGGTTTACATTGAGACTAGCAAATGAGAAACAAGAATGGTGTTGATTTGTGACATCTAACAATTGATTGTGAGCATGCTGATGTCCGTTTAAAGTGTTTGATTAAAAGATCAATTCTGGCTGCTGAAACACTGAAGAATAATTGAACTCGACCACAAACAGAATCCTTCCAGTACCCCATTGTGTCGTTTGCCAACTGATAATTGGGTTTTTATGCAGAATCTGTGAATAGAGGCAATGAACTGGTATTTGTTTGTGCTGGACCCACAAGTAAGTACTGTTTGCTGTTACCATAAACAAGATATAGTTTCTCATACCGTATATTGTGTACCCAAGTGGTACAAAATATGTAATGCCGGTTCTAGTAATGGATTAACCTCATCCAGATGCTGAGTTTAGTGTAGCTACCAGTGCTGTACAGCTTGACACACCAGAGTGAGGTAAAGACGAGGCTAAATTAAAAAACATGGCGGGAGAAGTCCCCCATTAGACGTTTAATGTCTAGTGTCAATTCTTATAGGACGAAGACATGTAGACAACTATTACGGCTTTCACACTTGCAGAAAACTCCTGATATTTCCAGGAGGAGCTGTTCAGTATGTGTGAACACAATCAGCCACATTTTTCACTCACACTCCAACCGGTGTTTCTCCTGCCAGATCCAGAGTGGGCTGATGTGAGAACCCAGCAGGATATTAAAAATTCAAACCTGTTAAAGATGGAAATCATTAGAATAGCTTCTCCTTCTTTTATCTTTGTTGGAGTGTTTGTATTGTTAATAATAATCTTTTCATATGTTGTAGTTTCTGTATATTCATTGTGTTGAACTTCAGTGGTAGGAGCCGACAGCAAAGGTTCGCAGGGGCGGGAAGCATTTCCATGGTAATGGTGGGCTCCACCAATCAGAGACGTCACTGTGACACTTTAGGACAGTGCTAGTTCTCTTCCCCAGGATTGGAAATAAATCGTCTTTTTCCTGAAAACGAGGTTGATGTCATACAAAATTGCGTCTTCTACAGGATCATATACCATCGTTTCACACTCGGGTAGCTCGTGGTAAGTCTACCTTGGATGGTAATGACACGATGGCTGATAATCAAATCCACTATGTAGAAAATGAATCGGATTTTAAGTTACAGATCCACACTGTTGAGCTCTGTATAGAAATGATGTGTAAGGAGTGCACGGATCACGCACTGAGTTGCAGAAAAAGAGAAAGTCTTTTTTGTTTGTGTGTACTTGTGTACTCATCGAGGTGTTTACTCAAGTGTGAGTTTGTGTGCGTGTGTGAAATGTTTGAACCTGTGCATTTAGGAGGGGGGAGGCGGGGGGCAGATTTAGTTGGGTAATTGAGTGCTTAATCCCATCAAAGACTGCTTCATGCAGTCCGCTTCTCCCATAATCTGCCCGTAATTACACACTCCCAGCATCAGACGCACACAAAATTGTGCTTGTACACATGTTTGGAAACACAAACACACACACACACGCCGCTTCTTTTAGTCCTGAAACAGTTCATTTTAAGGTTATTGAAGATGTTTTGTCCCCATGGTAACGGAAACATATCAATTTTTTGTGAGCACTTTTACAACACAAGTGTCTTTAAAAAAAACACATTCATAAAAAGTTTCATTATGACTCATGGAGACAACATTTCTAAAGCTTATATATTTACTTGAGCTCTTTTGTCATGAAACCAGTGTATGACCTCTGGATTTTATATCTGAAAAAACATACAATGGATAATGGAGATGATTTTTTTTCTCATTTACCTGCAAATGTATGCATCAAAGCACTCTGAGCAGATTATCTCCGCTGTAGGTGACCCTGTGCGTGAAGTTTGTATTCCATTGATGACAATGTCTGCATATTCTCTACCTGTGTTTAATGATGTATTGCAATTAATATGATTTATTTTCACTCACCCGATACGACTTTGTCACACTCACACTGCAGAGAGAAATCCATTGGTGTCCTTATTTGGTTTCAGGTTGTCCACAGAGACACGAAACCATCCGTCTGTCACAGTTTGATGCATTATGCTACACAGAGTGCGATACACACTCTTAACCTGTGGGTCAGCGCAGTGAATCCTACTGCTGACACATCTCTGATCAAGCTACAAAATGGCTCTAAAAGGATCGTTGTCCCACATAAATCCTAAATAGCCCAGGTTTAGGCCAAGGTAGAGGAACAATTGTCTTTTTTGTTGTCTTAGGCTAGGGAAGCTAAAGATGCTAGTAAATAATATGCTAAATACTGACACTTTTGTTCCTGAATACTCCCATCTGTCTGTCCCAGGGAGGGGAAATAGACGCTGTAAGAGGGGAGAGAAAGGGTGATGAACCAGCAGCGCAGCAGTTTAGAAATGCAGGCGTGTGTCTAGAGGCAGCATGGTTGAAATGCTATAGTGTTTCAGGAAAATTTGGATGGAAAGGGTAAGTGTGAAAACGCCCTCTCTCTCTGCAACCTTAACTACCATTACAGTGACCTGATGGCAGCATTGACAGAAAAACATGACTTTGTAGAAATAATCGCTTTTATCTCTGATAGTCTTGTTTGCTTTTGTCAGTCATATAAAGGCATAGGTTTTCATTTCTGTCATATTTCATAACCAGCTAAAAACTCATCACAGCAGCTTTAAGTAAATACATGAGCTGTGATTTGTTTAGCTATGCTGGCTATAGCCTTTTGCTCAATGAATGGCAATCACTTGATTTCTTTAGTCTGCACTTATTAGGGATAGGCGTTTACTGTCTGAATACTCGAGTGGACACAGACCTCTCTTTGTTCTGCTATGTTTCCTGCAGTGTGTTGGTTGTCAATACTGTGTGTCTGTACTGTAGGACAACTGTCTTTAAATCCCAGTTCTGACTCAAATGACAAGTTGTGGTAACATGTGACTCTGTTACTGCAGACACGTGGACAGCTCTCTCTACAGACACTCTGCTGTTCCGCACAATTCTGCGGCACTTGAATAATAACGTCAACACGTACTCGTACCCCTTGTATTCTCAACAACTATTGGTAGATTACTACCTTTAGCTTCATCTTGAATATTGCCTTTTTGCTGAAAGTCTTCACATCTTAGTATTTTATGGATTGTAATTAAATTGGATTAAGGCATCCATGGAGAAATATCTTTGGTCATGGCTGCTTTTAAGACTACATAAATAAATATGCAAGTCTCAATTGCTTCACTGCTATTTAGCTGATGTGAGCATGCTAACAAACCCTGTCAAACATCCCAACATTAACATTGTTGTTTTGAGCGTGTTCGCCAGCTTCTCTGGTATTGAGGTTATAGCACCTCTGCTGTTATGTTAACCCTGTGCTCCAACTTATTTGTTATAGCTCCAGGAAATAACGCAGCTGCCTTAACACATGTATGTACTCTTCACACAATGTGCATACACTTAACATTGCACCTTGAATATTGATGCATACATCAGTCCATTCTGTTGTGCACTTGTATGTACTTTCTCTCGATACATCACCCACTGCGTCGAGGATTAGGGGTCAGAATAGCTAAAACAGCAGACTAGCCGGTGTGCTGCAAACTGCTTTTAGTTGTTAGAGGAAATCCTGGTATTTTGGTCAAACTGTAATTACAATACGTGTAATGGGATGAAGTAACACTTGCTGTGGTATAGACTTGATGGTATAGAAGTAAGGGTATTTGAACCGTTTCTTTGTATAGACTCACAGAGAGGCTTACAGGGCGGGTATTGCCTCATGGAGAAGCTATCAGGGTGGCATATTCTTGGTGTTGCTATGAATGAAGTCATCTCAGAAAAATGTGAACCGTAGGCTGTTAATAATAATGGATGAAGCCTGAGTGATGTCACCCATTGGTTTCTGAAGAGCTGTTTTGGAAGCCTATACATGGAAGTTGCCAAATTGGAAATGCTGACTCTGTCAAACTTTAAAGGCAGGGTAGGTAATTTCCTTCAGGTACACTTTTTAAGATTTTGGTTGAAACTGTCTTTAGGTCCTGACAGAAATTAATAATTCATGTGCTCTGAAAAAGAAACGAAGAAAATCCGTCATCTGTAGCAGTTGTAAACTCGTAAAAACTTCGACCAATGTCTGCACTCGGTTCGAGTTTTATGAACCAATCATTCCACCCTGTCTCTCTGCTTGGATGCATGCACGAGCCCACACTCAAAGCATGAGCTGAAATCTGCTTCTGGACCAATGGCGCTAGTGCATGTAAGTGAGGGGTGTGGCTTTTGAGGGAGCACAGAGGGGAGGGGGTGGGTGAAGACGGAGCACGGAGAGAATGCTATTTTCAAAATCATGCTAGTTTTCGAAAATAACCTACCCTAGCTTTAAGTCATCTAATGACAGGCAAAGAGCTGGAGCTGAGGCGGACCATGAATCTCCTGACAAACCGCTACAATGCATATTTTTTTCCAAGGCTTTGGGTTATACAGCTAGTTTGAAGTACCAGGATATGGATGTGACATACTGTTTGTAAATGAGCAAGTATGATTGACTTCTTTTCTTGTATAGTGCATGTTATGAAGTCCACTTGAATTGCAGTTGACAGTTGCATACACTGTTGTTAGTCGAGGCCTGTAACGGTTGTGGAATGACATCAATTATTATTCCACATCTTGAAAAGAAAAGGCGTGCAAAAACTTCTCTTCGATATTTCAGCAATTTGTAATGACGCTTTGGCATTTCTACTAAGCAACGCATTGAAAATGTGCCTTTAAACCGGTGGAACTTAACTTCACTAATGTAGATAAATGGGACAGAAGCTGGACACAGGGCCAAAACTACAAGACAGAAAAAAGGCTGAGCGACAAAAGGCCTTTTCATTAAAAACACCCATCTATCTCATCAACCACTCACGGAGTAACACTCGCTCTGTCAAACGATGGACGTGGGCCAACATGCACAGTGGAGAGGTTGACCCCTTGTCTTACCCAGGTGTCTATCAGCTGTGACAGAGGGGGAGCTGGGGGAGGAGGGGAGAGGAACAGAGTGGGAGGAGGAAGAGGAGGAGAAGAGGGGAGGGAGGCAACAGACTGCCAGATCTCTGTGTGGCAGCGCAGCGTGGCCTCTGGCTCTGTCACCACCGCCGCCGCCGCTGCTGCTTCTGCTTCTGTCAAATGACGACAGGACGGAGAAAAACAAGGGAGGGTCGGGTTAGGGAGGACATTGCTACTAAAATAACACATTAAAGTGAAAATGCTGTCACTTTGCACATGTTTTTTTCTTAATCGAAAGTGAAAATCCACAGAAAATGTAAGCAGGTACACTCCTTTAACTTATTAAAGCACACAAAAGTACACCTTGATTCACAAATGTCCTCACAGCTAATTTACCAAACTTAACGAGAAAGAAAGTCTGATGAAGGTCATCTAACGGTTTTATTTATTAAATCGCCCTCTAATGTCAGCAGTCTTTTTCTTTTTTTCCCCAAGTATGCTTAACTGCCATATCTCGAACACTGAATTAGTTAAACAAGGCGGCTGTTCTTTTGATGTGATTTTCAGCTGTTGGAGCTCCCATGACCATAGAGCACCCGACGGGCCTGTTTACTGCACTATGTAACTTTAGCAGCTGGTAGAGGTCATGTTATGAGAAGTGCAAACAGCTTTACAGCACTAGTTCACACACCAGCCTTTAACTACAAACCAGTCAGTTAGCCTGTTTCAGTACTGTGTGATACAATGGCTGAGGCTAAGAGGACGAGGACGGTGACAGATGAAGCTAAGAACAGAAAAAGAGAAAGTGACGGAGCAAGAAGCCGGACTAGAGTAAATATTGGACAGGCTTTTACACGTTGGCAAGAGCTTTGCGAAACAGTCCAGCACCGAGCTGGCTATGTTGCTGTCAGACAGTTGCAGACGAGAAAATTGCCCAGCAAATAGGTTTTATGATCTATCTCACCGCTAATGGGAAAGCAACAATCCAACGACAGAGTGAACGTGACTGCAGATATTATTCAAAACAGATTACAATGTAACGTAACGTTAGGCTGTATCATTATCTTTGTCATCAAGTTTAGCAGCTTTACCGGATAAAGAAATTCATCTAACCCAAGTTATTACTCAGGTTTGCATACAGTAAACACGGTGCTTTGGCTTCTCAGGTCTTTGCCTGCTCGCCACCTGCTGCTTGTCAACAAATGTACATTGTTAATGAGTGCAGCACTGTTTGTTTTTCGACGGTGAACCTTCAATCAGACACCATATTCCTACAAATTGTTGCTTTGAAGAAGAAATAAGCAATTTTTTGTTGCAATAAAATCCCATTTTATTAGAAGAATGTATTTAAGTGCGCCTTAGTTTAACAGTCATTGAATTGTGTTATTGTCTAGAGATCCTATGTCCCGTCTACAACTGACCAGAAAACAAATAATTCAACAGTGAGACATCTGGGGTGGCCAATCAAATATCTGTAGGGCCCATTCCACCCCAGGCCAACCCTCGGAAAAGCCCCTGCTTGACATTCCAAATTTGTTATACAATATAGGACAAGTGAACAAATGAAGTAGAGAGTTATAACGAGGTATATTTCCACTGTGTCTGACACAAACAAGAGTGAAAGAACAGGAAGTGAGCAAGCCAGTGTGGAATATAACTCTGGGTTAGGGCTGCAGTCTGACTTTTTTTACTTAACATCCACCACCTTTAGGAATGTCATTGAATCGAGTTAGATGATACAAGTACGTCTATTTCTTAAACTGGATGAAACTTAAATTCTGATTCTATTAGTGAACTTTCACAACTTCAGCTCAGAGGTATTTACATTTCCCTTAAAATTGAGAGCATTTGATTCCTGGGTGATAAACAAACCTCCAGACACAGTGAGTAAACATCAGCTTCCTGTAGATTATAAAGCAGTAGTTTCCAGCTTTTTCAACCACACCAGTGAGGAGAACTCTGTACTGTCCTGCCAGGCTTTCTGCTGTGAGAGCCACTGGGTGCCCTCTCCTCCCTCACCCCTCACTGCTGTACTCTTTAATTCTCAGGCTGTACTCGATCTGTCTCTCCGTCTGTCTCTGCCTCTGGCCATGGAAGCCAAATGTCAGAATGAGTCTCCCTCTTCTGCCTCTGGTTTATTTGATGCCTTTCTTGTTCGTTTTGAGTTAACTGACAAAATAGTTTCGGGCGTAAAAATCTGTCCAAGATCTGGGAGACACAGTTGAACACGTAGAGAAACATACTGCAAACTTGTAAGACGAAACGCTTTAGAGCTTCATACATGGGCATTGACACCTTTTAAAAGAAATATCAGTGAACTGAAGGAGATGCAAGAATAACTAAGATGGAACATAATGTAATCACAACACCATGACAGAGGGAAATAGGCAGCTTCAAGGTCACATATTATCATCCTTTTCAACAAGTTTAAATAATTCTCAGATGTCCCCAAATCATGTCTGTGAAGTTTCTTGTTCTAAATCCACTCTGATCCTGTATTTGATCATGCCTATAAACCCCTCTATTTCAGCCCTGCTCAGAACAGGCTGTTTCTGTGTCTGTAGCTTTAAATGTAAATGAGCTGTGTCTGACCACGCCCCTCTCTGGAAGGGCTTGGGTGGCTCGGGCTTTCTCGCTCCATGCCTTATTGTTTACGGTGAGAAGGCAGACTCAGAGGGCAGAACAAACACCTAGCTGTGGGAGTGTCACCCACCTGGGGGAGGGGTTACTGCCCTTTGTGATGTCATGGAGGGAAAATCTCCAAACGGCCTGTTTGAGCACAAATTTTCTGAAAAGTGGAGCAGGCAAAAGACGGACTTTTCTCATGATTTGGGAAGTTCTCAGTTGACACCGGAGGGCCGTTGTATGGTCTTCTATGGAAGCATATTTTAAATTCAAGGACTAGAGACGTAACTTTAACCCTTTGAACTTGTATACTTATGTCAGCCATGCTGTCCTTTTGCAAAACCAAAGCCAACAAAGTGAGTGGAGTATGACATTAAACATTATCATTGACAAGTCTTAATTTATTTAAACTCGAAAATCATACCAGATTGTTAGTGTATGTACATACAGTATATTCATTCATTTTGGTAATTGTGTGTTTATATATCATTTTCAATCTGTCTACCATGTAAGAGCCTTCTTCTTTTAGGTCTGTTTAGATGTAACAGTATGTAAGCCTCTCAGCAGCAGATCTATATCTGGATAGGAGCCAAGTGAGCTTGAAAGGAAACAAGGTTTGCCAAGACAGAAATGTATATGTCTGACATTTACAAGTAAGGGTAATGACGTCTGTCTAGCCTTTTAGAAGTGTACCCATATAGAAAGGACTGCGTGGGCTGTACCTGCTAACAGAATATAAGCAAGCGTGTTAACATGAAAAGTTTGTCAGACATTGTTGCTGTTCTGTCTGACCTCAGCCGAATAGATCTAAGATCTGTCTGTATTAAGATTTCAATGACTGCTAAGGCAGAAAAATGCCCCCCCACCTTCCCTCCTCCCCAATTGAATCTTCAACTCACACGTCAGAACTTTAAATGCCTCCCACACACGTAGTCGCACTTGTGACGTTTACTTCATTGTTATTCCAATTAGCTGTATTCACACTTGGTTAGTTAGCGGTGTGTCTGTAAAGTGTTCCATCTGCTTGTTTATCACAGCTTTCAGGGGTCCTAAAGTTAGACAGGAACGAGTCGAGCTTTCAAACAGCCCTACTGTTGTTTGGTTCGTGTTGTAACTGCTCTGACAGAGGTTATATGGATAGAAAGGCGTTTATTACAGACGTTGTGAGAGCTGGAGATGATATCTTAGCTTTTATTGTCTTCTGTAGGAGCTGCAGCTGCTGTAGAAGATGTGAATGTTTCCATGGTTCCACATGAGGTGACTTTTAAAAGAAAGACAACACTTGATGTTCAATGAGGATTTCTTGCACACTCTGTTTCTTATTCTGAGGAAAAAACTATCTGCAGTTGATCCTGCAGTGAGACTGAAAGAGATAACTTCATTCTTGGTTTTTAATACAATCCCACAGTCCAACATCCTTACACATTTTCACATGAAATACACAAACTGCACGCACCAACATACCGGCTACCTTGTGATTAGCACAGAAATGAAAATCAACTGGCTTAATTAAATCACCTAATCACAATAACACTGATTAATACAGACATACCTACCCACCTCATCTGTCTGCATGCCACAGATTGACAATTTATTCAGCAAAACAGATGTTAATGCAACCTGATTGGACTGTCAGATTTAGAAGCATTTGGGGAATGTGAAGTCATATTATTTTAAAAGTGTACTGACGAGGAGGGAATGGTTTTTCTTTTTCCAGTTGTTGGTTTTATAGACGAAGACATTTTCTGAGTTATTTTTTTTTTATGACAGGTGTTATACAAAGTTAAAGGAGCAATATGTAAGATATGTACTGACAACTTCTCTGACAACAATGCAGCAGCCAGTAAGTCCTCCTAAGTTTAGATTCTTGTCCTGAATATTCTGGATTTGTTTGGACTGCAGAAGGCGGTTTTAAGGCACCCTGCACACGGCCGTTTTGCCACTTGCCCCTCGGTTTGCTAGGCAAACGGTGAACCAACAGGTGTTGCAGCGATGGAAGCGGGCAAGAGAACTGGTTCAGATAGAAGTGATTGTACCCGACCTAAAAAGCCTCTGCATGTTTCTAATAAGCTCCACGAGCAGAAACGTGCTCAAACTAGGATTAATATTGGAGATGCTTTTGAAAAATGGAGAGAGGTTAGAACGCAGAAGGGTTTACAGACCGATGCAGAGCTGGCTAAACACTGAAGCTTCTGGGGACTCTAGGAAGGGCAGGGGAGACAACTCTCTCCAATGTTCTGAATTTGGACTGCAGTTTAAGGAGCCTTTCCAGTCTTCTGCTTTTGGCTGTTTGGCTAAAAACTCTATTGACTACTACTTCTTTGACTTTCGAAATGATAAATTATAACAATGTGATAGCGCCACATTCTCAGGAAAAGAAGCAAAAAGTTTATCCTGAGGAAATATACTCCACTTGTGCTGCTTTATGCTTTCGCTCCTGGCCTTTCCTGCCAAGTTGCCAAAACATTGTGAAGCAGCAGAGCAGGGCTTTGCAGTAAACTTTGGGTTTGAGTCAGTCTGATGAAGGAAAGCACAAAAGCACAGTTATATACAACTTTTAATCCTCTACGACTGTTTCAGAGGGGAAGTTTTAGAGAGTACTACTGGGTAACAAACTTGAAGCAATACACCAGCACTGCATGTTTCTAATAATCTCCACGAGCAGAAACGTGCTCAAACTAGGATCAATATTGGAAATGCTTTTGAAAAATGGAGAGAGGTTAGAACGCAGAAAGGTTTACAGACCGATGCAGAGTTGGCTAAACACTGAAGCTTAATTGTCCGCGACAAGGCAACCTGCATGCACATCGACGAAGAAGAAATCAGAGGTGTGGACTCGAGTGACATCACTTGGACTGGAGTCAGACTCGAGTCACAGATTTGATGACTTTGGACTTTAACACCAATGACCTGTGACTTCACTTGGACTTGAGCCTAATGACTCGAAAATACTCGAGGTATTAATGTGTTACTTTAGGGCCCTATGATTTCCGCGATGTGGAAGACACGGACAATCACAGAGTTTGACAATGAAAATATAATCAACTATAAAAGGCAGAATATCGTGGGATTTCCCTCAACATGGGTGTAATTCATTTAAAAAAAATCTAGGTTTGTCAAACCAAGTGATTTTATAATAAATATGATGAGATATAAGCGTGTTTCGTGTTCCTGCAGCTTCTTGCTGCTGCTCCTCTGCTGTCTGCATGTTGCAGAGGCAAGCTGAGGCAGCCTTCACGTGCAGCTGTAAGTTTTAACGCAACTGAAACAGTTCTTGATCCATACGGACCAAATCTTTATGGTCTGAAATGCATGTGATCCGATTAAACAGTCTTTTTGACTTTTCTCCGATCACTCTTACCGTGTCTCTCTCACCATGTCTTCTGCATTCATCAACAGTCAGTAACTGAACGTTAGTAACGTTATCTCACAGCCTGCTGTAGTCTGTGAACCTCTCAACATAGACTGTTAAAAAGGGGGAGCAGGGATATATTTTATAATTTCTCAATTGTTTGATCTAAAAAAAATGATCCAAATCCGTATTCTGATGCAGTGGAACACATCGTTAAACACAGAATTTAGGAGAAAAATTAAAGTTTTTTTCTTTTAAGAAGTAGGCTAAATTAAATAATTCAAATGGCAATCATGATTTGTGTAAATGTAACAGATTATAACTCTGTAAAAATGGCATCTTATTTGGTGAAGAGAGCTAATGACATGTTCAAAGGTTCGAAATTCAAATTTTAGGACTTTTGACTCGACTCGAGACTTGCCCGTCATTACTTGGGACTTGAGATCAAAGACTTGAGACTTTGAAACAATGACTTTGTCCCACCTCTGGAAGAAATTCATCAATATCAGCTTCTAACCTTCTGAGCTCCTTTTCCATGAGATGCTTTGTCCACGGTCCAACAAGCAACTTGGGAATTGTTTGAACGAAAATACCCCTCCCCTCATATTGGCAAAATAAACATTACCTGATTCAGAATATACTGCTCATCTGTCTCTGGTACTCACAATTAACAGAAATGTAGTTGTTCACAAAGTTAGCTGCTAGCTTGTGACCATGGTGGAGACCAAAATGAAGCTAAAAGGATACTGAATATTACACCTTAATTAATCTTGGTACCAATTTCAAATTTATATTTTTGTCACAGTATATCTGGAGCGTGTTGGATGTGCAATTCTACAACCGATCCCTTATAATGATCCCAATACTATAAATATGTCCGTGTTAAAGTTCCTGCTCTAAGTTAAGGGAGTTTATTCCACGGTGGTACTAATACTTCAACAAGTCAAATTCAGTACTTCTTTTTCCATCCGCAGCTGCATGTTTGCTGACAGCTCCTTATCATAACCCCTAACATAACAGCGTGCATCTGTGTATGCAGCTGACTGGAAAGGCCAGGAGAGCTGCAGCTTTGAGCCTGCAGCTATAATTGAAATGCTTTCGGAGCCACAGGAAATGTAAAACACATCATTTTTGTGTGTGCCAGAGGAACTTTTCCTAGAGCAACTGTAAAAGCTTTTCTGAACCAGAGTCAGAGTTTGAATAACTATCATGTTCAACAGAGAGAGAGTGACAGACAGAGAGAGAGAGAGAGAGAGATCCTGACCTCAGCTGATCCTGAAGCTCCGCCCTCACACACCAGGGCTTCAGGACACACCCCAAACAATCTGGCCCAACCAAATCATCTCAAAACAAAAAGGAAATCACCAAATCACAAAGTAAATTAGAATTCTATTTGACCCTAAACAGAGAGTACAAACTGGCAGAGTACCTGAGCACGGTGAGGGATGTGAAATTAAGGAAAACGATGATGATGTACAGACTGAGTGGACACAGTCTGGCCATAGAAACAGGCCGTCACAGGCCAAACTGGTTACCCTGAGAGACCAGGCTGTGTTTACTCTGCACATCAAGGACAAGTTGAGACAGAATCTCACTTCCTCCTGTAGTGTAACAGATCTAAAGATTTAAGAGAGGCTTTCTTTGATCACATTAATGCTATATATCCTGAGTTTAGAAATCTCCCCAATCCTCAGAAGCTGCCCTATCTATGTGGGGAGAAAAGTATGTGTGCAGTACAAGCTGCTATATATGTTTATGATTGCCACACATTAACACAGACTACATTGAATGTTTCTTACTCGGTGGCCTAACGGCACGCAAGCGTTACATGTCGCGTTCTGTCGCGCAGAGACGGACGCTCGCTGTCCACACTGCATGCGTTAAATATTGAATTCTATGCTCTGTAAATTTCAGTATCCCCTCTTGAAAAGAGAATAACATCTAGTGCTTTTGTACTGAAGGTGGACAAACGGATGTGCGGTGTTGCACAAACATTTCAATCACGGATGTGGATATTATCAATGCACTGTTATCTCCCCTTTGTAAGATGAGCTTCCAATCTTTGTTGAGTGAGAAAAGTGAGTGTCAGTACCATGTAGAGCCCCCTCCTTCCCCGTTCTGTCTGTTGACGCGAGCGACAGAGAGGAAAATAGAAACAGGGCGTTGGAGTAAAAACAACGCACTGCATAGCACTGTGCATGTGGTAGACGGCATTGCAACGTCTACAACATGAAGATGTTTGTTGCATGTCCTCTGATGTTTGTCAGGAACGTCTATGGAGCCATGGAAAGACAAACTGATCTTTACATTAAAGATCAGAAGGAATCTGTAATCGGAGCCCTGGATCTGTAAAAACGTACAACTAATCGGTCAATGGCCAGGGTACAAAGTAATGAGCCGGTTCACTGACGCATTGCTTCCTATCACTGTGTTTAGCATCTTTAATCTCGCGAGACTCTGGTTGGTTATGGATTGTCCCTCCTGTCCCCTTTCACTATCCTCTTTACTTTAAACCCTTGAAAACGTCATGAGGTTAAGGAAAGATGTTAGGAGACTTCATAAAGGACTAAGGGAATGGCTCCTGCGTTGCTCTGAGAATCCTGCCGCATTTCCACTATAGGCTATGTAATTATACGACAGCGGAGGTTAATGACGTGGATCACCTTTGTAAAACTCAATTTTTCCGAAAATGAACTACTAGAAGCGCATCTAAAAAAAATTTCCCATGTGCCTTCTTGATTCCCCAAAGACGGTCGGATGCTTGAGCCGCTTTAAATTTTGCGGCCGCATGGAACTGTGGGACGGCATTATCTCATCAGTAATATCTGCTGAAGCTAATGGGGATCCAAATAAACAAAAAAACAAAATCTCATTTCCTTTTGTAAAAGATGGTCCAGTGTTTCCTATGCTAAAGGAGGTTATAAAGGAAGCACTGACACACCTTTCCTTAGCTTTTAGAGAATTCGAACGGCTCTTATCATGGCTGCCATTTAGATACTTCCGGGTCATTTCACTCAGTTAGGAACCTTCCTAAGCATAAAAGACAATTCGAATGCACCCTCTGGAACTGAGCTTACTGTACCTCTCATGAGAGGAATGTTAGCTTTGGTGGCTCGCCAGTTAGCTCACAAGGAGAAAACAACAATGTCTGAAATCTCCACAGCGATTTACAGTTCTCCCCCTTGGCAATCAAGTCATGTAGACTCAATATGAAGAACTTTCCAAGGGTAAGAGACTATAATAGGCCCGTTCTCTTGTCTATTGTCTAACGAGATAATCAAGATTAAACGATTACTGTGCCCCATGCCTCGGTGCGCTCGTTTCGTCACGTGTGGTAAAGTGTTTGTATATCTTTGCCGCGAGACAAGCGAACATCACCACTACCTAGTAGTTAATTGAATCGAATGGTCTCGTAACGAAGCGATTAAGACCCCTACTAGAGTTGCATCTAGATCATAATACTACTACATTCAGGGTCAGTCACTGTTGGGATTGAGAATGTGTTGAATTAATATGTATAATAATGAGGTTCTCTTTAACACAGTCATTAAAGATGTGTTGAAATGTGGTACAGAAAGTGTCTTTATACTTCCAGAGAATAAATGAGTTCTTTAGTGCTTACTGTTAAATGGAAACGCTGGCTCTAGCCATAGCTGCAGTGAAAAAGGATCCCAGCCAGAGCTCCACAGGGTGCTTTTGTGTCCTGTCTACTGTGGCAGCACACGCGCCACAGTCCGGCGTGTGTTTGCGCACATGCATGTGTTTGTCTGCCTGTCCGTCCCTGTTTCCAGTGTTTTGGCAGAGGTACCTCTATTACACTGTGACTGTTCATCAAAGCCCTGCTCCCAGGCAACCTTGTCGCCTGGCAACACGAGTGAGGTTCACCAAGGGGAGACTTCAACCAGGCTCAAAGGGAGCGAAAACAGAAGGAAAAAGAAAGGGCACGACATATTAGCTTCACCTCTACCTTTTTCTCCCTCTGTTTTTTTTCTCCTTAGCTCTGCAGTTTCTTGTTTTTTTTTCTAACTTTACTTTCTTTTACTACTTAAATATTGCAAATCTAAACCTATGGCTTTGCAGGGGGAAAAAAGCTTGCTATTCAAGTCTGAAACTCCAAAGCAGGCAGGAAAGGTGACATTTTGCTGTGTCTTTCTGCTCAGTATCACTCTGCCAATTGTTAAACTTGGCTCCGTTAGCTAGATATAGAAGTACATGCACACTCTCCCTCCATCACCCTCCACCACATGCGCGTGCACCAATTCTGGAGGCTCACTGATCGAATGTGAAATGCGTCTTCATTTTAGAGCTGCTACACCGTAGAGCTGCAATTACCCACTGATGCCTGCTTACCGCCAGGCAATCAACACTCCATTAGCCCCTCCACACTCAGCCCCTCAGACACACATACGCCCTGACACCCCCAAACACACACACACATAGGCAGGCAGACACTTGTACGCACAAATGCACACTCCCATCGCTTTCCTCCCAGCGACTGCGATTCTAGAAGGGTGAGACGCAAATCATTACTGACTGCTGCGGCTGTTTTTTCCCCCTTTTTCTGTTGATCTTCCCTGTTTTTCTGTCTCTTCCAGCTATTTTTTTTTCTCCGTCCTTAAAATTGTGCTGCTTCCCTGGCTTCTGCATCCTAAAGGAACATTGACTCTTTCCTATTTTGAACATATTCTAGCAGAGGAAACAGATCATGTAATTCTTTGCCTGAGGTACAGTAGAGAGTAAATGTGTTATTCATGGCCAAAGGCATTTCTATCATGTTAAGTGGAAAATCTGCCGCGGAGAGGTGACTGGGATGCAGGTGGAACGGAAATGAATGCACACACACACACACACACACACACACACACACACACACACACACACACACACACACACACACACAGAAAAACTTGTTTATGAATCAGTGCAGAGCAGCACACACACATACAGTACAAACACACACTTTCCAAAATAGTCAGATAAATGTGTAAATCTGCGTTTCCTGGTTAAAATAGTAAGCGTCTGCAGGGAACAGTGTTGTGCATTCCAGCTCACGCAGCTTTACACTGATCTATATTCCTGTTTGCTTGTGTTTTCTTCTCTCTTAACTTTCTAATCCAGTTGAGCAGACAGGCACCCTCCAAGTATATTTTCCACCCACAGCACATATAACTTCCCTGATCAGTCCTCCACTCTGTGTGTGTGTATTGTCGCTGCCTGCCACCCTTCAAGCACTCAAGGCGAGAAGCAGGCCGTCCTTCACTTTGCCTTCTTTAAATTGGCATTCTTTTGGGGAACAGTGAACAAACATTCAGCCCAAGGTGTCATTATTCAAACTGATGACTCACAGACAAGGAACTACATTTTTCTCTGTCGGTGCACTGACTGAAGGGAAGCAATACACATTCTACATGGCTATATGTCTGTATTGTAAGTCATATCTTACATTAAAGAAACACAAAGCTTACTATGAAACTGGCATGTTTCTTTGAAACAGCGGTCATAACAGCAAGGACGTTCACTCACTTTTACAAAGTGCTGCAAAGAATGTGGAAATAACCCTGAGTTATGTTATATCTCTGTCTAACGGAACAGCTGGAATGTCCTTTACTGGTTAAAATGGTCTCCATTATCCATGACTTTGGAGAACAAAGGGATTTAATAACTTAAAGCAGCTAGAAGCAGCGCTGGTTGAACATTACATAATCATACATCATCCATGCATACCCGTTTTAACAGGTCGACTGTCATATTGATGTACCGTATTTTCCGGACTATAAGTTGCTCCGGAGTATAAGTCGCATCAGTCAAAAAATGCGTCATGAAGAGGAAAAAAACATATATAAGTCGCACCTGACTATAAGTCGCATTTAGTCGCATCTGGAAAGGCAAGTTATTCAACTACACAATAGCACACAGAACAACAGGCTTAATAGGTGTCCGATATGCTAACGTAACACATTAACAGTTATTCAGCTACACAATAGCATAAAGAACATGCTAACTATAGGCTTAATTAACATAACAAGCCAGCGAGTCCACCAAGCTCTCGATCTCATTCCACATCACTGAATCCATTAAAGTCTTCATCTTCGGTGTCAATTCTGAACAACTCCGCCAACTCCGGAGGAAGATGAAGCGCCGTCTCTTCTTCTGCGGGGCTATATAGTTGTCACAAGCCTAGAGCGCCCTCTCACGGCTGTAGACGGTAATGTTTACTCCTTTGTTCATGTCAGTCAGTATGCACGTAGCCTATATTTTGATATATAAGTCGCACCTGACTGTAAGTCGCAGGACCAGCCAAACTATGAAAAAGTGCCACTTATAGTTCGGAAAATACGGTGATCGTAAAATACATTTTACTCAAGCACGGCGCTACACCGGGGCTAGGGGGCGCTATATCCTCATCACAAATCTGTCTAGCCCCGGTTAAGCCTCCTCACGTATTTTGGTAGTTTTGTTTTCTTTTTAAATAAACTGTAAAAACAGTACCTCAACATATTAGTCAAGCTCCCCCTCAGCACCAGGAGAGAAAAAATCCCAGCGCCGTCCCTGATTTTACTGCATCAATACTTTGAGTGGTCAAACTTCATATTAGAGGTGGGGAAAAAAATCATTTATGTAAAAATTGAGATTCTTATCTGAGATTTTAAATAGATTAATATTTTCCAAAAATCTTTTTTCTTTCTGGGGTGGGGGTGTTAATCAGCCCCTCCCTGCTAAGTACTAAGGCTAGCTCTTTAACTCAGTAGAATGCCAAATGGAGCAACAAGAAATACAGCCAGTCTCACAGATGACTGGAGTCGATCATGAAGTATGTACTAATTCAAAAACAGACTTTGAATCAAGGATCCAGAATGTTTTGAATCAAAAATTGATTCTGAATCGACTCGTGACCCCAAGAATCGAAATCGAATTGAATCGTGAGACACCCAAAGATTCCCAGCCCTACTTCATATCATTGAAAACACTGACTTACTTTTACATAATTAAGGTTTGCATGCAGAACTTTTGCTTGTAATAGCATATATTCACAGTATGGCGAGCTACTTTTATAACCATCCCTGGTATTGGCACTAAAGAGTGCCATATTCAACCTCAAACAGCGTTTTTATACATCTTTAAGGGTATAATGTTTCTGATATTATGAAACCATGCAGAGCTAATTCTCTCACTGCCAGGCAGTCCAGACTATCATTAGCTGTAACGTTCATTATCGCTATGGCCTCACTCTTCTTGTGTTCATGATATAGACTTTCTTTTCTTCCCTGACACACCTGATGATCCTGCTCTCTGCTCGGCAGTGCCTCACAGTCTCTACCTGTGGCATTATGAGAGTGGGTAATGTAGCAACAAAACGTGCTGCAGGATCTGTTAAGTCTTGATCCATTTTTTGGCACCAAGTCTTTTGAATTCAAGCTTCATTGCGTATCCGAGGTATCAGGTTGAGTTTTAACAGCCTTCTGCTAAGTGAAGCACACATTTGACGTACAGATGAAAACATCAAAGAGGGTTGGGGATAGCCGAGCAGTTATGTCTTGCACCATGTATTGAGGCTAGAATCGTCATCGCGTGGGTTTGATTCCAGTGACCCCTAGCAGTTAGGGGTTCAGTGCATGGCTCAAAAACTCTTTGAACAGTCTATGACCAAACATACATCTTACAGACCTGTCCTGAAAGAACAGCTCAGATTTATGATTGATTGCAATCCTTGGTTGCCTGTGCTCTATCATTGTAGACCTAACCTTTTCTGTTCTTTACTCGGTTCTTTATTTTATCCCTTTGACACCACCTGCTTCCTTATTATTTGCTAATGTACTGAAATGTTTTGCCTTGGAAGACGTAGGTTCTCCCAGTTAGCTTATTACTCCCTTTGTCCAAATCGGAACTGTTGACAAGTTAGTAAAAGCAATGCCGGTTTTTGGCCAGTCTTAAATCTTTGCCTCTTCTTTTATAAACTCAATTTCCTCCATCTTGTGCTTCAGCTGAACTCTGCCCAATTTGATGTTATGTTGGAAGGAGACTTCCCACGCCTAAGTCAAATCTGGTGGTTAACCTATCAACTGTCCTTACAGAGTGAGATTACTGCAAACGTTTAAAATGTTTTAAAAAAATTCCTTGTTACGTGGTTTGGTCATTTATTGATATATTCAGTCAAAGTCTCTGGAGTAGGTGAACAGTAAGTAACATTACTGTAAGGTTGGACGTTGTGAATGCAGCCTAAAGCTAGCAGTGTGTGTTCATTCAGACATGGTAGACTGTCATTGAAGTTGTTACTGCATGAGGAAAAGCACATAGGTTAATTTGGATTAATGCTGTATTTGCTGGAACTGAGCTCCATGTTAAGCACAGGTCAAAATGCTTCCGCTTGGGCAAACAGATTAAATGAGGCATTCAGCACGAGCATGTGTACAGTGTTATGTCAGCATGCTCGCGTGAATAATGGAGACACAAGCAAACACATTACTGGTATAACCTAAAAATACAACTATCTAACTGTCTCAGAGGCAAACATTTAAACTCTTAGATGGAATTGGTTCTAATTGAGTTATCACAACTACACATTATGTTCACAAAATGAAAAGGTATACCAATCCTGTTCTTAAAGTCAATAAAGGCTTTTTTTCACATATGCACTCCTGAAAATTTCTAGAGAATTTCAAGAGGACTGCCCCCAGAAATCCTCCTGATCTGGTTGTTCACACCTGCAACTCACAGCTGGAGTCTATCCCAGTCTGATGGGTGGGGGACAGGGGGTCTCCTGAGGCAACACATGACATAAAAAGAGTGAGGCAGAAGTGGTGGATGAAGCAAAAGAGTCAGCTTTTAGACGCTATAAAGAGAATATTTGCTTTAAGTCAATGCTATGTGTAGTTTAACAGAATCACAATATCAACAAAAGAGTGGAGAAGAACAAACTGGAGTTTCATTACATGCTCGGAGGTCGTACCGGTCCAATGCATACAGTGTATGGTCGTGCACTGATCGCAGGGAATCAACGCCATCACCTCCTCCTACTCGCTCAAGATTACTGGTGATTATATTCTGCTGCCTTCTCACACCAGCTCACTCGGACTTTCTTCAGAAAAAAATACAAATGCACTGTCAGGAGAAACTATAATTTCACCCCTGAAACTTCAGGAGTTTTATGATTAAGCAAGTCCAAAAGGTATTTAGGTTGATGATTGAGGGCTGAATTGGAGTAAGATGTCTCTTTTGGGTAGATTTGGTTTTCTCAGCTTGTTAGCAAAGCGGTGCGCTACACAGAATTAGCACAAAAGAAACGTTAGCTGCTCAGAAAACTGTGTTAAACATGTCTTTCAACAGCTGTGGCTGGAGTTGACAATGTAAAGTAAGCACATTCTACATACTTAGCTTTATCTCCATATCTGTATTGTTATCTCTTCACCTGTTATGTACCTGCTGACTGATGTTGGTGCCGAGTGTTCAAAGACAAGAAAAGACAGACATTAATCAACATTGAAACACAAGAAATAGCTATGATGAGTATGTGTTGTCTACAAGCTAGCATGCTAATCTTTCCTACAACAGTTAAATAAATTCTTATATTTAAATGTTCTTCTCTCTCTGTTTTTAAAGCCAGTCCAGTAAACTGCTGAAGTGAGTGAGCTTCATTTTAATTACTGCCTTATCTTCTCCCACAGCTACATAGTTTGCACATTGTTGTCTCATAGGTTCGCCGTAAATTCTGTCCCACTTTGTGAGTTGAGCTAATAGCTACAAGTCCACTCATTCAACTTTTTTCAGCTGGCTGCGGTCACTTTAATGTTCTCCATTGAGGCACGTATTGTCTGGCCTGCAAAAAACTTATCTTGATACCACTGAAACACCTTTAGCCACTTAAAAGCCACAAAGAGACATTCGACCCCTCATTGATTTTTTTTTTTTTTAACATTCTCACTCTCTGTTGTCCAGCACATTAAAGCCTGGTGAAAAATTATAGGAGTGTGGATGGGTATCGCTTGCAACTGGCAATAAACAGAGACTTAGATTCAACAAAAGTTGCAGGTGTGAAAGTTTCTGATTAAACCAGCAGCAGTGCTGATGTATTGCCTCAAGTTTGTTACCCAGTGGTACTCTCTAAAACTTCCCCTCTGAAACAGTCGTAGAGGATTAAATGTTGTATATAACTGTGCTTTTGTGCTTTCCTTTATCAGACTGACTTAAACCCAAAGTTTACTGCAAAGCCCTGCTCTGCTGCTTCACAATGTTTTGGCAACTTGGCAGGAAAGGCCAGGAGTGAAAGCATAAAGCAGCACAAGTGGAGTATATTTCCTCAGGATAACCTTTTTGCTTCTTTCCTGTAATGGCGAGGAGAAAAGAGGATCGGATGCTAGTATTGTAAATAAAGCTTAACATTAGTCACGTTATTGTTAGCATTTAGCTCTCGACAGCTCTGCCGCCTGTGTGGTCGCACGGATTAGTGCGTCTCTTCATGCTGCATTGTTATTGGTTGGTAGTTGACTGAGATCGTAAAGGCATTTATTGTTTTTTTCTCTCTCTTTTTTTCTTATTGCGTTTTTGTTGATGTTGGATTGACTTTGTCATTTCAATTTTGTTGCTTTCTATTTACAACCTGAATCTATAAACAAAGATGTAATGCATTCGTACAGAACGTCTGCAGAATGATGAACCAGTCATGAAGTTATAAAACGGTTCTAAATCAAATCACAAAAGAGTATTCTCAGCTTGCCAGTTCTTTTCTTTCATTTATACCTTGGTCTTGGTGAATACTTAATACTGATTGGCTGCATGGTGTCAATTACTCCTGACAATGATCACCTAAGTGGTGCTTAAACTGTCTGTTCACTGCTCTAAATGAACCGTCTGGCTATGTTCAGTTACAGAATGAAACTTCAAAAGAAAAGAGAAACTTTTCTAATTTAAAACACTTAGTTTCTTTTTCTTTGAACACCACAGGATATAGTGACGGTAACTCACAAGCTGTGAGATGTACCCTGCTTATCTGAATGATGAATCAAATTAGAAATAATTGGTTACTTAGCGTGCTACTTCTGGCTACAGTCGACAGTTTACATGGCCAATCATTTGTTTCATGCATTATATTGATGTTGATCTATAGACTGTGATGTTTCTTAGAAGCTTGGTAGTCTATTTGTTCAACATACTATCCAATGACATTAATCGAACACAAGGTGTTGACTTTGAAACTTGTTGGTTAACTTTGTGGCTTAAAGCTTATCTAAATCTATTCCAGCTTGGTGGAATAGAAACATCTTCTGTTGCTTCATTATTTGTAAGGTCTGTTTTGTTTTATGGAGTATGTGAACAGTATTTACCATCACATAAGAACTTTTATGTGGTGGTAAATACTTTGCAGATATTGGTCAAACCCACAGCCATTACTGGAAATAATGTACCGTTAAATGAGACGCACTTATAATACTCTTCATCTTAAAAGTTTGCTGCGTCTTATACACTGGTACCACCAATAAACCAGTATAAAATGCTGACACAAACTCTGTCATTACCGCAGGTGCAGCTGCCACCATCACACGCTGCACACGACCTAAAAATACATCCCCATTTCTTGTGTATTGCAAACTGATTGCATGCTGTGCTGGGAAAGATAGCGATGCAGACCAGTCTGGCTGCGCGACTTTTTCACATCTTTTCTCTCACAAGGTCATAATCATACATTTACATAAAACAGTGGTATATTGTTGCATAAATAAACCTTGTCGAGTGCTCTTTTGATTAAAAGAGTCCGATATTAAAGTTGAAGAGTGACCAGCGGAGTCGGGCAGAGAGCTCGCAAGCTACTGTAGGGGTCTGTAACAACTTTCATTGCAGGCTTAGAGCTCAACTACCGCACTGTAGCTAGTAGGAGTGCAAACTCCACAAAGTGATAACAGACGTAACTTAAAGAGCGACACAGCTGAACAGAAATTGCATGTTGTAGACTTTGCTGAACACGATAGAAATCGTCACGCAGGAAGACAGTTTACACTTTTTTCTCTCTCAGAGAGACCTTTAAAAAAAACAGACTGCTTATTGTATACCGGTGCGACTTGTGCGGATTTTACGGTAATTACAGCTTGTTGAGAAATACATTTGATGGCAAAATGCATGAAAAGAAAACACTAGGTACTTATTAAGTTTGATCAAGTCTGTGAAAATAGTATAATCTGAATAATGCATAAATAAGAGCGTTTTCACACCCATAGTTTCTTTGCTCTGATCTGAATCATGGACCAATTTGTATACATAGTTACATACAGGGCTGCCCTTGGCCAAAGTCTGGCCCTAAGCAGATTTATTTAGGACCCAAAATAAACTGTTAATGTACCAGTGCTTATTAGGACAGTTCAGGAGAAGGCACACGTTAATGTTCTCAAAGAGCAAAGTGCACCTCCCCACGAGTCCATGTATGTCCACTAGTCATCATGCTGCTGTTGTGGCAGTGAAAGGCTAACAATCCTACCCATAATTCATTGTGCAACTAGCTATGGCAGCTGGTTTAATCCAAAAAAGCGCAATGCTTCCTGCAGGTCAGATCAAGGTCAGTTCATGTTCTTACTAAACACTCTGCAACAGAGTCCAAAAAGCGGACAGCGATCCACCTTTGCAAGCCGTCTCGGTACGGTTGTTTTGTCTGCACGTGGGTTTGATTGACAGCTTTCATACCACCCCAATTGAACCGCTCAAACTTGGCAAACGGACTTGAGGTCCTTTTAAACAAAACCCAACAGGTTAGGTTCGAAATCGTGAAAGTGCATTATCAGAATTTGTTTGGACTCTTCAGAAGCAACTCCATCACACCACCTTCTCCTGATAATACACACTTTTAAAAACAATATCCCTTCATTAAAAAGGTAATTTTTCCTTATTATCCTTTGCAAACTACCCTGACAACTACAGTACGCTACTAAAGGAACACATGCCACCATGGCAGAGAACGGATCAATCCATCTACTATGTGGCTTGCAGCACAAACGCTTGGAGTTTCCCACTCTGTGCCAGAATCAAGAAAGCCGTCTTCTTTCATGTTTCCCACAAATCTCACTTCCTTTCCTCCCTTCTCAGTCCCACTCCTCCATTCTTCTCAGTGACACCAGCAATGTAAATAATTACCCATAGTACCCAGAACGAAAAACAAAAACAGAAAAAGAGAGAAAATCTCCTCCTACACAAACATCTCATAAACCACCACCCTGTCAAAAATGAGCCGCATTCTCGGCTGCAGTTTTTCGATCTGTGTGTCAGTGTATCGCTGAAAGTAGTAATTAGGTTGTCAGGGAGAGAGCATGCAAGAGGAACATAATAAGCACCGCGCACACACTCGCACACTCACACAGGCTGTGTGGAGGGGACGGTTAGGGGACAGAAGAGCCATTATGAGGAAGCTGATGGCATTGACAACTGTGTGCAATATATGTCTTTACTCGTCCCTGCAGAAGTCGTAAAGACAGTGCACTGACTTCACTTTTTTTCTCCTTAATGGAGAACATACACATCACTGACAGGTCATTACATTTAAATATGCAGCAGCGGTAGCAGTGCTGCTTTCCAACAGAGTGGCTGCTGAACATTTATACATCATCATGTACAAAAAACCTACAAGATCTTTATCCTCTCTTAGGTTGGCTCCACATTAGACTTTTTTTAGGCCTGATTTCGATGACAGGGGAGTGGCCTGATTCAAGGCTTGTCGCAACTGATTATTTGTCCAAATAATCCTTAAGTGTGTGGTGTCAATAAGATTCTTTTACTGCTCCTGATTTTGTCGGAAAATCATAATTATCAAAGTTTTGCTTGACTTTTATTTGTTTCTGAATGTGCAGCCTGCTTCTCCCCATAGAAATAACTCATGCCTTTGCAGAGTAATTGGCCTTGTCAGCCACCGTAGTCCTGGGATTGCATTACGTTGGATTAGACCTCTTGTGCTTTTTACAGCGACTGTATTCCTGCTCTCAATCAGTGTCTGCTTTAATGAAAATGGCAAATACTACTCAGACTGCAAACAATAAATGCGCCTAATGCTTGTTATTGTGTTAAACTGTAGCAATGTAATCCAAAGGCTACCACAGCTTTCTTTGGGAGGAACAAAAGTAAAAGAAGTAGTACGTAGAGAAAAAAAAAAGAGATGCAGATAAGTAAAAGACAAAAGTTTCAAACAAAGATGCTCACAAGGGAAAAGCCGTGGCTCAGTTGGCAGGAACTGGCAGGCCCTGACAAGTAGGAATGAATCACAACAGTAAAGGGATTTGAAGCCCCCCCCGTCTTCCCACGATCAGTCTCCATCACCCATGGCTCTTGTTAGGCCCGACCATCAGCCTCACACAGAGTGGCTAACTAGCTTCCCGCAGCTCCACTTCCAACATGACACTGTCCTTAACAGAATCAGCATGCTGGGATTGAGAGTAACAAGGGAATGCCCATTATAGTTTGGAAGCTGCAGGCAGATCACACTGCAAATGCAAGACAACATGTCATTCTGGTTGAATTCTTGGACGTCTTTACCGTCTATTGAATTTGCAAGACACATCAGAGACAAGTCAATCAAATCCATATTTGTCACCATAGTAGCACAGTTGGTTCCTAACTAGAATCTGTACAGGGATAGTTTCTCTCTATGCAAGTGACCCTACAAAATGTATATGCCTTTGTCTAAATGACATGCTACAAGAGGATTCAAGAATCCAGTGAATAAACACCTTACTATTCAGGTGCCTGAGGAGACATTAAAATGTAGGTGTGTGTCCCCTTGATGCCAAAGCCACAGAAGCTAAAGGCCTGTTGTTAAATTTACACACTATCATAAATATGGTGACGTGCAGAGAATAGATCAAGTTGCTGCCCTAACCTGTTACAATGTTGTACATAAACTACCTATCCAACATTTTGCAAGGTGGGCATTAACATAAACATGATTTTCTATGTGTAAAATGTAATATTAGTGAAATATTGAAATACTGGAATATGTTTTCTGGGAAAGGTTGCATTTTTAGTGGGGCTGTCGGCGTGAACGCATTAATTGTGATGCGTCATAAACCATCCCAGCGTCTCCCTTTGCTACAGTGATGGAAAATAACAACCCCACTGCGCCTTTGAATGGCTCATTTCACTGAAAACAAAAAATCCCAGACAGCTCAGTTGCCGAATCAAAATTAATATTCACCTTGTGACAAACATTTCACCTGTTTACGGTTCCCTTTAGCTACTTTAATTTAATTTTCAATCTGTAGTGAGTTCCATTTTCTGTGGTTAAAACAATGTCATAACCTTCAATGTACCAGAAGCTCCTTATTTTTATTTCAAAATAAAAGCAGGTTCATTTCCAAACAGGAAGTGAAGTACCCTCAGCTTGAGACAGTACAAAAATTCAACATAAAAGCCCAACAAAAACAGTTCTCAAATGCAACATAATGGAATTTACAAGATTAATTTGATTAACATATTAAAATACAGCGATTAATCACGATTTAAAAAAATGATTAATATGACATCCCTTTTTTTACATAAGGATAGAAATGAATGAATGAGAATAAAGTTGAACTATGACAATATCTTTCTAACCTGCCTGCTACCAGTACATACAACAATAATACAACCAATATTTTGTCCTTACTTTGTACCATGTTCAGACATTGAGTTCTCTAAGGCCTTGTTCACATTGCACCTCCAAATCTGATTTTTAGCACATCCAGATTGTATGTAGTTTGTTTTTTTGCCAGTCTGGACACAAAAAGCCACATGAGATCTGATTTTTCCAAATCTGATTCAAACCACATACGCAGGTGGTTTCGAATGCGTTTCAAATCGGATTCCTACAGATCTGATTCAATCTCAAAGTCTTGGTCGCTTCAATGTGTCTTCTGCGTCACTCGCAACGCGACACCGACAATAACAACAACGACGTAGATCCGGCAAGCCGGAAGTTAATTCAAGGCGCATTATACAAACTGGTCTAAGCTTTGGTCGGTGGAAGAAAACAGCAAGAATAAAAACAAACATGGAGCAAAACAACAGCCCGTGGACGGACTGCTCCACAAGATTGTTTGCGTCAGAAATAGACACACTTCTCTGTCATCCATTTTGCAGTTGTATTCCCTGGGCGTAACCTGTTACCATAGAAATCAATGTGGATCAGACCATGTCAATACAGACAGGCAGATCGGATCTGGTCACTTGCAATTTGTAATGCGGACAGTCAGTCAGTTAGATCGGATTCTGATCGGATTTGGGGGAAAATCGGATTTGGGCGGCAGTCTAAACAAAGCCTTAGAGCACAGATGTATGGACACACTTCAGCCTCTCTTAGTCCCTCATTCAGCCATAAAAAAAGTCTTATCATAAAACACATCACAAATATATCCTGCTGTTCATCATTGCTGCACCTTCACTCCCCTCTATTCTACCATTCTCCATCCTTTTCCTCCCCAGGTAATCTTTAGCTGAAGCCTCTCAACATACTGAACCCTCTTCCAGCTGAGATAATGTGCAGCTGTTTGCAGGGTGATGACCTCAGAGAGAAACGCATACATGTTAACAAACCAGCTTGCAAACACACACACAAAGACACTAACCCAGCCAGCAGGGACTCACATTTACACATGCATCCCCACAGTCGTCTCTTTTATTTGTTTATGTTGCATGCAGTAAAATCTATATAACCAGAACATACCAGCATATTTAGATCCTTGCAGGGCTTTTCTGTGATTTTTTGCAGCCTAAGGTAACAGACTTTGTTGCAGATTTTTTTTTAAAGCCAGGCACGAGTCAACTAGTCTTTGTTTACTAAGATTTTCAGGCAAGAAATTCCGACCAATTAGAGAGCATTTTCCTCGTGCATCACACATTTTGGTTGTCTTGTAAATGTCTCTGTGTGAACACAAACCAAACTGGAGGTAATTATGCACCAATGTCACAATTTGGTTCATGATTCAGACCAGAGCAAATGAACTCTAGGTATGAAAATGTCCAAAGAACAATAGATTTAAATTGGGATTCATTTGAGTTATCACTCCATTGTTGGGGTTTTAGTTGCTGCCAAAGTCTCAAAGTTAAAACTACTATCTACTTTCTCTCTCTAAAAGAAACCTCCTGTTTTAAAGTTAATGATCACAAAGTGCCTCATCTGCCTTTTTTATTTCTGTTTCCTCAGGAGGAAGATGCCCAGCAACCACAAGCTGAAGCTCCTTAGCTGGCTTTTCTCTTCTGATCAGGATCACAGCTGACTGAGGTGGGAGGGAAGAGAAGAACGAGGAGGGGGTGGAGGAAGAAAGAAGGAGGAGAGGGCATCAGGGGCGCCTTCTAGGAACACACACCGGTTGACTCTGCTGCACTCTTCACAGTCGGAGCTGTCAATCCAATTATGCCCACAGTCTGGCCCATGAAGGCGCAAACGCAGTACGTACGCTTTCCAACCGCTGCTACACTCCACCCACGAGCGCTGTACATCTAAAAACACATCTACACACTCCCTGCTTACACATACACCTATGAAGACAGCTCCAGCTGAGTCCCTGACTATCAGCACATCCCCTGCTCTGCACGGGTATCACAGCAACAACATGTGCAGCAGGGGGTGTGCAGCTATCTACAGCTAATCAAGGCATGTAAGCACCGGGATCTCCACACATAGCCAGACACTTCAAAGCCCTGCTGTTGTGTGTTGCTCGCCTGCCTGTTGTAAATTCCCCTTTCAATTCAAGAACAAGCCTTTTGAACATCCTTCCTGCCCTTTCTTCCTTTCCTCTGTCACTCGCTCTCTCTCTCTCTTTCCATCTCTTCATTCTGTCTTTGCAATCCACCTCTTTCATTACAGCTTGTTTACTGTGCAGTTAACCCTTTTTTGTTGCTTTGTGCACGCGTTGCATCCTATTGCATTGCCTGACTGTTGAAATCATGTCCTGGAGAACAGCTTCACAATATCTGTGTTCTGCCATCCTACACGAAACATGTCGAGTTGTTCTGTTTTCCGTGCCATAAACAAGCAAAGGCGAGTAATCTCATCCATGTAATCCTGTCGCCAATCTTGACGGGTTCAGAGCATTGGAACTGAATGCAGTGTTGCAAATTATCTTTATACATACATTGTTGGCCACAGCAGAAACCAAGAGCTTAGTAATTAGCACCAGTGTTCTGTTGCTAACATTAAATGCTATTCACTATTGCAGCATGTTGCATTTCTACATAAGTAGTTTTCACATGAAAGCTGCTCAGGTGAGCTGCAGGTGTAATTTGAACAATGTAGAGGTGAAATTAGCCTCTAACATATCCATTCTGTCAGTCAACAATTGGGCAATCTCAGAACCCATCAACTACTGTCCAACAAGAATATAGGTCAGGGAGTGACAGCCAACTTTTTGGGGCTCTTGTTGTAGCCACATGTTAGCGATAACGGTCGTCCAACCAAGACTCTGTGGTCATTTATTTTACACTCTGATTAAATGGTGATTGAGTTGGGAGAAAACAACTTAGAGCAGATTGTTAGCTACACTTGCATGGAGATACCTGTTAAACAAAGGCAATTCATCATAATAGCCAAAAGGGTTTCATTATGGCTGATAAGTGTCTGGTCTCACTCTCCACAAGAACTGTTTCCCTGCCTACAGCGAACGCCCGCTAATGTGCTTGGACAATTCTATGCAAACCCGAAGCGCTTACAACCCTAGAAATGTGCCTTCTCTACTGATAAACCAAGCAATTGTGACTTTTTATGTAGGTGTTACTTTAATTCTATTCAATGCATTGTTTCCTAAACTTTAGTCAAGGTTATTTTTTTTTGCCTAAACGTAATAAAAAGGTTTTAAGTTCCACATTTGTTAGGTCAGGATTAAGGCTAAGAATGCCTTAAAACCAGGGATGTAACGATACCTCGCAATGCAATTAAAAAAATCAGTTCAAATAAGGGACAATTTGAATCGATGAGACATCAAATTTATAGGGATACTTTTTTTTTACCAACAGAGGGTGCTATCAGCTCTTGGCTTCTCTTGTTTTACATCATTATGTCTGTTGCTTCAGACGCCAAATTGGCGTTGTGGAAGAAAGTTGAGAATGCACCTTCTTGTTTCGAAGCGGGGGGGATAGGAACAAGACAAGAAGATATAATGACCCAACTTTTCAGAAATTGTGATGAAAACTTAGATTGTGATATCACACTCTTTTGTTCGTCTGAGTTCGTTTGAGATGCCAAAGGAGGGCCATTTCAAAACGTAGCTATTTGAAAACCTGGGATAACAGCCTGTTAGACAGTTGCAGGGTAACACATGAAAAAAGTGTATAACGTTTCATGTCATGGCAACTGTTGTGAGAGCATTTCTTTACTTGGCAGGCATGCCAGCTGATGTATCTTGGTTTTTGTTTTTTGCACGATAAAATGACAACTCGTGATCTGCAAAAAAGGTAGACGATGAAGTGTTAAATTCTATAAAGTTTGATACAAATGTCTTCATTCAGCTGGACTGATTAAGATGTCTCCAAGGGAGAGTCGGATATAGGTCCTATAACTTGCAGTAATTTGTTGTTAAATCTTCGTTATTGCCTTTTAGCTGGAGGTCACTGTTAAATTGTTAAATTTGTTAAATTTTTAAATTGTAAAGTGTCCTTGAGTGACCTGAAAGGCGCTTCTAAATTAAATGTATTATTATTATTATTATTATTACTGTTCTCCTGCTCCCTCTAAGTTTGAATAAAGAGTGGAAAATCCAAGTGGGTCACAGGAGGTGAAGTTGCAGCCAGGTTGGCAAAAGACTGATATGAATGTGTCCTCAAGAGTAGGTGAAGAAGAGGGAAAAGAAGGATGTGAGATTAAGGAGAAAAGTGAGAAAAGGAAATGATGCAAAGCATTTAGATAAAAAAAGGTAGTGCAAAGGTAAAAGCAGTGAGTTGAAATGAATAAGACGCTGAGTGGAAGGAGAGGGAGTGGATATAGAGGTAGTTTATGGTACAAAAGATAAATATGACAGTCTTCTAAGAGGGCGAGGGTAATGGATTTCTCTTGTTCTGCCCTCATCCTTTCTGAAACACAACCCCTGTCCACCGACCAAAGCTCATATTGAAAGAAGCGGACACTCGTCACGAATCACTGCCTGAGAGTAATGGTGTTTTTTCCCTCCTAATATGAAATGACCGTTAATACCAAGTGCTTTTGTTGGCGTGGATTTCTGTCTGATTTCACTTGCCTCCAACACACTGTCTGTGTGTGTGATTCACGGGCAGGCGGTTGGCTTTCTCTGACATTTTGAACACCGTGCATTAGAGATCATGTTGTGATATTTCTCACCAGATTGAAACGGCACTCGCACGCCGTAGCTGACGTGACATATGATAATGAGTTTTATGTGCACCATACCCATGCGTGACATAAATCTCTGCCACATGATGATGAATGCGGGACCTCTCGTAGCCGGATTGATTTTTTTCATTCAGCGATTTCTCAGCTGAAAAAATAGCTGTCAATGCCTCTTGTTGTGCAGCCGCTTCGTGAGGAGGTACATGCCCTTGTCAGCAATTAAACATCTCCAGGAATAAACATTGCATCAGCCACCGAGCAACACATGTCCACCAACAATGCAGCAGTTCATTTTTAACCATTAACATTTAAATGGCTGCCACGATTGATTGGCCAAGTTTGAATGGCAATTTTAACACACAAGTGATTCCTCTCATCCCCCCCCATCAGCTCTGATGTTGTCACAACATCGCATCATGGCTGCTTTGGCAATTATGCTTTAACTGTGCACAGTATTTACTGTCTCACATCCTCTAACAGCTCCATTTGTCATAAGCTGGAATACAGTGTGACACAGTGGCACAGAGAGTAATGGCCGCCTTTTAAAAGAAGCTCTCTCCTGCATAGATAATATGACACACAGCTAGTCGAGGCTTATTTTCAGACATTAAATGGGCTTTTCTCTTAGTGTGAACTTATTGCATTTAAATTGTACTAAACATTAAAGCCATCAAGTGTGTCGCAGGGCTCTTAAAAGTGTACTAAAGAATGAACAGAATAATGTTAATATATTTTCTAGAATCTAGCCATGTTTTGTATGCTGAATATCATCTGTATATGATTGTGCGTAATGTTCCACATATGACATGATTTTAGGTTTGCTCAGCCTGAAGAGCCGTCGGGTTTTGTTGAGGTACAGTGTGTTACGGTTGGAGGGTATTTCATCCACTCTTTGAAACATCGACACATCGATCATCCTTAAGGTGACAGTATTTGGGGCGGCTGTGGTTCATTTAGTAGAGTTGTTGTCTCTCAACCGGAAGGTTGAGGGTTCGAGGGCGTCAGCTGAGCAAAATGTCCAATGTGTCCTTGGGCAAGACACTTAACCCCGCTGCTTCGGTGGCGGCGTATGAATGTATTAGTTACTTCTGATGGATGATACTACATAGCAACCACTGCCATCAGTGTGTGAATGTGTAGGTGTGACCTACAGTGTAAAAGCGCTTTGAGTAGTCAGAAGACTAGAAAAGTGCTAAACAAGCCCAAGTCCATTTTACCATTTCTTTCTTCAAATGTTTATTACATTTTGTAAAGACGTTGAGTATCTCTAATTTTTCCAAACAATAATTGTGTTACTTCAACACTACCTCCTTGCAAGAGGAAGTCAACAGCAGCACTTACAGCCATGTGCACACCTTTGAAGGTTTATCTGGCACCTTTCAATAAAAATGCAGCCCTAAGCACTTAATGCCACAAATGGTTAAGTGGTCCTCAGCACTTGATCTGAAAATACTTTAGACTATTTTTGTATCCAGAATATGCACTTACATGCATCCCTCTTAAACCTGCCATTTGTGCAAGCCAAATAGTGCGTTTCATATTCATCTTTTGTTCAAATTAATGAGCTTTTATGGTTTGTTTTTAGGCCTTTATTTAGAGGTAGGACAGTGGGTAGACTTGGAAATTCATGGAGAGAGAGAAGGAGTGGGGATTGACATCTGCACAGGTCGGATTTGAACCAGGGCTGTCCGACTGGAGGACCACAGCCTCTATACATGGGGCGCACACACCATAAAATTGGCTTTTGTGACCAAAAATGTGAACAAGTACTAGGGGTGTGTCCAGACTTTTTTTTTTGACTGGGGTGGCCCAACTTATACAGACATGGCATAAAGTATGATGCACATAGACACATGTATAGCTTTTTTATCGCCACTTGTCATTGTTCTTCAATTAAAGCAATATATTGTGCATTACCTTTCTATTTTAAAAAGTAACACAGCACAGTGACAACATATGAATCATTGAAGCATAATTCTTTAAGGATTTAAAATGAAGATGTCCAACGTCAAAAAATCACGTAACAAAAGAAAATGTGCAACATTAAAATGCAAAGGAGCGCCCATCAGCCTGTTGAGAAACAGCTAACATAATTTATTTCAACTCAAGTCCTGCCTCCGACAAAGCAATAGGTGATTCATAGATCAGAATTTTGAAGTCGCAACAGGGGTGGCCAATCAGGTTTCTAGGGTGGTCTGGGCAACCCTTGGCCACCATTAAATAGCAGGAATTTTTTTCACTGCCTGGCTAGACTCTATCCCTGTGGGAGCTCTGCATCATTCTACAGCACCAAGTAGCAGATGTGGTGTTTAGTAAACCCAGAAGAATAATCTGCCTGACTCATTTGCCCATATATGACCGTGTCTAAGTCACGGAGACATGTGTATCAATCAATCAATCATTATTTGTATAGCGCCAATTCACAAGTGTTAACTCGAGACGCTTTACAAAAGAGCATATGGGATAAGATGCAGGAAGGATTTCTCCTTTGTATTCCTCGCGTTCCTGTTGTCCACACTAACTTGCCGTTGAGGTGGATGTCTGAGCAGGCTGTGCATGAATGAGGACAGCGGTGGTTGAGGGACGACACAGTCCGATGGTGGTGGCTGGGAGTCAGGCGGTGGTTGTGGGACGACACAGTCTGATGGAGGTGGCTGGGAGTCAGGCGGTGGTTGTGGGACGACACAGTCTGATGGTGGTGTACAGTTTTCTGTAATAGATAAATATATTGGGGTTAGGGATAAGTTCCCCGTCATACCAACCTCACAGTTAAGAAATTATTTAAATCTACTACTGAGTACATCTTAAGAACTGAAGGTTTTAGACAGCAGCATGGTTTTTATTCACTGAAAAACAAGCAATTTTTTTTTTCACCTGAGGAAAATATAGGTAGCAGTCAGGGTGTAATGAAACAGGCTTTCAGATTTCAAAGTCGCTGGTTAACTGAGTTTCCAATAGCTGACTGTGTGTGAATTAAAGTTACTCCTTATTCATCCATGTCTGAAGAAGTCACTGCTTCACTGAACAAAGCATTTCAGCACCAGCTGCTCAAATGAGCTTATGTTTCACAGCAGAAGAATGAGGCTGCACCGGGTTTGAGTTTTTTTTTCTTTTGGCAAATGTTGAGTAAAGTATGACAAAATGTGAGCATGTTGTAGTTAGAAAACAGTGGAGCAAGCAATTAATGTACATAAGAGTATAGAGGAGCTCGTCATTTCTGTGCAGAATCATCCTCTTTCCTTTATACCAGCATTGTAACACATGATTAAGGAAATTTTTTTTGTTGTTGACATTATTGAATAAGCAGAAGACTGGTTTAGATATATTTTTTAGTAAATCACAAGGTCGAGCTGGACTTTTGTTGGATTTTGAGTAAGAACCCCTTGGTTGAATAATGCAGCAGGAAGCCTTTTGCAACAGATGAAGTTGAGTTGAATGAGCTGAATGTGAGTGAAAATGGAAAAAAGAAGTGGCTGTCTTTTCTATCTCTGCCACAAAAGCTCCAGTCGTGCCGTCGAACATCCACAGCCTTCATCCAGAGAAGAAAAACTACACAAGACGTCTGTCAAATGGATCTCTCCTTGGTGTGTGCTCTGCCTGAGGGCTTCATCAGTGACAAACGGCCTCCAACCAACTCATGTGTGACGTAGGTGAGGTGAGAGTATGTCTACACTCAGCAGTATGATGGCTTCTCGGATGGTGGCTCTGTGTATTAAAGGCTGAGCTCATGAAAAGCATGCCATGTTGGACCTCTATGGGAGCGAGTGCGTTTAGTTGTCATGTACTTGATTGCAGGTGGAGTTTAGATGGTTTGTGGCTGCTCAGACATGAAGTTACATTAAACTGATTTAGGTATAGTGTGGAGGTTATGCAGGGACGGCTGGTATAAATGGGCTAGCAGGGCTAAGCCCTCTCTTACATAATGCTATATAGGTGAGAAAGTTATTAGAAATAAAAAATTGTGCCCCACCTGGATAATAATGCGCCAGCAGCCACTGAGGATATGTATAGGTATGGTGTAATGGGGATTATTGAGGGTAAGAGTGTGACTTAAAGTGACAACATGTGCATGCATGTGCAAGATATGAAATAGTATTTCAATTGTCTTCCTGTCAAAGAAAGAGATGGGCCACTGTTGGAGATTACATTTGTCTCCTGAGTGTATTGAATGTGTTCCCTCAGGGTCCGTAGCTTTATCCCAAAGTCAAAAGACATGCTCACTTAGTTAACTGTTAACACAAATCGCGATTAATTGTAAATTGGCAATTGTTCTGCTTGTAGCTGTGTGTCTATATGGTTGTCTGTCTTTAGGTGTTAGCCTTGTGACTGGCTACCATTGGGGGTTTTCGCTCAGTGACCGCGTGGATAACCCAAAAACCCTGAAAAGGATAAGCAATATAGATTATGGATGAATGTTGTTCCTATTTGTCGAGTTAAACTTACTGTAAGTGTAGTGTCTCACCTTCATCTAGTTTGTGTTTTACTTTGACATTCACTACTTCATCTTGTGTTTGACGTTGACTTCCTGCTATTGTGTGTTTTCCCACCTGTTTGATTGATTGCCCCATCCTAATTGTTCTTACCTGAGCCTGATTAGCCTCACCTCCCAGTGTGTTTATTCCCTTCCTTTCCCTGATCTGTGTCAGGTCCTAATTGCATCGTGTAAGAAACAGTCCAGCCACCCCAATGCTTTTTCCTTGTGTTTTCAACGTTATCACAGTTAGGTGCAGGTGTAAAGTGTTTGTCGCCTTTGAGTAGCATGTAAGCCTGCGAGTAAAAGGCAATTATAAGTTTACTAAGAGTACATCTCAAAGCAGTTTCAGCAATAGCATTTCAATTTGTGTTAGCTTTCTCAAGAAATGGGTAAAGAAATGTGCTTCCTTTTACATTAATTCACTACAAAGTTCCACTTTTCTATTGCTTAATTGCAGCATCCATATACCGACCATATATTGAGAGTAAGAGGAGAGTGCTTTTAAATTGTTGGCAACTCTACGTTGGAGAGCTAAATGCAGAATAAGAATCTTTCGGAATAAAGAAAGTGACAATCAGCATTAGCAGCGAATAGCTTTATGGGAAAACAATGGGAACATTTGTCTGTCATGGCTCTACACAGAGGCTCCTTCAACTTTTCTCTTCATTTAAAATGATTTAAATCGCTGCTCTTCTCTTCTCTCCCTCTGGGTAAAGAAACTTCAGGAGGTAGGATCAAAATGAACCCGTGTGTTTGGCAGCTCTGAGTGCACGGACTGATTACGATCACGACCTGTTCTTGTGACTCAAACCACATGCTGCTGCATTTTAAAGCACAAAGGCACAACGCCTGAAATAGCATTCATTTATGGAATCTCACTTTTGACTCTGCTTTTAATTGGAGTTCCTGCACACTCAGATGTGTGCGCTTTATGCTTTGAACACACACACACACTGAACACGGGGTACACTCACAGGCTAAATGAGAAATAAATAGAGTAAATCCTTTCTCATTGAGTCCTGCTTTCCATTAAAATTGGTGCAGTCACAGGGGTTATGTTATTAAGTGTGTTTTCTCACCTGCATTCTATTATAAAATGGAAATTATTACAGATGAAAAAAAACCTTCCTTTTGTTGTTCTCAGAGAATTCAGTTATGTGTGTAGGGTCATGTTCACTGTCCAGTGCTGGAGAAGACTTTTGAAATGTTAGCTTTGCAAGCAAGTGGGGAGGGAGTCTTTGCCCCAAGTGAAGGGGTTTAAGTATCTCGGGGTCTTGTTCACAAGTGAGGGTAAGATGGACCATGGGATTGACAGGCCAGGGTCGGCAGTAGTTCGGGTTCGTTGTAGTGAACTGTTGTAGTGCAGAGCGAGTTGAGCCTGACAGTGCAGTTGCTCTCAGAGACCTTTAGTGGGCGCCAAAGCGCACCAAACTGAATCCTTACATATTGTTCCTTTAATTGATAAATTATGTTTGATATTGAAGCTATTTGCTAAAATATTTTACAGAGACAAAATCCTTTTCATTTTTGACAATCCTTATGTAAGCTTTTTTTTCTTTTTCTTTGAACAGCCCATTTTCAAGTGTTCATCCTTTCTGATAGCTAAACCTTGTTTTTGAACAACTATGCAATGGACAAAACCTCTTTTTGACTTTAAACAAAGACAACTGAAACACTTGTGAAACATATTCAACCTTTACCTATATTGGCATATTCATGATGAAAAAAAACAAATGAAATATAGAGGCAAGTAAAAAATAACCGCATATTTTCTGTCAAGACTCCATTTTTAACCAGTCCATGTTAGAGAAGGGTGGAGTGAAACCATTGTATTCATACCTAATGACTCTGTTGCACTGATTTACTGTGAGGTGGAAGAAACAGGTTCTTTACTACTGATCACTTTCTTATCAGAGCTTATTTACCTGTAAATTGTTTCCAAACAGGATCTCCTTTGCTTGGCAGTCATTCTGAAAATGTCTCAGTTGAAGAGAGAAGTAATCAAATGTTGTGTGTTTGTGCAGCCTGGCATCACAGCTCACACCTGCCCCCCCTCTCCCCCCCCCCCCCCCCCCTTTAAAGTGCCCTCCTGCGTGCTGGTGATGCTGATAGAAGAGATGATTTTAAAAATGAAGAAGTGAAAGAAAGGTGTGAAAATCTCCTCCGAGTGCATGCCTTAGTGCTTTTGCCAACATGTCCTCACGTCCACCTGTCGTTCTTTTTAACCGATTCCCTCTCTTGCACCTACTCCTGCCTTTCTTGTATTTCTTGGATCTCAAACCTTCGAAGCCTCCCTCCTTTGTCTTCTTACACCCACCCGAGTCCTGACACTACCAATATATCTCTCTCTTCCACATCTTCATACCAGTTGCTTCATCTCTGACTACACACAGATTCATCCTTCAGAGGAAAGAATGTTGTCCAACGGCGGAGACGTCTCACCGTTCCATATGTTGTCTCTCCGCTTCACTGTGCCCAAACCTTTTCTCTTTTTTTTTTTAGTAATTGGATCATCTCTCTTGCAGCAAACACAACATCTGTTTTTTTTTGTTTTTTGGGGATTTTACCAATACACACTTACAAATAACATCTGTGTGCACTTAGATGTTTTATTGTGTGCAGTTATAATCATTATAAAACTCTAGGCTCCCTTAACAGAGCTCACAGCAGGGATACATTCAATCTACAATTTACCATTCCTGGTCTATTTTTGACCATAGACTGTATGAAACATGGACGTAGTGTCAGTGTCGTCACCCTTTGGTGCTTTAAAGTCAAACAATTGTGGTTGCCATATTGAAAGTGTTATGTCAACCTAACTCAACCTAAACAGACAACAAGGTGGAGCTGACGGAGGCCTTAAGTTTCCTTTAAAACAGATACCTGTGCACCTGTCAGTCAACCCAGCCCCTCCCCTAATTATGCAAATGCATGAAAACACGTGTAAAGCACTTTTCTAGTTTTCTAACTTCTAAAAGTGTTTATACACTGCAGGTCACACCTACCCATTCACACCACATTCACACACTGATAGCAGAGGCTGCTATGTAAAGTGTCATCATTAACAAAGTCCTTTCATACACATTCACATACCACGGAGCAACTGGGGTTCAGTGTCTTGCCTAAGGACATCAACATGTGGCTGCAGGAGCTGGGGATTGATCCCCGACCTTCTGGTTAAGAGACAACCAACTCCACTAATTGAGTGACAACCACCCCAGTGGTAAAGTCTTGAGGCTTGATAGAATGAAAACAGACGAGATATAAAACGCAATAATGCTCATGTCTTTCATGGTTTTAACCGTATAAGACATAGACTGTAAATAAACATGTAAGAATCCTCAGTGACTCAGCCATTGTTTACTTAGTGGGATTTTTGAAGCCCATTGATGGCTTTCACCATGTTGGAAATGCTGTCTCAACCTAACTTTTAGGTCAACCTAACACCCTAACACCCTCCTGCCCATCAGTCAGGTCAGCCAGGGGCCTTAATATGAAGAACTTTCCTTCATCAAATCAAAACAAATGAGTTATAGGAAAATTCACCCCCTGAACAGTGTGTGCCGATAAAAATAATAGCTAGTCAGAAAAATGTAGTTTTCCAACCAGGCTGTAAACATGTTTTTTCTGCTGTAAAAACAACCATTTTTGAACGTGTGTTTATTTCACTTCTGGGGCTTCTGCAGCCTTAAGGGACCTCTCTCTGCACTGTAGGTTTTTTGCACTTCCATATTGGCTTCATTTTTCAACACCAGAGGTTTCTGAGGTTTGACTGATTACACGTGGTCAGCACCTGAATTTAAAACAATTAATTTAGTCATTTTCTATGATGGTGAGACTTGGCTTTCTGTCTGCACCTCATTTTACCAAGCCATTATCGTGGAGTTATATTACAAAGTGGATCTTTAATATTTCCTATCATACTGATTTTATGAACAATTTGCAGGTATACCAAATAAGGCCTTTGTGTGCATGCACCTGCAACAAGCCTTTTTGACATGTCAAGGTAATAAGAGCACATGTGAGAAAAATGATCAAATTAATGGTGGTAAAATTCCATTAAGCTCCTTAAGTTTCTGGGTTCAGACTGGCATGGCTCACTGGGACGCTCTAATAGAACAAAGGCATCATAAAATGTTATTCACACCTATGCTTTCCTGCCATGATAAGAGCTTCTTTGATAAGAGGGGTCACAGTAGAAAAAGAAGAGTGGAGTATCAGGTAGCGTAGAGCATAAAACTTAACATAAATAAAATCTAAACCTATTTAATGTAAAAAATTGATAGGAGAATCATACAAATCCTGGTTTGAAGCCTTCAGCTCTCAGCCTGTTGTTAGGTTGATTGAAAGTTAGGGTGAGACTTGGCGGCCCCCTGCAGTAACAGATGGCTGACGTCACTTAAGATTGGTCCATTAAAGCTAGGGTAGGTAATTTTCGAAAACTAGCATGATTTTGAAAGTAGCATTCTCTCCGTGCTCCGTCTTCACCCACCCCCTCCCCTCTGTGCTCCCTCAAAAGCCACGCCCCTCACTTACATGCACTAGCGCCATTGGTCCAGAAGCGGATTTCAGCTCATGCTTTGTATGTGGGCTCGTGCATGCATGGGGTAGAGAACGAGCAGGGAGACAGGGAGGCATGATTGGTTCATAAAAATGGAACCGAGTGCAGACATTGGTCGAAGTTTTTACGAGTTTACAACTGCTACAGATGACGGATTTTCTTCATTTCTTTTTCAGAGCACATGAATTATTAATTTCTGTCAGGACCTAAAGACAGTTTCAACCAAAATCTTAAAAAGTGTATCTGGACCTAGGCTACCTATAGTTTTGTCCCCTTTTCCCTTCAAATTTCTGTTCCCCCCCCTGGGGGTTGGGACCCCCATTTGAAAAACACTACTCTAGCTTATTATTCTGCTACGTCATTGAGCAGCGGAACTGATACGTTTCACTTTATTCAATGTGTGTGCTTCCACTGGGTCCGCTGCGCTGCGTCTCAGCTCCGTCTCAGCTCCGGCAGTCCGGAGCCACTCGGAGCTGATACGCAAGACTTCTATTTTTGCCGGATGCCGGAGCACGACGCATCAATTCAGCACAGAAAAGAACAAGCGGGACGGGAAGTCAGACACCGATACAACATTAAAACATCCGGTTTATTTTCAGAATAAAAGACTCCGTTTTGATGGTTCAGAAAAACGACTGTATGTGTGTTTGTTTATGTGTTTATAAGGTTTATATAGAGTTTAATGCCATGTACATTGTATAATCTCGCACTGTCGCGAGTTAATCTTTAAAATACCGCGGGGAATTCCTTTGTCTCTGCATCCCAGCTGACCGGCTGTGCCCTCCGTGCTGCGGACGGAGCACGCAGCCGGTGGGTATTGAAGGACGGGGGTGCACGGAGCCTTCACGCACCGGAGCGGCAACGCAATGCACACGGATCTGTTGGAAATTCGGCCTAACTCCTTCCAAATTTATTTTTAGGTAAATTAATTAAATTAATTATGTTACATACATGCAATCATTATATCATGTTACAGATGTCAAATAACATAGTTGTTACATTTCAAACTACATGTCCCTAAGCTGAACCAAACAATGAACTTTTACATCAACCAAATGCTAGTTAGTGTTCTCTTTAATTGCAAAAATGTTTCTTAGAAAGCTTTATTCTCCAAGTCTAACCAGACTTGCATATTTCTAAATGATTATTTTATCAAGGAGTCTGCAAATGCAAAACTAATGGATATGTAGATCTTTAGACCTTTACCAAGTGACAAGTTTGGAGTGGGTATGTGTTTGTACGGCACGCTTTGTTTGCTTTTGTGAATACACATTTTCAAGCCTGAACTAAGAAGTGGTCCATTTGCTTTGCATTGTTGTGTTTTAGCTGAAACAATTGAAATACTATTTGTTTGCTCAATGTTTTTTTGTATGGTTTGACAAAACTATTTTTGATCTATATCCGTAATATGACAGGCTTGATCTGAATGGTACCCAGCATTACTATCTTGTGTAAAACCTGCTAAAAGGAATGTCCAAGTTTTTATTGTCACTCACATGAAAATAGAGCATTTGGATTAGTTATCACAGCTGTTTTATGCAGAGACAGTATCTATAGGCATAGCACCCTCACATTCCCCACTTGTAATTGCCACTAGAAGGCGAGGAGACAATTGCATGCTCTTCACAGTGACAGTTAATATGTAGGGGATAGTCTGTGTGACCTTACTGCCGTATTTGTCTCTCTCTTCCCATCCCCGCAACTTCCTCTTAAATCACTCCACATACCCTCCTCGTCTCTAAGTGGCACACATGATGAACACGTGTGATTAGCCCATGTAATGACCTCTGCAGTGTGCTTACAATTCACAGACCTGCAGTATAACACTCTGCAAGGGCAGTATCTGTTTAGGTCTAACTGCTCCGAGGGGTACGTAGGGGGGTTTATGGTAGATCTCCTTCAGAGTTTCTTACTTATACTGGTAAAGCAGTAAAGATTTTATGTTTATAGATTTAAAAAAAAGGCAATGTAAGCATGGAGGAACTAAATTTCTTTTATAACTGATGCAAATGCAATTTATTTCTTCCAAAAAGTATTTACAATTTGTAATTTACAAATCTTGTCGGCTTAGAAATGATTAATTTACATTCTTATTAAAAAGACTTAACAGAACTCCTGCTTGCTAGCAGCTGCCCGTCAGCTAACAATGCCAACTGGTCCTTCAGGCACTCC